>OZ024914.1:35046459-35681459 GCA_964017125.1 Flabesymbios commensalis | reverse complement strand
TCGTTCATTCATTCATTCATTCATTCATTTATTCATTCATTTATTCATTCATTCATTCATTTATTTATTCACTCATTCATTAATTTATTTATTCATTCATTCAATCATTCATTCATTCATCCGTGCATTCATTCATTTGTGTATTATTTGTTCATTCATTCATGCATTCATGCATTAATTTATCCATTCATTCACTCATTTATTCATTCATTCATTCATTCGTTTATTTTATTTCATTCATTCTTTCATTCATTCATTCATTCATTCATTCATTCATTCATTCATTCATGCATTCATTCATTTATTCATTTATTCATTAATTCATTCATTCATCCATTTATTCATTATTTTACTCATTTATTCATTTATTTATTTATTCATTCATTCATTCATTTAGTCATTCATTTATTTATTCATTCATTTATTTTATTTCATTCATTCATTCATTCATTCATTCATTCATTCATTCATTCATTCATTCATTCATTCATTCATTCATTTATTCATTCATTCATTCATTCATTCATTCATTCATTCTTTTATTTAATTATTTATTCATTCAATAATTCGTTCATTCATTCATTCATTCATTTATTCATTCATTCATTCATTCATTCATCCATTTATTCATTATTTCACTCATTTATTCATTTATTTATTCATTCATTTATTCATTCATTTAGTTATTCATTCATTTATTCATTCATTTATTTTATTTCATTCATTCATTCATTCTTCCACTCATTCATTCATGTATTCATTCATTCATTCATTCATTCATTCATTCATTCATTCATTCATTCATTCATTCATTCATTCATTCATTCATTCATTCATTAATCGATTCATTCATTTATTCATTTATTTATTCATTTATTTATTTATTCATTTATTCATTCATTCATTCATTCATTCATTCATTAATTCATTCATTCATTCATTCATTCATTCATTCATTCATTCATTCATTCATTCATTTATTCATTCCTTCATTCATTCATTCATTCATTCATTTATTCATTCATTCATTCATTCATTCATTCATTCATTCATTCATTCATTCATTCATCCGTTCATTTATTCATTTGTGTATTCTTTGTTCATTCATTCATGCATTCATGCATTAATTTATCCATTCATTCACTCATATATCCATTCATTCATTCATTCGTTTAGTTTATTTCATTCATTCATTCATTCATTCATTTATTCATTCATTTATTTATTTATTTATTTATTCATTCACTCATTTATTCATCCATTCATTTATTTTATTTCATTCATTCATTCATTCATTCATTCATTCATTCATTCATTCATTCATTCATTCATCCATTCATTCATTCATTCGTTCATTCGTTCATTCATTCATTCATTCATTCATTTATTCATTCATTTATTCATTCATTCATTCATTTATTTATTCACTCATTCATTAATTCATTTATTCATTCATTCAATCATTCATTCATTCATCCGTGCATTCATTCATTTGTGTATTATTTGTTCATTCATTCATGCATTCATGCATTAATTTATCCATTCATTCACTCATTTATTCATTCATTCATTCATTCGTTTATTTTATTTCATTCATTCTTTCATTCATTCATTCATTCATTCATTCATTCATGCATTCATTCATTTATTTAGTTATTCATTAATTCATTCACTTATTTATTCATTTATTCATTTATTTTATTTCATTCATTCATTCATTCATTCATTCATTCATTCATTCATTCATTCATTCATTCATTCATTCATTCATTTATTTATTTATTTATTTATTTATTTATTTATTTATTTATTCAATAATTCATTCACTCATTTATTCATTCATTCATTCATTCATTTTATTTCATTCATTCATTCATTCATTCATTCATTCATTCATTCATTCAATCATTCATTTAATTATTCATTCATCTATTTCTTCATTAATTCACTCATTTATTCATTTATTTATTCATTCATTCATTCATTCATTTATTCATTTATTCATCCATTCATTTATTTATTCATTCATTTATTTTATTTCATTCATTCATTCATTCATTCATTCATTTATTCATTTTTTTATTTTTTTATTCATTCATTCATTTATTTACTCAATTAATCATTCATTCATTCATTCATTCATTCATTCATTCATTCATTCATTCATTCATTCATTCATTCATTCATTCATTCATTCATTCATTCATTCATTCATTCATTCATTTATTCATTTATTTATTCATTTATTTATTTATTTATTCATTCATTCATTCATTCATTCATTCATTCATTCATTCATTCATTCATTCATTCATTCATTCATTCATTCATATATTTATTCATTCATTCATTCATTCATTCATTCATTCATTCATTCATTCATTCATTCATTCATTCATTCATTCATTCATTCATATATTCATTCATTCATTTATTCATTCATTTATTCATTTATTTATTCGCTCATTCATTCATTCATTCATTCATTCATTCATTCATTCATTCATTCATTCATTCATTCATCCATTTATTCATTAATTCACTCATTTATTCATTTATTTATTTATTTATTCATTCATTCATTCATTCATTCATTCATTCATTCATTCATTCATTCATTCATTCATTCATTCATTCATTCATTCATTCATTCATTTATTCATTCATTTATTTTATTTCATTCATTCATTCATTCATTCATTCATTCATTCATTCATTCATTCATTCATTCATTCATTCATTCATTCATTTATTCATTCTTTATGTGATTGTAGTGTGTATGATTGAGTTTAGTGGTATATATTTAACATACTGTTTACCAGAGGTCATTTCTAAACAAGCAACATAATTATACAACATACAAAATGGTAACATTAGATACACATGATATATGAATGTGTTGATGTGGATAAGAAGGTATCCTGTCATTAATCTCACAACTAATTAAATCTAAAGTGGTTAGACACCAGAAACACGCTGTTCTTGTTGCACGGGCTAAGAAGAAGACACACATAGTAGTATATGAGTCAGTATACATGATTTAAATTAAAAATTATGACATTAGCTACAGCACCATGTTAGACATACCTGAACCCTGGTCAAAACCATTCATCTACCATCAGTCTATAAATGGTTCATGTATATTTTTTTATTCATGTAGTACTCCGTGTAAGTCGTTTTTCCTGCTTAATCATCATCCTGGGTTCTGATCACAATGCAGATTATAAAATAATTTAAGGCTGCACAACCTTGCCCAATATATCTGAAAAAATTATACTATAGACACCAACATCACGATCTCATATCGGATTTTAAAATGTTCAAAGTGTTTTCTGACCACACCACTATGTTCGGCATACATTAAATGTTTGTACTAGACACCAACATTACATTTCTGCTTCTGGTCTGTCGCAAAATATATTATTAATATTAATTTGACATATCAGATTGTAGCCGCAATTCTTGATTAATTTTTTTTTTGTCACACAACTACGTTGCCATACGTGATAACCTGTGGTAGAAATCAAAATCACGAATTTTCTGTGACGAAATGAAATGAATCAGGCTTTAAGCCACCTTTGTGCATATATAGGCTAAACTGGGTCAGGAGAACCTCCTGAGGATGGTGAGATAAATGAGATGACACTGTCCTCCAGACACAGTATTCAAAACTCGAGCCCCGGCGGTCTAAGGCCGAGCACGCTACGTCTCGGTCACAGAGGCTCCCCACAATTACACGTGGATGGGGAAGAAACATTTTTGTTTCTTTCAAACCGCCGAAACCGGGAACCGAACCCCGAACTCTAGCGTGAAAGGCAGCTGTGCTAACCACTACCCTAGGGCCCCCGCCTTTCTTTGACGAAATGATATTGTATTGTTTGACCTTAGACAAATAGTGACCATCATCGATTTCACCCACGATGCTCTGTTTAAATTGTTTTCTGACCTCAGCATGATGTTATCAGCATACCTTGAAACACTATTTAGACACCGATATCATGAATCTGCTTCTTTTGTGTCTAAAATGACATCAATTTACATATTATTTGACCTTGGACAAAATTACGGTCTTCTTGGATTTTACAATGCATGCCTGGCTATATTACCCTTTGGACACATCATTATGTAGGACAAATCTGAAAATACCCTTAATGGATTTAAACCACAATGTCTCGTTCAAAGTTTTTTGACCACACCATTATGTTAGGCATAATATTATTTTAAAAACACATCATAGAGCCAATATCACAATTCTGTTTCCATTCTGTAAAAAATACTATAATTTATTGTTTCAACTTGGACAAATCACGCTCATCTTAGATTGTATCCACAATGCGATGTTGAAATTTGGGCCTAGGTATTGTATTATACCCCCGACCAATCGAAGAGTGCTTCAGCCTGTCATATAACAAGATCGACCTATCACTGCCATCTATCAGTTGTTATTTAAATTAGGGAGTAGAATACGACACTTGGGCCGAAATTTGTTTTCTGGGCGCACCATAACGTCGCCATAGCTGAAAAAAAGCAACCATCTTGAATACATGTACTATACCAGAAGTATATAAACCGTGGTTACTATATATTCTTGGAACTACCCACAATGCGACGCTTAAGGTGGTTGATGGGCACACCACTATCTCGCGTGTATCTGAAGAACCCATTATATACATCAAAATCTTAAACCTGCTTCAATTATGTCGAAAATGATATTAAATTGTTGTTTAATCTTGAAAAAATCTTGACTTGGCTACAAAGCGATGTCTAACCTGATTTATGGTCACACTAGGGGCCTGCTATATGAGGCGTATCTGAAAACCCTAAGATAGACACCAAAATCACGAATTTGCTTCAATTTTGGAGAAAATGATATTAATGTTTTAATTGTTTGGCCTCGAAAAAATGGCGAATCTCTTGCCCACAATGGAATATTAGTTTCTAGGGTGCTTTCTGAACACACCATTATGTCCGGCAGCACCTGATAACCCAATTTGTAGACACCAAAAATAACAGCTTATTCCATTCTGTCGAAAATCATATTATTCTAGTATTTGACCTTAAAATAATAGCTTATTCCATTCTGTCGAAAATCATATTATTCTAGTATTTGACCTCAAAAATAGCGGCTAGCTTGTATTTTATCCACAAAGCAATGTCTGGAGTGCTTTCTGGCCTCAACACTATGTCGGAATCAACTAATAACCCCAATATAGACCTCCAAAAATCAAAGATCAGATTCAATTGTGTCGAAAATGATATTAATTTTGTTTTTGATCTTGGAAAATGGCGGCCATCTTGAAAATTTTCTCACATTTAGCAATGTCTGGGGTGCTGTCTGGCCTCACAGCTATATCGAACGTACGTGATTAGTTGGAGACAACAATTCAGCAAATCTGAAAACCCTAAGATAGACACCAAAATTGTGAATCAATCTGCCTTAATGCTGCCTAAAATTATATTCTTTTATTGTTTGACCTTGGAAAAACGGCGGTCATCTTGGATTTCACCCATAAAACAATGTCTCGGGTGTTTTAACCGAAAATAATGTATGAATGTTTAAGTTATATATTTGAGGCTGATTTCAGCTATTAAACAGCCCCCATTTTGAAAAAAAACACATTTTTTTATCTTTTCCCCCCAACTTAGCCATTTAGGCTCAGTCCTATAAGAAACTGCAATAAAGCATTTTGCTAAACGATGTTCCACCTTTCCTCGGTCTTCCACTATACTATAACAGGGTTTAACCCTTAAACTTGAAGCTCTGAAATATTTTAGTATAAACCAAATAGACCAAAGTTTATTTTCAATTTAAAATCATCATACATGTCTTAGATAGCTTCATTTGAAAAGCTATGTTATGCAATATGGGTCTATGGTCATTATAAATATTTTTTGGTATCGGTAGGCTATTTTTACAGTGTGGGGCCATAGACCCATATTGCATAACAAAGTGGAATGGTAATGCGAATGGTAATGCAATAAATTTTTCAATGCTAAATCTAATTTAAATGTATCCCGTTACTAAAAGGTGATGTTCATAATGTTTGAAATAATATCAGATGCTAATTAAACAAATCTGAACTGGGGATATATCAAAAATATAATTGTGCAATATTAACCCTTATAGCGCTGAATTTTTAAATAAAAACCTTGGAGGTCAAAGGGTTTTTATCAACTTGAAATCATCATAAATGTATTAGCTCTTCTTGATTCGATTGGAAAACCTATGTTATGGGTCTACGACCATTAGAAATATTTTACCCCTACAGTGCGGGGATCGACTTTAGACGTCAGAATCTGACGTCTAAAGTCGATCTTTAGACGTCAGAATCTGACGTCCACAGACGTCGGATTCTAAGGTTGTGGATCGCGATGGCGAGAAATTTTGTGTCTTTCGATACACACAGAAGAAATTTGTTAGAAAGCTGGCAGACAGCTGAGCGCTCTGAGAAGATTGTCTTTTTATCCTGACAGCAAGGCTAAATTGGTTCTTTTCAGAGCGTTCAGCCTCAGCCACTTTCAATACTGCTCAGCCGTCTGGTATTACTGTAGTGCCCCAAATGCTCGATGTATGGAAAAGATTCAGAATAGGGCTCTAAAGTGTGTCCTATGAGTCCCTCCTGAATAAAGCTCGCCTGCCATCTCTGGAAGTTGGGAGACAAATGAACATCGCAATTCAGAGTTTTAAAATTCTTAATGATTTACCACCGACATACCTCCTGGAACTGATCATTGAAAAACGCTGTCGCACCCGCAATTTAAGAAATTCTGAAAATAGCCCGAAAATTCCGCTCATGAAGAGGGTGCCACATGGAGCTTATTTTTTCTCTTCAATTGAGAGCACAATAGAAGTAGGTCCATTGACAAAATCATGTGATTTATTTACTTAATTATCAATAAATGGCAATTGTTTCACACAACTTTTAATCATATACCGTAATTTTCTCATATGCAGCATAAGTTTTTCTTATATAATTTTTAATTTACTTTTATGTGCTAAAATGTATTAAGTATTTTTTAACCAGCTAATTTATATTCTCATATACATAATAAGTATTTTTCTATATAATTCTTACTCACGTTTTTTACATTTGAATTTCATGTTAACTTCCTGCCAGCCAACCTGCTTGTTTTAGTTGTTATCTTTATTGTTTAATTTACATGTCGCTTGGACTAGCTGATTAGAGCTAATGTTATAGGCCTATGTTTGCTTTTTGCGACTTGAAATAAAACTTATCTTGTCTTATCTTACACAACCTTACGTGGTTAAGAAAATTTAATAATTTAACTTAGCAGAATAAGAGTTATTATAGATGACGATAATTACCACATACGTTATTATGACACAGCGCATCCGGGCATCGCATGCTGTCTCTAGATGTAGTAGTGCTGCTGAAAATCTAGATCGATAAAGACGGTCGAAATAAACTGTATGGAAAATCAGTGCAACAGACTCCGTTACTACATACATAGTACACCAAGGAATACACATGTACATAATGACACAAGAAGCATTAATGTTCATTTTAAACCTGAATTTTTACGAGTTAATATTTATAAATATTGTAAACACGGGAATATCCTGGATGACAGATGAGATTGCGCAATTATTAGCTGTGATGTTACTATACAATCATCTTCAACGACGAAGAAGATTAAACGGAACTGCACGAAAAAATCAGTCCGGATGGTTTTCGTTACTACATTTGATATATGGGGCAATACAAATACATGTATGAATAAATTAAGAGTTTTGACAAAACATGGATTATTGTGACAATATGGCGAGGTATTCAGATAATATAACAGACAATAATCTGAATCTAGATGTGGACACCAGTGGTGTAAATTCCACAAGTGATGTACTACTATGGGTTTGTTAGGTAGTCCCTCACGTCGGAGGCACCAGTATGGGATTGTTAGGGTCTCCAGTATGGGCTTGTAAGGGTGGACGGAAGAAACTGCCTAACACTCTCCATCATATCGTAAACTTCATCTCCCCGTCGGATCAACGGTTCTGATTAACTCACAAAACTCCTCTTCTGCTTATCATGTTTATTTGTCTAGACATTTGATAATAGCAACGTACAGCCCCGCGCACGACACGTCTAACTAAACTCAGATCGGGCGACCAGCGGCACGTCCGCAGTCGCTGAGCGTTCTATCTTAAGTGGGGGAAAAGTACCACGGCCGCATGGGATTCGGCCCTCTGCGCACGGCACCGAAGTACCAAAACGAGGCAGTCGTCCACAGACTCATCCCGTCCGGGAGGGTGGGGACGACTGCCACATTAAACAAGCGAAGTAGGGATACTACACTACTACTAACAGGTCTACTAATCAATGGTAGTCTGATAGTGATAATAATATTGGGTAACGGGCTTATATTGGCTACGATTTTCTGTTGTGGTAAGCTACATGTCGCTGGCCTCCCCTACATAACGTCTCTCAGTGGAGCTGACCTGTTTCTAGGAGCTCTAGGAGTTCCTCTACAGATGTACAATATGATAACACAGGGACCAACTGAGTTCTACTCCTGCCTCGTCTTCTTCTTGACCAGTGTGGTATTCAGCCAAGTCTCAGTACTTTGTCTTGTGGCAGTTACTTGGGATAGATTCTTGGCAGTGGTGTTTCCACTCAAACATAAGTTCATCATGACCACCAGAAAAGTCTACACTTTAATTGCCATGTCATGGATATTCGGAATTATCATAGGCAACTGTATGGCGTATGTCAGCGGTCGAAATCAAAACATGTGACATTTTTGCAGTCATGCCAAAGCAGTATTTTGCATTTCTCTCTCCATTTTTTATTCTGTTGCCAATATTGTTTATATTCGCAATCAACATTTGGATGTATATTTCTGTCAAAGAAGGGGTAAGTCTTTACTTAAAAAGGGCAAGTCTTTACATATATAAACTGTACATGAAGAACAATACCAAAAGATACCCAACAAACACATTTTAATGATATTTAGAAAATAAATAATTTTTAAACAATAAAACGTCGGATCAACAGAGTGCTATAAAAAATTAACTAAAAATATTAAAAGCGTTTAAAAACATTTTTTAATTATTTATATATTATGTTCAAATAGGACATTACATTTTATTAAGACTGATATAAAAACCTTTAGAAACTTTTTAATGCATGTTTTGCATTATATGCTTAGTTATTTCCATAGCATTTTGCTCACCCGACGTTTTAACCCATAGCAGTCTAAGATCTGCCATTTATGACGCTGCAGTCTAGGTCCGAGCCCAGATCGGACCTGGCAATAATGCTTAGTTACTTGCGCAACTATGAACACAACATTGGGAGCCTAGAACATAAAAGGGTGATCAATATCTGCGTCACAACCGTTTCTAAACTGAAAATAGAACTCCAGCCTCAGATGAATACGGGGCTTCCGGTATTTCACACTGTTTCTAACATGGTTCATCTCAAAATATGAGATGTGGTATGCCCCTCAGCCAATTTAAAAACATTACTAAATCCCATGGTAATAATTCCTTTGCCCTATCAATTTGTGTGCATAGACATATTGAATGCTCCTGCGAACCGTCTGTGATGTATTTGATATATTTTATGTGAATTGATATAATGTGGTACTCCTAAATCTCCTTTTTTACCATTTTTGAACAAAATTTTCGAAAATGTGGCTACCTAATTAGCATATTCAAAATGGCTGTCGGTTACCATGGCAACATCACATTTGCCAATAAAGTGTAAATGAAGTGTATTCTGGTTATATATTGTATGTGTGTTCCTGTGGTGTATGGGAAATACACATGCCATCATTCTAAATTTCTATCGAGAGTATAAGAATATTTCTCAAATTCACAAAAATGGCCAGACCACACAGACGTCAAATGTCAAAACGGCCAGACTGCTATGAGTTAATGTTGTAAAACATTTTCATGTGACTTTCTCAAAATGCTAGAAACATTTTTGTTTTGTGTTTGCTGGGTGGGTACAGGAACACATAACTCCTATAATTAAGAACAAGTAAACCCTTAATTATAAAACAAACAGAACAAAGCAGAAAATTATTTATTTGCCAAATAAAACACAAGACCAAAATTAAAAAAAAAAATGGTATAGGCCGAGAGACCCCCATAAAGACTTTCAAAGTCGCTATCATGGGGGCCACTGTCAAATACCTTTTAATTCAAGTGGCAAATGTGCAAGTGCAAGCAGGTTGATATTTATATTGGTATCGGTAGGCTATTTTCCCACAAGCAGAAGGCGTCGGGTCGATGCCGTACCAATTCAGGGTCAGTATCAGTATCAGTATCAGTAGACAGACGAAATCGGCCAGACACCCCGCGCTGGCTGACATGGCAAACACAATCGGCCAAGAGTATTAAGGTATATATGAGTGAAAGCTGGAACAAATTCATAACAAGCTGAAAATTTCAGAAAATGTTTAGAAAACTATCCCCTACAGCATACTATAAGTCCCCAGGAATCCACCCTGAGCGTTTTGATAAATTCGAGATGGCGTCCGAGATGACCGCCAATTTCACTATTTGTCATATATCGGGTTTAAATCATCATGGAAATGTTAATAAAGAGTCTAAACATATGTTTTTTGGGGGGCGAGAATTCGATTTTGACATTATATTAATTAGGTAAAGAGATATTTATTGTTTACATTAAACAAAATCAGTAACAACATCTGTCGATTTATGCAAACAACCACTCGTACCCCAGAAAATTCTGACCATAGTTTTTCTAGTGGTTTTGTCATCTATTGGATGTACTTGCTAGCAGGAAATAATTAGGCCTATATCCAAATCCGACTAACGGAAAGGTGTTAAATCCAAGATGGCCGCCAATGACCCTAAACGAAGGAAATTGATATGAATAATCTATTAGTGTATAACTGTTGTTTATGTCTCAAAAGTATCAGGTGTGGTAAAATTTACTAGTACAATGTTCTGATGTCCGAATTATAACCATGTCACGCTACAAGCTACATGTGTTTGCATAGTGATGTAGGTAAAACTTGTGCAAAGTTCTTGGAAAAACAACAGTTATTCCGACATTTATTATTGTAATTTGAAAGAATATTTTTGACTCATCACCAAAAAAGTCCATTTTGTAGAACTGTTTTCCCTTTTCAAAAAGATATATTTTCGATCATAAATGTCGCAAGGTCGAATGATCACTGACATAAAAAGAAACCCATTAAATGTTTAACTCTTGGTTTACCCCCTACCCCCACCTTTTTTTGGGGGGGGGATGAGATGAAGAACATAGACATGTATATGCCGAAAAAATGGAGCTCGCATAATACCTCGCTAAGGTGTGATTTTAACTAGATATTCTAATTCTGTTAGGTTTCTAATGATTATTGTTTTGCTACTTGCATTGCTCAAGGTGAAATTTTTTTATTTAACTTTTGATTTTTTGATTTAAGTTCGACTGGGTGTGTTAAAAGGTGGTGTAGGCACTAAAGGGCGACGAGGAAGCGGTAAAGAGTGACGCAGATGTGTTAAAGAGAGATTGGGTACATTAAAGGGCGACATAAAAAACATAAAAGAGGATGGAAATTGTCGATTTTCTTGTGAAAATCAAATTAAAATAAGATATTACATTGGTTAAAATTTATGACTCGACATTCAAGATGACCTTTAATCATCAGCAATTATAGGCCCTACTTCCTAAATTTTAATCTTGGAATTCACTTGTTGATATTCGAGATATTATTTGAATCACCAAATGAATCACCAACAATGGATTCTTCATTCAAAATCACATACAAAATAAGTATTACACTTGCTGCTATTTGTATTTATTAAACAAAATATTTTTAGAAATTTGACTTTGGAATTGACCTTTTGACCTTGAAGGTCACCTTGAATCCTAAACATAATACCATAAATATATTTCCCAGTCGAAATCCAATGAAAATTAGGTATTACAGTCATGCTCCTAGTTTTATTTGGTAGAAATCATATATTTGATTACTTGACCTTGAAATTTACCTTTTGACATTCAAGATGACCTTAAATCATGAAAGTATTACAAGAAATGGATATTCAAGTCAAAATTACACGAAACCTAATTATTACACTTGTTCCTATGTTTATAATTTCGCTAATTGAGACTTTGTAAGTTCATATGTCACCACAATATATAAGTTCATATGTAGATGTAAAAAAAATCACTAAAAATATTATTCTAGTGTGGAAATATTGTTGAAATCAAATTCCTCGTCCCCCAATGCATATATTTAGTCGGAATAATGACATTTCTATGATGATTTAAACCCAAGATATGGCAAAATGTGAAATCGGCGACCATCTTGGACGCTATCTTGAATTTATCAAAAGGGAAAGGGTGGATTCTTGGGGACTTTTAGTATGTTGTAGGTATCGTTTTCTGAACATTTCCTGAAATTTTCAACTTGTCATGATTTTTTTAAGGTACGAAACCTAATATTTCTGGGAAACAATGTCAAAAAAAATAAACATGAAACAAAACAGGGCAAACCCCAGCAATCAAGATACATCAAACCACGGTCGGTCCAAAACTGGTCCACCGTCCACGCCGCTGGCCTAGCACTAAAACAACATCGACTCTCATTAGTTTGGTTGATATTTCAATATAATCAACCTGTTTTGGCCCCGATCATGACACATGACCTCGCTAAGGATTTGTGTGCATAAGAGTTCGGTCAGCTAAGGATATAATCTCTATAGAAGTTTTATTAATTGATTGATTGATTGATTGATTGATTGATTGATTGATTGATTGATTGATTGATTGATTGATTGATTGATTGATTGATTGATTGATTGATTGATTGATTGATTGATTGATTGATTGATTGATTGATTGATTGATTGATTGATTGATTGATTGATTGATTGACATGAGCTTTGATTGATTGCGTGTACATAAAGTGTTTAAAAAAGTGTTATCACGTGATAACATGGCTAATGGGAAGTATGCCCAAATGGCTTTCTCTTTGAGATTTCTGTATGAATGCTATTCTACCCTGGCCACACCAGCAATTGTCCAGTTCCGCCATGCAAACATACTGAATATTTTGACATCCTCGAGACTAGTCCCCAGAAAAAAACAGTAGTTACAATTAGCAGCACCCGACTAATGGTGCAGTCTAATCTGCTGAAGGAATAATACACCTGCCAAAGAAATCATCTGGAAACCTTGCTCGCGAACTGCATTAGCACTGCTGCTGAATGGAAATCCCGAGTATCATCGCTGGCCGACGCTCATGTAGGCATTGTCAGACGCTAGGAAGGGCAGTTTCACTTGAGTGACTGTAAATTTGACAGGACGAAAGACCGAATGTTTTTTAGTGAATTAACTAACATGTGACAACTCATCGTTGATAATTTACTTTAAAAAATATCTTTGGAAACATTTATAGACCACCTAAATATTTAAATCGAAATTAGGAACAATTCGCTGACGAATTATGTATACTATTAGCTTCATTTGAAAATTAGGGATCCGAAATTATCATAACCGGGGACTATAATATAAAGTTATTTAACGATCCACATTACCCACAGGACTATCTAATATAAAGATACATTGATTGATAATGTTTTTAGACTTTATAAATTGACACTCAAGACGTAAGCTAAAACAAATATTGAGAGATATATATACATGAACAGCTGACAACAAAAAACAAAGAAGAGTTATACAAAATAAATATTACTGAAGAGCTTGACATAAGTGATACTGCGGATCACAATACAAACTATACTAAATTAAATTATTTTATACAAAAAATATAAACATAAAAACTATTTGGATGTGTAGACAGTGATCATAATACTAATTATAATGTCTCGATATATGTAGATCAACACATGTTATATTAAATTATTTAATTAAAAATCATTTTCTGATTGCTAAGGACTATGTTGCATTTTTTATTGTCTATATATAATTATGTTATCTACAAAGATGTGTTTTTTGCGCAATATGTTTATATATATATATTATGAGTAATTCTATAATAGACTTCCCTTTTTATATTTAAAGTGGTCACTTTTATAATAGTGTTCTGCATTTTTCGGTTTTATATATACATGTATAACACGTTGTACCAACACAAATTCGTTACTTTGTTATAATAAAACTCACGTGGACCACATGCTACCGACCATCGGTCTTAGTGTCACTGTGAGTCTCCTCACCATATCAAGTATTGTTATTTTTTGACTGAGTCTTTGCATTGTCTATTATTACATGTTTGGTCAATAAATTCATCTGAATGTGTGACTGAACAAGAGGCCCAGGGGCCTTGACGTTTGTCAACAGCATTGCAAAAAATCAGCTATAAATGTGTCAGGGAATGTATATCTATACTCTAAGATGCATTATCATGAAAAGATGTATATCCTTTATATCGATCATTGGCATTTATATTATAATGTTCGGTTCTCATAATACATTTTGCTGATTTTACACACGTTCTGAAGCACTGCACCTAATGAAATATGCTTGACAAAGAATCATTTCATAGGACTACATGGTAAATATTACAAAAGTGCAATTATTACTTCTTCTGGGACTTTTATAATGCCCCAGTTAGCCAGAAATTTTCACGAAATCTTTAATTTTCAATTTTAATTTTTTTGTCTAAAATAGGCCTAACAAAGTTGTAAATTATCAGCTTTTAATGTTTCTTACTCAGACATGAAATATACAGTAGCCCTAATCCATCATTATCACATGTGGACGTAATGCTCTTTCACTGCACCCTCTTACGTAATGCCAATTATGGAAATAACAATACACACAGTAGACCTAAGGATAAAGACCCATGAAGGCTTTCTCAACTCACACGATCTTTGCTGAAATGTTGCTGTAATGTTGTCAGGCCAACGTTGAGTCAGGTGTTAGTTGGCTGTATGAAATGCTATGAAATGAAATAAATGGGGTTCTACACCACATTTGTACACATATAGGCTAAACTGGGTAAGGAGAACCTGAGGATGGTGAGATGAATGAGGTGTCACTGCCCTCCAGACACAGGATTCGAAATTGAGCCCTGTTGGTCTACGGCCGAGCACACTAACTCTCGGTCACGGAGGCTGCCCACAATATTCAATATTTACAATTGAACAGGGAGGAAACATTTTGTTTCTTTGAAACTTGAATGCCAGAGCAGGAGACGAATCCACGATCTCTGACTTTCCTACCAGGCACCAGGACAGCCCTTCGGTATTGTTATTACATATATACAAACACATTACCTGTGGATTTAATATTGGTTCACCGTCAGGGGCGCTGCCCAACATTTTTCATATTTTTTTCTGCACAACATATTAAATGTGCATAATACATATTGGTCATGTCACTGCTATCCCTTACCTGTTATAATTGACAGGTATGTTTTTACTCTGGTTCTGCCATAATAGTGTTCCCTGTTCCACTTTGATTTTAATTTATTGCAAAAATGAAAAATATATATTTTGAAGTTTTATAATCCACATGCACGGCTGGTCCTCGTCTTCATCATTGATGGTTGGCCAGTAATTGGTAGAAAACAATCAACGAATGGGAAAGCGTGAATTCAACTATGATGCTGTGTCATTAAAAAAACACTATTGGCCCAGCTGCTTTATAGACACTTTATAGCCCTACATATTATTACTTCGAGGCATGTTTTCAATATACATATATCCACTTCTAAAGTATGCATACTTTTAGGTGCATCCCAGCAAATACGATACGGCGAACAGTGGATCAACACTCAAAGGTTTCGAATTTCAGAAGTTTGGCCAGACCAAATATAGAGTTAACTCTATGGCAAGACACGTGTGATTGTACTCCAGCGGTATTGCCTCATTGTGTCAACGTGATGCGTACAAAGCATAATCTCATAATATATTACACTGGCTATATAGCCTACGCTATACTTTTCACAGAAGCTACATCGACTTAATGTTAGTTTAATGTTGGGCCAGCAGTGCAGACGGTGGACTAGCATTAAACCAGGAATAACTGAATATTTAGTTTATTGTTGTGCCGCCCTCTACCCAACATTAAAGGAACATCATTTATTAATAATATTACTATTTGTAAATTCAAATCAAAATAAAGTTATAGCTTAATTGATACCACACATTTTAGTAACTTCTAATTAGATCCATATTAGCGTGATATTTAGGCCTTTATTACAATGTGATGTTGACTATCAGCTTCCATCGATAGGGTCCATAATACAAGAACATAAATTAGGCCTACTATTTGTGTTTTTAGCATAGACTTAGGCTAAAATCTACGTTCAGTTTAACTTGAATATAGCCCAAACATAGGGACGCAGACGGTTGATATACGGCAATATAAATAGTTAAAATTATATGTATGAGATTGGTACTATTACATATTCAGTGCCCGATTTATAAGTTGGAAAAAGGGGGCCAAGGGGCCCATGATATTTTTCGGAGGGGGGGGGGGGGCATTAGCCTTAGACGATGGGGCATGTGACCCATTATTATTTCAAAAGGGGGGCATTTTCCCAACAACAAATAAAACACTTAAGGGTCATTCATATCACCTCATATGCCATATTAAACGTTCATCAGGTGTTCATGCTGATAGAAATATCAAATATTCATATTGGCGGTTATGCTATTATTAAAACCGGAAGAAGAAAAAATGGTTTAACATTCAGCGTTTGCAAGTAGGCCCAATCGACTTCACGTCACCACGCACTCACATGAGTTAATATCACTTGTGTCAATCAATTGCGTCAACAATATCGAGTGTTTTTGGAGTCGATCACATAGCTTGAGTGCTACTCATTATCTTCCTCGGGTGCTGTCGGATCTCTTCTTGGGGCAGTGTCATCAACTTCCACTGTTGTTGCCGCTAGACCTACACCTATTCACCTTAAACCGCTAAGCGCGACTGTAGTCGCTTGAATCCGTTTTATTAGCCATTTAAACATCAAGATTTGTAAATTGCTTAGTTTTAAATTACAAATTAATCAAATACGAGTTGTTTTCTCTCACTTAAAGTTGTGGGTCAAGGTAGTGAGACACAACTCCAAGTGTGTGAAAATTGAAATTATTTAATTCAGCGGTTTAAAGGTATATTATTATTATTAGTCACAATGACAAATTTTCTACAATATTTGCTGTACAAAATAAAATATTCTTATTCGAAAATATTCGAATATTTATACAAAATATTCTTATTCGTTATATATTGGTTCATTTTTTAAAGAATTTTTTAATGGCACATATAGTCTAAGTCTATATAGACATTCACACCACGTTCAAGGTAGAGATTTCCCTTTGAAAATACATTGATAAATGCGGATACAACAGGTGTGGCGAAGTTGTGGCGAGGTTACTTAGCCCCATGTGGCGAGGTTACCAAAGCTGTGGCGAGGTTACTCAGCCTTCTGTGGCGAGGTTAGCAAATCTGTGGCGAGATTACCTGTGGCGAGGTTACCTTGTGGCGAGGTTACAGTCAGGTTACAGGTGACAGTCCAATATTTCGTTGGAATCAGCAACATTTCAACTACATTTTGGTTTCAGTAGCTCGTTTTCTGCCATATTCCATTTCAATTGTATTGGTAAGCATATATAAGCCTATGTTTTGGATCATGGGATGCCGAACCTTGACTCTGTTCTAACAACGCTGAATACTAATACTGAAACTAATACAGCGATACACAGCTCACAATTTGACAGTGTGCGCCGTAATGGGCATTTATTGGCGGCACTACCATGTCAAAAATAAGAAATACGGGAATTTCGTCTCTATATCTAGCCTAACTGGTAAATGCACAGCACAAAAATTAAAAAAATATTTTTGCAGTTCTATTCTATGGACATGTTTACATTATATGGTCATATTAATAAGCCAAAATAGAATCACTGATTTTTTTATGATTTTAGCCTGAGCCAGTCCCTTTAATTAAGCAGGCAGGGCCTTATCTTCAAAAATCCTATGGCCCACTAAAATTACCTTGTTGCGTCAAAAACAAAGATATTGCTCAAAGTGTGGCGCAGCGATAGAATGATGTTGGGCCAGTTTTATTCTTTGTTGGAATCCCACAATTAGGCCTACTCTTTACAAGTCAGGCACTGGGTATTCTTTACATCAGGCGCCAGAAACACCAGATAACACGATACATTGGCCCAATGCTGATGTAATGCTGGGCCACTGTCTGCGACGCTTGGCCAATATTATTCCAATCAAAGCCCTTTACGGTCTAATCACTATATTTAATCATGAACATATATTTTATCTGAACACTTCTTAAAGACGAAAGTAGGCCTACCTAACCTCGGTACCCCAAACGTTATATTGGACATATTTACAAGGACTGGTGTACAGAAATGTCGGTAACCGGACGACTCGGACCCTATACCAACTCGGACCCTAGACCAACTCGGACACTACCAACTCGGACACTATGATAAACCAACTCGGACCCTATACCAACTCGGACCCCATGATTATTTAACCAACTCGGACACTACTCAAACCCTGCTGATAGGCCTATTAGTTGAACACAGATCGGACCCTATGATTATCTAACAGACTCTATGATCATATAACCAACTCGGACACTGCTTGGACCCTTCTGATAACAGGAGCGTTAAGCGTCGGCGTGATCTTCTAAATGCAATTACTGAGTCTAATGTCAACTGAAGTTCAACGAGCGTAATTAACATTCACACGTGATACAGGTGACACCTGTTAATTATACTCTGGTATTGTCAAACAATGGAAATGTGCGGAGTAAATATATCGGCTACATTGATGCAATAACAGTCATGTCATCAAGTCGTTGTTTCATGTTTAAGGTGTTGAGTAGAATATCAGGAATATAATGATTATATATTCTTGCTAATATTAAGGTCATGATTAAAAAAAATAGCTTAAGCAATGTTTTTTTTCATTATCTATAGATAGAAATAAACTTTTTTGCAAACACAGGACGGCTCGCCACATATAACATGAATAAATGTTGATTATTAGAGATGGTTGAAGTTAGAAGTGATGTAGGGCACAAAAATAGTAAATTTGCAAATAAAAATAATTAGAGACGGGCGGCTCGCTACAAGTGAAGAAATGACAATCAGAGACAACATGTATATCTAAAATGTAATATTAATTAAATCTCTATATCAATAAAATGTGATGTTTCTTTTGTTTCGTGATCATCATTGTAGCTGTATATATTTGTTGTTACTTATTATCAGATAAATAAATAACAACAAATATATATAGACTATAATATATTTTATTTGGTTAACGGATGGTAAATGTCGTCATTAGCATGAGGAGGGTTAGCTGAGCTTTCCAGTATATCACACCTCACTAGTCGGCAGGACATGTCATCACTCTGTTGAGTTGCTCCTCCACTGTTGATGTTAATTGCGTTTTAGATGGTGTTTTATCTACCGTTGAAGTTAATTGCGTTTTATATGGTGTTTTATCTACAGTTGAAGTTAATTACGTTTTATATGGTGTGTTATCTACTGTTGAAGTTAATTACATTTTATATCGTGTTTTATCAACTGTTCAGAGTCAATTGCATTTCAGGTGGTGTTTTATCTAATCTTGCCAATATTGCATTTCACCTGTGCCTACACTTAGCGCGGCCTGAATGCTAACAGATAAAACAAACAAAACTTAGTGGCCTGATATATTCAGTAGGCTTATTATTGCTAATAAAATCTAATAAATAGGGCTCGAGTAGGTTTTAGACGGGTCGGACCCTATGCCAACTCCGACACTATTCTACCATTACCAAGTCGGACACTGCAGTAAACCAACTCGGACACTGTTTGTAGCAGGGTCCGAGTTGGTTAGGGTCCGAGCTGACCCGGAACCGAAATGTCAACCGTTTCTCACACACAGCACCCCTATTTCCCCTAAATAGGACACAAACTCAGGCAAAATAAACTGATTAAATAAAAATGTATAATTCACTTTACTTTGTCCCCTTTTCATGTCATATGGTCGTAAAGAAAGGGTTAACTTACCACATGATCGGGCATTGCAATAAATTACATTATTCGGTCATTTTTCACACCAGGAGTGTATAAATTATATCAATGTGCAATGCCTTTTACCGCCGAGTCCAAAAATCTAATTTTAATAATGCAAAATTTGCAATTTTTGGAGATAAATATCTTAGCCAAGACCTAATTGTTATATTGCGTAACATAACAGGGTTGTGTCAAGTGAGGCAGAGAGGTGTGGGGGAAGGTGGCTAGCCCTCCCGCGACAGACTGCTGGCATTCATGAACACCTACCCAGCTATCACGAGGCATTGACCCAATGTTGTTTTAATGTTGTGCCGACGTCGAAGACGGCGGGCCAGCATTAGAACAATATTGGGTCAGTGCCTCGTGTCTGCTGGGTTGCGGTCACAGCTGATCAGCAAACTCGAGTCATTGACACAATGTTAGCCTGATAGTGGCCCACCGTTTACAACACTGGGCCGACATTAGCCCAGCATTGGCATACCAGTATATAGGCCTTAACAAGATAAACGTTCACCCAATGCTAGCTTACTGCTGGCCCATCGTCTACGGCCATGGCTCAGCTGTAAAACAGCATTGGCTAAAGGTCTCATTTTTGCAGGGAACACTGGCAACTCAATACCCTGACACAATGTTGGTTCAATGTTGGAAGAGTGTCATAGATGATGGTACAACATTTAACCAGCATTGGGTCTGTGCAAGCCAAAAGGAGGCAGTGACATCAGCGGAAAGGAAGTATATACTTGATTTACAAGTGAGCAAATACGGCCTTTTGGCAGCGCTATGGCAGCAAGAGACGGGACGCCAGTTAAAAAGCAGTAAATGCCTAGTATACCAGGGAGCAGATATTGCCTTCTGACATTGCACAGATAGAACAGATAGTACCGGAAGTTAACGACAGACGTTTGTGTGGAAAACCAGCTTAAAAATATTCGTGTTCAGCATGAAATAATACAGAGTTTTCGTAAAATGAAAGCTCTTTTTATCGGACACAAAATAGATTATTAATCTTAGGCGAATCCCAAGCTATGTAATTCGTGGTTTGTTCGGATCTCGATTTGTTTGTAACGGTCTCTTTTAGCAATGAAATCTTGAGGGTGATCCAAACCAAAAATTAATCCGAGAGAAATATAAATTTATATAGCAGATTCTATGTCTATCAAGAAAATCTTGTATTTTAAATACGTTTCAATAGTTCTTTTATATGATAGATATAGTTTTGCATTGTTTTTGAATATGTTCAACCATGTGTCAGTGGTTTTTTAGATTATGACTTCGATTGACATCGCCGACATCAATCCGGTCGCAGTCACGTGGTTAAGTCCACTTCAAATTCTTATATTATCGCTCACGCTGAATTCGTGTTTTTATTAACTATTATTAATAGTATTATAAATATAAAAAAAATATGAGATGTGGTATGCCCCTCAGCCAATTTAAAAACATTACTAAATCCCATGGTAATAATTCCTTTGCCCTATCAATTTGTGTGCATAGACATATTGAATGCTCCTGCGAACCGTCTGTGATGTATTTGATATATTTTATGTGAATTGATATAATGTGGTACTCCTAAATCTCCTTTTTTACCATTTTTGAACAAAATTTTCGAAAATGTGGCTACCTAATTAGCATATTCAAAATGGCTGTCGGTTACCATGGCAACATCACATTTGCCAATGAAGTGTAAATGAAGTGTATTCTGGTTATATATTGTATGTGTGTTCCTGTGGTGTATGGGAAATACACATGCCATCATTCTAAATTTCTATCGAGAGTATAAGAATATTTCTCAAATTCACAAAAATGGCCAGACCACACAGACGTCAAATGTCAAAACGGCCAGACTGCTATGAGTTAATGTTGTAAAACATTTTCATGTGACTTTCTCAAAATGCTAGAAACATTTTTGTTTTGTGTTTGCTGGGTGGGTACAGGAACACATAACTCCTATAATTAAGAACAAGTAAACCCTTAATTATAAAACAAACAGAACAAAGCAGAAAATTATTTATTTGCCAAATAAAACACAAGACCAAAATTAAAAAAAAAATGGTATAGGCCGAGAGACCCCCATAAAGACTTTCAAAGTCGCTATCATGGGGGCCACTGTCAAATACCTTTTAATTCAAGTGGCAAATGTGCAAGTGCAAGCAGGTTGATATTTATATTGGTATCGGTAGGCTATTTTCCCACAAGCAGAAGGCGTCGGGTCGATGCCGTACCAATTCAGGGTCAGTATCAGTATCAGTATCAGTAGACAGACGAAATCGGCCAGACACCCCGCGCTGGCTGACATGGCAAACACAATCGGCCAAGAGTATTAAGGTATATATGAGTGAAAGCTGGAACAAATTCATAACAAGCTGAAAATTTCAGAAAATGTTTAGAAAACTATCCCCTACAGCATACTATAAGTCCCCAGGAATCCACCCTGAGCGTTTTGATAAATTCGAGATGGCGTCCGAGATGACCGCCAATTTCACTATTTGTCATATATCGGGTTTAAATCATCATGGAAATGTTAATAAAGAGTCTAAACATATGTTTTTTGGGGGGCGAGAATTCGATTTTGACATTATATTAATTAGGTAAAGAGATATTTATTGTTTACATTAAACAAAATCAATAACAACATCTGTCGATTTATGCAAACAACCACTCGTACCCCAGAAAATTCTGACCATAGTTTTTCTAGTGGTTTTGTCATCTATTGGATGTACTTGCTAGCAGGGAATAATTAGGCCTATATCCAAATCCGACTAACGGAAAGGTGTTAAATCCAAGATGGCCGCCAATGACCCTAAACGAAGGAAATTGATATGAATAATGTATTAGTGTATAACTGTTGTTTATGTCTCAAAAGTATCAGGTGTGGTAAAATTTACTAGTACAATGTTCTGATGTCCGAATTATAACCATGTCACGCTACAAGCTACATGTGTTTGCATAGTGATGTAGGTAAAACTTGTGCAAAGTTCTTGGAAAAACAACAGTTATTCCGACATTTATTATTGTAATTTGAAAGAATATTTTTGACTCATCACCAAAAAAGTCCATTTTGTAGAACTGTTTTCCCTTTTCAAAAAGATATATTTTCGATCATAAATGTCGCAAGGTCGAATAATCACTGACATAAAAAGAAACCCATTAAATGTTTAACTCTTGGTTTACCCCCTACCCCCACCTTTTTTTGGGGGGGGATGAGATGAAGAACATAGACATGTATATGCCGAAAAAATGGAGCTCGCATAATACCTCGCTAAGGTGTGATTTTAACTAGATATTCTAATTCTGTTAGGTTTCTAATGATTATTGTTTTGCTACTTGCATTGCTCAAGGTGAAATTTTTTTATTTAACTTTTGATTTTTTGATTTAAGTTCGACTGGGTGTGTTAAAAGGTGGTGTAGGCACTAAAGGGCGACGAGGAAGCGGTAAAGAGTGACGCAGATGTGTTAAAGAGAGATTGGGTACATTAAAGGGCGACATAAAAAACATAAAAGAGGATGGAAATTGTCGATTTTCTTGTGAAAATCAAATTAAAATAAGATATTACATTGGTTAAAATTTATGACTCGACATTCAAGATGACCTTTAATCATCAACAATTATAGGCCCTACTTCCTAAATTTTAATCTTGGAATTCACTTGTTGATATTCGAGATATTATTTGAATCACCAAATGAATCACCAACAATGGATTCTTCATTCAAAATCACATACAAAATAAGTATTACACTTGCTGCTATTTGTATTTATTAAACAAAATATTTTTAGAAATTTGACTTTGGAATTGACCTTTTGACCTTGAAGGTCACCTTGAATCCTAAACATAATACCATAAATATATTTCCCAGTCGAAATCCAATGAAAATTAGGTATTACAGTCATGCTCCTAGTTTTATTTGGTAGAAATCATATATTTGATTACTTGACCTTGAAATTTACCTTTTAACATTCAAGATGACCTTAAATCATGAAAGTATTACAAGAAATGGATATTCAAGTCAAAATTACACGAAACCTAATTATTACACTTGTTCCTATGTTTATAATTTCGCTAATTGAGACTTTGTAAGTTCATATGTCACCACAATATATAAGTTCATATGTAGATGTAAAAAAAATCACTAAAAATATTATTCTAGTGTGGAAATATTGTTGAAATCAAATTCCTCGTCCCCCAATGCATATATTTAGTCGGAATAATGACATTTCTATGATGATTTAAACCCAAGATATGGCAAAATGTGAAATCGGCGACCATCTTGGACGCTATCTTGAATTTATCAAAAGGGAAAGGGTGGATTCTTGGGGACTTTTAGTATGTTGTAGGTATCGTTTTCTGAACATTTCCTGAAATTTTCAACTTGTCATGATTTTTTTAAGGTACGAAACCTAATATTTCTGGGAAACAATGTCAAAAAAAATAAACATGAAACAAAACAGGGCAAACCCCAGCAATCAAGATACATCAAACCACGGTCGGTCCAAAACTGGTCCACCGTCCACGCCGCTGGCCCAGCACTAAAACAACATCGACTCTCATTAGTTTGGTTGATATTTCAATATAATCAACCTGTTTTGGCCCCGATCATGACACATGACCTCGCTAAGGATTTGTGTGCATAAGAGTTCGGTCAGCTAAGGATATAATCTCTATAGAAGTTTTATTAATTGATTGATTGATTGATTGATTGATTGATTGATTGATTGATTGATTGATTGACATGAGCTTTGATTGATTGCGTGTACATAAAGTGTTTAAAAAAGTGTTATCACGTGATAACATGGCTAATGGGAAGTATGCCCAAATGGCTTTCTCTTTGAGATTTCTGTATGAATGCTATTCTACCCTGGCCACACCAGCAATTGTCCAGTCCGCCATGCAAACATACTGAATATTTTGACATCCTCGAGACTAGTCCCCAGAAAAAAACAGTAGTTACAATTAGCAGCACCCGACTAATGGTGCAGTCTAATCTGCTGAAGGAATAATACACCTGCCAAAGAAATCATCTGGAAACCTTGCTCGCGAACTGCATTAGCACTGCTGCTGAATGGAAATCCCGAGTATCATCGCTGGCCGACGCTCATGTAGGCATTGTCAGACGCTAGGAAGGGCAGTTTCACTTGAGTGACTGTAAATTTGACAGGACGAAAGACCGAATGTTTTTTAGTGAATTAACTAACATGTGACAACTCATCGTTGATAATTTACTTTAAAAAATATCTTTGGAAACATTTATAGACCACCTAAATATTTAAATCGAAATTAGGAACAATTCGCTGACGAATTATGTATACTATTAGCTTCATTTGAAAATTAGGGATCCGAAATTATCATAACCGGGGACTATAATATAAATTTATTTAACGATCCACATTACCCACAGGACTATCTAATATAAAGATACATTGATTGATAATGTTTTTAGACTTTATAAATTGACACTCAAGACGTAAGCTAAAACAAATATTGAGAGATATATATACATGAACAGCTGACAACAAAAAACAAAGAAGAGCTATACAAAATAAATATTACTGAAGAGCTTGACATAAGTGATACTGCGGATCACAATACAAACTATACTAAATTAAATTATTTTATACAAAAAATATAAACATAAAAACTATTTGGATGTGTAGACAGTGATCATAATACTAATTATAATGTCTCGATATATGTAGATCAACACATGTTATATTAAATTATTTAATTAAAAATCATTTTCTGATTGCTAAGGACTATGTTGCATTTTTTATTGTCTATATATAATTATGTTATCTACAAAGATGTGTTTTTTGCGCAATATGTTTATATATATATATTATGAGTAATTCTATAATAGACTTCCCTTTTTATATTTAAAGTGGTCACTTTTATAATAGTGTTCTGCATTTTTCGGTTTTATATATACATGTATAACACGTTGTACCAACACAAATTCGTTACTTTGTTATAGTAAAACTCACGTGGACCACATGCTACCGACCATCGGTCTTAG
Source organism: Flabesymbios commensalis (assembly GCA_964017125.1). Taxonomy (NCBI): domain Eukaryota; kingdom Metazoa; phylum Annelida; class Polychaeta; order Terebellida; family Flabelligeridae; genus Flabesymbios; species Flabesymbios commensalis. The sequence continues at coordinate 35,655,439 of OZ024914.1, read as the reverse complement.
TGTCACTGTGAGTCTCCTCACCATATCAAGTATTGTTATTTTTTGACTGAGTCTTTGCATTGTCTATTATTACATGTTTGGTCAATAAATTCATCTGAATGTGTGACTGAACAAGAGGCCCAGGGGCCTTGACGTTTGTCAACAGCATTGCAAAAAATCAGCTATAAATGTGTCAGGGAATGTATATCTATACTCTAAGATGCATTATCATGAAAAGATGTATATCCTTTATATCGATCATTGGCATTTATATTATAATGTTCGGTTCTCATAATACATTTTGCTGATTTTACACACGTTCTGAAGCACTGCACCTAATGAAATATGCTTGACAAAGAATCATTTCATAGGACTACATGGTAAATATTACAAAAGTGCAATTATTACTTCTTCTGGGACTTTTATAATGCCCCAGTTAGCCAGAAATTTTCACGAAATCTTTAATTTTCAATTTTAATTTTTTTGTCTAAAATAGGCCTAACAAAGTTGTAAATTATCAGCTTTTAATGTTTCTTACTCAGACATGAAATATACAGTAGCCCTAATCCATCATTATCACATGTGGACGTAATGCTCTTTCACTGCACCCTCTTACGTAATGCCAATTATGGAAATAACAATACACACAGTAGACCTAAGGATAAAGACCCATGAAGGCTTTCTCAACTCACACGATCTTTGCTGAAATGTTGCTGTAATGTTGTCAGGCCAACGTTGAGTCAGGTGTTAGTTGGCTGTATGAAATGCTATGAAATGAAATAAATGGGGTTCTACACCACATTTGTACACATATAGGCTAAACTGGGTAAGGAGAACCTGAGGATGGTGAGATGAATGAGGTGTCACTGCCCTCCAGACACAGGATTCGAAATTGAGCCCTGTTGGTCTACGGCCGAGCACACTAACTCTCGGTCACGGAGGCTGCCCACAATATTCAATATTTACAATTAAACAGGGAGGAAACATTTTGTTTCTTTGAAACTTGAATGCCAGAGCAGGAGACGAATCCACGATCTCTGACTTTCCTACCAGGCACCAGGACAGCCCTTCGGTATTGTTATTACATATATACAAACACATTACCTGTGGATTTAATATTGGTTCACCGTCAGGGGCGCTGCCCAACATTTTTCATATTTTTTTCTGCACAACATATTAAATGTGCATAATACATATTGGTCATGTCACTGCTATCCCTTACCTGTTATAATTGACAGGTATGTTTTTACTCTGGTTCTGCCATAATAGTGTTCCCTGTTCCACTTTGATTTTAATTTATTGCAAAAATGAAAAATATATATTTTGAAGTTTTATAATCCACATGCACGGCTGGTCCTCGTCTTCATCATTGATGGTTGGCCAGTAATTGGTAGAAAACAATCAACGAATGGGAAAGCGTGAATTCAACTATGATGCTGTGTCATTAAAAAAACACTATTGGCCCAGCTGCTTTATAGACACTTTATAGCCCTACATATTATTACTTCGAGGCATGTTTTCAATATACATATATCCACTTCTAAAGTATGCATACTTTTAGGTGCATCCCAGCAAATACGATACGGCGAACAGTGGATCAACACTCAAAGGTTTCGAATTTCAGAAGTTTGGCCAGACCAAATATAGAGTTAACTCTATGGCAAGACACGTGTGATTGTACTCCAGCGGTATTGCCTCATTGTGTCAACGTGATGCGTACAAAGCATAATCTCATAATATATTACACTGGCTATATAGCCTACGCTATACTTTTCACAGAAGCTACATCGACTTAATGTTAGTTTAATGTTGGGCCAGCAGTGCAGACGGTGGACTAGCATTAAACCAGGAATAACTGAATATTTAGTTTATTGTTGTGCCGCCCTCTACCCAACATTAAAGGAACATCATTTATTAATAATATTACTATTTGTAAATTCAAATCAAAATAAAGTTATAGCTTAATTGATACCACACATTTTAGTAACTTCTAATTAGATCCATATTAGCGTGATATTTAGGCCTTTATTACAATGTGATGTTGACTATCAGCTTCCATCGATAGGGTCCATAATACAAGAACATAAATTAGGCCTACTATTTGTGTTTTTAGCATAGACTTAGGCTAAAATCTACGTTCAGTTTAACTTGAATATAGCCCAAACATAGGGACGCAGACGGTTGATATACGGCAATATAAATAGTTAAAATTATATGTATGAGATTGGTACTATTACATATTCAGTGCCCGATTTATAAGTTGGAAAAAGGGGGCCAAGGGGCCCATGATATTTTTCGGAGGGGGGGGGGGGCATTAGCCTTAGACGATGGGGCATGTGACCCATTATTATTTCAAAAGGGGGGCATTTTCCCAACAACAAATAAAACACTTAAGGGTCATTCATATCACCTCATATGCCATATTAAACGTTCATCAGGTGTTCATGCTGATAGAAATATCAAATATTCATATTGGCGGTTATGCTATTATTAAAACCGGAAGAAGAAAAAATGGTTTAACATTCAGCGTTTGCAAGTAGGCCCAATCGACTTCACGTCACCACGCACTCACATGAGTTAATATCACTTGTGTCAATCAATTGCGTCAACAATATCGAGTGTTTTTGGAGTCGATCACATAGCTTGAGTGCTACTCATTATCTTCCTCGGGTGCTGTCGGATCTCTTCTTGGGGCAGTGTCATCAACTTCCTCTGTTGTTGCCGCTAGACCTACACCTATTCACCTTAAACCGCTAAGCGCGACTGTAGTCGCTTGAATCCGTTTCATTAGCCATTTAAACATCAAGATTTGTAAATTGCTTAGTCTTAAATTACAAATTAATCAAATACGAGTTGTTTTCTCTCACTTAAAGTTGTGGGTCAAGGTAGTGAGACACAACTCCAAGTGTGTGAAAATTGAAATTATTTAATTCAGCGGTTTAAAGGTATATTATTATTATTAGTCACAATGACAAATTTTCTACAATATTTGCTGTACAAAATAAAATATTCTTATTCGAAAATATTCGAATATTTATACAAAATATTCTTATTCGTTATATATTGGTTCATTTTTTAAAGAATTTTTTAATGGCACATATAGTCTAAGTCTATATAGACATTCACACCACGTTCAAGGTAGAGATTTCCCTTTGAAAATACATTGATAAATGCGGATACAACAGGTGTGGCGAAGTTGTGGCGAGGTTACTTAGCCCCATGTGGCGAGGTTACCAAAGCTGTGGCGAGGTTACTCAGCCTTCTGTGGCGAGGTTAGCAAATCTGTGGCGAGATTACCTGTGGCGAGGTTACCTTGTGGCGAGGTTACAGTCAGGTTACAGGTGACAGTCCAATATTTCGTTGGAATCAGCAACATTTCAACTACATTTTGGTTTCAGTAGCTCGTTTTCTGCCATATTCCATTTCAATTGTATTGGTAAGCATATATAAGCCTATGTTTTGGATCATGGGATGCCGAACCTTGACTCTGTTCTAACAACGCTGAATACTAATACTGAAACTAATACAGCGATACACAGCTCACAATTTGACAGTGTGCGCCGTAATGGGCATTTATTGGCGGCACTACCATGTCAAAAATAAGAAATACGGGAATTTCGTCTCTATATCTAGCCTAACTGGTAAATGCACAGCACAAAAATTAAAAAAAAACTTTTGCAGTTCTATTCTATGGACATGTTTACATTATATGGTCATATTAATAAGCCAAAATAGAATCACTGATTTTTTTATGATTTTAGCCTGAGCCAGTCCCTTTAATTAAGCAGGCAGGGCCTTATCTTCAAAAATCCTATGGCCCACTAAAATTACCTTGTTGCGTCAAAAACAAAGATATTGCTCAAAGTGTGGCGCAGCGATAGAATGATGTTGGGCCAGTTTTATTCTTTGTTGGAATCCCACAATTAGGCCTACTCTTTACAAGTCAGGCACTGGGTATTCTTTACATCAGGCGCCAGAAACACCAGAATAACACGATACATTGGCCCAATGCTGATGTAATGCTGGGCCACTGTCTGCGACGCTTGGCCAATATTATTCCAATCAAAGCCCTTTACGGTCTAATCACTATATTTAATCATGAACATATATTTTATCTGAACACTTCTTAAAGACGAAAGTAGGCCTACCTAACCTCGGTACCCCAAACGTTATATTGGACATATTTACAAGGACTGGTGTACAGAAATGTCGGTAACCGGACGACTCGGACCCTATACCAACTCGGACCCTAGACCAACTCGGACACTACCAACTCGGACACTATGATAAACCAACTCGGACCCTATACCAACTCGGACCCCATGATTATTTAACCAACTCGGACACTACTCAAACCCTGCTGATAGGCCTATTAGTTGAACACAGATCGGACCCTATGATTATCTGACAGACTCTATGATCATATAACCAACTCGGACACTGCTTGGACCCTTCTGATAACAGGAGCGTTAAGCGTCGGCGTGATCTTCTAAATGCAATTACTGAGTCTAATGTCAACTGAAGTTCAACGAGCGTAATTAACATTCACACGTGATACAGGTGACACCTGTTAATTATACTCTGGTATTGTCAAACAATGGAAATGTGCGGAGTAAATATATCGGCTACATTGATGCAATAACAGTCATGTCATCAAGTCGTTGTTTCATGTTTAAGGTGTTGAGTAGAATATCAGGAATATAATGATTATATATTCTTGCTAATATTAAGGTCATGATTAAAAAAAATAGCTTAAGCAATGTTTTTTTTCATTATCTATAGATAGAAATAAACTTTTTTGCAAACACAGGACGGCTCGCCACATATAACATGAATAAATGTTGATTATTAGAGATGGTTGAAGTTAGAAGTGATGTAGGGCACAAAAATAGTAAATTTGCAAATAAAAATAATTAGAGACGGGCGGCTCGCTACAAGTGAAGAAATGACAATCAGAGACAACATGTATATCTAAAATGTAATATTAATTAAATCTCTATATCAATAAAATGTGATGTTTCTTTTGTTTCGTGATCATCATTGTAGCTGTATATATTTGTTGTTACTTATTATCAGATAAATAAATAACAACAAATATATATAGACTATAATATATTTTATTTGGTTAACGGATGGTAAATGTCGTCATTAGCATGAGGAGGGTTAGCTGAGCTTTCCAGTATATCACACCTCACTAGTCGGCAGGACATGTCATCACTCTGTTGAGTTGCTCCTCCACTGTTGATGTTAATTGCGTTTTAGATGGTGTTTTATCTACCGTTGAAGTTAATTGCGTTTTATATGGTGTTTTATCTACAGTTGAAGTTAATTACGTTTTATATGGTGTGTTATCTACTGTTGAAGTTAATTACATTTTATATCGTGTTTTATCAACTGTTCAGAGTCAATTGCATTTCAGGTGGTGTTTTATCTAATCTTGCCAATATTGCATTTCACCTGTGCCTACACTTAGCGCGGCCTGAATGCTAACAGATAAAACAAACAAAACTTAGTGGCCTGATATATTCAGTAGGCTTAATATTGCTAATAAAATCTAATAAATAGGGCTCGAGTAGACGGGTCGGACCCTATGCCAACTCCGACACTATTCTACCATTACCAAGTCGGACACTGCAGTAAACCAACTCGGACACTGTTTGTAGCAGGGTCCGAGTTGGTTAGGGTCCGAGCTGACCCGGAACCGAAATGTCAACCGTTTCTCACACACAGCACCCCTATTTCCCCTAAATAGGACACAAACTCAGGCAAAATAAACTGATTAAATAAAAATGTATAATTCACTTTACTTTGTCCCCTTTTCATGTCAGATGGTCGTAAAGAAAGGGTTAACTTACCACATGATCGGGCATTGCAATAAATTACATTATTCGGTCATTTTTCACACCAGGAGTGTATAAATTATATCAATGTGCAATGCCTTTTACCGCCGAGTCCAAAAATCTAATTTTAATAATGCAAAATTTGCAATTTTTGGAGATAAATATCTTAGCCAAGACCTAATTGTTATATTGCGTAACATAACAGGGTTGTGTCAAGTGAGGCAGAGAGGGGTGGGGGAAGGTGGCTAGCCCTCCCGCGACAGACTGCTGGCATTCATGAACACCTACCCAGCTATCACGAGGCATTGACCCAATGTTGTTTTAATGTTGTGCCGACGTCGAAGACGGCGGGCCAGCATTAGAACAATATTGGGTCAGTGCCTCGTGTCTGCTGGGTTGCGGTCACAGCTGATCAGCAAACTCGAGTCATTGACACAATGTTAGCCTGATAGTGGCCCACCGTTTACAACACTGGGCCGACATTAGCCCAGCATTGGCATACCAGTATATAGGCCTTAACAAGATAAACGTTCACCCAATGCTAGCTTACTGCTGGCCCATCGTCTACGGCCATGGCTCAGCTGTAAAACAGCATTGGCTAAAGGTCTCATTTTTGCAGGGAACACTGGCAACTCAATACCCTGACACAATGTTGGTTCAATGTTGGAAGAGTGTCATAGATGATGGTACAACATTTAACCAGCATTGGGTCTGTGCAAGCCAAAAGGAGGCAGTGACATCAGCGGAAAGGAAGTATATACTTGATTTACAAGTGAGCAAATACGGCCTTTTGGCAGCGCTATGGCAGCAAGAGACGGGACGCCAGTTAAAAAGCAGTAAATGCCTAGTATACCAGGGAGCAGATATTGCCTTCTGACATTGCACAGATAGAACAGATAGTACCGGAAGTTAACGACAGACGTTTGTGTGGAAAACCAGCTTAAAAATATTCGTGTTCAGCATGAAATAATACAGAGTTTTCGTAAAATGAAAGCTCTTTTTATCGGACACAAAATAGATTATTAATCTTAGGCGAATCCCAAGCTATGTAATTCGTGGTTTGTTCGGATCTCGATTTGTTTGTAACGGTCTCTTTTAGCAATGAAATCTTGAGGGTGATCCAAACCAAAAATTAATCCGAGAGAAATATAAATTTATATAGCAGATTCTATGTCTATCAAGAAAATCTTGTATTTTAAATACGTTTCAATAGTTCTTTTATATGATAGATATAGTTTTGCATTGTTTTTGAATATGTTCAACCATGTGTCAGTGGTTTTTTAGATTATGACTTCGATTGACATCGCCGACATCAATCCGGTCGCAGTCACGTGGTTAAGTCCACTTCAAATTCTTATATTATCGCTCACGCTGAATTCGTGTTTTTATTAACTATTATTAATAGTATTATCCGTACGCGCTGTTAATCGAATGTCAAAGTTACTGGAGTCTAGATATAGTCTAGACTCGGCTCTAATTGTTACTCTAACTGTTAGTAGACTCAGACTATACTATAGTTTAGTATAGACTATGGAATAAAAATTAAAATATATGATGTAGACTAGTCTACCATTAGACTGGTTGAATCGTCATTATTAGTGTAATAGTCGGCAGCACTTCCAGTCACTAGTGACATATTTTTGGAGTGACAAATTCATAATACAAAATTCATCTGGTTTACATTTGGTTTGGACTGTTCTTTCATGATTTTAATAAAATGTAGACTAAAAAATATACAATCTTAGAAATTTAAGCGCTAGTGTTAACTTTAAATTAAGTTAAAAGCACAATGACCATATAATTTTGATTTAATTTAAATCAATGAGAGTGGTGATAGTTCACCAGTTTTAAATTTGATTTAAAATAGCAAGATTTGATGAACTTTTTGAGGCGATAACCAGTTGCACATTAAAAATTTGTAGCTGTCTATACTTTATTTTTTTATGAATATAAAGATCTATAAATAAAATTTATGTTACAAATATTTTTAATAGTTTGTGTATATATTTGATAACAGCTTTGCGTGGTTGTTATTGAATCTGTCTGACCAATTATTTGGATTATGACCCTTATCTTTTTCTAATTGACATTGTTGGCTTTCCATGTGGTCTAGTCAGTTTCAAAACCTTACATTATCGTTCACTCATTCTTTGTTTCAATCATGAATTTCCGTTGTTATTAAATTATCAAATTTAACAAATTGAGCATAAAACAAGAATTCTCATAATGCAGAGTAACACTGATCGGTTTCTCATTTATCAAACATTTGCGGAATGACATAATGGAAAAATCATTTGCATTTTTGCATCCAAATTTGGGTTTGGATGATGCTTCCATAACTTTTAATATGTCAAGGGGGATGGAAAATAGTTTCATCTTTGTTATATAAAAATTTTGGTTTCATTCAGGTGAAAAAGTACTATGTTAACTTGTTGTGATTCGCTGAGTAGAAATTTGAGATGGCGTTCACTTTAGACAATATTAATTTTATAAATCAACGATAATTGTGTCAGAGAATTTGTTTAACAAAGATTGATTAACTCTTGAGGCGATAACCACTTTAGCTGCTTTTATGCTTTTATGCTAGTTTGTGGTTGACTTACTGATTCCTTTCAGGAACTGTTTTTCCTGTGGGCCATTCTTTGGCATTGCCACTGCGGCCTTATGGGGTTTCAGATAGGTCTTGTTGTCAGGAACATATGTTTTTGGCCTTTTTCCTCGTTGGGAGTTTCATCTTTGTTGCTTAAATTTTTTTGGGTACATTTTATTGTGTGATTTGCAGGGTCAACTTTATAAATTATTTTAATAAGAAGTTTGATTCTTGTTGTGATTCGCTGAGTAAACATTTGAGATGGTGCTCGTTTTAATGCAATATACAATATTAATTTTATAAATCAATGATAATTGTCTCAGAGAATTTGTTTAACAAAGATTGATTAACTCTGGAGGCGATAACCACTTTGGCTGCTTTTATGCATTTATGCCAATTTGTGGTTGACTCACTGATTCCTTTCAGGAACTGTTTTTCCTGTGGGCCATTATTTGGCATTGCCACTGCGGCCTTATGGGGTTTCAGATAGGTCTTGTTGTCAGGAACATATGTTTTTGGCCTTTTTCCTCATTTTTTGGAGTTTCATCTTTGTTACTTAAATTTTTTGGGTACATTTTATCGTGTGATTTGTAGGACATAAATTTACAAATAATATAAATAAATAAGAGGAGCAATTGTTGTTTCTAGGATTTGATTTAGCAAGATTTGATAAACTCTGGAGGCGATGATCACATTGGCTGATGCCAATTTGTGGTGGACCCACTGATTCCTCTCAGGATTTGTTTCCTGTGGGCTATTTTCTGGCCTCGCCAGTACAGCTTTCGGTTTCAGATAGGTCTTTGTCAAAACTATGTTTTTGGCACCTTTCCTCTTTGAATGGAGTTTTCTTTTTTTGTTACTTTTGGTCAATGAAGCATACATACCAGCCACTCTTAATCTCAAATTAAAATATACAATATTAGTGCTCATAAAGATATTTAAAAATAATTCATGTTAGGAAGTTGAGATTTAACGTTCTCATTAGTAATAATTTAAATTAATGAGAAGAGATATAGTTGATAATCTCTTGATTTCATTTTATATAATTAATGCAATTATGCCAATTTGTGATGACTCTGGAATAATCCCAGGGGCTGGTTTTCCTGTAGGCCATTCTCTGGCTTTGCCAAAGTGACCTTAGGTTTCAAGTGGATCCTACGAAATTATGTTTTGGGTCACCTTTTTCTTTCTAAGTTTTCTTCTTTGTTGTTTGTTTTGTAAAGCTTAGTGATCCAGCTGCTTTGAAATTAAATAATAATAACAAAAAAAAAAAAAAAAAAAAAAAAAAAAAAATGGCCACAAGAATTAAATCTTTCATAATTCTTACTTAGATATATATATATAATAAGAAATTTGTAAATTAAAATAATTCGGAAGAGTATCCAAGTGTAGGAGTGTAAGGTAAAAGCAATATAATTATTCAATTAAACTACTGCAAGAACATATTATTAGTCAATAAATACAAGGTCAGTTACAACAAGACTTGGCCAGTTGTTACAGGCCGCAGTAATTATTACATGCCTTATACGCCAACTACATGATGCTCTCTGTCTAGCTTGATTAATCTAGCATCAGGACTTGCGCCAGCTGCTGAAATCAGTGCTAGTAATGATAGACAGGATGCATCCGGACTTGCGCCAGATGCAATGAACTTCATGAAGAACCAAACATATGATTATTCATTTGTTAGTTCGGCAGGACTTGCGCCAGCTGTTCTAACTATAGCAAACATGATGGGGAGTGATTTGCCAACTGGATTTGGGCCAGTTGGTTTTTGATACAATATCCACAAGCTCTTTCTTACAGGTGGAATTAGTTTAATCTAGCATCAGGATTTGCGACAGCTGCTGAAATCAGTGCTAGCAAGGATGGGCAGGATGCATCCGGACTTGCGCCAGATGCAATAAACTTTGTGAAAAACCAAACATATGATTTTCCATTTGTTAGTTCGGCAGGACTTCCGCCAGCTGTTCTAACAATGGAAAACATGATGGGGAGTGATTTGCCAACGCGATTTCGGCCAGTCGGTTTTTGATACAATATCCACAAGCTCATTCTTACAGGTGGAATTAGTTTATTCTAGCATCAGGATTTGCGCCAGCTGCTGAAATCAGTGCTAGCAAGTATGGGCAGGATTCATCTGGACTTGCGCCAGATGCAATAAACTTTGTGAAGAACCAAACATGATTTTCCATTTGTTAGTTCGGCAGGACTTGCGCCAGCTGTTCTGACAATGGAAAACATGATGGGGAGTGATTTGCCAACCCGATTTCGGCCAGTCGGTTTTTGATACAATATCCACAAGCTCATTCTTACAGGTGGAATTACTTTAAATGTGAATGATTTATGTCCTTTTTCTTCTCCCGTAGAAGAGAAGAAAAAGCTAAAATTTTGCTTTTTCGTCAATAACTGCGTGAGTAAGAAATTATTATTATTATTATTTTTTTTTTTTTAGAATTCTTTAGATCTTGCTTTTGAATGTATATGTAAACACCATTTTTAGTGAATACAGCAATACTCAAGATGTGGACCATTTCCTCATGTTCCTAATTTGCTTCAAATCCTTCTAAATCTATGTTTTGTGGTCTTCTTATGTTTTCAAAGTGTGTCTGCAATACCTAGGTCAGCTCAAAATGAGGTCTGTATACTTCTGTGGTCAGATTTTACACTTACAGAAAATAAAATTCCACTGACATATAAATCCAGCCAGTCAAAACACTACTCAGACTTGCTTCAAGAATTATAAATACAATAGATGTTATGATAATGTGTCCCTTATTATCTACATTTGGAAATTTTAATTATTTGGTTATCTATTCATTACATGTAAATTTCAAGTTTCACTTCTGTAGACATCCTAATTTCAATTTAAAAACTAAATTTCAGACTATATAGCACTTCACTATTTAGAATTAGTGTTGTTTCTGATGCCGCAAGTAATGGTGGATTAGACAGATGAGAGGTTGGAATTCATATGTGCTCTTACGATGCATTCGTAAGTTTGTGTTGTGGGGGTCAGACACTTTGTGTCTGTGTGCCGTTTTCATACCCTCCTCAACAACAGATAATCTTGTTTAATAATGTTATTGATAGATTTTGTCAATATTATGTAATTTGTATGTAATGATACAAGAGTCAATGTTCATTAATATATTAATGTGAACAATTAGTAGATTGTTATTGATAGGTTTGGTTTTGTGTGAACAATTACTAGATTGTTATTGATAGTTTGGTTGATATTATCTAATTTGTTTGTAATGATACAAGAGTCAAAGTTCACATTTAAATAGTAGATTAGATCAATCAGAGACATGTATAAATATTCATAGTAGATTAGATCAATCAGAGACATGTATAAATAGTCCTAGTAGATTTGATCAATTTGAGACATGTATAAATATTCATAGTAGATTAGATCAATTAGAGACATGTATAAATATTCACTGGTTAATCCTGTTAACTGACTGTCAAGTAAATTTATACCTATTTTGGTCTTAGGGCTTCACTCTGTTGCAACCACGTTTACATTAACAACATTTGAAGTGAAGCCCTTTTTATTTGTAGTCGTTTAATTTGATGTTTATTTTTAATAAACAAATTTTCCCCATTTTATGTGTCTGTTTTTTGTACGATAAATACAGAGTTTTCGTAAAATGAAAGCTCTTTTTATCGGACACAAAATAGATTATTAATCTTAGGCGAATCCCAAGCTATGTAATTCGTGGTTTGTTCGGATCTCGATTTGTTTGTAACGGTCTCTTTTAGCAATGAAATCTTGAGGGTGATCCAAACCAAAAATTAATCCGAGAGAAATATAAATTTATATAGCAGATTCTATGTCTATCAAGAAAATCCCACCTCCTCCCGCTTCCATCCGCTGCAAGTTTTTTGTTCATTTTTCTTCTGACCGTTTTCATACCCTCCTCAACAACAGATAATCTTGTTTAATAATGTTATTGATAGATTTTGTCAATATTATGTAATTTGTATGTAATGATACAAGAGTCAATGTTCATTAATATATTAATGTGAACAATTAGTAGATTGTTATTGATAGGTTTGGTTTTGTGTGAACAATTACTAGATTGTTATTGATAGTTTGGTTGATATTATCTAATTTGTTTGTAATGATACAAGAGTCAAAGTTCACATTTAAATAGTAGATTAGATCAATCAGAGACATGTATAAATATTCATAGTAGATTAGATCAATCAGAGACATGTATAAATAGTCCTAGTAGATTTGATCAATTTGAGACATGTATAAATATTCATAGTAGATTAGATCAATTAGAGACATGTATAAATATTCACTGGTTAATCCTGTTAACTGACTGTCAAGTAAATTTATACCTATTTTGGTCTTAGGGCTTCACTCTGTTACAACCACGTTTACATTAACAACATTTGAAGTGAAGCCCTTTTTATTTGTAGTCGTTTAATTTGATGTTTATTTTTAATAAACAAATTTTCCCCATTTTATGTGTCTGTTTTTTGTACGATAAATATTTTTTAAGTGCTTTGCCATTTACTCGAAAATGTCTATAACATCCTAATTTCGTGAAATATGTCCAAATTACGTTTTTCATATCTTTCCAGATTTCAAAGCTGACACCATTTGTCGTCAGAAAAGGCAGCAGTCAAGAGTCAGCTACAAAAAAGCGTGTGATGAGACAACATCTACGCTTGTTGTTCACAGTCTCGCTGGCATCTCTCGCACTCGGCATTTGTTGGCTTCCCTTTTGTGTAATTAATGTAATAAATCTGTGGGCAACAACAACTCCACGAACATATTTTTTTGTTGCAATCTGGTGTTGTGGACTAAACAGCGCCATCAAAACTGTTCTGTACGCGTTCAATTTACAGCATATCAAGAAAGCTTATTTGAAACCCTGCCAAGACTGGATTACAATGAAGTCTCACCCGTTATCAAGATTCAACTTTGAAACAAACCAAACACCTAATCTTCACAGGGGTGTCTACAGACTGAGGCCAGTGGATAAGATGACGGTGCCTTATGGATATCCAGAATCACCGACAAGTCAAATAGCATATACCGCATCCACTTCCTTATAGAAACGTATACAAATCGTCAAAAACAATGTCACTATGCAATTGATTGTCTTTAAAATTTGTTTTACAATCTGAATAATTTCAACCTGTTATAGTTGTCAACTGTACATACTTATGTGCATCCAATTTCAATTGAAGTTGATCATTTATCCCACTTGTAACCTAAATGACTCATTAATAACAGCCATGTCATGCCATATGCCCTTCGGTTCGCCGTTCTGACTCTTTCTTGCAGCAGGTGTGTATCTCATTCTGATACATATTATCTGCAATTTGACCAAGGATGGCCTGCCTGCCAATTAGTCGCCTCTCTCACCACAGATTTTATTTCCTGCTTATTAAGACTAAAGAGGAAATTTACATTGGGATGAATGGACTTGAACATGTACAGCTATGCAGGTGTTGTTGGTGTTGATGGTGGTTGTGTTGGTGGTGATGACGATGGTGGTGATGATTTTGGTGAAGATGGTGGTGTTGATGGTGGTTGTATTGGTGGTGATGATGGTGTTGGTAAGAGTGGTGGTTGTGATGGTGATGATTATGGTGTTGATGGTGGTTGTATTGGGGGTGATGATGATGGTAGTGACGATTATGGTGGTGATGGTTGTGATGATGGTGTTGGTGATGACGATGTTGGTGGTGGTGGTATGATGTCATTGATGGTGGTGGTATGATGTCATTGATGGTTGGTGATGGTGCCATTGATGGTGATGTTGTTGGTGATTATGATGATCATGGTCGAGGCGCTCTTAGCTGGGGCACGTGCAAGTGTCTCCTAATGTGGGTGCATGCCTCTTTATTTCAATTTCCTCTACATTTGCCTAAATAAATATTTTTCAACACTGGATCAGCTACAGGGTGAGAGGATGCTTTACAAAACTTTGCCAATAGAGTCGCAGACCTAAAAAACCTATGAAGGCCTATACCAGGTTTTAAAGCACTACTGTTAATCAGGGGCGTAGCCATTAAAACAAGACACCCGCTCCGAATTAGAATTTGATTTAAGCAATTTTGTATAGGGTTATTAATGTAGTCCTAGTCTAGGTCAAAAATCAAGACGCAAGACAACTAGGTCTAAGAAGCCCAGTCTAAGAGTAAGATAAGAACTAGACAGTCTGTCAGAGATTGCAAACCTCCATTGAAATTAATGATCCTAATCAGTATCCCAGTAATGGTCTACCTATCTGGCACGGTTTACCCGATATCAGGCCAATCGAGTTAACTAATAGCTGATTTACGGTCATTTTGAATACGATATAAATTAGTTAAAAACTCAGGTGCATCCTCCCCCGAAACCTCAAATTTTGTTTTATAGTAATGGACTAACATCTAACACAGTTTGCAAAATATTGGGCATGTGAAAGTAAATAATGGCCGATAGGGGGCCATTTTGAATTTGATCGAGTCAGAATTTTTCAAGATGCATCCTCAGCTGAAATCTCACATTTCATTCTATAGTAATCGTCTAGCTATCTAGCACGGTTTACCAAATATCGGCCATGTGAAAGTGAATAATGGCCTGAAGGCAGCCATTTTGAATTTGATCAAGTCAAAATTTTCCAAGATGCATCCTCAGCTGAAATCTCACATTTCATTCTATAGTAATGGTCTAGCCGTCTAGCACGGTTTACCAAATATCGCCCATGTGAAAGTGAATAATGGCCGATAGGAGGCCATTTTGAATTTGATCAAGTCAAAATTTTTCAAGATGCATCCTCTCCTGAAATCTCACATTTTGTTTTATAGTAATGGTCTAGCCATCTAGTACGGTTACCAAAAACCGGCTATGTGAAAGTGAATAATGGCCGATAGGCGGCCATTTTGAATTTGATCAAGTCAATTTTTTTCAAGATGCATCCTCTCTTGTAATCTCACATTTTGATTTATAGTAATGGTCCAGCTATCTAACACTGTTTACCAAATATCAGCAATGTGAAAGTAAATAGTGGCCGATAGGCGACCATTTTGAATTCGATCAAGTCAATTTTTTTCAAGATGCATCCTCTCTTGTAATCTCACATTTTGTTTTATAGTAATGGTCCAGCTATCTAACACTGTTTACCAAATATCAGCAATGTGAAAGTAAATAGTGGCCGATAGGCGACCATTTTGTATTCGATCGAGTCGAAAGTTTTTAAAAGGCATCCTCTCTCGAAACGTCACATTTTGTTTTATAGTAATGGTCTAGCTATCTAGCACGCTTTACCTGATATCAGGCCTATCGAGGTAAATAATGCTGATTGTCGGCCATTTTGAATTCGTAAGTTAAAAATTTTCAGGGTGCATCCTCCCCCGAAAACTCACACTTTGTTTTATAGTAATCAGGTAATGGTCTAGCCATCTAGCACGGTTTACCAAATTTCAGCCATGTGAAAATGAATAATGGCCGAAAAGGCGGCCATTTTAAATTTGATCAAGTCAAATTTTTTCAAGATGCATCCTCATCTGAAATCTCACTTTTCGTTTTACAGTAATGGTCTAGCCATCTAGGACGGTTGACCAAATAACGGCCATGTGAAAGTGAATAATGGCTGATAAGCGGCCATTTTGAATTTTATCGAGTCAAATTTTTTCAAGATGCATCCTCTCCTGAAATCACACATTTTGTTTTATAGTAATGGTCTAGCCATCTAGCACGGTTTACCAAATAACGGCCATGTGAAAGTGAATAATGGCCGATTGGCGGCCATTTTGAACTTGGACGAGTTGAATTTTTTCAAAATGCATCCTCTCCTGAAGCCTTACAATTTGTTTTATAGTAATGGTGTAGATATCTTGAGCAGTTTTCATGATATTCCACAATATCAGGCCTGTCGAGGTGAATAATGGCTGATAGGCGGCCATTTTGAATTTTATCAACTTCAAATTTTTCAAGATGCATCCTCTCCTGAAACCTTACAATTTATTTTATATTAATGGTGTAGCTATCTTAAGCGGTTTTCATGATATTCCGCAATATCAGGCCTGTCGAGGTGAATAATGGCCGATAGGCGGCCATTTTTAATTTTATCGACTTGAAATTTTTCAAGATGCATCCTCTCCTGGTGTAGCTATCTTGAGTGGTTTTCATGATATTCCACAAAATCTTTCAGTTGGATTTACCAATGTTATAAATTAGGTCAAAGTGCTGGGTCAACTTCAAGGTCAAGGTCCAAAAACCTGAAAAGGCACAACTAGGGACCTTAGAGAACATGTATGTGCAATATGACTGTCATCGGCCCAGTACTTTTCGAGATCTGCTCCGGAAACATAGTGCGCGTCAAAACGTCTAAATAGGTCATAGTTCTGAACCAGAAGTAGGTCAAAGTTAAAATACCCCAAAAGGCACAACTAGACCCCCTAGGGGTGTTGTGTGTAAAATTTGAAGACAATCGGACAAGTACTTTCAGAGATATGCTCCGGAAACGAATTGTTTACGGACGGCCCAACGCCGTAACATCATCATTTTCTCCTCTGCAACCTTGCGTATTGAATTCAGATTAAAAATATTTTAACCTGTCCATTAGCCACCTGGAAGTAACCCACATACCAAAAATTGTTATCCTAGCTTATTTTCTTACAAAGTTATAGGCAAAAGAAGAGGCTAAAAAAAAACGGAGGTAGAATCCATAGCTCCCTTCGTCTCACCTACGGTGACGGCGGGAGCTAACAAAACAGAGAGAGTCCAATGTCCAGCTTTCCGCAAATTTTCAAAATGACTTGGAATTGTTTTTATAATTCAGAATGTATATTATAAAAATAATTTAAATTCATTTTTAATACTTGTGGAAAGCTGGAAGGTTATTACTATAAGTTATTACAATACTAACTCACCAAACTAATTAAAGTACCAATCATATTCATTTATTTTTATTATAGATATGTTTACATAAAGCATTCATAAGTACAAAAAAGTTTGAATCAACATTGATAACATGTGTGACTTACTTCGCAGATTGAAGTATTAAAAAATATGCTGCCATGTAAAATAAATAACAAGTATACCTAAATATTACTTTTGTCTTTTGTAAATTTTCCTAGTCATGTCAACAAATAATTGTTTAGGTAAACTAAGTGAATGTTTTTCTATGAGTAGCATAATATCTTGATAACTTTGCTCTTCGAATTGGTGATACAGGTCCTGTAAGTTCATTGTGTTGTAGATAGCTTTCACTTTATTCACCTTTTGAGGATCTTCATGTGCATAATTTTCCTGCCACAAAGACATAGTATGAAACTAGCTGCGACTATATTCAGCGCAAAAAAATAAACATCTGGTAAATATTATCAATAGTATTGATAAAAAAATTGTCTTTTAAAATTAATGGCAGGAAAAAATAATGGAAGTCACATTTTGTTGGACATGAATGAAAAAATATGGCAGTATGGCAGGTCCGTAGACCACATTTTAAATTAAGAGTCCTTCATTTATTTAATTTTAAAGCATTAATTTCTACCTTTAATTCAGTCAGTTGTTCTGGTGTCGCTCTCTGTAGTGCTTGTACTACTAACCAACTGCACTTGTTTTCTTCAATATCTCTTCCGATTTTTCCTATTACCTCATGCTTTCCATAGCAATCTAAGTAATCGTCCTGTCATTTCATAACAGAAAGCAAAATTATTATATTTTATCTTAAGAACATGAGAATAATAATATTTGAAAAAGCATTCAAATTACAGTAGAATATCGGTAATCATGGTAATTGCGACAGTACAGAAACTGCTCTGTCAAAGAGATTCCCCTATCAATGAAATAGCTGGGCTTGGAAGTAAAACACAGAAGTCAATGTCTTCATTGATATAAAATGTGACTAATCTGCTACTTAAATATAGCTAATTGTCAAGGTATAAACACTACTGATGTTATTGTACATATTTTCTATTCAGGACTTTTAACATATTTAATTATCAGAACAGATTAAGTGATCAATCTGAAATCAGGTAAACTTGAACTTTAATAAATTATGTTTAAATGGTGTTCTTTGCTTGTATTGATAGTTAAATGTCTTTAATACATACTTGAATTTGAAAGTATTCTCCTAGTTTAAGTAGTATAGACTTGACATTGTTATGCAAATCTTCATCGAATATTTCACACTGAAACAAAAATAACAACTTTTAATTGTGTTTTATTATCATGATTATCTAAACAACATACATATTGATGGACATAAAATAAACAATTGCATACCCAAAAACATGGTTGTGCAAAGTATAATTCAAGTTTTTTATAACTTGACCATTAAAGTGTTAAATGAGCTCCTCCCCATAGCATACTTGTAAATTTTGCTGACTCAGCACAACTTCACTTTGAATATCAATTGTTTTAAATATATCTGGTACATCTATCAAACTACTACTATCCATAACAGGAGATTTCAATTCAATGCTCATTAACCTTTAAAGCGCTAAACTGAATAATTTTGATTTTCACCCACTTAAGTTGTGTTTTTCTACTACCCACAACTTCAATCGGGTGAAAAGTACTCATATTTGTTTAATTTGAGACCAAACATATAGAAAATCTTATTGTTTAAGCACACATTTCGTTCCTAATAACTGAGATTTAAACAGCTACTAAAACAAATTAAATACGACTATGTTGCACCTAGGGTTTTAAGGGTTAATTAAAGAACAGACGGTGGATCAACATTAAACAGAATTGGGTCAATGACCCTTTTGGAATAGAGCTAGAAGACAATCCCCAGGAAAAGGAGCTAATAAACAGATAACTAACACACTAGCGCAAAAATTAGCAAATTTTATCTTGCCATAACACACGAATCCCGGCGAGGTCAGATATTTGTCATCGGGTTGTGCATATGCAGTGCTCCAAACTGTTCAAAGGTCTGGAGTGTGCAGTGCTGTCTATGGCACTGTGCACTATAAAAAACCCTTGAAGTCATTCAATAAGACTAGGGCATTCCTTCCGTCGCCATATTGCCATGATTGTGCAGAAAGCGACGTGAAGCAATATTTACTCACACACTTGCCAAAACACACCAGCGAGAAGGTGAATGTAGACTTTCGCCTTAACTCATAGCAGTCTGGCCGTTTTGACATAGGACGTCTGTGTGGTCTGGCCATTTTTGTGATTTTGGGACATAATGTCTGACTTTTAATATAAATTTAGAATTATGGCATATGTATTTCCCATACACCATAGGAACACACATACAATATATATCCAGAATACACTTCATTCAAACGGCCAATGTGATGTTGCCATGGCAACCGACAGCCATTTGAATATGTTGATTAGGTAGTCAAATTTTCGGAAATTTTGTTTACAAATGGTATTTTTGTAATTCACGGAGATTCAGGAGTACAACATTACATCAATTCACATAAAATATATTAAAATACATCACAAATGGTTCGAAGAAGCATTCAATAGGTCTTTATAAACAAAATAATAGGGTGAATAAGTTATTACCATGGGATTTAGCAATCTTTCTAAAAAAAAATTGAGATGCATACTGGATTTTAAATTTTGAGAAGCACCAAGTTTGACATTCCCAACTAATCTGGGAAATAACAAAAGCCTCGTATTCATCTGAGCCTGGAGCTCGATTTTTATTTCGGAAACAGTTGTGATGCAAATAAGTCAACTCTTTATGTCCTAGGCTACCCATACTTGGTTCATAGTTGCGCAAGTGATGTCATTTGGTGAATGGCTAAGCATTATTGCCAGGTCCGAGCTGGGCTCGGACCTAGACTGCAGCTTCATAAATGCCAGGTCCGAGCTGGGCTCGGACCTAGACTGCTATGAGTTAACGTTGTCGTGTTTTGACCATGATAAAATGATGTATTTGATCATTTTTGCACTCATGCTCGCCTTGGTGTGTTTTACGCTTTAATAACAAACCTTTTAACTTACCATATACATAGCACAAGCGACAGGAAGGTAGAAAGAGTAGTAAGCTGTTTTCCACTTAACAATGGCACTGTATCTTTCCGCTGTGAAGTTAGTGAAATCAACTTTATCCGATGGTCCCGACAACAGATCTAAATTTTGCCCATAAATGGTATTCAACGTAATCTGTTGAGGAGAAAATATATAGTGCAGTCTGGGATATTCAAAATTTATAACTAAAATACAGAATTTATCATAGGGTAATGATCACGATGATGTATAGGTTACTGGCTGATGAATTGTAAAATAATGTTCATTCTGTTAGAGTAGTCGTTGTGGTTTACTTACTTCATGAAACAAGTCCATTAAGTCTACATAGTAAGATTTTCCTTTGAAATATTTCCTCAATATTGCATAGATCGCACTCTCCAAGTAAAAAGAATCATTAATAGCCACAAGTCCAACATTTGGCTGAAAAGTAAAAAAGGGCATCCTTTAAATTTAGGACAATTATTGTTTTTCTTATCATTTTAAATGAGGCTTCTGTGACAGCAGTTCTTAGATCAACAGACAGATATTTCACGATTGAATTAGAAGAGCTGCACCCCATTTCATTTAAAATAATGGAACATATAACATATCTGTGTTGCATGATCTGATAATAATAAATCGTACTGTTGTCGAGATAACAAATCTGAAATGGGTCAAAAATAAAAACATTTTTATGAAAAGCACTGAAACATGATCAAAACATTCCATCACTGAACTGTGTCTTGGAGGTAAGTGGCTGCTTTCATTTTTAAATCACTAAACTGTGACCAAAAACCTTTTCAATTTGTGAGGTAAACGCTTACATACAAATTCTTATCACATACAGAAATCCCTGGAAGCGGTGGTGGTCATCTCATGAACACGCATCTCAAGCATGCATATTAAATTACAATTTAGATATATTCAAAATAGTACCTTTTTGTACCAACAAGGGTTGCCTCTCCTTACTTCAGAAGCATCCATAATATCATCAGCTACTAAGAAAAAGGCTTGCAGCTGAAAAAAATAACATTTTCATTATTTTAAATATGAAGAGCTCTACAGAAACATGAGAAAAGGTGTGTTCACAAAATTTAAAGCTAAAAAATGTTAAATCACAGAAAAACATATTTTTTAAACACATGTCAGTAAGTCTTCTAAGGATGATTTTTCTGCCTGATTCCCTATTTCAGTGAAAAAACTGTTAGACCAGAATTTTATTTATACCATATAATGATTAGTAATTACTCAATTACAATGTTACTATAGAAAATGTAGCCATTTAAATCATTCGACTGTTTAAAAAAATATTTGAGTGATTAAAGGATATTTATGTTAGTTTAACCCTTTCAGCTTGGGGACCGTCTTATAGAAGTCAGAATCATCTAGCATGTCTAAATACGGTAGTCTAAATATGGAAGAATTTTTTTAATTATAATTATCGTAGACCCATAACATAGGTATTCAAATGAAGCCAAAAGAGACATTTATGATGATTCAAATTGAAAAAAATATTCTATAGAGTTTTATGGGTTGACCCTTGAAACGCTGAAATTTTTTGTACAAACCCTGGGGATCAAAGGGTTTTTTCAATTTGAAATCATCGTAAATGTCTCAGTTAGCTCTTTCTGATTCATTTGAATACCTATGGTATGGGTCTATGGCCATTAGAAATATTTTTACTTTCACATTGCGGGGAGCGACTTTAGTTGTCAGAATCTGACGTCTACAGACGTCAGAGAAGTGGCAAGATAACAAATTTATTTGTTAATTCCACAGAACTACTCACCCATTCTATACACCATCCTAATATCCTTGCCAGATGTAAATCTTCTTCTGTGGCATTATTCCCCTTTATATATTTATATGAGTGAACAATTGTCAGACCACGGCTCTTTTTTCCAAACGGTACATTATATTCATTGACCTGAGACAAATATAATTAATTTTGTTAATGATTCAATAAAAACACATAGAACAAATGTTGTATTAAAGTAGGTGGGTTATTGTGATTCACTGAGTAAATTTTTAGGGTGCCTCCAGCAGACGGGACTTGAGAACTTAACTTAAATATTTTTTTGAACAATGATTCAGTGAAGTGACTTTAAGTCAAAAAACAAATATTTTCAGATATGTTCTTCAACCAAACATGCAGCCCCCTACCCATATATCCACCAAAAAATATATATATATTTGCTCACAGATGACATTTTGGGTTCTGACAAACAAAATTCTGAAAAAAGAAGATAAATCACACCCCTGATTATAGATATATCAATGGCCATTATACGGTTATAGGCAACCAACTTGCCATGAACAGTCATTTATTCTGAAAAGACATCATTTTTCGTTAATTATAGGTATCACTCACTGCTCATAGCAGGTTTTACTTTCAACTTAAATGCGAGATCAGAATGTCAGCTGTAATAAAGAATTAAACACTTGTTTTGTAATTTGTTGCATTGTACATTTTATATAATGCAAATGCTAAATGCTCAACCTGTCTAAACCAATCAGATGCTTGCAATATTGATGTATCCTTAATACCAAAATCAGCTAGATCTGACACTAAGATGGGAAAAAGAGCATCAAACTTCTCAAGCTCAGACTCTTCTTTTGCTTTCTTTTCCAAAGGTTCCATGACATCTGTAAAAGAAAAATGGCAGGTATTATACATATTAGAGCATATATGAGGGGTCTACATGTATATTAACCCTTATGCTGCCGAGTAGCTCTGGACTTTGTTTGAAGCTGGAATTGCTAACACAATTTTCAGCTCCAAATGACGATAAATAAATATATTTTTGAAGAAATAAACATCATTAAAATTAAATTTTTAAATTTCCTAAGCATCTTCCTGGAAATATTTTAGCAAATTTAGTTCAATTTATTTGGCCGACATTTGCTTGAAAACGCATATATCCGGGCAGCATAAGGGTTAACAAATTAAATATTTGAAAAGACTCTGGATCTGATCATTTTTATTGAAAATTGTCTTCTGTATATAGAAAGTATTACAGCAGGTAGTCTCAGATTTTCATATAAATCAAATACATGTATTACTCTAGTATGCGAGTGTGAGAATAAAAAACATAGAGACAGTAAACCTGTGACAGCCAGGCTTATTGGCTTCTAGGCCATGATTCGATGTACTGCATAATTATCAGATATGATACCTTAACAATATTATTATTGCTCTGAGATACCATAGTACTGTGTTTAACCCTTGAACCGCCGGCACCGATTAAATTTGTTCTTCACATTTTTATTATTAGTAGCATATTGCATATATATCAGCCTTTAAAAATCTGTTAAGAAAAACGTGACATCAATCAGAAAGGCGTTAAACATATTTGACCGCCATTTTGTCAAATATGAATAATTTTCACTCACTTGAAGTTGTTGATCGCTATCAGCAAAACACAACATCAATTGGGTGAAAATTCCAATTGAATAATTTGGCGGTAAAGGGTTAATGCACTTACTCTCTGCAGCTTTGACAGTATAACATTTATACAAAGTTAGCCCAACATTTTCAACATTGGTCCAACATTGTATAAATGTTATACATTGTACAAACTACACAGATATCATCAATTACTTTGTTGTATCCTCAGGCACAGTCTCCTGTATTACACCATTGTTTCTCACTTCAATAACATATTTACTCCTCAATTAATTCTCTGTAATCAGAGTAATCATAGTGATCTGGTAATTAGAAAGCCTACTAACCATGGTTAGTAGGCTTTCTAATTACCAAAAGATAGTGCAATAAAATAGCATGGATGCTAACTAGTGAGTGTCGTAAGAAAATGGGCAAAAAGACAAAAAATGGGAAAAATATAATTTGTGTTTCATAAGATCAATATAATTAATTTGTGACTGGAATAATCTGCCATTATGATTCAGGGTTTCCGCCAGGAATGGCCTATTTTAACTGTCATGACAGCAAATTTGGAATATATATTTATTTTCTTTGCTAATAACCCCCCGTGTGGTGCTGTATGGGGGGGTCTGGACTCCCCCTGGATCTCCCCTCCCCTGGCGGAAATCCTGTGATTTATTGAATGTATTTAAAACAGGTGACCGAGGTAGGGCTGAATGTATTGAATTGAATGATATCCTTTAAAGGCGGCCAGTGGGTGGCCAGTAAATATGGGAGTTTTATGGGATCGATTATTATGCCAGCAAGGCATATTCAATAGGCTAGAACAATACCAGATAAAAGTTGATAATTTAAATCATTTTCCTATATTTTGTGACATAATGTGCCGATATAATGTAAACATGGTATATAAGTGTGGCTTTGCTACACACATGACACAGCTGAACACGATCACTGTCGATCAGATTATTTCTAATTCCAATGATAACAGAGCATTAGATAAGTTTTGAAAAATGGAGAATTACTAGGAATGCCTAACATTTTCACAACATTGGCCAAACAGGTCAGCTATGCAATTCCAAACATTAATCCTTACAGTGCGGGGATCAACTTGACGTCAGAATAAAGGCGATCCCAGCACTGTAAGAATTTAAATATTCATAAGCAGGGTTCGAAATTAAGGGTAGTCCGTTAGTCCGAACACTAGTAAAAATAGCTGCAGACTATTAAACATTTATGTTTACTAGTACCGCCGGTCTAGTAAAAAAACGGCGCCTCAATGATTCCATTAATTAGCTACAACCTGTGATAGCAAAGCGAGAGACCATGTGCCGGGGTCAGACGCGTGTCAATTTGCATACATGTATGCCCAGTCCACGTGTGATATTTGGTCAGCGTTGTGGGAGTTACGGGACAGCATTGTGTCAGCATTGACCCGATGTCATGTGTTAGCGAGGATGGATCTTTTATGTTTAAACAGTCATCCCAAAGCGTGTCGCATTGTCAATGTGAAAGACTACGATCATTTAAAATAAAAACATAGGCCTATATATTGCTCTAATCATGCTAATAGTGAGTGCTTTAATGTTTTAATAGAGGGTGGTCCGACAATAAATTAACATCAACAGGAGTAGCTAAACCTACGCAAGCGTTATCAGTTATGGCCGTCTTTATTAACCATCTTCATTCAGATGTGAATTAATAGACAGGGATGCAAATTCACATACGCCCGGTCGCCCGTGGCGACAAGAATTATGTAAGGGCGATTGTAAATCAGCATGTCACTAGCCCTGCTGGCGACTGATTCCCTGTGCCATCCGCAGATCATGTGTGGCTAAATTTACGCATAACTGCAGAGCGCCGCACAGCATGTACAGGCGTCATCGTCGTTGCGCGCTACAGAGCGTTGTTTCAGCTCACACGTGGTTGTGTGTATCAGCCTTTAGGGGGACCTACATTTGAGGAGCACATAAGCGCAATTTATTCAAGATTTGACACACCAAAAAGTGAGCAACTGAATCAAGTTTGATGCTGACACACGTAGACATAAAAATCACGTTCACCTAGTTGTTAAACAAACTACTGACCAGTATACCTACGGCCTGGTCAATCAGCGGTGGGTGGGCGCGTGTATTGCATGTGGCCCGATCTGCAGTAGCCATGACAGCCCACAGCGTCACTTTTTGCGCCGTGGTTCCCAGCATTCGTTTCACCCGATATTTCACAGTTCAAAATGGCACTGATCAAGAAGATCATTTATCTAGTTTTTTGACATACATGCATGCTGACAACATTTCATTGACCTACGAGCTGTAGGTGAATAGATGCAGTCTTGAATTGTTGCTGATTCTAAAAGACTCATGTAATATAGACCTGATGAATCAAGCATTAATCTTATATAAAAACGTCTGCAAAAACGTGCTGTGGCTAATACTCCAGTTTCAGTCACACACAGGGCTGCCGCTGGCGCATGTATGTCAGCGCAGAAACGATGTGAATAACTGGACATGTAGGGGTGTTCAGACTAAGAAGGTCCAACCATGCCAATAGGCCTAACACAAAGTAAAGAAAAGGCCAAATTTAATACACCTGAGATAACCTTTTTATCCCAGTTATGTTGTGCCTTGCTGTGTCATGATGCCATAGAGGCTAGAGCTCCATAGACTTCCCTACTTCTTTGTTGATAGGACTAGGCCTACATATCAAGTTCAGTTAACTTGAATAGCCCCTAAACAATATGAAAGAATATATATTTTTTTTTTCAAGTATGCTCATTTCACATCATCTTTATTATGTTTAAAATGACTGACTTGATTATATTGGCAGAACAGTTTACGTTTTTTTGGGATGGCCCCCTTTTTTCATCGAAGTGGGCAACATGGCCCCTTCTTTCTCCAAGCTGGAATGAATACTAGTGAGCCAATGTCGGATTAAATTAATTGTCTGTACATGTAATATTCATGAACAGCCAATTAAATCTAAGTGAATTATGGGAGGTGGGGTCGCCACCAGCTAAGAAAATAAAGTAAACTGGAGAAGAAAAGCTGGTTCAATAACGTAACTTGATATGAAGATAAAGGCCAACAGAGACATTTTCAAGTGGTGTGGCTGGTTACTCTAACTTCACTAGAGCTTAAAAAGCTGCAGATTAAAGCTAAAATGCCCACCTGCAGCAAAAATGCTCAGGCTAAGCCTACGGAAGATGGGTCAGAAGGGGAAAAAACCATTAACCAGTGATTCAGCCGTATCGCGCAAAGTCCGGCAACTAGTAAGGGCGATTAAAAAATCATAAGGGCTAGTGGATTTTTAGTTCGACTAGCCCGGCTGGCTAGTGGATAAAAATGATGAATTTTTTCCCCTGATAGCTGAGATTGTAACCAAACGTACATTTTAATACACATGTATGAAAATACGAACATATTTAATTATAACGGCAGAAACTAGTTTTCAACGGCAGACACATGTAATATATGATGATAGTAATCCCCTGTAGGAATGAGATGGTCAGCCCAACAGTCTAATTAGCGTTACACGAAGAACAAAGCGATTTACGGTGATTGTGCTATTACACAACAGACCAGAAAAAAAACTCATTTACCCAATGCTGGCTTAATGTTGGTCCACCGTCGCAACGCTGGCCCAACATTAAACTAGCATTAGGTCGACGTCTCGTGCTTGCCGGGATATTGTCAGGTGCGGGGAAGCAGTGTCGCCTGCTCAGATGTCAGAAAACGCTCACCAAGTTAAACTGAGTGATGTCGCTCCGTCAGTGACATTGGTAAAACCTTAGTCCAACACTGGATCAACATTTTGAGTTAACTGTGTGTCGATATTATATCCTATTCTCCCGCTGCCCAGTAAGCAGGATGCAGGATTAAGCACGGCGCCAGGTAATAAACCTATTGTGGTGTAATGCTGGGCCGTCGTCATTGGCGGTCTGATTGATAGTGGAACACTGGTTGACAATTACAACGATCATGTCAAACTTCTCTGTGTTTGCTTTGCTGCCAACGGCCGTTGCGGGGTGTCCCATCACAACCTAATTCTCATTCTCAAAAAATTCAATTAAAGGTCACTACTAGTGATACTTTGTTTATGTAATATTATTGCTGTAGTATTATCACTGTAATGGAGAGAAGTGGTCCGTAACGTAAAAATATATTTTCTATAATAACGAGATTAACATCACTCTGCGACCATCAAAATAATAAAAAAATTCTGGTGTTCAAAATCAGTCATGCCCCTGCAAACGACCACCCCTTTCATATGACCGTTTTTATGTGGCCGTATCTGGGGTTGTATAACATAACTGTATTTCAGGACTAGTAAAACATCTACCGGACTAGTAAAAGTTAGGTTTTAATAGTCCTGCTCACTAGTAAAAAAAATGACCAAGTTCTATCCCTGATAAGGCCTAAAAAAAAAATTGTTGGTTTCTGATCGCCTACCGACCCTTGCCAATGTTTGCGACTCATTAAATTTTATGCATGTAAAAAATATAAAATAAAATATTGCCGACCGTCCGTTGTTAAACGGTTAGGCTACAGCAAAACTATTTTCAATCTCCTTACAAGAAAACGAGTCTGTTTATCGGCCGCGACAAAATCGGCGATCGTCATGTGTTGTTTGTTTGGGATAGCTAGCCTCGAATAAGGCTGTCAGGGCCTTTCGTCATTGTCGATCAGTCACTATCTCACGGCAAGGATCGAATGTATCTCGTGTTTGTTTACAAAATGAAAATACGAAATAGCTCACTTCTGACGCGCTCACGCGCACGGGCACTGACGGCTGTTCCTTGCAGCCCCCTCACCAGTGCTCACTGCATGACGATGTCTCAAATGCTAATTATTAGCGGCAACCACTATGGCTTTTAATTTTTAAACTGAAAAAATATCATAATAAAATCTTCTTTATATCAACAACTAAATAGTTATAATCAGAAATATTTCATTATCCAAATCAAATTAAAACGACTTGTTTGCCACAGGATTCAGCGTTTTTCAAAGTGGCGTTGAGTGTGAAAGATCGACATCCCAAGATCCGAAAAAACCAAGGAACATGATTTCAAAGGCATCTTTGATCTAGGCTATATATCTGAAAACGGCCGATTTTGTGTTTTAGTCACTGGGTGACACGCCAGACTTTGGCAGGCAAACATGTATGTGCTGATCAGAGTTGTGTGTACACTGTAACATGACTAACATGTGTAAGCCAGAATTTATAACATAGCGGTACACATGTGACAGTAGGGGGCCTATGCTACACACTCTTTGAAGTTGGCCTACTCTGATTGTTGCTCATATAATCGTAGTCAATGTTGTTGTCAACAAATGTAGGGCCTATATTTGGGGCCTATATTAAACCTCCCATTTCAATTCAGGGTTTGAACCTTTTAACTCTTGAACCGTATCAATGTTTTCAAGGAAATTGAGAAAAAGATAATGTAAAAAAATAAAATAATAAAAAAAATAATTTTTTCCTACCTACCCTGAATAAATTAAAAAAAAAAAATAAAATAAAGAAAAAAAAGAAACTAATATTGCTACCTACCCAGTTCTATTTTCACAACCAATCGGAAACCAACAATTATTTTTCTTAGGCCTAATGGCCGTAGACCTATAACATAGGTATTTTTAAAATGAAGCGAAAAAAGCTAACTAAGACATTTAAGATGATTTCAAATTAAAAAAAGCCTTCAGCATGTTCAGTCTCCATAGTTCATACAAAAATATTTTAGCATTGTAAGGGCTAAATGCAAACTAGGCCCTATACTATTTGAAGTAAATCACTTACCAGCTGACTATCAAATTGGTTATTTCAAGTAGTATCTCTGCTGTATGACATGATCATAAATCTCAAGTCTAATGCATGCTGCTACAAGCCTTGTTGTTTTATATGCTGGTAGGCCTATCACTCTTCTCAGTAAGGAGGGTGGGGGTGTATATATAGAGAGAGAGCAGTCATGACTCATAATTTATACAAGATGACAAATCAGACATTCATAATATGTATTGGTAGATACTGAAAAAATCAACTGAACATTTCTGAGGCCTACTCAAAATGTCACAGTTCTTATGGTGGTTTAATTTTATCCAAATTTAAATCAGAATTATCAATGTAGTCCTATATTGTATCAAGTACTGTAGGCTAAGTTGATACATTAATAATTTTAAGATTGGTGACAGTGACTCTAACTGGTATTTCAAATGTGGTTGTTTATTGAACAATCAGTTTTAAAATTGACTGATCTATATTAAAATTAATTAAATTGATTTTAAAAGCCAATAAAATCACTCTCAGTGCTCGGCACAGGCCGCAATATCGCATCAATTACGCACTTAGAGGAAAAATGTCTCCAGAGTAGAGAGACAAATGTCCCCACCTATTTCTTGTCCGTGCTGAACACTAGGCTTCATTTATGCACTTAGACATGTTAGAGGTCTAATATCTCCTTTTTTCCCAGGGTAGTGAGACAAATGTTCCCACCTTTTTCTTTCCTGTGATGAACACTGCACTCTTAACTGACCTCTGGGTGTACTCTTAGTCTTAATAATATCCAGGAAAATATTTAACAGCTCTAACTCATCAGCTGCTCACAATTTCTAAGTTAAATGTGAATAACTGTTACCATGGTTACATAACAGAGTATCTATTTATTTACCTATATTGTATCCATTCATTAGAATTCTATGAAATTGAACACGTTCAATTCCACTTTGAAAGGAATAATCAGAGTAAAACTCTAGACTACCAATTAGAAGGTAGGCAAATACATCAAATGTAGGCCTAATCATAATTTTAATAAAATCGGAAAAAAAATTGGACTAATTATAATTCTGTGAGTAGTCCAACTAAAGTCTGTTTATCTAGAAGCACTGCTAAATTATTTCAATTTATAAAATACTTTCTTAAGTCTAACAGCGATTCAAAGAAGTCATTTATTCATCATGTCATGATCAGTGATGATATATGTGGGAGTAGGCCTACCAAGCAAACATGAGACATCGACCAAATGTTGGACCAATGCTGGCCCAACGTCTGAGATGGCCGGCCAGCAATGGCCTTTGGCATAGCGCTAGGCTAAACATGCTAAAGACAAGATAAAAAATTAAGTAGGCCTACGATTTAAAAACTGAATTGTGCAGTCATATAATTATAAAATATCATACATAGACTAATTGAAATTATTGTTTATGGATCAGTGAATTATTTTGATTTAAAAAACACTAATCCATAATCATAAAAATGACCACAACAGTCAAGATTCTGTTTCAACACTGAAGAAGATGCATAAAATTGTGACATAAATAAAGATAGGCCCAACTCAGGCTACTGTAGTACTGGTGGATATTTGTATTGATAAAAAATAAAATTCAGGCAAGTCATACAGTGCTCTACACTGCTACAGATTTATTTTTCATAAATACTCACATAGTTTGATAGGCCTACCTGTATTACACTTACAGTGTATATGTCTGACTACGGTAGTAAGTCTACATTTATACATATGATGATATGTACAGTACAGACTAGGCCTATATGCATGACCAAGCAACACCACACTCCACAGACCAGCAGTTAGCAGGTTAGTCAATCACAGGAAACATGAGAGATGAGGAGATTTCACATCGGACCAATGAAATCGTCAGAAAGTGAACATGCCTTTTCTCACGTGGAAACCCTATATTATCGCTCACCCACATGACCTGACCGCTACGTGTGGTGCGATTCTTCATTCCGGTCTGAAAAATCTACATATTATTTCAAAGCAATAACTAGTATTTTAATTATTCTATGGATATGGATGACAATATACTGATGAGAATAGGTCAATCACACACCATCTGGTGAAAAACATCACATTTTTTTTACAGACTTGATCAAGACAAGAACACACAAGGAACAGAAAGCATTTAGTTATTTTGCGTTTTATTTAAAAAAAAAAAATTGGCTTGGTTAACTTCTCACATAATTATATTTGGGCTAGGGCCTATATATATGCCCCAAATTTATTGAGTTTCTAACGGAACTTTAAACTTATTATTCTTGGCACGTTTTTGTAAGACGCTATTTGTCCCTGAGTTTTTATCTTATCAACTTGAAATTTTGACACAACATTCCCAGGAGGGATGCTATGACTTTCCTAAGACATCCATCCTGTTCTTGGGGATTATTCCAGGATTTTCTGGATCACTATACTCTTGAATGGCAAAAGGCAGTTTCTGCTTATTTAATTGTAAAGTGAGCAGATACTGCCTTTGGCTTGCACGGCAGTACATGTAGGCCTATAATTGGGTCCAATGTTGCTTCAATGTCAGGTGATCCTCCATTCAATGCCAAGAGGGTGAACAGGGTGCCCCTATGTCCAGACCTACTCCACCCGTTAGTCTCTAGATTTCATAATAAAAATACATTTATCCAATGTTTAAATCCCGGGCCAGCGTCGCAGACAGTGGCCCAGTATTGAACCAATATTGTGCATTTTGTATGGACAGTTGAAACCTTTGAAATACTACAATTAAAATAACAGTTGCAATTCTATTCAAGCACAAAACGTTGAATCAATGTTGTTGTAATGTTGGGCTAGCATCGCGGATATTGATACAACATTAAGTCAACAGAAAGACAAGTCAATGTGTGTATAGGCTACTGGGCACTCTGAATGCGATTCCATTTGACAAACCAATATATATATGGTCGATTCCCACGAAAGTGATGCATTTGGACCTTATTTTGAAAAAGTACATTTTCTCAATATTCAAAATAAACAGCGCCTTTATATTACGCATTCCAAAGCGCGGCACCTGCACCTAATCAATAGTCAACATATTTTTTGCTTCTGTAAATTTGAATTTTTTTATTTCATATTTTTTTAAAATTTTAAACATGTGTAACCCTACGAATACAGCTTGTGTTATGTTATCTGAGTGAATCAAAAATGCACAATACAAATATTTTACACATTATATCTATGACCTGAGCTGTGCTTGCTGTTTATTTGCTGAACCGAATTCATTGTGGAGCATGTTCACAAAATAATGTTGGTAATAGCAAAATAGGTGCAATAATTTAAAGTGCGTTTTTGTAACCATACAAATGCGCTTCCATGTTCTATAAAACAAATACTACTACAGATTAACACAAGCTCTTTTCTCTGAATACACTTGTGGTACCAATGTATAATATGGGCAAGGTAACGTATCGGAAAATTATACCATTTTTTCAATTTAATCCATTGAACACTACGGTTTTTTTTAACCCGTTGAACACGAGATCATTATGCTACTGCGCTCTTTTTGAAACGAGATTATTTTATGACGTCATAGTTATCTCATGCAATCAGACCCGGAGATCTCCGGGCCTCGTATCTGAATGGTCTCCCTAAATTACGGAGATCTCCGGGGCTCGTCACAAACGGGTTAATATGTGTAACCCTACGAATTTTAAATAAAGAAACGGCAGCTGTGGAATTCTATGAAAGGACATGGGGTTTACCACCTTGTCTAACAGAATAACCAAGGTACAGTGTACGTGACAGTCAGATTTTAGTGGTTAACATAGATATCTTGAAATGTTAGCAATGTTTGAATTTTTAATATATCCCACACATTATCACAGTGCTATATTTCACTGTGTAGGTGTGGAGAATACAGGAGCTAATTGAATATCTATGATGTATTATCATGTCATGACATGGCAATATGTGAACAATATCATTTAAAACATTCTTATGTAATAGAAGAGCCACCAAAGACTGATGATATTGTCATTCGTAGGGTTACACAAATGTTAGGTATTCGTAGGGTTACTATCTACAAGAGAAAAACGTTAAATGATTAAAAAATATATTTTGTTTTCATTGCAAAACAGACCAAGAATAAAGCTAACATCATAGTGAGCACTTATAAGGTGTAAAACTCAACAAGCTAATAAATATTTCTATCCAAAAAATAAAATACACGTTTTTAAAACGTTTGAAAATTATTTTAACTTACCAATGCAAAGGCTAATTTACTGTTAATATACTTTGTTATACATCATAGCAAAAATATATCTAACGTGTATTCTTATGTATATTACAAATATTGGAAATATTAATTTAAACATATCTAGCATCTAAAAGAGTTCACCACTGTGTGTATTCGTAGGGTTACCAATTTCCCAAATAGCTTCTATGTTGTATAACACAATACGTGTTTAATTGGCATTGCGAGACCTTTATCTAAAAACACGATATTTTTCAAAAACAATATATATACAAGCAAGCCTAAACAAGTGGTATTTTAAAACGTGTGTGATACAATAGCGACATAATCACTGTCTGACTTCACCAGTTTGAAATACATAAAACTATTTGACAAATTAGATATTTTGTTCAATGGTCTATGTGAAGTTAATTATAGCGTGGTAAATCTATTGGATATTGAGCAGTATCATACGGAAGAGCAAACATGTGTTTAAATAATATAATGAGCCGTCAAAATTGCAGTATTGTGATGATTTTTCATAGCCCACCTAGATAGAGTAACCCTACAAATGACAGCGTAACCCTACAAACAAAGCTGTTATAAGCATTTTGAATCGACGTAGAGCAGCCAGTTTTACCCTTTTCTGTGCATTGTAGCTCTATCTGTCATATACTTTTCACAAGTGAATGATATATGTATATATGTATGTTTATTTTTTAGGTTGACTATTAATTCAGTGACAAACAATAAATAAATTATTCTCGTGATTCTCGCGCACCTTGTTGCTAAAAACTTTTTATTCCATCCTTCTCTGATTGTTTATTAATGTGGCTGTCAAAGTAATGTCAGTTATCGATACAAATAGTTTATAACACAACAATTATGTTAATTAATAGCCTTATTTTTCAATAAAATATCAATTTGTAACCCTACGAGTACACCTTTAAAACCTATGAGAAAAACGTTTAGATGGACAAATGATATGAAATCATGATTTTAAACAAGATGTTCCATTTACATTTTAATATTCAACTGCTATTTCCACTCTAAGCCTTGAATTGAAAAAAATATTATGTTTGCCATGTCTTTTTCTATATATTTTCTGAATATTGATTATTTGTAGCAGAGTAGAAGTTGGCTACAAATCATTATGTGCAGTATCAAATTTTCGCAACTGTTATTAAACTGTTCTAAACATCACCACCTAATTGTTACCACTTAAAATGCTGTACTCTTTGCGACCAAAGTTTTAGTTACATCATGGCATTTACATATTACATAATATGCATTCGTAGGGTTACTCTGGTGTTCAATAATGAGCATGAACTCCATTCATGTTGCAATTATCATATAATAAGAGCTCGCATATATTTTTTGTGAAAGTTCCATATGTCTGCGATATAAACTGAAGAATTCAGGACTGTGCAACAAAGTCGTTTTTTTGCCGATATGCATCACTTTCGTAGGAATCGACCATATATATAATTATTTAAAAGTGCAAAAGCTCATTGGAGACTTTACTGAAATTTGAAGTCTGAAGTCCAAAGTCTGAAATTTCAGTTCAGAATGGCTGCCAAAAAACTCATGCTTCAATCAATCTGTCATAATAAAAATAACCGAGCAAAATTCGAAATGGCTGCCACAAAAATCTATAAAACCTAGCCCAAATATTATTGTTACTTGAAAAGTCACAATTCATGTCTAGTTATAATAAATTTACATGTGTAGTTTATTATGACACATGTATAGGCTACCCAGCACTCTAAAAGTGGAGAATTGTAAATAACCATACATATTGTTTTAACCACCCGTCTGTTCTCCTTCAATAGTCTATACAAAATAAAAATGGCATGTGAATCTGCTTGCTTAAACTGACAGTCATCTTTAGAATGGACATGCGTAGGTCAAGTGTATAGGCCTTCGGTATATACAGTATGCCTACATGTTGATTGCATTCAGCTGAGTAGCTATAACCTGATTATAAGACTATGGCTACTACTCCGACTAGAAACTCATACAACGCTGTTTTAATGTTAGGCCGACGTCTGTGACTCGGGCCTAACATTGAACCACCATTGGAGAAATGTAGGCCCTACAATGTTTGAGCGAAGCTATAGTCCTCCTGCCCAGCAAACACAACACATTTGTATAACATTTATACAACGTACGTAGGTCCAACGTCGAAGAAGACATGCATTGTATAAAGGTATACAAATGTTTTGTGTTTACTGGGTGTCAATACAAGCTTGGGGTCAGCCGGTTTCAACATCCCCGCAGTAATACAGTCAGTTTGTTTGCAAGCCAACGACCAAGTAGAGGACAGGACTAAGGGCTTTGAATTATTAACTCATAGATATCGCTCAAGTACATATGAACTAGCTGTGATTTGAGAACTTGCTCTTAATGAGACTTTGGATATGAAACGCATATATTATTATTATGTAATAGAGCCTTGGACTACCCACGGGCACTATTGCATTCTAGGGGACCTTTGTCCTGCGAATTTTGACAGTTGACCATATCTTTAAATATTATTCTGTTCCAGAAATAGGCTCTTGTCTCACTCTCCACAGGGACTGTCCCAAGTGCCCCAAACCTAACAAACTTGCAAAGTTTAAATCTGTGTATAAATGTCATCTATATTATTTGTCTCCACTCTCCATTTGAAAGAGATAATTACCAAACAATCGTGTATTTCGGAGTGTACATAGAATTTGGGACAACCATATGACACTGATTCGATGGGACACCCGAGAGTGAGTTCCAAAGATCCTAGGTTCAGAAGTTCCCTGAACTTTAAGTTCTAAAGTTTCCAAGTTCCCAAGTTCCCGGAACTTCAAGTTCAAGCTCCCAAAATTTTGAATAACAGGAATGAACATAATAGTTTTACATATGAACATATAACAAACTCTGTTATAGACTAAGTTATAGTAGGCCAAAGTCAACATAGTCCTTGCAAAATTTCATAAAATTCAGTTGTTAATGGACTAAGAAATCGAGGGAAAACATGCCCTAGGTCTACAAGTTATGTGATTTTAGGCCACCTACAGCCTTAACTGGGCCAGGAGAACCTCCTGAGGATGGTGAGATGACACTGCCCTTCAAACACAGGATTTGAAATTCGAGCCCTGATGCATGCCAACTCTCGGTCGCGGAGGTTCCACACAATATTGAATCATTACGAGTAAGCGGGGAAGAAACATTTTGTTTCTTTGAAACTTGAAGGCCAGAGTGGGGCTCGAGTCTGCGATCTCAGACTTTCTAAGCACGCAGCTTTAACCACTGCACCAGGACGCCCGCCCTACAAGTTATGTGATTCCCATTAAAGTAGGCCTATCAGCAGTATAGGCCCATGTTACGCAAACAGTGTTCATTTGAGTGAGGTATGTTGATTTAATATTTGGCTAGCGCCGCAGACGGTGGATTAACATTAACCCTACATAGGTCTACTGGCTCGTCATCGTGGGTCCCTTTTTTCTGGGATGCCGGCCCAGCATTGGAATGACGTTTGTATATTGAGACGTTCACCAACATTGGTTTTAAGCTGGCCTAACATCACACTATCATTGCTTCAACGTAATAGTCGGCTGTATAAGGTTTAACCCTGCTATTAAACATACCATAATCGTGCCTTAGCGTCTAAAGGTTTAACATGGATCATATCCTGCCTCTAACCAACTAACAGATGGAAAAAAATTATTATATCCAACTCGAACACGAGGCATTACACCAATGTGAATTTAGATCTAATACTGGACCAGCAGCGTCGTAGATAGTAGGCCTACCCAGCATTAAAACAACATTAGAATAACACTAATATTGTTTACGAGAAAGTTGACAGTACATCTACTTGTATGCTGGGAAAGTTACAGGTAGGCCTGTAGGATCCCTGCCTCGCTCGATTACTGTGACAGTCGTCTCCGATCTCCCCGGACGCGGGGGGACAGGAGATGACTGCCTCGTTTTGGTACTTCAGTACCGTGTGCATAAAACCGAATCCCATGCGATCGTAGCTTTTTCCCGCACTTGTGATATAGCTCTTGGCGACTGCGGACGTGCCGCAGGTCGTCCGCTCGGAGTTAGACTAGAGACGTGTCGTGTGCGGGGTTGTGCATTGCTAATGTTTAGTGTCTAGACCAATAAACATAATGATCTGAAGAGGAGTTTTGTGAAGTCAATCGGAACCGTCGACCTGACGGGGAAGGAATGAAGTTTATGATATGTTGGTGAATGTTAGGTGGGTTCCGCCGTTCACCCTACCGACGGACCCCCTTGCATCCCCACAGGCCTACCATCTACAACGCTCAGGTCACAACAGATAAACATCTCGCGTTTGTCTACAACAGAGTTTGTTAAGTTATATAAAGGGCGGTCGGGAGGGGGGGGGGGGCCTTACACCAGGAAACGAATGAATTACTCAACTGTTCAATTCTGTTTAATTATGTATTATAATTTGAACAAATTATGTTATTTGAAATTCCGGGAACTTGAAGTTCCGGGAACTTGGGAACTTGAAGTTACGGGAACTTGAAATTCCGGGAACTTGGAAGCTTCGGAACTTGGGAACTTCAGAGCTTGAAGTTCCGGGAACTAGGGAGCTTTGGAACTTCGGATCTTCGGAACTTGGGAACTTCGGAACTTGGGAACTCACTCGCGGGTGTCCCCTAATTCGATTGCTATTGATTATAAAACCTGCCTGCGGTGAGAGTCTAGATGAAGGGTCCGATGTTAATTTGTTTTTTTTTCTTTGAAAAGGTCAACACTGAGGAAAATCCCTTCCTTTTTGTCATTATAGGGCCTACAACATAGTTGGGTCATTTTTTTGGATTCTGTGACCATATTTATGAAAGCTCAGTTTCTTGGCGATTTCAGGTACTTTAGATGGTGATCTTAAAAATGAGCTCTAATGCCCCACTCGATTTTGGTGAAAAAGTCCCAAAAAAATCTTTTCTAAAATGGCCGCCATCGGTTCCGGGCAAGCATGCAATTTTCTTGTGTGGAGGTATTTTGACAAACAAAAGGTCAATTTTGACTAATTCTTGCACGCGGATTCCATTTTTGACATTTGTTTTTACCATAAACACATTCTTGACCCTGAAATTTAAGATGGCGGCCGTAAATAACACGATTCATCAGCAGTTTTAACATTTTCTTTTGTGGGCCTATTTTGACTTATAAAAATGACATTTTGGACTAATTTGGGTATGAGGTATCCATTTCTAGCATCCCATTTCACTTTTGAACTCTTCTTAGACATGAAATGCAACTTTAAATGCTATTATTTGATAAGATCAAATTTACTCTTTGTCGTGGGAATATCAGTTTTTTATATATTGGATTTATGAAGATGAAAGTAAAATTGTTGTATAATAATATTGTATTCAGGCTGACAATATAATGTCTTAGCAATCATTCAAGTAAGATTAATGTTATTTTATCCATAAATGACTAAAACACATATATATATATATATATATATATACAGTGTACAATAATTATTCTGGTCAGAATTAAATATTGATTATATGTAGATAATGAGTTCCAATAAACTACTATCAAGTAAATACCAAAACTTGGATTAAGTACAACTATCTACAACAAGCTAATCAATATCACTACTATGATCATTAAAGCACAGCTTTCCTCAATGTCTTCATCAGTATCACTGTCGTCAGAGTCACTTTTGTCATGAATAAACCCATGAATAAACCCATTTACCTCTTTATGGAATGACATTTGACATCCCAGTAACCCTTATCCCTTCCTTTGGAATGCCCTTTGTCATCCCTTGAACTCCAGGACCTGTCCTCTGATCATTATGGAATGCCCTTTGTCATTCTATGAACTCTTGTCCCTTCTTTTTGAATGATCATTGTCACCCAGAAGTTGGTACTTCTATATTTGTAATTTTGTCATTTTACTAGGAATACATTCCCTGGCATATATAATGCTTCTGTACACAATCAAGAGTATGATTGTGGCTTTATCCCAATTCATTCCCTGCAAGTTGTAAATTGTCAGGCCCAGAATGTTTATGATAAAACTATGTCCCTCCCTGCAGTTTCTCATCAAGTTCGGTGATGTACATTTATTTTTGATTTCAAAATGTGACCACACTCGTTCAATCATAAAAAAATTAAAAAGAAAACCAATGTGTCTTATGCTTTGTTGGTCTGTATGCTTTTTGCGAAAAGATAAAGTAAAAACTCATCACCAAGCTTGTAATTCCTTAACATGTTTTCCAAGGTATG
The DNA here is from genome assembly GCA_964017125.1 of Flabesymbios commensalis. Lineage (NCBI taxonomy): Eukaryota > Metazoa > Annelida > Polychaeta > Terebellida > Flabelligeridae > Flabesymbios > Flabesymbios commensalis. The sequence goes on along the minus strand of OZ024914.1, from coordinate 35,615,488 downwards.
ATTAACGTGCACCCCTATTACCTTGAGATCTCAGTGTTGTAGTATGTGTCTTGTCCATTTCTAGTCTGCACTCATCTTTGAAACAGTATTGATTCGAAGTTTGTCCCTTTATCTGTGTGCAGCTGTATCGTTGTACCAAACCTACATATAATTCCTCTAACAGTAACAGCCTCATGATCAGGCATCCCAAAACACTTCATTTATTTAATAAAATCTCCACAGACCAGGATAAATATGTTTTCATGAAAGGACAATGGTAATTGATCTTAACCCGTTGAACACGAGATCATTATGCTACTGCGCTCTTTCTGAAACGAGATTATTTTATGACGTCATAGTTATCTCATGCAATCAGACCCGGAGATCTCCGGGCCTCGTATCTGAATGGTCTCCCTAAATTACGGAGATCTCCGGGGCTTGTCACAAACGGGTTAAGACTATCCTCTCTTAGCTATCCTCTCTAATGGAACACCAATTATTGGCCCAAAGGTTAACTTTTAGTATAGATTGATTTTCTTGAATTATAGTCATGTACGCCTCGTTTGGAGTGAGGCAAAATAATAGTGTTGTTTTCCTGACTCTTCTCACCCAGATGACCTCTAAAAACAGAATCAAAAATCTTCTTCTAGTAATCTGGCACTATGAAGTGTACAACAAATCAGAGCTTCTTATGAAGTATGCAACATAGAACACCTTGCTGTAGTTGACATGATTGTGCAGAAATCGCTGTAAAGCAATATTCACTCTACTGTAATTGAATTACATGTAGCTCCCACTATGCATACAACTTTGGCATCTTGACTATAGCGCCATAACACATACCATAATGAACTAGACATGAATTGTGACTTTTCAAGTAACAATAATATTTGGGCTAGGTATCATGAGTTTTTGTGGTGGCCATTTTAAATTTGGTTGGGTTATTTTTATTATGACAGATTGATTGGAATTTCGCGTTTGAGTTTTTTGGCAGCCATTCTGAACTGTAATTTTAGCCTTCGGACTTCAGGCTGTGAATTTCAGAAGTCCCCACTGAGCTTTTGCAGTTTTAAATAGATATATATTTGTTTATCAAATGGAATCGCATTCAGGGTGCACAGTACACACATTGACTTGTCTCTCTATTGATTTGATGTTGTATCACTATCCGCGACGCTAGCCCAACATTAAAACAACATTGATTCAACGTTTTACGTTTAAAAAGAATTGCAACTGTTATTTTATTTGTAGCATTTGAAAGGTTTTAACTGTCTATACCAAATACACAATATTGGTTCAATACTTGGCCACCGTCTGCGACGCTGGCCCAGAATTGAAACATTGGATTAATGTATTTTTATTATCAAATCTGGAGACTAAAGGCTGGAGTAGGTCTGGACATAGGGGCACCCTGTTCACCCTCCTGCCAATGAATGGAGAATCACCCGACATGTCCACTATTGAACCAATATTGGACCCAATTGTAGGCCTACTGCCGTGCAAGCCAAAAGGCAGTATCTGCTCACTTTACAAGTAAACAGATACTGCCTTTTGCCATTCAAGATTATAGTGATCCAAAAAATCCTGGATTAATCCGGAAGAACACGATGGATGTCTTAGAAAAGTCATAGCAGAATACCTGACTACTCTGGGAATACGGTGTCTAAATTTCATAATAATTGGATAAAAATTCAGGGAGAAATAGTGTCTTACCAAAACGTGCCAAGAATAATAATGCCAAGTTCTGTTGTAAAATCAATATATTTGGGCATAGCCCAAATATAATTAACTGGGGGTATAGCTTTTTCTTATTGATATAAGCTAAGTTACTGCAACTTCGCAAGCCAGTTGCATCTGCTTTAATTCATCATTTGTTGAGCTATCTATCTGTAGTCCATCACGAAATAACTCATTTTCAAATTGCACAAAATGTGTTGACTATTATCATTCAGTACTTCATCAACAACTGTACACTGTATACATGAGATTCTACAGTCATGAGAATGTCCAGGTCTATCCTCTGGAGATCTGAAAACCATAGAACTTCTATTTATCACCAAACAATCTTAAATCCCTCACTTTGTGCAAAATTGAACAGTCAGCACAGAACACCATATGTGGCCAGGATATGTATAGCCAATTGCATCTGCTTCAATTCATCATTTGTTGAGCTATCTATCCGTAGTCCATCACAAAATAACTCATTTTTAAATTGCATTTTTAAATTGCATTTTTATCATTCAGCTCTTCATCAAAAACTGTACACTGTATACATGAGATTCTACAATTCATTGCCCTGAGAATGTCCAGGTCTATCCTCTGGAGATCTGAAAACCATAGAACTTCCATTTACCACCAAACAATCCCCCATCCCCTCTCCGCCCAGGTTGTGTAAATTCGAACAGTCAGCATAGAGCACCATACGTGGCCAGGATATGCTTTTATCAAGAAGGAATGCACATACAAATAATGCATGGAATATTTTACAAGCACGCCCATCACCAAAAGTACTGTTTGAGTAACACAGTACTGTCTCTGGTTTTGTTAATGTAGTGGCACCAGTGTCTAGTAGATGAAGATCGATAAGGGGCATTTACAATAACATGATTCAGTTGAATAAATGCTCACTCATTATTATCTGTCCAAACACAATTTTAATTCTTTGGAAGTGGCCATTCCTCCACAGACACAGTCTTCTCGAGATCAGTGATCACACCTTTTTCAGAAGCTGCGTACCATAAGAATAAAATTCTCTTTTGGAATAAAATGCAATAATTAAGCTTACGTTTTAGTTCTAATTTTCTTAACTACTGTGGCTAATATCTCAGCCTCTTCATCAAATTAGCTTCCGAAAGCTATGACATCGTCTAAATCTATCAGACAGCTTTCCCATTGCAAATTTGCAACCACAATTTATATTGATCTTTTATATAATAGAGAAGCTATGTAATGCCCAAAGGCATTATTCGGAACTTGTAAACCCACTGCATTTAATAATGCCATTACTAGTTATCCATGTTTTCCATCTGTTCCTCTTGCCAGTAGCATGACCCTGACTCTAGCATAAAAAACATTGATTATCAGATAGAGGGTCTGGAGAATCATCAATTCTACAGAGGACAAGCAACCTCCAAGGTAACATCATCAGGGTTTGTTTATAATCCACATAAAATCACATAGTCTCATATCTTTTTTGTCAAAATAGCTCCACAAATGAAAAATCCATGCTAGTTCAGAACCGATAGAGAGCATTTTGGAAAACAGTGTTTTTTTGGACTTTTTCCCCAAAATCGAGAGGGGCATTGGAGCTCATTTTCAAGATCACCATCTAAAGTACCTAAAACCACTAAGAAACTGAGCTTTCATGAAAATGGTCACGGAATCCAGGAAAATGACGCAACTAACAGCCACGAACATCCCGTGAATATTGCTTGTGGATTTTAGCGATGTTCTTGATGTCAGCAAAATTTTTTCAACATGACAATCAGCAAAGTTTAGCTGTGTACAGGCTCTCAGTTTTGAAATATGTAGCCCGTTAGAAAATCGGTCTTTTTGCGATAATGTTGTAATTCTGAGACCTTACATACTTCACCTAGTACGAGTTAAAAACGTTTTGTCATAAATTTAGGCTAGTAAATTATAAAAAAACTATCTTTAGACGGAAATAATAAAATTGGTGAGTCATGTCCATAGCTGCTTCCAGGTCTGCCTTAGTCATCTCAGTCTTGGACTAGCCCCGGAGCTGTGCTGACTGGGGTAGGGATAAATTAATTACTTAGATTATTGCAATTTATCACTGGTTATACCCTGCAAACACTATACGTAATATAACGTACATTAAGGTTCCGGTTTTGTCATTCATGGATGAACGTAACGAGGACATGCTAAGGACGTAAGTTACATCCCCATGCAGAACGTCCCGATAACGTCATTTGTTACATTTAGGTTGTACACCATGTACGTTCTAAGGACGTAAATGGGAGTACACAGATTTTCGTCCTAAGTACGAATGCTGTACGTTGTGTGGACGTTATTACAACTTTAAATTGTTTGCAGGGTATATATTCTAGTCTATAATTTATTTTTCGCTAATTTATAATATGATAAGCTTATTCATGTTTTTATCAGGCATCATCCTTTTAATGTGATAGGCCTATATGACGCCTTTGATATTTACTTAGGCTGGAACTATTTCCATACTCACTTTTGCCGCTGCCATCTTGCCAACACGAGCTGGCACTGCGGAAATAGGATTTTGTCACTAGATTTAATTTTTTCAGTGTTTTTATTCCTGGTGGTAAGTATGGCGGCACCCTGTATTTAATATATGGTGATGTTTACATTTTGACTGAATAAAGCTATCTATCTATCTATACCCTGCAAACATTGTACTTAATATACCATTTGTTAAGGTGCCGGTTTCGTCATTAATGGATTAACGCAACGAGGACTTGCTAAGGATGTAGTCATAATAACCCTAACGTCCCCAGAACGACCCAATAACCCAAAGGACGAAAATGGGAGTTCACAAAGTTACGTCCTAAGTACGAATGCTGTACGTAGTGGGAGCGTTATTACAACGTAAAATTGTAATGATGTAGGCCTACAGAATTACACATGCATCTGCAAGGATGCCTGGCAGGGTTGGCTGACAAGTACCATACACCAGACAAACAACTGGGTTCTATCCGTGGAGGTATATTAGTCCTACATTGAACCCATCCAATGACCCATACAAATTTTCATTCCTATGCCCTCCACCATTTCCGTTTGGAACAACCTCCTACCTCACATTGTCTCTTCCCCCACCCTGAACTCTTTCCGCCAACAACTCACGCACATGTAAACCGCTAAGTTTTTTAACTTCACCATTTATTATCACTGCACTTTTTTTGGCTTAGGCCTATTATAACCTCCTGTTTTATTATTATCGGTTATATTTAATCACACCTATATATCAGTCTTGAAACGCACCACCCGCACACACACTACGGTGTGCAATAGGCCTACAGGTAATCCATTTGAGGAGTGATCGCTGTCACCACTAAGAAAAACTACTCGCTCAACTACCTGCAGCAGTACCAGGATACTTTCAGTGTTTTCCCTGCAAACACTGTACGTAATATAACGTTCGTTAAGGTCCCATTTTCGTCATTCATGGATGAACGTAACGAGGAGGTGCTAAGGACGTAGTCATAATAACCCTAACGTCCCCAAAACGTCCCAATAACGTTACATGTATGATTTACGTTCTAAGGACGTAACTGGGAGTTCACAGAGTTACGTCCTAAGTACGAAATGCTGTACGTTGTGGGGACGTTAATACGTAAAACAGTATTCGTACTTTGGACGTAATTCTGTGAACTCCCATTTACGTCCTTAGAACGTAAAACATAAATGTAACATTATTGGGACGTTCTGGGGTCGTTAGGGTTAATATGACTACGTACTTAGCACGTCCTCGTTACGTTCATCCATGCATGACGAAAATGGGACCTTAACGAACGTTATATTACGTACAGTGTTTGCAGGGTTTAATCCATGGTGTTTCAAAATGGTGGTCACACATGTCTTGAATGCTTCATGTATTGCCATGTATTGTTTATGTAGGCCTAAACCAGATGTTCCAAATGCTGATTATATCCATATATAATGTTGGGAAGTTGTCGTAAGCAGCTAGCTTAGCAGGCACAACGACATTGTTTCAACGTTGAAACGACGTTGAAAAATAGCAGTCTGACGTTGAAACAACGTAAAAAAGGTTTCATATGAAATTTGTTTCAACGTCATACCCAGCGGGCACCTTGATGTCAATTTGACGTTGATAAATAGTCAAAATTTTATTGATGTCAATTTAATGTCAATGATACGTCAAAATTTTATCAAAATTTTGTAAAAAAAATTCTTAACTTTTTTTGCACTGTAATTAATCTTAATGCTAATTAGATGAATATACAAAGCTAAGATGTACAATGAAATGTGTTTTTAATGTACATGGGCAAAAATTTGACTTTTAATTGACGTCAAATCAGGTACATCAAAGTGTTGACCATGTATATACAATCCTTTCGAAATTATCATACATTATCATACTTATACAGTGAGTATAATTCATACATATACATATTTATATATTGTAGGCCTATAGACAAATATATATAAAATAGGCAAAAGAGAGTATATTCTCACTTTACAAGTAAGCTGATACCGCTTTTTGGCTTGGCACGGCAGTATAGGGTACACATTTACTGTGGTGAATGATTTTCGCTGATTTCTCAGTCAATTCTCAATAAATTGTTATGAAATTTTATAAGCGCTATCTCTCGTCATGTAACGGTACCCCGAAAATTTAATTGAAAAATATTGTAGGCCTATATATTTCAAAAGCTAGTCTTCTTAACATGTACTAAATAATAAAAATGTCACCCTCTATAATTAGGCCTAATTAAACCCATTACTATAGCCTCATCTAGGAATTTCATTACAATCATGTGAAATGGTCCAACTTCTGAAATAGGCCTACATTCTAATGCCACATTTGTGTGTGCAAAATGTCATGAAATAGGTTCAGAATTAGCTGAGGATTCCTTTGCTCTGGTTGATGATTTTAATGTGAATCTGAATGTCTATAGGCCTAAATAAGTATTTTATGTAATATAGACTGTTATTTGTATATCGTCCCCTTGTGTTATATAGCAAGGGTCATGTTGTACTTATGCTCTGAGGTTATCAGCGTCCTGTTGTTGACATGCTAGACCAGATCAGGTTCGAATCCCACAAGTGTCAGTGAATTTTTTTTTTGCAAAAATATTTTTAATATGTCGTTCAAAATACACCTTTATTTTTTTAAATATTTTTTTCCAATGGTTTATTTTTTTCTGGGTTTTTGTGACATCAATGTCTGAACGTCGAATTGACGTCAAAGTTTTGACGTCAATTTGTCTTTCATCATTGACATGTTTTCTTATGTCAATTAGTGGTGTCTATTTGACGTCATATCAACATCAAATGCCCCCTGGTTAATTTCAACGTAATTTCAACGCAATTGCAACGCGATTTCAACCTGATTTCAACATCGTTTCAAGCATGACGTCAATACGACGTTGTTATAATGTTGTTAAAATGACGCTAGAAATACGACGTCGATGCGACGTTATATTGAGGTTGGCCGAGGTGGATATGAGGTCTCAACCTCATATCCACGTTGAAACGACGTCACATGCGAAAAATTGCCCGCTGGGAGGAGCCTAACATTGTTCTAACACATGCCAAAAGATAAACAAGTCACGAACCAATAGGCCCATTCGAGTGGCTGTTTTCGTCGTCAACGTTTTTTACGTTTGTTACATCCTACTCGATTGGCTGTTTGATTTTTTCCCGTTGTCAACGAAACGAGACGGAAAAAATCACCGTCAAATTTTTGTTGAATGACCTTTGACCTTTTTGACGAAAAACGTCGACGACAAAAACAGCCACTCGAATGGGCTCAGTCTGTTTTATATTCGAGACAACTGTAAACAAACCTAATCAAGAGTTGGATGATTCGAATATTTCAACGCCAAAATACAAATAAGGGTCCTGTTTACCGAAAAAACAAGAGCACAAGGCCAAAAAAACAGGATGTAAACATTTAGCACACGGCACCCCTTTAATTATAACGTTAGGCCTAGGGGAGAGTGAGGGAAGTTGGGCCGCTAGGCAAGTTGGGCCATCCCTTCTATAGCCAAATCTGATTACCCACCGGGATGTTGCCATCTAGTGAATATAAATTACATTATTTGCGAACCATTTTCGGAAAGAAACTTTTTTAAAGATACAAAATTAACTACTGGTAAAATATTTTTTTACTGTAGTTTCTCAAATATTTTTGATGTACATTTCATGCTCATCATTTTTCAATACATCAATTTATAATTTAACTTGAGACCAGGTTTGACACATATACATGTAGTCTGGGTTTTTACTAATGGGTTATAGTGAGCCCACAATTTTAAAATGCAGGATAAATTGATTTTGCAAATGGTGCCGAATGAGGCAAGTCGGGCCATTTTTATAGGGCCCAACTTGCCCCTACCTTAAGCTTAGACTTACCATGGCCCAACTTGCCCAAGTGAAAAAAATACATAAAGAATAAAAAACAAAACTGTTCATTTTTTTTCAAATTGCTACTATTTTTTTTTACAATATTATATTGACAGGCAACCAAAACATTTTGCTTTTGTGGCAAGCCAGGTGGTAACCCTGCAAACAATTTCACGTTGTAATAACGTCCCCACAACGTACAGCATTCGTACTCAGGACGTAACTCTGTGAACTACCATTTACGTCCTTAGGACGTGAAGCATAAATGTAACGTTATTAGGACGTTCTGGGGACGTTAGGGTTAATATGACTACGTCCTTAGCACGTCCTCGTTATCTTCATCCATGAATGACGAAAATAGGACCTTAACGAACGTTATATTACGTACATTGTTTGCAGGGAAGTGCCTAGATACAAAATCACAACTGATCCGGAATAAAAGTTATCGAGATAACTATTTTACAAAAAATAAAATTAAAATAGCCGCCATTTTTTTGAAAAAAAGTAAAATGTAGGCCTAATCAAAATATCCTAATTTTGCAACCAGGAAGGTAATTGCATACATACAAAATCACAAGCCATTTGGACTAGCGGTTCTTGAGATAACGTGTTTACAAGGATTCTTAAAAAATTCAAAATGGTCGCCATTTTTGTGAAACCAGTGAAACGCAACGAGACGCTGATTATTTCGCGGTCAGACAGTTAAGTCAAGTTGAGAGTGTGATATAAAATCACTTAGTTTGATATATTATTGATTGGAAATAAAATAAATATTATATTTTAAAATCATCCAAAATTTTCAATTCGGTTATGCCCAACTTGCCCCAGCCATGGCCCATTTTGCCCCAGAGATGGGGCAAGATGGGTCATGCCAGTTTATTTGCATTTATGTGAAGATCAATGAAGATTAACACTTCTGCACGTACGTTACGTAACAAAAACAAACAACACAAATTTTTATAAATACATAGAATCGTTTTGCATATATATGAATTGTATGAGGACAAGAAACGTTTAAAAATTAGCGACTCAAACTCCCTCACTCTCCCCTACTGTAGACTAGTAACAGAATATTATTTTTGGACATTTTGCGAAAACACTTTTGACCATATGAAGCATGGGCTTTGATAGATTTGGATTGTGAAATGCATGCGTTTGTGACTTAGTCGTAGGCCTAGTCTTAGACTAGCTTCACTACTCCTACCGGCCTTAGTATACCGTAGGTCTACTGTCTAGACCTTTTTTGTTGTACTTTTCCACGGAAGAGTTTATATTTCACGATTTTATTTTGTAGGAATAGTTTTTTGTTAAAAGGCTCTCACTCACCGTCAGCCGGGGCCAGGACTGGAGGAGGCACTGCCACTGGCTCTGCACTGCCACTGGTAGGCCTAGATCTAGGCCTACTCAGGCTACTGGTACTGGTAGTGGGCCAGTCACAGTGCAGGCACTGCTTAGTCAGGATCCGATTCATACTCCGACATCATTCAGTTTTACAGTGTCAGTGTCAATGATAATCTGACATATTATGGCCCATCCATAAATAATACGGAGTGGCTATTCATACGGGAAAGTTATAATGGGAGTCAATGGGAGCCTGTCATTTCGTAAACGAGGCTGCCCATAGAGTTACATTATGAATAATCCCGTACGATTAGCCACTGCCAAGAAATAATAAGTAGTGTGGCCAACCAGTGCCAGCGTAGGAGGCACAACGACGTTTTTTCAACGTTGAAAAGACGTTGAAAAATAGCAATCTGACGTTGAAACGACGTTGAAAAAAGGTTTCATATGAAATTTGTTTCAACTTCATAATTTTAAAAGTGATTTCAACGCAATTGCCACATGATTTCAACCTGATTTCAACATCGTTTTAAGCATGACGTCGATGAATGCCAGACGCTTCGGCCCTTTTCCAACTCGGCCCCCTTACCAACTCGGCCCTTTCCCAACTCGGCCCCTAGGGTTTACCAACTCGGCCCCCTAGGGTTTACCAGCCCGGCCCCCATGACGATAATATATTCATCAACCAGGGTGAATGAATTTCGCGCATTTATTATAGTAGTATCATTATGTCAATCATGCTAATAAATATTAATATTATTGTCAATAAATATAGGCCTGATCTATTATCATTAGGCTATTACCTGAAACAAAATCGGTTTGTTTAAATCTTTTAAACGTACCATACCTATTGTCTGCATTGGCCTATTACCATTTATACGGTTTCGAATCCCGCTTGGTGCGGGATTTTCAGAGAAAGATTATGTTTCTCCCCTCTCAATATCGGGAAATTGTTTTGATGTTGTGTCCTTGGGCAAGGCAATTAACCCTCAAATGCTCCACTTGACTCAGGTGAAAATGAGTACCTGGTAGGACAGAGATGGCAATGTGTAAGATAATTTAAGTGCGCCGAAATGGCTGCAGGACTGTATGCTATCCGTGGAGTTGAGATGGAACACGAATGAACAGGTCCAGTGACCAGGGGTAGACATGGTAAAGTCGGATGAAATGCTTGATATCGGACTATAAACCTGCACATTTACCTTTACATTTACAATTGATAAATTAAGCTTAAAGGGACTGGCCCAGGCTAAAATCATTAAAAAATCGGTGATTTTATTTCGGGTTCTTAATATGACCATATGATGTAAGCATGTACATAGACTAGAACTGCAAATTTTTATAATTTTTGTGCTGCGCATTCACCAGTTAGGCTAGATATAGAGACGAAATTCCTGATTTGTAATTATTGACAACCATGTCAAAAATAAGAAATGCGGGAATTTCGTCTCTATATCTAGTCTAACTGGTAAGTGCGCAGCACAAAAATTATAAAAATTTGCGGTTCTAGTCTATGTACATGTTTACATCATATGGTCATATTAAGAACCCGAAATAAAATCACCGATTTTTTGATGATTTTAGCCTGGGCCAGTCCCTTTAACCTATGAGAATTACGGTCATTTCAACTAAAACAATTGATTGATGGATTTTTCGTTGTTTTACACCATATAAGAGGACTTTTATATACAGCGTGAGTTTTCCCACCCAATAGCCTACAATTGATTCAATGGGCGTTCAACATAGCTTAACTTCGAATCAGTACAAATTAACATCATGCCTCTTTATTCAGAGTGCCGATTTAACATAGCATAACTGCGTATGAGTGCAAATTAACACATGATTAACACCATGCCGCCAATAACATTATGTTTTTGTATAGGCCTATGTATCATGATGTATAAAACCCTAGAAATGATCAGATAGATTGATAAAAAACAAAATGGACATAATTTATTCTGTCAAGTACAATTAGCTAGCGATGCCATTGAGAGGTGTGTCTTTCATATTTTTGGCGTGACAAAGGTGTGTTTACACAGGCGTAACGGTGAGAAAATTAGCAGCAACACTTCAACACGATTAAAGTTCAGCGATAGCACATTTTGCATGCATGCTATTGGTCGGTGCCGATTATAGAATTTAAAAGAAAATGTGATTTTGTCGTATACTAACACATCATAAGTTAAATCAATAACAGGTAATAATAATATTATAATCAATAAAACGTATTTATCTTTATATCCACATATATATTGGTTATATGCCTAATGCATATTGATATCAACGGGCCGGGGATTCAAGCTTCCGGGATAAGATACTATTAATATCTTCAGCTCGATGACGATAATGAAAGTAGACTTTAAATTTGCCTAATAATTGTAACATATTTCGAACAGACATCATATATTATAAAGTAGGGCCTATCATTATAGAGGGTGCACATGGGTCCTGGGAATTATGGATTATTCCCACTTCACTTTTTATCAATTTTTGGCTTCACTATTTACTTTTTATAAGGGAAAAATGATATAAATATAGATAAAAATAGATTAAAAAAATTAGCTTCGTTTTTCACACTATTTATAAACTGCAATCCTCGATCTTCGGCCCCTTTGGTCCAAAACAAACAAGCGCTTCGCCGTTCTTTCGATTCGTTTTTGTAACCCATGTGCACCCTCATTTATAGTTTGTGGACATTAAATAAGTCTTGTTCAACCCTCACACTGCTGCATAAAATTTGCAGCATGTGTGGTTTCCCACTATGTCATATCTGGCACGTTTTTTCTTCAAAAAAACATCTGATGAACAACTGATACAAAAAGCCATTATATTGCAGAAAAAAAGTTTAGATTTAAACTGTTCTAGTGATTTGCACACTCGCAAATCTGTTGGTAATTTATTCCACAAGACTTAGCCTGACACGGCAAAGGATCGATCTCCAAAAGTTTTACTATAGTCGCCCATAGCAGTGTAAGGGGTTAATACAAATCGGCGGAAGGGCTAATCCGCTGTGGAGTTATATTATTACGTACTAACCAATTTCAATCTGCAGCCGCCGTTAAGCCTATCTCATATTCACTGAGTGATGTATACAAACTACGACATTGATCACATTGATATCTGTTGTCAGATAAACAACCAGAAAATACGTTATTATGCTTCGGGGTCAGCCTAATTATTTAATATACCGGTAATTAGCTTTTGGAACTGAACGGGTCGCTAGAATGTCACTACCAAGTTTTCCCAGTGCATTATTACTATTCAGTGTGCTATTACTACACTAGAGCTTATATCAATAAGCCCTATTGGTGACCAAACAGGAGTGGACTGACGGCTTTCACACACCTTCTTTTCCGGACCCTGGGTGGCGTGAGTTGTTTTATGTCACAGATGACAGGTGGTGTCAAATTTTCATCTCTCGTGTTTTGTTATACTCTCAGCCGGCAACATCTATGATTATACGGATATAATTATAATCAATTTAATGTTCTGAATGTAGTGATATGATGAAGACATGGTAAAGGTGTAGACTGGCTGATTATATTTCTTCATATTTCAAATAATAGGAGTCCGTATGTTGCATGAGCAACATATATATTACCTGAAACGGTTCACCTCTACTATCTGGTGTCTATAGTAGTTCCATGTACATTCGTCAGGTAAGGTAAAGTGTATAAATATATATTATATATGACGGACAGACAGACATAATATTTTTATTTGCCATAAGTTACAAACATGATGATTATTAACTAATTCACATTTAAATAATTTACATATAAATATATAGGCCTATATAGGTCAATATAAATATATTTATGGCTGCTGTTTTGAAATAAAACAAATGAGATATCCATTCAGATTTAAACAAGCAAAATAATTAAACATGAAAATACACTTAAATGATGACCGCCAACGTTAGTTGTTAATATAAATAAATATAGTCCAAATGTTACCTGATTAATCTGGATCGTCAAACGGGGGAAGGGGCGGGCGAATTGGCAAGATAACATTTTACAGCTCTACAGCACAGGGGGCCGAGTTGGTGAAGGCAAGATAACATTTCACAGCTCTACAGTACAGGGGGCCGAGTTGGTAAGGGGGCCGAGTTGGTATACTGTGAGGGGGCCGAGTTGGTGGGGGCCGAGTTGGCAAAGGGCCGAAGCGTCCTGATACCGACGTCGATACGACGTTGTAATGATGTTTTTTCTTGTTAAAACAACGTCAGAAATACAACGTTGATGCGACGTTGTATTGAGGTTAGAGGACGTCGCAGCGGGATTTCAACATCATATCCACGTTAAAACGACGTTACATGCGAAAAATTGCCTGCTGGGAGGGGCCCATCCCACTAACCATCTTAAAATTAAGATTATCTTAACTTTCTCTTATTTGCATTTAGAAAAGCTAGGATCATCTTAACTTTTTTAGATGATCTAAGATAGTTCATGGGATGGGCCCCTGACCTGTCAACCCTCCCGCTTTCGGCGGAGGCTTCCAGTTTTGGATATACCCGCCGTCAGATTAACTTGTATTGCATGTTTTTCATCGATTTCTCGGTCAATTCTCAACCGATTTCAATTAAATTTTGCAAGAACTATTTTCGAGTCACGCGGCGACTGCCGTGAAATTTTCATCAAAAAATATTATATAGTTCAAAAGTTGGACCATTTGACATGTAATTAAGACGTCCCTCTATAAACCCATAAAAACTGGTTAAATTAAATTTTGTTTTTTAGCCCTGAATTTTTGTTTGTTTGTTAGTTTGAAACAAAAAAAATAAAAACAAACAAATAAAAAAGATTGATCAATATACTGTTACAGAGGCTTTCTATAATCGACGAAACTGACAAAACGAGGCTGGTTTTCTGTATTAATCAACAAAATGAACCTGACATGAAGAAATGATGAAACTGTTGTCCTGCAATCAACTAAACTGACATGAATTTTAAATTATTTGATAAAAATTCATGAAAAAAATAGTTTTAAAGTAAAAGGGCTTCAATCCCCTCCCCCCGCCACCTTCCAAACTTCCTTTGTACCTGGAACAATGTGGGAATCTCTAAGAATTGACAGGGTTCGTAATAGTGGTTGTCCAAGACAACCAAAAATCGTCACGGACCAAATATGAATCTTTGGAACACTTTAGTTGTTTTGGTTGTCCATACGGACAACCTCTTTTATCCCCGAAACAATTCTGCCACTGAACACGCTGACATACGCCTCGCCGTGACACGCGGCACACAGCAGAGTAGCGTCATATCAGAGACAGAGTTAACTTGAATCTTGTGCTGTCTGACTGCTGACAATGCTGTGTGGTAGAAACACAGTATTTAAATTTAAGGACTAAACAGAACAATTAGTTTTCTTGAAAAAAGCTTAACATGTGACATTGGCAATGAATCAGTGCTGAAGCCACATGTAAACTTGTATTCATTGATATGGCAATGCCTAAACACATCCCTCTAGTCAGTGTGGAATCCTCAGGTTTTCGTTTCCTGGGGCTGTTTCCTTTATCGTCTTCCCTCCCCTTCCCTGTCATTATGACTTGTGTGTTAGACTTGCAGACTGTATGTCTTGATAATTATCAATGTTTGATAAGGGGAATCACAACAAAAAGGAACAGCTATGCACGTGGTAAGCAGTTGCTGTACCGGTACATTTATATGGTAGGTATGTTAGATCGTGAGATACTGATCTGCATTATCATTAGTACCTAGTTTATGCAAATTGTATTTCACCACTTTTAAGCATGGGTATAGTTGTTACCATTCCATGTTTTAGTCAATCTTTCCCCATTAAAAGTGCCAGTCCAATGCTGATTCAATAGTGGTCTGATGTCGTCTGTATTGACCCAACGCTGGTCCAGTATCTCACAACACTGTAGGTCTAGATCTCTGTCAATGGTGCTGCCGTTATCGCGTCAAATATAGCATTGCTAAGAATCAAAGCCACCTTTTGAAGACTGCAGTCATGTAGGCCTAGTTTGAATACATTAAGCGATCTATATGAGGTTACGAAATTGTTTTACAAACATATAGGCCTACATAATATTAATTAACTGCACTAATTAACTGCACAAACAAAAAAGTATGTAATAAAAATTAGCTCGAAGTCTGTTAACGCTGCAAAATTTTGAAGCTCGTAAGACATGTTAAACAGAAAGCTGGTCGTCACAGGTCGATAACAATATAGGCCTAGGCACAAAAAGTGATCCGTAAAAAAAGTAGTCATAAGTCTGTTGATGGCAAAATATCACTCTTTTCAGGATCAGGCTTAGCTAGGAGCCGCCCTGAGCAAAGGCATGCAGACAACCAGAAAATCGGGTGGTTGTCCGTTAGACAACCAGACTTTCAGCCCTTATTACGAACCCTGATTGTGATACCTGGAGAAAGTTGCACTAGTTTGCCCAGGGTAAAACCTGGGTGAGGTTTTGTTCGCCTGCCCTACGCTAGGTTCATCACATAAATTATAAAATTGTCAAATAAAATTATGCTGACCCTTTTCTTAACTGTCGACATGATAAAAAAGTATTTGAACCCATTCCGCAGTTTTCACTGAGCAAGAAAAATGCTGTGCTAGATCAAAATCTGAGCTAAATCATGTAAATTATAAAAACGTCCAAAAATTGAGACCTCAAATTTTGCAAATGGCAGAAGGGATACAGAATCCAAAACATCTAAGAAATTTACTGAGATGAACGTTTCTGAAAGTTTTAGTTTTTAGATACATCAGGGCAACTAATGAGTGCCCTACAATACAGTAAGGCCACTATGTTTTTAGCTCCCGCCGTCACCGTAGGTGAGCGAAGGGAGCTATGGATTCTACCTCCGTTTTTTTTTTGCCTCTTCTTTTGCCTATAACTTTGTGAGAAAATAAGCTAGGATAACAATTTTTGGTATGTGGGTTACTTCCAGGTGGCTAATGGACGGGTTAAAATATTTTTAATCTGAATTCAATACGCGAGGTTGCAGAGGAGAAAATGATGATGTGACGGCATTGGGCCGTTGGGCCGTCCGTAAACAATTCGTTTCCGGAGCATATCTCTGAAAGTACTTGTCCGATTGTCTTCAAATTTTACACACAACACCCCTAGGGGGTCTAGTTGTGCCTTTTGGGGTATTTGAACTTTGACCTACTTCTGGTTCAGAACTATGACCTATTTAGACGTTTTGACGCGCACTTTGTTTCCGGAGCAGATCTCGAAAAGTACTGGGCCGATGACAGTCATATTGCACATACATGTTCTCTAAGGTCCCTAGTTGTGCCTTTTCAGGTTTTTGGACCTTGACCTTGAAGTTGACCCAGCACTTTGACCTAATTTATAACATCGGTAAATCCGACTGAAAGATTTTGCGGAATATCATGAAAACCGCTCAAGATAGCTACACCATTACTATGAAACAAATTGTGAGGTTTCAGGAGAGGATGCATCTTGAAAAATTTCAAGTCAATAAAATTAAAAATGGCCGCCTATCGTCCATTATTCACCTCGACAGGCCTGATATTGCGGAATATCATGAAAACCGCTCAAGATAGCTACACCATTAATATCAAATAAATTGTAAGGTTTCAGGAGAGGATGCATCTTGAAAAATTTGAAGTTGATAAAATTCAAAATGGCCGCCTATCAGCCATTATTCACCTCGACAGGCCTGATATTGTGGAATATCATGAAAACCGCTCAAGATATCTACACCATTACTATAAAACAAATTGTAAGGCTTCAGGAGAGGATGCATTTTGAAAAAATTCAACTTGTCCAAGTTCAAAATGGCCGCCAATCGGCCATTATTCACATTCACATGGCCGTTATTTGGTAATCCGTGCTAGATGGCTAGACCATTACTATAAAACAAAATGTGTGATTTCAGGAGAGGATGCATCTTGAAAAAATTTGACTCGATAAAATTCAAAATGGCCGCTTATCGGCCATTATTCACTTTCACGTGGTCGTTATTTGGTCAACCGTGCTAGATGGCTAGACCATTACTGTAAACCAAAATGTGAGATTTCTGATGAGGATGCATCTTGAAAAAATTTGACTTGATCAAATTTAAAATGGCCGCCTTTTCTGCCATTATTCATTTTCACATGGCTGATATTTGGTAAACCGTGCTAGATGGCTAGACCATTACCTGATTACTATAAAACAAAGTGTGAGTTTTCTGGGGAGGATGCACCCTGAAAATTTTTAACTTACGAATTCAAAATGGCCGACAATCAGCATTATTTACCTCGATAGGCCTGATATCAGGTAAACCGTGCTAGATAGCTAGACCATTACTATAAAACAAAATGTGACGTTTCGGGAGAGTATGCCTTTTAAAAACTTTCGACTCAATCGAATTCAAAATGGCCGCCTATCGGCCACTATTTACTTTCACATTGTCGATATTTGGTAAACCGTGTTAGATAGCTGGACCATTACCATAAAACAAAATGTGAGATTACAAGAGAGGATGCATCTTGAAAAAAATTGACTCAATCAAATTAAAAATGGCCGCCTATCGGCCATTATTCACTTTCACATAGCTGTTATTTGGTAACCGTACTAGATGGCTAGACCATTACTATAAAACAAATTGTGAGATTTCAGGAGAGGATGCATCTTGAAAAATTTTGACTTGATGAAATTCAAAATGGCCTCCTATCGGCCATTATTCACTTTCACAGGGGCGATATTTGGTAAACCGTGCTAGATGGCTAGACCATTACTATAGAATGAAATGTGAGATTTCAGCTGAGGATGCATCTTGGAAAATTTTGACTTGATCAAATTCAAAATGGCCGCCTTTAGGCCATTATTCACTTTCACATGGCCGATATTTGGTAAACCGTGCTAGATGTTAGTCCATTACTATAAAACAAAATTTGAGGTTTCGGGGGAGGATGCACCCTAAGTTTTTAACTAGTTTATATCGAATTCAAAATGACCGTAAATCAGCTATTAGTTACCTTGATTGGCCTGATATCGGGTAAACCGTGCCAGATAGGTAGACCATTACTGGGATACTGATTAGGATCATTAATTTAAATGGAGGTTTGCAATCTCTGACAGACTGTCTAGTTCTTATCTTACTCTTAGACTGAGCTTCTTAGACCTAGTTGTCTTGCGTCTTGATTTTAGACCTAGCCTAGGACTACATTACAAACCCTACACAAAATTGCTTAAATCAAATTCTAATTCGTCGCGGGAGCTCCTGGACTTATGTAGTCTTGTTTTCTCTGTTTTAGCTGAGCACGCGCATTAGATTTAGACTGCGCATTACCAAAAAAACATGTGTTTTTTTTCTGCCCAGCGAGCACATTGGATTGTTGCCGATTTCAGAAAAAAAAGTTTATTTCAGGAGATAAAAACAATATCGAAACAATGTTGGGCCAATGTCGCAGATGGGGGAACCGCAGCTGGTGGGCCAACATTAATTCTGGTTGCGTGTCTGGTCGTTCATTATTATACACAAGTCGTACATTAATATACACACTAGTATATTGCCTGCATGAACCTCTCTAACATGTTATGTGTGCTGTATTTTTTGGCAGATTATGCGTGCCCACTTGTTACTGATTAACTTTCCACCCAGACGCAAGACAGCGCCCCCCTTCTTGCCGTCACTTGTTACGTCAGCTGGGCGGCAGGCAGTGAGGAGATGGGGTGTATGCATACATGTATACTTGGGTGCACATGCAATGCATTCATACTGACTTTTACTTATACACAGCAAACAATACCAGTGAACCAAAAAAGTTGGTCCAATATTGGCTTAATGTTGCACCACTGCCTGCGACGCTGGCACGACAATAATCAATGTCTCATCAATCATGTTTGTTTAGATGTTGATGTAAGGTTGGGCTGATATCACAGAGAATGAATCAACATTGGGTGAACGTTTTGTGTGCGCTGTGAAGGTTTTTCTGATGCCGGTCTCTGACACATTCCCCACATTGAGACAGCATTGGGTCAACTTATTGTGAAGGATATATATGCGCCGGGTCGTCATGTCTATCTGCTGGTTGACACCCTGGCGAGATAGCTTGTTGCACATCTGCGACGTTGGGCCAACCTTCAACCAGCACTGGTTCAGCACTGCTAGTGTAGGCCTTCACAGCTGTACGAATACACGCCATAGCCTGGCAAGTCTGGTGACTACTATGTCTCCAATACCGACAGTGGCCCATCATTTAAAAACCCCTAACGCACTGTAGCCGGATTAACTACTAGTAACCCCCCCCCCCATCCATTCATCCTTTCAAGTGCACGTGAAACACTGACCCTGAAACAATGTTCATTTAATGCTGGCCAGCGTTGAAGACAATGGGCCAACATTAAACCAATAGTGGTCATGTTTACTGGATTATCACTGCCCTAGACTTAGTTTTGACAATGCCTTGATACCGGGTAGTGAACATCTTATACATTAGCCTATATTATAGCTCCTCACTGTAAGTTAGCTGTTATAGGCCTACAGGCGCGTTATGTCATCCCTAAAGTCATGTATGTTATGTACAAGGCTGGTCTAACACATCTTGTGTTACAACTAGATTGATATATATATATCCAGGTAGGCAATGCCTCCCCTCATCCTTTGAATATTCCCAGTTAACACTATGGTTAGGATTTATGTTCATACAAAGTTACAACAATTATTTGCAAAAAAAATATCAAAGCAAGGTAATTCATAAGAATTCCAATCATGAGAGTAAAAATAATTCGCAAGCCAAAATAGAGGATAAGGAACAAAAAATCAAAATAAAAGTATGAATTATGATGCATTAATATACGATACTGTCCAGTGTGGGGGGTGGTGGTAGTTTAATAATACTTTGAGGGAGAAAAATAGCCATGAGAATTATAATGTGAAAAATGTATAATGTTTTCTAATAAAAAGAATCTATTTTTAATGTATACACAAATTGCACAACTGAAAGTGAAATCTCTAAAAATGCACTGCCGGTTCGTAGTTCGTACATTTATATTTAAAACTACTATAGCAAGCTTTATTTGATGATTAGTTGATTGTTTGGTAGGGTTATTTTCAGCAATGAATGTGCTGTAATATTATCAGACCTATGTTAGGATTACTATCTCACGGATCCATGCTTTTTTGCATACCTATATAAACTTTACTGAAATAGATATGAAAAGTGGCTCCTGGGAAAACCCCACAACATTTCTCAACTCCTGTTGAGTTTGTAGCCATCTGTTTAATTTATGTCAAGCATTGACAAATGTATAATTTTGTCCAGAATAAATAATAATTAACTGTTGGTCCAAATATTCTGATATTAGCATTGTTTGTTGACTCTTCAAAGACATTGGGTGTACATCGCTGCCTACTATATATATACAATTTTTTCCTTTTCCTTCTTTTATTATTATTATTGAACAATTCTATGTAGGTCTACGTCAATATTGATATAATATTCACAATTTTTTCTAAACATTCTCTAATAGTTTACTGCGGCATAACTTCAAAATTTGCAAATCCAAGATGGCCACCCCAGTTCTTCCTTGGAGTAAAGGCATCTAAGCAGAAATTGACTGTTATTTAAGAAGCCTTGCGATAAATACTTGATACAATTATTATAGGCATTTTTCGTTCATTTAAAACTGAAAATTACGTCAGCAACATTAGGTTTAAAAATGTAATGAGTAGCCTATTATAAACGCAACCCCTATGAAAGTGCTAGGCGTACAATGCGTAAATAAATAAATACAAATAATTGGTAATAGGGTTGTCCACAAATGAGATAACATCGATGAGGTAATTATCTGACTTTCTGACTAAAGGGCCTTCTGACAAACGGGCCTTCTGACTAATGGAAGTTCTGACTAATGGACGTTCTGACTAACAGGCCTTCTGACTAAAAGGCGAACATCAGTACGACATGACTAACTTAAAATTGGGATATTTCCAGCCTCAGTTAAGGTCAAGTTGTGACAAGAGAATGAGTATAATGTAATTATCCATTGATATCAGTCTAGACATTAATTAAATTAAGCATACTTAATTCAAACAACGTTCAGTTACTGTTGCCGCCATGCAAGCATGACGTTTGTCACGATCAACAGCAAAACATCACAATTTTATCAAAATCACAGTTTTGATAGGCCTACGTGAATAATGCCTTCCCTTTGCCCCAAACACATGAGGCCTTTGGCCCTAGTTTTTGCTTCTTTTTTTCGTTGCCCTCATCAGCTTTATTTTAAATATGTCAATTTTTTTTTTATTTTGTTGCCCTCACGAACTTTTCCAAAAATAGGTTGTATGTTTTTGTTTTCCTAAATATTTTTTTTTACCGCCCTCCCTGATTAGATTTTGTTTGCAGACAACCCGGTTGTCTGCTGGACATTCTCATTTTGAACCCTTATGTCAAACGCTGGAATGTCATTTGCGATATGAATATGTCCACATTCAATGTTGCAGATTTCTTTTAATGACATGCAAGCAAAATGGCTTCTCGGAGATCTAGAATAAAAGTGCGTCCAAATATTGGTTTGCCTAAAGCACCATCTGTAAAACAAAGGGAAGAAAAAGATAGGCCTACTGATGCTGAGGATGCAGAAAGTGAAAAAAAAAATGGTGGACAAGCTACCAAAGGGCCAGAAACCACAAACGAAGAAAATTGTCCAGCACATTTGGCTGAAGATAAACCTGTAATAACTACCAGATGTGACAAAAATGATTTAGATAGTAAGCCTAAACAAATGGAGAAAAATGTCAATGCAGTAGCTCATAAAAACTCTGGTGAAAAAACAGCTGAGACAAAAGCAGAGACAAAGCCTAATAGTATTGTAAATCGTAGGACCCGCATCAAACCCCAAGTAAGGTTGCCAGTACGAGGACTACCAAACAATACTGCTAAAAATATCCTCGAAGTTGGAGATGACAAGGCCAATTTATCAAAGGAAACTATGCCTGATGGTAACATCAGCTCAGACAAGGCTGTTAGCTGTCATGACGTACAAGGCAAAAGTGTTATTTCTACTGAGAGCAATAACACAGATAAGGTAATCTCTGTTAAACCAGTAGAAAATGTGCTGCCTCAAAATAATTCAAGTAAACTACAGGTGGATGACTGTAGTGAAAATAGTGAAGTAATCAATGTTCAACCAGCACCTTTGCCTGAAGCTGTTGTGAAGGATGTCCCTAAATCACCTTTTCGCAGAAGTCGTTTTCAAAAGCCAAAGCCGAATGTTGCAGAGGCAGGTAGAAACAGAATAAGGTGAGTCGAATCACTGTTCAGATCTTGTACTGCTGAAGTGTTTGCTTCTACTTTCCATTCATTTGAAGCTGGAATTGCTAACGCAATTTCCAGCTTCAAATGATGAAAATATGAAAAATGGACATCTCCAATATCAAATGACTGGATTAACTGTACATCTATCAAAGACTATTTTATCAAATTATTTATTTTGATCTAAAACAGGCTTGAAAACATATGCGGTTCCAGCAGCACAAGGGTTACAATTTTATTTATCTAATCTACCACCTACCTCTTTCTCAGGTTTTTATAGCTTTTTTTAAAGGCTGATGAATTTTGTAACATGTCACATGAATTTATTGAACTTAGCCTGAACTAAGTGAAATACTAAATATTGTAGGCCTACATATATAGGGGATTTACTTGAGGTGGTAGCCCAATGGGCCAATAACTTCAGATGATCTCTGGCCATAGCCTCTCTGGCCATAGCCTTGTCTGATAGTCCTTATCTGAAGTTACATTGAATTTTAATAATAAAAAGGTTTACCAATGTAGGACAATTGGTTCTTCTGTTCTATTTCTAGTACATCTAGCATATAATTAAGATTATAATCTAAGCGTATATACTAATAGTGGATATAAATCTGAAGGTACATGTTTAAATGTACAATATTACTATTAGGCAATACTAACCATGATAATCAAGTATTTTCTTCATCTAATTGATTATGACATTTACCCGTATCCCAATCTTGAACTAGAGTTTTAAAAATAGAGGCCTTTCAATTTTTAAAGTATATATTTTAAAATGACGCTCTTTAGTGATATAATAGATATGCTAACAACATGTAGTTATTTGTGTCTTTGTTTAAATCCATCGTGCTCAGACATCCTTCATTTACTCATGATTCGGAAGAGAGTCCAAGAAAACAGTTATCATTTTCTCAAGCTGGTGGAAGGTTAGTTATAAAGGGTGTCTCCCTTTACTGCACTTAATTAAATGTTAATCTACAATATGGTAGTGCTCATCACATTCAAGCTACATGTACCAATATTTAAATTATTAATAATATTTTACTCGTACATTGCGGGGATTAACTTAAGACGTCAGAATCTGATATCTACAAACCTCATATTCTTAAGTCGATCCTGGGCTGTAAGGGTTAATGCAGCTTTATGTACCGGTACCGGTATCTTTGTCCTTCTAAAATCAGATAAATTATGGCTTTGTTTTATTCTAGTGTTGGAGATGAGAAGGTTATGGAGAATAAGAAGAGTAGAGAGAGAACTGTGTCTATCTGCTCAAGTACAGGTGTGCTAGAGAAAGGAGGCTCTGATGATACTGTGTTAAATAATAAACAGGTATCAGACGAAATGCTTATACAAACATACAAAAAGGTGGGTAGTACATGGTATATATACCTCAAAGTAGCTATATTTATATATAAAATTTGCTCTGTGGTTTAGCATCATCCCTCATAAATGTGATAAATAATTTGTAAATACATGTACCGTATCCCCACGCATTAAGGTGCATGCTCTTATATTTTAAGATGAAATTAGTTTCTAAAAAATACGTATTTGAACATAATTTTTTTTTTTTTAATTTCTTCAAATTCTTTAAAATCGTAATTATTTGATTTATGTATCCCAAAAATTTAGTGATTACTGACTGTTACTTTGGAAGTAACTTGCGGGAGTGACTCCAGGAAATAGGTGTTGACTCTACCTGAGCTGTCATATCACACCTCATTTATCATGTTTATTCTGGCTGTTCACTGATCACTCCCATACACTATCGCTTTGAATGCTTTAACTTTAGACGCATATCTAATATCTACCCGTTACCCGCTAATAAATAAAAACAATAGGCCTAATGTAGTTTGTGTTTAAGATCAACATCATAATTTTTTTAAATTATCATGGAAGAGTTGCTATAAGTCTATACATATCAATATTATTGTCACCTGCTGTATATGTCTGAGCTACACAGTGGTACGCGTAGCAATTTTTGAATATAAGTGAATGCACCTAGTATTTGAGTATAAGTGCAAGCACTTCTAAACGAACAAGAATATTTTTAGTGCCATGACTAGAATACTCGATTTTAACTTATAAGTGCATGCGCGTCAGTCAGCGGGGACACAGTGCATGTATAAAAAAATTCAATATGATTTTTTAAAATATTAGTATCTATGATTAGTATTAGAACTGGTTATACTGTTTTTTTTTAAGCATACTTTCACCTGACTGATCTGTTTTAACCCGTGCAGTGCCAAATTCCATCTTTGTAAGCTGAATGCCCATGTTTAGCCTAGTAGTTATAGGATCAAGGGCTGAGAATTAGATGATTAGATAAAAAAACTTCTGTTTCTTCAAATTGACATACAGTGCTCGCCCTCAATAATGTACCCCGTCCCATCAACAGTCTCTCCTTCTTGCATGTCCTTTACTTACTTATTTTTGGTACATCATTTAGCCCTTTTAGCGCATGATCTACTTTAGACGTCAAAATCAGACGTTTACAGATGTGATAATTTGACATTAAAGTCGATCACTGAAGAGTTGGATGGTGTTTCAAATTTTTTAAATGGCCTTAGACCCATGACATTGGTATTCAAATGAAGTGGAAAGATCTAAGTAAGCCATCTTTGCAAAGACTTAGCCAGAGACCCGTCCAGCAGTCTTTTGGACGGCCTATGTTCAGCCTGGACTTGGGAAAATGTCGCCAGATTCTACCAAATTGCATTGTGGGAGGCCGTCAGACCCCCATCCTGGCCCAACAATAAGTATATTTGGACTGTTTTTCATCTTTTCCTGGATAAGTCCTTGCATCTATGATGACCTCAAATTGAAGAGAACCCTTTGGTCTCTTGATTCCTAAGAAATATAGCAGTGCTTTAAGGGTTGAACCCAATCATGCCTGCCTCCTTCTATCATGCTATAGATGCATCCAGCCACACTGTTGGATGTACGTTAGTAAAATGTTAGTAAAATAAAAATGTTAATCAATAACAGAAATAGTGTCTGATTCATTGCTTCACTCTGAACCAAGACTGCTTATATTATGATTATATATATCAACAAAGTTTACAGCAATACAATTAGTATCCCATTCCCAGCAAACACAAGACATTGACACAGTGCTGGGTCAATCTTGGCCTGCAATCTACAATGTTGGCCCAACATTAAACCAGCATTGGGTTAACATATTGTGTTTGCTGGGATAACATGTATAGTGAGTTACGTCCAAACATATGGGAAACATATAATCACTTTTAAAGAAATGGTTACAGTAATATCAACTGACTACACTTTATGTTGGCAAATTTTATTACAGTCTTTCGTCTCCAGAATTATGGATATTATTGTCTGGGAGTTGACATCTCAGCATGTGGCATTTTCTGGCATACTAAATTTGATATAATATTTGTTGGTTGATCCAATCACGTAATCCAATCAATTAATCCAATCATTCAATATTGGTGATGTCTATTTTTCATAAATTAAAATATTTTTTGTCATTTGAAGCTTGACATTGCGTTAGCAATTCCAGCTTCAAATGACGAAAATTCGAAGTTTGCATAAATGGTTTTGTCACCTTTTTTTGTTTCATTTGAATACATATATGTTATGGCTCTATGGCCATTATAAATATTATACTCTTTCACAGATGTCAGAATCTGTTCAGTGCAGGGATCGACTTTGGAGGCTAGACTGTTCAGTGTGGGGAACAACTTAAGATTTTAAAGATGTTCGTTTCTGATGTCTTAAAGTCAGTCCCCGCACTTAAAGGGTTAGGAGTAGGGCTTTTGAGTACTGACTCTAATATCTTGTGATAGTCAAAGTAGACACACCTTTGCATATGCTTCTCTGAACTTTTGATTGATTTCTGTTGTTTTTCCTCTCTTTTTTTTCTGGCAGGTTCGTTTTCCAAAAAAGAGACGTAAGGTAGAAACAATACTGTTACCAGTGGATCGGTCAAAAATAACAATGAAAGATTTAATCTACATGAATCCTGTTGATAATCCAATGAAGTGAGTTTTTGCCCTGTATCATGCACCTCAACCGCCATTTATTTTGGCTACTGTTCCAACATGGTGTAACATATTGAATTCATGTAAACATTCAACCCCTCCGGCAATTTTTTTTACTTAACATTCAGGTCAAAGATCAAGGGAAATTTTTAATGCAAAAAATAATTACTGATTGGATCTCATACTAATTTTTTATGTGAAGTTACATATGAATATGGACATGACCTGGTTAGATTTTCAGCTTTCACCAACAATCAACCCGAATTTTTTTTTTTATTCACTATAGTGCCTTGAAATCTGGTATGATATAGGTTTTTGTGTGACCAAAAAACGATGCTATAGCAGCCATCTTGATTTTATCGATTTCAATAAATTGATCTTATGTTCAGTTAAATGCCTTTAAACCTCAGGCTCTTATATATAGGTTTTTGGGCTCTGTGAATCTATTGGGATTGTCTGTTTTTATGTTGGATTGAGAACAAGGCTGTAGTGGCTATATTGATTTTGTAGATTTAAAAAAATCATTCTTGTATTTAATTAAATGCATCGAAACCTCATTTGGGGTCTGTGAGTCTATTGATGAGGTGACTGGTTTGTTTTCATGAGCGACAGAAAATAAGTCTGTAATGGCCATCGTGAATTTATTAATTTGAATAAGTCAACCTTAAATTCAGTTTTGCCTTGGAACCTTCTCTATATATATAGGTTTTGGTGTCTTTCAGTTTATCAGCCATTTTGAGTCACCACATCAGCCAAGGGGTGTATGCGTGCTTGCACAGTATTTTTATATCCTGTAACTGATAACACTAAATGAGTGCTTTATTGTTGTGTGGAACATCTATGATATGAATATATACATGTAGTGTTAAAAAATTTCAGAGTAGGTTACCAATTGTTTTGCTAATGTTTAGTATGTGGACAGTCTTTTAATAACAGCATCTGATGTGAACTGTCCTATCTACATTTGCTTCTGGCATATAATTTTAGAGATTATAATAGAGTCAATTCTGCCAAATATAAAGTTATAAATCTACGTAGATATTAAAAAACCTCAAAATTGAATTAAGTACTGGTACTGGTACTTCATTGAGCATCTAGAAGTACTTGTATAAATCACATTATTCATGTTATAAACCCCTAGAGCACTAAGCTATTCAATTTCAATTTTCAGTCACTTGAAGTTGTGTCTCGCTACCGCGATACACAACTTCAAGTGACTGAAAATGTATGTGATTTGTAAAATTCAAGTCCCAACATATATCAGTGTTTCAAAATTGAGGGCATATTTTACTTTTAACAACTGGTTATCAGGAGTTATACAGGGGCTAATAAAACACAGAATGTCTACTGTAGTTGACATCAGTGTTTTAAGGGTTAAGTAACTACTGGTATTTAAGTAACTACTGGTAGTTAAGTAACTACTGGTAGTCGAGTAACTACTGGTAGTTAAGTAACTAGTAGAATATCTAGAAGTACATGTATTATCTCCTTATTTGTGTTAATCCTTTACCCGCTGATCGCGACTATAGTCCTTTTTTATTAGTTTTATTCGGCCATTAAACCACTGGTATTGAGAAGGAAATGACTTTGCAGACATCAAGATTTGTAAATGCTTTCAAATTTACCAAATATAAGTAATTTTCAATCACTTGAGGTTGTGGATCGCAGTAGCGAGACACAATCTCAAGTGGTTGAAAATTTAAATAAATTAACACAGCAGGGGTAAAAACTGCTTTCTGCTATCTCCTCATTACAGAGCCACCCTCGAAGAAGATTTACGGAGACTAGGAGGTTTAGATAAAACTAAGGAGAAACCCTCAGATGTCAATATGACTGAGGACATGACTGGAGAAGATGAGGAGGATATGACAGAAGAATCAGCTGTGAAGAATCCAGAAGATACTCAACCTGCGGCAAAGGAAGCAACCCCTACATGCCCTAACACCAAAACTGTGGAGGAGGATGCAGATGAAGATTTGATGCCTGTACCTCAGCTCAGGATTGGACCTGATGGGAATATTATGATTAGTGAGGAGAGGTTAGTGTCATAATAATGTCTTCGAGCATTGTTTCTGAAAAAGGTATTTTTTAAAAGTTTATGAAGTTTTTTGATATCTCCAAAATATGTATAATAAAGTTTGTTTTTGATACAGCAGCTATTTAGAAAATTTGCTTTTGTTTTACATTACATGCATTGACACTGCTAGTCCCCTGAGTGTTCATGACTGGCAAATTTGAACATGAAGGGACTGGCACTATCAGTTTTATTGAAGAAAGATGGACAATATTCGATTATTAATATACTAGAGGCCACAAAATGCCATTTCCCCCCTTTTTTTAGAAAATGTATCCTGTGCAGTACGTTATGTGTCAGTGTTTCATCTAGCCAATTCGAACATGCGCCGCTCGATGCTGCCATTCGTGAATGCCATGTTGCCATTCGTAAGCGGCATGTTGCCTTTCAAATATGTGGACAGCCCCTTGTTAGTTTGAATTATTGTCACGTCCCCTTTACCCCACCCAAACCATTGTGACTGATTAACCCTTTCAGCACGGGAACCATCTGTAGACGTCAGATTCTGACGTATAAAGACGATCCCCGCACTGAAAGAATTATTTTGTGGATCCATAACCGGATAACATAGGTATTCAAATGAACTGGAAATAGCTAACCAAGACATTTATCATGCTTTCAAATTGAGAATAACTCTTTAGTCTCCATTGTTTGAACAAAAATAATTCTTGGATGTAAGGGTTAAACCTAAGATGACACTCATTCACTGGGGCTTGCGTTCACACCTATGATGCCATACCTTATGACGGTGTCTATAGTGCTCTTCACAGGCGATGTTTATAGACATAATTTGCTAGTTCCATGGTTTTTCTTTTAGACCTAACTTGGAGGGGGGGTGGGTTGGGGGTTTTGGGAATGTGTCTCGTAACGGTAACATTTAAAAATGTTTGCCATCCAATTTGACAAATTTGAATGATTGTCACTCACTTGAATCTGTGGATCATGATTTTAAAATCTTTTGTTTGTCTTTTAAGTTGGAATCTGTCACTAAGTAGTGGATCAAGGTGTGGTCTATGTTGACAGGTTATGTCTAGATGTATTACTTTTAAAAAACTTTTTTAGTGAGATGTGTCTCATAATCGTAAGACCTAATTTGATAAATTCAAATGATTTTCACTCACTTGAATCTGTGGATTGTGTCAGCGAGATACAACTTCAAGTAGCTGATTTTTGAAATCTTTTTGTATAATCAAATGAAAATGTCTATGTTGGAAACCGTCATTAAATACTGGACTATGAGGAGATTATGCTAGGCAGGATGTGTGGATCAAGGTCTAGTAAATAACAGGTTATTCCTAGATGTATACATGTACATACATGCTCTGTGGTTATGGGAAAATTTTTGTAGATTGTGGTAGACATAAGAAAGTTAGGTTAGGAGGTGATTAGGATGAGCATATCATGCCAGCATGCCTCACTATCTAATACCGTGCATCAGACTTTGATGACCTGTTTAGTATGGTTAATAACACTTATCAATTAAAATCACATTTCATAGTTTTAAATTTTACTGTCTTTGCAGTCTTGTTATAAAATCCCCGAAAAACAACAACCTGGCTGATTCTGAGATAATTGAGGAGCGAGAAAACAACTTTCCCTGCAGATACGGCCGACGCTGTCATTCTAAGCGCTGGAAACTAGGCGGTATTTATTTTATCTTTGCAACAATCAGTAGTGCTATGAATAATTAAATAACAGTTTTCTAGTACATATATTCTAAATTAAACTTTTCAGCCACAAGAAGCAGTATGTTGCTGTATATACTCATGACTCATGTCTATATATGAATTAACACACATTAAAAAAATCATTATTTTCACTTTATTTTATTATTAAGTGGCAAAAATGATTTAAATGACAAGATCTTAAGACTTCCATACTCACAAAACTTGATAAATTTAGGATCTCATAAAATTTATAATATTTATAAATTTATAATTTGGGAAATCAATGTTTTCTCTACTAGTAAAAATCAGAAGTATTATGCCAACTACATTATAATTTATAATGCCAATTTTTTTGTAGAAACCAAGAAGTTTTATATTGCCCTTGGGACAGTTGGGACAGATTTCACTTTGATGTCTAAATTTTTCAATGGCAGAACAAGAACTGAGTTGAAGGTCAGTTAAAATGTTATTTATATCTGTTCTTAGAATTAGCTCCTTTTAACCACAAAAAACATCATCTTTGCTGCTTATATTATTAAGCTAAGGTATACATGTACAAATAAACTTGCCGAAAATCAAAAATAATTTATCTAATTTTGTGGTTTAATATAAGAGTTACATTATTACATTAAACACAGATATAACAGTAATCAAGTAATTTGACACAGTGATCACAGTAATCATGTAATCTGACACAGTGATAAAAGTAATCTGACACAGTGATAACAGTAATCAAGTAATCTGACACAGTGATAACAGTAATCTGACACAGTGATAACAGTAATCAGGTAATCTGACAGTGATAACAGTAATCAGGTAATCTGACACAGTGATAACAGTAATCAAGTAATCTGACATAGTGATAACAGTAATCAGGTAATCTGACACAGTGATAACAGTAATCAAGTAATCTGACATAGTGATAACAGTAATCAGGTAATCTGACACAATGATAACAGTAACCAGGTAATCTGACACAGCAATAACTGTGATCAGGTAATCTGACAGTCATAACAGTAATCAGGTAATCTGACACAATGATAACAGTAATCAGGTAATCTGACACAGCAATAACTGTAATCAGGTAATCTGACAGTCATAACAGTAATCAGGTAATCTGACACAGTGATAACAGTAATCAGGTAATCTGACAGTGATAACGGTAATCAGGGTTTTTGACACAGTGATAACAGTAATCAAGTAATCTGACATAGTGATAACGTTAATCAAGTAATCTGACAGTGATAACAGTAATCAAGTAATCTGACAGTGATAACAGAAATCAGGTAATCTGACACAGCAATAACAGTAATCAGGTAATCTGACAGTGATAACAGAAATCAGGTAATCTGACACAGCAATAACAGTAATCAGGTAATCTGACAGTGATAACAGTAATCAAGTAATCTGACAGTGATAACAGAAATCAGGTAATCTGACACAGCAATAACAGTAATCAGGTAATCTGACACAGTGATAACAGTAATCAGGTAATCAGATAATCTGGCAGTGATAACAGTAATCAGGTAATCTGACACAGCAATACCAGTAATCAGGCAATCTGACTGTCATAACAGTAATCAGGTAATCTGACCGTGATAACTGTAATCAAGTAATCTGACACAGTGATAACAGTAATCAGGTAATCTGACATAATCATAACAGTAATCAAGTAATCTGACACAGTGATAACTGTAATCAAGTAATCTGACATAGTCATAACAGTAATCAAGTCATCTGACACAGTGATAACAGTAATCAAGTAATCTGACACAGTGATAACAGTAATCAAGTAATCTGACATAGTGATAACAGTAATCAGGTAATCTGACACAGTGATAACAGTAAGCAGGTAATATGACACTGTGATAACAGTAATCGGGTAGTCTGACACAGTGATAACAGTAATCTGACACACTGATAACAGTGATCAAGTAATCTGACATAGGGATAACAGTAATCAAGTAATCTGACATAGTGATAACAGTAATCAGGTAATCTGACACAGTGATAACAGTAATCAAGTAATCTGACATAGTGATAACAGTAATCAGGTAATCTGACACAGTGATAACAGTAATCAAGTAATCTGACAGGGTGATAACAGTAATCAAGTAATCTGACATAGTGATAACAGTAATCAGGTAATCTGACACATTGATAACAGTAACCAGGTAATCTGACACAGTGATACCAGTAATCAAGTACTCTGACAGTGATAACAGTAATCAGGTAATCTGACACAGTGATAACAGTAATCAAGTAATCTGACACGGTGATAACAGTAATCAAGTAATCTGACATAGTGATAACAGTAATCAGGTAATCTGACACATTGATAACAGTAATCAGGTAATCTGACACAGTGATACCAGTAATCAAGTAATCTGACAGTGATAACAGTAATCAGGTAATCTGACAGTGATAACAGTAATCAGGTTATCTGACACAATGATAACAGTAATCAACTAAAAATCAAGTAAAATTGTGAGCCTCATTATTATTTATATAATTATTCTGCCTCATTGCAGATTTTGAAAGACGCATGTTATGCTGTTATAAAATGTTATCTCACATGATTTAAAAAAACAGTAGCTTTTAAAAAGAGCTTGCCTTGGAACATACGAATCATTACTCTTGAGTTAATGACAAAAGTGATAGATTGTGTGTACTATGCAAGACAAAGTATGGAAAACTGCCCAACAAATTTTCGACATTTGTTCATCATGTTCATATGAATAATAATTTCAGTTTTGTAATAATGCTGTGTTTTTTTTGCAGAGAAAATTCAAAAGAGAAGAAAAGCAGAATCGTGTGCAAATTGAAATGGTTCTCAGTAAGTTTATTAAAATATAAACAATGATATATGTGCACACCATGCTGTTAAAATGTAACAGTGAAACACCATGTTATGGATGTGGGAGTTCCAAGGATTTTTACAGTGGCCAAAGAACAAGACACATCTCTGACCATTCTTAAATGCAAAAAAGCATGGTGAATCATCATTTTCCTCTCTTTTCACCCAACAGTCACTCTTTTCCCTGATAAAAAATATTTGTCATTCCCAACAACTTTACTTGGAGATCTGCAAGTGAATTTTTAAAGATGCTACCGAAATTAAATATAGCCGCAACAGGTCAACTTATATTCTTGTGAGTGCAAGATTTTACCAAAATAAAAAAATGGATCAAGGATTGGATTCATGAGCTTTTGTAGGTGTGAAAAAATCCAGAACTTAAAATAAAAAATATTCAATAATAAAGTGATTTTTTATAGAAATTAAAAATGGCTGCCATATTTTTTGTGAATGCAAAAACTAAAATTTATGCTTGGGAAAGCTGTAGGTTTCAGGATTCATCTGTTGTGTATTGCTTTAACCTACCTCAAATTAGTCTTATTTTTTATACATACGCTGTAGTATTATGATTACATGTACTATAAGAGTATGAATGGAAGGTATACATTCTGTCATCTGGACAATGGTTATCTTTTCGTCTATGTTAGTCAGTGAAATGATTATTGAAGTGAAAGTTTATATTATTTTCCAGTGCTAAATACTCAGAATGTAGCTGCAGTATTTTACTTTAGGCTTATCACAAAACCTTCTATATCTACACTACACTACAGTATTAGTTTCTCAATACTAACGAAAAATTTGTTGAAACTAATAGATACATTCAAAATTTGTTGAAACTAATAGATACATTCTAGGCCATACACTATACATTATACAGTAGGACTCCCACAAGATATTTTTGACATATCATGAACATATGCCATATTTACATTTTGTTACTGTATACTGCGAATTGTATATATACACTAGTGCTCTTTTCCTCTACTTTACCAATGTCTACCCATCTTGCACATATTTCACTTTAATATTTCACTATCAAATCACACTTACCGTTGTCTTAGGTCAGAGACATGATTTTGATGTCAGCATTTTAGACGAGGATCCGAAGGAAGATGTGAAGGAAAAAATACCAAAGCCTAAGAAACCGCCAAAAGAAAAGAAACCAAAGCCAGTCAAGGCTAAGGAGAACCAAACAAGCAAGCCGAAAAAGAAGAAAAAAAGTAACAATATATCTTATTTTCAAGACTAATTTATGAGAATGTCACTGCTATCTATCAGACTATTGAGTGAATCTACACAGTAACAAATTGAAAACATGTAGTGACAAATGTTAAATTATTCATTAAGCATGCTGAAAGATGCTGACGCTTAGTGCCCTTGGATAATAATGAAAGGGTGTATCTGCCACTTTACCAAGTGGCAGATACACCCTTTCATATCCAAGAGGATAGAAAGTATATTTTCCTATTAAAATCTTATTTGCCATGCAAGCATTGAGATTTGTGTTCTCCTGCTGTTGATTCGTGTTTCACAATCTCTTATTATAAATAAAAAAGATGTGGAGCAGTCAAAAAACATATGCTGTTTAGACTGAGGGTCACATATTCTTTTGGAAAAAAAATTGTACATAAAAATACCACCAATAATGACCTCAAAAAAATCTCATCTGGAATACTTAACCCTAACAATTCTGAAATATTTTTATATAAACAGTGGAGAATAAAGGGTTTATTTAATTTGAAACCATCATAAATGTCATAGTTAGTTCTTTCTGCTACATTTGAATACCTATGTTATGGGCTTACAGCCATTAGAAATTTTTAACTCTTTTAGTGCTGAGACTGTCTTTA
This sequence comes from Flabesymbios commensalis, assembly GCA_964017125.1. Taxonomy (NCBI): domain Eukaryota; kingdom Metazoa; phylum Annelida; class Polychaeta; order Terebellida; family Flabelligeridae; genus Flabesymbios; species Flabesymbios commensalis. The sequence goes on along the minus strand of OZ024914.1, from coordinate 35,580,395 downwards.
TACGTCTACAGACGTCAGATTCTGAAGTTTAAAAATAGTCCCCGTGCTGAGAGGGTTATGTGATAAAAATAAGCACCCATGACTTTGTAAGGCGTTTGGTTATAAAATATTATCTTAAGTGGTAAAATTGTTCAATGTTAAACTGGATATTTCCTGTTACAGGAAGCAGTAGATACTTTGCAGACAGTGAAACTGAAAGTGAAGCAGAGGAGCCTAATAGGTGTGTTGCACTGAAGTGATATATATCTTGATATATCTTGTGTTAACTCTCATGCTGCCGAATTTTTTCGGACTATTTTTCATTCATTTGAAGCTGGAATTGCTAACGCAATTGCCAGCTCCAAATGTCGAAAATTAATTATATTTAAGAAGAAGTAAACTTCAAAAATGTTATCTTTAGATTAACTAAGCAACTACCACAATATTTTTTGGCAATTCAAGTTGAATTTATTTTGTCTGACATTTGCTTAAAAACGCATACAGTCTTGGAGGTATAGGGGTAAGCCCCTTATTAGCTGTTCAGCACAACTATAATCGTATACATCCATTTTTTGTCACCAAAAAGAAGCAACTTTTGAATGTGAAATTTGGCTCATAAACTGTAATACTTAAAAAAAGATGGCCTCTAATTTGACAGATCTGAAATTTTTTCACACACATCAAGCTGTGGATCGCATGAGTTAACTGGATGTTAACTTTTGAAATTATTTTCTGATAAAATTTACATAAAAAGTGGGAAATTTTTTTAGTCAAATTCCAAGTAGTAGATAGCGTATTGTCGAGATTCTAATATGCATTGTTTTATTTCATACATTGGTATTTTCAAATGTTAACATGTACAATTAATTGGCTTGCTAATTGTGTGTAAGTGTTTATCTTTTTGTTTAAAGACGTGACATGCTTTCACCGGACAAGTCAAAGCAAGATAATCTTGTACCTGTGGGAGTTAATGAAGTTGTGACACCGTTATTGTCATCATTGTCACCAGAAGCTAATCACAGTCGACCTGCTCAGATGGAGACACCTAACAACCATATACCTACCTCAGAATGCTCTGGTGAAATGATCACGACACCAAGTCCTGCACAGCATTTATCCCTGTCTAATTTGAAAGACATGGGCAAGACTGGGCAGTTTCTTTTTGTGAAAAGCAAAACCGGTACACCCGTGAGCACTGAAGGCCCTGAGAAATCGCCATCCCTGATTCACGTGTACATGGTGTCACCGTCTGGCAGACTCAGTCAACCTGATAAGCCAGGTACCCCAATACCACAGCCATGCTCTATAAACACTCCCACTCAAATAAATGCAAAGTCTAATGACGACGACAATTTCCTAACACCTGCACCTTTACCCAGGATGAAAAAAACGACTTCTTTTCGTTTGCAGCCGCCACCGCCAGGCTGGTTCTCAACTATTGACCCTGCTTCAGTTAAAAAAGTAACTACTCTTCAAGAAAGGGAGTCCCCTTCTCTGGTTGATTTGCCAGAAGACAAAAAACAGTCCACTTCTGATGGTGCTATTGTAGTTGCTGATGAAATGTCAGAAAAAGGAATTGAGTCAACTTCTAAAGGTGCTATAGTGGAGATGGACGTAGCAGATGGACATACAGACAAGTCAATCCATGAAGGTGCCATAGTAGTGGATGATTACATGTCAGAAAAGCAGGCGCAGACCACTTCTGACACGGCAATAGTAGTGGATGACTGTGTGGCCGATGTCACTCTATATAGTGGGGAAAATGATGATGTAAGAAGACTCAATCTGGAAGTCACTAAACATGTTCCTACAGTAGAAGTGGACATGATGAGTCCACAATCACCTACTGAAGAAAGACTTCCTGTTGATGAGGAGACAGCATCATGTGACGCTGTCCCGCCTATAGTGCAATGTATTGTCTCTGCCGGGCCACCAGTCATTGAAGAAGTACAATCACTACATACACCTGAATTAAACCCGAACGACGTTTTAGTAGAAAACATGTCCACTCCACCAGGTTTTGCTAGGCATTTACAGCATGTTTCGCCATGTAGCCCACCCTCAATCTCCACAACGGAGACAAGCACAAGCCCACCAAGCAAACATAGTCACAATGATACAGTATTAAATACCCGTTGCATTTCACCACCAGAAGCATCTAGCACAACTTGCCAGTCATTTCAGACACATGGTGATATTTCATCATCACCTATGTCATCACCTATATTCACACGAACATCTAGAAGAACTATGAATCGTATACAGGACAAGAATCAGTCTCCCAGCGTTAATAGTCATATTATGATCACAGACAGCCCAGAAAAAGACTGCGCGCCCCCTGCGATTGTGGAACCTGTTTACGTCGTGAGTCCTCCACGACACAAAGGCAGGAGGCGGAAACAAAAATTTACACCTAAAACTGTCAATGTTCGAGTTCCTCTTCCAAATCAGTCAGCGGAAGGTGAGAGTGTAAAGGATAATACAGTCGTTACTGATATCACCGATTTAGTAAACGCCTCTCTGGGTGTCAAATCAAAAAAAACGCCTGCCAGAAAAAAGTCAAAAGGGAAAAACAAAGATAACATTGGTGAAATTGTTGACAATTCAGTAGACGTTGCTGTTCCTGAGTCAGATTGCTGGGTAGAGCAAACCGTGTACTCCATTGAACCACAGAAAGTAGAATCTGATGATGATATTCCTTTTATCCCATCTCGAATGCAGACTCCTAGAAGAGATGAGCCTCAGTCGTGTGATGACTGTATAGAGGAGATGGTGATTGACAGTGATCCTGGCAGTCTGACTATAAACCTAGATGCCGTGTCCTCTAATGTAGAGAGTGACATGGATGATGACAGGACTATAGTGTGTGAGGTGGTCGCAGATGACGACGACCAGTGCGAAGAAGAAGGCAATTGGATTGTTGTTGAATTTGACCAAGATAATGGTGAAGATACGTAGCGATAACTTTTTACATTGACGTTGTTATTTCTAATACTGATTTATTTGGAAGACAATGTTGTTAAAGGATTATTTATTATCTGTGATACAATAAAACAAAAATAATTTGTTTATCTTGTTCTTGTAAGTTAAGAGAAACTTTATAAGCTAGTGTTTGTTGACTATTATTCTTAAATTTGCATGGCGCGAAATTACACGTTTGTGATGTAGAGCTGGTATAATAACCCCTTTAAAATACAGCACCAATGTTTGAGTCAAATCAAACGCTGCACCCCGATTACCCCCAAACATTTTCTGTTGGTATAATTGTATTATCCAAGTGGAATACACCATTATTGTGTTGTGACCGACAAAATTGCCTTTTCTACAACAAGCTAGATGCTATAAATCATGCTGCAACAAAAGATTTTATTGTGTTCTCGGTTATGATACCAGAGATACTTTGTTAAAGTACCCTCGATTTCAGAGAATAATTGTTTATCATATCGGGTCCTAAATAAAAAAATGATGAATCTATTAAAATAAATTACTGCTCACAAAAAAAGTATCTTTGTCATTTTCCTATGGCTTAAGACGCTTTAAGATGCATTATGTAAATGAATCCTCCTAATGTCTTTTTTACATCTGTGCAAATCTTATCATTAGTATTTCACATTTTTGCAGAAAATAATATTAATGATTTTTGCGAAATAATACAAATTCGCTAGCTATGTGGTCCAACCCAATAAAATATTGCATTATTTCATGTAGATAGGCCTACAGTAACAATATATTATTTATATTGCATTGAACGAAATTGAAAATGGATGGTAGCAGGTATTATTTTAAAGGGACTTGCCCGGGCTAAAATCATAAAAAATCGGTGATTTTATTTTGGCTTCTTAATATGATCATATGATGTAAACATGTCCATAGACTAGAACTGCAAATATTTTTTAATTTTTCTGCTGCGCATTCACCAGTTAGGCTAGATATAGAGACGAAATTCCTGATTTCTAATTATTGACAACCATGTCAAAAATAAGAAATACGGAAATTTCGTCTCTATATCTAGTCTAACTGGTGAATGCGCAGCAGAAAAATTAAAAAAACTTTTGCAGTTCTAGTCTATGGACATGTTTACATCATATGATCATATTAAGAAGCCAAAATAAAATCACTGATTTTTTGATGATTTTAGCCTGGGCCAGTCCCTTTAAGCAACGGATATATCCGCGATGTGGTAAATACGTATGTTCTGTGGGGTTTTCTGTAGATTTTCCAGTGAACATGGTGACGTATCATTGTAGAAAATTAATGTGTATCATTAGTTTAGATAGTCGAGATATTGTTTATATTGTATCATTAACCCTTTAACCTCCAAATTATTCAATTTGAAATTTTTACTCACTTGAAGTTGTGTCTCGCTGACGCGATCCACAACTTCAAGCGAGTGCAAATTATTCAGATTTCACAAAATGAAGGTCAACTCTTTTCAAATATTGCTGGTTGATGTCACATTTTCTCTTTAACATATTTAAAATGTGGGACTTCATGTGCTAATAGAAAATGAAAACCTGAATATATGCGGCACCGGCGGTTAAAGGGTTAATCGTCTTCAGAAATTATTTCGGACAAACAGTGCTCGCCCTCCAAACACAAAACACATTTGTATAACATTTGTTAGAGTAGTTGTACAAATGTTATACAAATGTTTCGTGTTTGCTGGGGCGTGGTCAGAAACGCATCCTAATCTGATCCGTCACCAAAGCCCAATGATGGGTCAGCGTTGGGCCAACACAGGCAAACGCCAGCAACCCACCAAACAAGGTGACATTAAACCAGTACTCTCCTAATGCTGGTGCATCGTCTATCTGATGTGACGACAAATATTTCCAGTCGATATGGCCCACGTGATTGTTTTAATTTTGACTGATAACAAGGGGTGTCTCGTGCTAAATTTTATAAATTTTTGATCCGATGTATTTAAAAAATAGGGCGGGGGCCCTAGGGTAGTGGTTAGCACCGCTGCCTTTCACGCCAGAGTTCGGGGTTTTGTTCCCAGTCACGGCGGTTCGAAAGAAAAAAAAATGTTCCTTCCCCATCCACGTGTGAAAGTCAGTATTGTGGGGAGCCTCCGTGACCGAGAGGTAGCGTGCTCGGCCTCAGACCGCCAGGGCTCGAATTTCGAATCCTGTGTCTGGAGGACAGTGTCATCTCAATCATCTCACCATCCTCAGGAGGTTTTCCTGGCCCAGTTTAGCCTATATCGTCACCCTGATATTATACTGTCGTATCTAACATTTTTTTCAAAAGTGCTTTTATGTTTGATTTGAAGTAATTAGGGGCATACGCATCTTGTATTAAATTTTTGAATTTTACTTCCGGATATAAGTAGGTCAAATCACACTAATACATAGTCGTATCTGCAAGTGATTTGCTAATCTTTGAAAAAGTACAATATTATAGAGTTGTATGTGCACATACAACAAAATTGGAAAAAATATAAATCTTATAGTGTTGTATCTGGTAGATACGTCAGTATAGGGCAATTTTACACTGACATTGTTTAAAACCAGCTGTGATAATATTACTATATAACAACTGCGATAAAATGAATCAGCAGCTCTGTTAACATTATTATGTTGTTGTTTAATGAAGTTGATGTATGTGGTAGATACGACTCTATAATTGCAATGTTTTGTTTATAATGTGTTGTATCTACAGATACCAGCCTTCTGTGCTCACCATAATCATGGCAAACTAGACTAGTCAAGTGTTCACAGGACAGTCATATTAATTTGACTTCAGTTTCAAAATAATCACAAAACATGAATCTATAGATTCTTCCTGTGTCACACCCTTTAAATCTTAGACGATCGAAGGCCGTTCTGTATAGTCAGCTATTATTTTGCTTAAAAATTGATGCAACCTCACTTGACTCACTTAATCTGTTATTAAATGAGACAAAACAAATCTTTTTCTGTGATATATACTTAGCTAAATCATGAGGCACTGAACATGCGTGTGTATTATGTGTTGTTGTACCTTGCTTGCTGAATCCCTCTTAGACTTCTGATCTTTTTCTTCACTAGTAACACCCTATGCTGCATGATTTAACCCTACAAGCCTCACTTTAAATAACAACTGTAACAATTTCAACAGCTGCAGACTAACATCAACCTCGCTTGTCAAATAGAACATTTTATTGCATCACAAATGGGGAAATTAATATATAAAGAAAACATTCAAAGGGGGGGGGGGGCAAAACCGCACAAAATCTGTACTATAATAAAATAAGTTTCTTCCTTCGTTGTACGCTCGCCCTCACAAAATATATGCCTCCCACACAGCTTATATATTTAATCTAAGAACGTTCTCTGATTTATTTTTTTGTGTCATAATTTGGCCTTTATATATTCGATAATGGGTGAAGCAGTCGAGATTATTAGAAATAAAGACAGAGGGCGCAACCCGAGGTCTTTATTTGTCATAATGTCCAACTGCTGAACTCATTATCGGATATATTCATTCTCCCGACGGTTCGAAGAAACCCCCCTCTACCAACACCTCAACCATTTACGGCTGGTGTCTGGCGCCATTAGACAGTAGACAATAAACAATGGACACTTTTTTCATACTATTTTATAAAAAAGGTTAAATAAATGATATCAACGTTGTTTTAAACTTGGCCAATAACATAAACGTTGACCCATACTTAAAACAACATTGTTCCAAAGTAAAATTGATGTTTCATAATTATGACACACCACAATCAAAATCCGCAGTACGGGGGTCATTTGTGATGGACAGCGTCTCAGAGCTGGACGTGTTGCTCTCGTGTTGCTCTCCCAAGTCGTTGCAGAAAATAAGAATGAAATGAAGAATATTTCTCAATTACCATTATTTATACACCCGGGTGACAGCGAATTTATTACCCAGGAGATTCTCAGGTTTTGAAAAAAAAGATAAGAAATACAGGGTTTATATTTTTCCGTTTAAAGAAGCATAGGCTTTTATTTTGAATTGTTGTGTTTCTCTCAGTGCAACATTTCCACATGTGCACCCACATTAACAGCCACTGACACGAATACATTAAATTACAGTTGGGTATCAGAAAATGGGCATTGAAATTGTTCCAGAAATGTCTACTGTAATAGTTTTCAAATGCATTTAAAGGAAGGATAACCAATATAAAAAGAATGATGATATCTGGTATAAGTGATTATGATCTGGAAGCAAATATTTGCGTCCAAGAATACTGCGCTATAGGGTACCGAAGAAATAGGCCCTAATGGTTAAAGCAACAAAACGTAGCTTAATAATTTTATGTAGATCTAAGCGAAGATTATAAGAATTTGGAAATTATTTTTGAATGTCATGTTATCAGTGGTTATTTGTAATTCTTCCTTCATAAATTATTGTCCTATTATTAAAAAATATGTATTTTTGCAACAAACATGATATGTTGAGCCAATGTTGTTTTATTGTTGGGTCAGCGTCGCAGACAATGGGCCAACATTAAAGCGGCATTGGCTCAACGTCTCGTGTTTGTTGGGTCATAACATAATTACACATTACATTTTCTGTTCTTCCCAGCAAAGAAGGTACATTGACCCAATGTTGTTTGAATGTTGGTCCACTGTCTGCGACGTTGGCCCAACATTCAAACAACTTTGGGTCAACGGCTCTTGTTTACTGGGTTTTGTTTTCTAAAGTATTTTATGTGACATACAATGTATGCTATAATTATATATTATAACTATTTGAAATGACGTATACTTATATATTATATGAAAAGCTTATAATTATAAGGAAAACTATGTGTGAACGCTCGGCGATTTTTTGTTGGACTAATGTTTACACCGTTGGGCCCATAATTTATACAACATTGTGTGAACGTCATTTTTACTATATGGAGAGGGGTATCCAACCCAACCTGCAGAGACAATGGGTATACTACGACGTCACAGACGGAGGCCGCGGCAGAATGTCTGCCAGTGTTTCTGAGTTGACCTCAGATGCACTCTACTTTAAAAACTCTAAATTCTTAGCTGTGGAAAAGGTCTTGGCCAAGAGCTCCGAGGGTTTTGATTGACTTTTTAAGATTTTAAGGCTAGATAATCCCGACTGTTAACATCAGAAAAAAGGAGGAGGCAGTGACCATTCATGGCTCATCGCTATTTTTATGTAATGATGTGCCCCTGTCTAATTGCCCTGCTCGATTCGCACCGATCTTAAAATAGTTCCCTGCTTCGGAACGCTATGAATTGATAGCAGTAAAGTTGCTCCTAACGCCTAAAATTGTATCATTACATTATTGTGCTTCCAAATTATTTTACTCCTAGCTACGCCCCTGCCAGTGTTTAATTATACTCACGCAGTCGGCGAAGTATTTATTTCCACAAAAAATATCTATATCGGATGGAACACATAATTCTTTACCTTAGATTCAGTCCCTTATACATTGTCAATATCTATATTTCTATTTCCCGTGGTCAAAAACCTGCCTGCTTATAGTGAAATCAATATTGTCTTAGTTGTCTGGAGATGTGGCGGCTCATCCTAAAAACGCATTAAAATTTATTTATCATCCATCATTAATTTTAAATTAAACAATGGTGATCTGATAAATAAAATACTAGCTCAGCAAAAAACACATTGCGAAACTAAAAGCTAATCAATAGGTTAATGTGGCTTCCGGGTGTTTTGGCCAACAACATGTCATAAACAGACCTCATTGACAGCCATCATCTGTATCATAGAAGGAAGCTGGAAACTTACATTCTAAGTGTTTATGATCTTGACACTATTGATGTACACTGCTGTGTGTGGCATGAAGCAGTTACACAGAGAGAATAAAAAAGCAAGTTGTGTGATTCAATAATTACAGAAACAGTCTGGTAAAGAAAAAAATAGAGTTTATCTTTTATCAGGTAACTGCTGCAATGCACCGATTTAAAATAGATAAGATTGTACACTGCGTTCTAGAATATGGACACACAGACAAAATGAAAACCGATTTGTCCACAGTACCATTTGGAAGAGAGGCAGACACATGTATATAATATTTGAGCAATGCTATTCATGTGTATGATTTGCCCAAGACCACACAGTCATGTTTATTCGTAATGAGTCGAATCCTTTAAGCTGACTTCGAATGTGACTAATGAAATAAATTACTCCAATAAGAACTAATTTAAAACTTCTAAGCTGACTTCAGCCATTTAATTACAGTATCATGCTAATTGCGAGTTGATCTGTGATGACTGAAGTAGGCTTCATCATTATGCTGATTATAGAGTTAAACAGGGATTTTTGCTGAATCGCTGCGCAAACTGACTTTCCCCCTAAACAGATTACAATATTCTGTATTGTTATTTTTGAAAAATACGTCCTTCTAATATTTTTGAAAACTGTTATCTTTTTACGCTTAGTTCGGGTAGTAAAAGTCATTTGATGTTCAATGACCCTTGTTAGGAAATGTTTGTTGTTACATTATTGATTTTGATACTTATGTAAGAGCCTAAGTGTTAATTCCAGTTTATAATTTGTTTAATGTTCTGTAAAACATGTAAAATGTCAAGTAACTTTAGTAATTGAATAAAACAAACCATAATATGAATTGCGAAATGTCAATTATAAACCGATATAAAATCAGAATAAATTGCATGTTATCCTAACAAGTGACATTCATACCTAACATTGTTGACAATGTCACCATAAGTATATTATTTTACTTCCATTATTTCTCAAATAATGTAAATAAGAACAATCACATACTCGAGCAGATTTTGCATAAACATGATAAAGGTGTCGAAAAACAGATTAGATGGAAAACATTATTCATTATTGTATTTCTGTTGAGATACAACACAAACTTAATGCAAATTATATATTACAAAGTCGTATGTGCCACTTACAACAGTGTAATTTTGACTACCGATACATTTGTAATTATCACCATGTTTTTCTTACATTTTATTCTTATGGGATTGTCAGTTATTTGGAAAAAAATAATTTAAAAATCGGATGCTCTAATTCCTATAGTTGTATCTGCACATACAACTATGTACTATTTCAATTTTCCAATTTTACCTCTAATTATTTATTTCTATAGCGTTGTATCTGCCACATACAACTGTCTAATTTTATGATTTTTTTTATGACGAATTAAAGTGAAAAACAATGCAAACTTACTAATTGTTTATAATAATGTAATATGTGAAACATTTTGAGTCATTTAACAGTTTTGATTCTAGAAGTTGTATCTGCAGATACAACTCTATAATACTGACCTTTTCACACATTTGACATTTTTGTCAACATTATATAGTCGTATGTGGTACATACATCGTTTCACCACTTTTTGTACAGTATACAATTTTAATTTCTGTTCGGTAGTTAAACATTACTGGGAAGTTATTAAAACGTGAAATCAATTAATTCTGAAGAAAATCCTACTTATATATTACACTGTCGTATGTGCACATACAACACTGTAATATTATGTATTATCATACACTGGCCATATTTTATAATATTATAAGGTCGTATCTTTTGTAAATGCTTGTTGCTATGCAACGCTAAGGTCTGCTGCATTGTCTTCACATTGAACAAACGTCTATTTCTTATGTCTACAAAGGTTTTTTAAGACAATGCTGAAATATTACTACTTTTTTTCTTATTCAGTTTTTTTCGATTATCTCGGAATAATGAAAACTGTAGATACGACAGTATAATATCAGGGTGACGATATGTGCACAAAGGTGGCCTAAAGCCTGATTCATTTCATTTCATTTAAAAAATATGTCTCGTGAAGGAAAAAAAAGAGCTGGCAAATTAAAAAAAAAACATAGTCTAGTAAATCCATGAATCGTCTTCTGAGGCCATCTCAAAATACAAATTGAGTTACACAGTAACTGCTTATTCGCTACACGAATGTAACCTACTGTTTAAGAAGGGACTTAACTGATCGCCTAACTTAACATTGTCTCGGCCCCCGCAGACGTGGCCACACCTTTAATTGTTGATCTATGTGGTTTATTAGTGCGTGTCCTAATCAAATGACTCATTCCCCATGCAGCCCCATTATTATTTATAGCAAATATAGATCGTATAAATACATTAACATACATGTACGGAACCGTTACAATATAGGCCTATAACAGCTTTCTAAGCTCCCAGCAAACTCGTGTCTGGTCGGTAACCCTTTCAGCGCGGGGACCGTCTTTTGACGCCAGAATCTGGCGTCTACAGACGTCAGATTCTGACGTCTAAAGACGATCCACGCACCGAAAGAATTACAATATTTATAATGGCCGTAGACCCATACCATACGTATTCATATGAAGCGGAAAGAGACAACTAAGACATTTATGATGATTTCAAATTGAAAAAAACATTTGGTCCCCATGGTTTATACGAAAATATTTCAGCGCTTTTAAGGTTAATTTGACCCTATGTTCTAGTAAATGTTTGGTCGCTGTCTGCGACGGTGACAAAATATGCACCCAACACGAGGCACTTATCCAAATGGTTCGCTGTGAAACTCAAGACGTTGAACCAATGCTGGTAAACGTTGGCAAACTCAGCCCAGCATTATTTCAACGTGTTGTGTTTTCCGGGTGCAGTGACAGCACTGCATAGAGTTAACTGGGTCTCGGTGCGTTCTAAATTACACACCTTTCAGTGACTGATCATTTTATAAGTCAGGGCCCATATTCTCGTACAAGTTACGATATATCGTAGGCTTCTGATTGGTCGAGATGGCCATCTCGACCAATCAGAAGCCTACGATATATCGTAACTTGTACGAGAATACGGGCCCTGGGTGGTTCTGTATCGCTTCTAATTTATATGCTGGTGAAATTAGGTCTAATCAAATAAGTATTTACATCACTAGAGCAATCGATTACAAGTGCTAAGAAATTATGGACCCAAGTATACTAGCAATTGAACACAACCAAACATTCATCATGTGTTGTGCACATAGCCTAATTTACCTATTTATTTAACCAGTTATTTATTTAAATTTCCACCCACTTGAAGTTGTGCCTCGCTACCGCGAGCCACAACTTTAAGTGGATGAAAATTACTCTTGTTTAATTTGCGACCAAACATCTGCAAATCTTACTGATTAAACACTCATTTAATGCCCAATACCAGTGATTTGATCTGCTAATAAAACGGGATTTAAAACGATTATAATCGTTCTTTGGGCGTAAAGGGTTAAATATTTGTGAATCCGCTTATTTCCCTTTGATTCAGGTCTCCCAGCTCTACATAAATAAATGGGATCTGTAGCCTTTACGTCCTAACTTATTAGGCCCTATATCATGCATGAGTTATTTTTCTTATGCGATTAAAAAAGTTATGGTATAACGTTATTTGACTTCAAAAAATGTATACAATCGCGGACATGTTCAGAAACGATTTGTTGATAATAATAGTGTTTTGTGGTGTGCGCGTTGTGAGGTGGCTTGATGATTTATAATAGCATTGGTTGTCATGATTATATACATTATGTAACAGAACACAGACTGAGAATGAACACAGAAACGAATTTAAGAGTGTCAGAGATTTTGCGATTAAATGTGGACATAATAATATACTCTTTGGAAGCTGCAGGCCAGATAGGCCTACACTTTATCTAACTAAAATCTAGTCTAACTCTACACTATGTAAGCATGGTATATTCAATTTTCGGTTTATTCTGGTAGACCTAACTGGTTTATTTACATTTAATTAGTCAAGGTTTCTTACTTTTATGGCACTTGTATTTTTGATATGCTGTAAAAAAAAGTATAAATTAGGGGGTAAAAAGAATTTAAGAAAAAAAAATTGCCTATTTTTTAAATCAAATTTGAAATGTGTAAAAAATAAATTATGTAATTTTGAGCTAAATGGGTTCAGGTAGGCCTACTAACGACAGGCTATCTGCATCAGGTCTGATAAAACGTTAGTCTAATATTTGTGATGATTGGTCAATCCGAGAAAGCATGAGACGTTGGCCCAACGTTGGTTTACTGTTGACCACAGTAAACCAACGTTGGGCAAACGTCTCTTGTTTACTGGGATGCGTCTTGCTTGTGAGGTATTATTAACCCTTACAGCGCGGGAATCGACTTTAGACGTCGGATTTGTATTGGTAGTAGAGCCATAACATAGGTATTCAAATGAATCAGAAAGAGCTAACTAAGTTATTTTTTGATGATTTCACATTGAAAAAAACCCTTTGCTCTCCATGATTTATGCAAAAACATCAGTGTTGTGAGGGTTATTTCATGTAGGCCTACGGTGACTCGATCTGCGGTGATCTTCAAGACATCGTTCTTGGCACCTCTGTCGTCATTCTACTCGCACATATAGGCCTATACGTCATGGTGTGTCTTCAGCGTCAGGTCATGCATGCTTTGTGCTGTGATGGTCACGACAGGTGACAGTTTTTGCATAATTTACCATCCTAACAAACACGAGGCGCTGAGCCAATGTTATTTTAATGTTGGGCCAGCGTCGTAGACGGTGGACCAATATTAAAACAACTTTGGTTCGACGCCTCGTGTTTGCTGGGCATATAACATTCTACATCTAAAGCAGATCATATACTGTGATAGACAGCAATATGTCGATTGGAAAAAAATGTGATCATGTTGATCGACAAAACCTGAACTTCTTAATGTCTTTAGTATTACATGTATAAGTAATGACTATTATAGCGCCAGTATCTCTCAACAATATTGATACTCAATTGCGGAGACTTTATTTTGTGCAAGTATACTTGCCTACATAATAGAACTCGGCACAAAAACATTGCACGAATGAGCGCGTAGGTTGTAAAAAAGGAAACTAATGCTTAACTCTGTCTGTTAATGTCTGAGGATATCATCCCGCCATGATTCTGACGTTGAAAGTCGATTCCCGCACTGAAGGAATTAAAATAACGTAATGGCCGCAGACCCATAACATAGGTATTCAAAAGAAACGGAACGAGCTGAGCTAACTAAGACATTTAGGATGATTTCAAATTGAAAAACCCTTTGGTCTCCATGGCTTAAACATAAATATTTCAGCACTGTTAGAGGGTAATTGTATGTTTTAAAATCAGCGATGGACATATAATTAATTTGTCAATGCTCTAAGTACCGTACTTTGTGTACCTTATTCAATTCACAAGAACACATAATTGACAATAAATGTATATATGTGAGACTTATTTTTCATGATCACGTCACTGTGTAATATATCCAGCTAGCTCTTGTGGTGATGAGAATGTCGATTCGTTTGACCGGTTCCATTTGTTTGGTTGATGAGCAAGATGGGAGTTGACGGGTGACGTGCTCAGTCAGTGTGACAGTGCCTGCCTCTCCTATACGCAGCCGTGCAAAGCCAAAAGGCAGTATCTGCTTACTTTACAAGTAAGCAGATACTGCCTTTCGGCTTTGCAGTACAGGAACCAGGCTGTATATAATACACAGAGATGTGCCATGAAGTGGAAACAAGCACTACCAAGTCTCGGCCGCACCAGCAATAACAACTTCTCAAGCTCAGAGAACCACTAAACAAACTGAAAGATCCTCTCAGTTTGAAGCAAAATAACACTGTAACGGGGTACGATGGATATATTGAAGTTTTCACAACTCCCGGATTTAACCTAAGTAGGGCCTACTACATGTACATCATTGTGGATTAATATGTGTTTAGATACCAGTGCCTAAATCTGGTATTATACAGCGCCCCTTATTGCGCCGTTTGGTGAGAGGTCGTTTTTGAGGAAGGCATCAAAATGGAGACTAACGGAAAATCTAACCGTTCATCCCAGCAAAACTCGCGAGATCCTTATTTTGAAAACGGTGGGTAAAATATTAATACGTGATTTGTAATTTGATAAATGAGAATATTTAAGTGGGTACTTTTATGTCTAATTAAACACGATAAACGTTAACCTTTGCCTTTTATTAGCCGATCAAATCACTGTTCTTGGGAATTAAATGAGTGTTTAAACATCAAGGTGTTAGGTCTCAAATTAAACAAATATGAGTATTTTTCACACACGAGAAGTTGTGGGTCGCGGTAGCGAGTCACAAATTGAAGTAGGTGAGTAACGTTATTTATTTAAATCACCTTAAATGGTCAACTATCGCAAATCAACAAGTAATTTGCTACGAAATATTCAGCATTTGTTATAGTCATTTTATAACTATCACTTACCCGACTTTGTCAGACATGGGGAAATTGCCACCCACCATAAACCCACAAATAATGTCATTAAATTCTCCAGGTCGTGATTTCACTCTCTTAGCATAAGCATGCTAAGTAAGCCTGCACTGTAAACTGGAGGGCTTGCAATAATTACTAGACAGAATGATCCCAATCTGGATCGAAATCTGGATCATCCCCAAAGTTTGACACAAAGTTTGATACAAACCAAAGTTTGATACAAATCCGTTCATTACTGTTTAAGTAGTCCGACGGACATACATACAAACAAACACGACTAAAACTTATATAGGCCTGCCTTCCTGCCGGAGGTTATTATGAATTAAAACAATTCATTTATAATCGACCTGATGTCAGTTGAAATGTTTCTTATTTCAAGACACATTTCTATTCTAATAATATATCATGAAGTGTTAATAATAATTATGAAAAATAACGAAATTTAAAACGGATAGACATTGTATCTGCCCACAATACTGTCAATAATTGGCACAGAAACGTACATACATCCATGCATGGTAGAAAAAATGCTGGAGAGGTTGTAGGACAAATTATACTTATTAAGGGGGGGGGGGGTGAATAATGTTACACAGATGAAGCAAATATTACCCCTTAAAACGTTAAGTTATATAATGGGTCGCGGTAGCGAGACACAGCTTCAAGTGGTTAATAAATTGCATTACTAATTATAATATAGCTCTATAACCCTTTCACCGCGGGTGGCGCCGAAAGGTGGTGAAATCTGCATAAATAAACCACCTAGTTTGTTTGTTGCCAAAAAACGATCTCAATATTTTATTCAATGCACCGCGCATTAAAACTAACTATTCATTGTTTCCAAAATGAGTAAGAGTATATTTCAATGATTAAATGTATAAAAGGCATATGCATGATATCACGTAATGCATGGGACGTTTTCCAAACCATAAGAGAACGCTGATGGGTGGGGGGGGGGGAAAGTGGTGGTGACAGGGTTTTCACGAAAAACTGCATACAAATTAATGACCGCCCCCCCCCCCCTACACTAGTTAGGCCTACTTTGTGCAAAATCAATAGTCCCAATAATAGTACCTCGGTATGCACAAAATCAATACCCCCCACCAAGAATTTACATTTTTTTACTTTTTGATAAGAGTTATACTGTTTCCTCATAAGAGTTATACTGTTTCCTCATAATTATGATAAATAAAATAACATAATCGGGGACTTATAGCACCAGAAACCATACAAATAGATGAATTGTTCGCGTTATTCACTTCTGGACCCGACAAACACAAAACATATAAAAATTATACAATGTTGGACCAACATCGAAGCTCGGGATAGAACACAACCTGTTTTTTCCTAATCTTCATAGTGTTGTGAATCAGAATCGAGGGAGAAAAGTGTTTTAGCAAAATAATATATATCTATATCCTTACATACATGTGACATAATATGTGAGTAAGAGACCAGTTTGAGTGAAATAGGCCTACTGGGTAATTAAAAGCCATAGAATGTGCAAGCATTCAAACGAAAACTAATATTTGAACACAACTGCCCAGTCGGCCTCAATATAATGACTACACCGCAGGGTGATTGAGAAAGTGAAAATCAATTAGCATGGAGAATATTAGGGGTGATATTATATGTGATATGCCTACGCTCATGTTAAGGCGATTACACAGGTGTATACTAATTATCTCATAAGGCATGTAATGGCACAGCCGGGTCAAGCCAGGTGGTCTGAATAACTGCATGTATTTCACCATGTTCACCGTCATATAACCTGATCGCAAAATTGAAAGCATTACATTATGTTTGCAATAATTTTGATGGTGATACACGCTGATGGTCATTTACATTTTAAACAGTGAAGCACTACATTATGAAATATAAATTTTCATCCGCTAAAAGTTGTGTCTCGCTACCGCGATCCACAACTTCAAGCGGGCGAAAATTACTCATATTTGGTAAATTTGGGACCAAACATTTGCAAATCTTGATTTTTAAACACACATTCTATTCCCAATAGTGATTGTCGAGCGCCTAATAAAGCGGAATAAAAACAACTGTAGTCCTTGGCAATAAAAGGGTTACCCCTCCCCCCCCCCCACCACTGCATGTATGTAGGCCTTCCACATGACAGTGGCGTCAGATTATTTTGAAAGTGGGGGGTGGGCAAAAGTACATTTGTGTGACTTTTGTGCGAGCGCAGCTGGTGTCGGAGAGATTTTCAGATTAATTTCAAAGCACATTACATGGTTTTTGTAAGCTCTTACTTGTTTTTGTACGAGTTATTCAGGTAATTCACAGTTGGAAAAGGGAATTAAATGATAAAATACATTACCAAAACACACTTCACCCCATTCTCAAAACAGCATGAATTTCCCTAATTATCCTAGGGAGATCACAGGCATTTCTCTAACAGTAGTCCACGTAGGCCCCTACTGATGAAAAAAAAATCCTCGAAATTTATCAAAATAAGCAATATTGGAATATTAGCTTTTTCAAGTTTCAAAGACAAATGTCATTGTAAAACGTTGATTTTTCTCTGACATGGGGTAGCTGTGCTTAGACTATTTGCAGTCCTTTGCGTTACACTTTAATAAATTGAGGTCAGGAATTTGTATCCAAAACCTGAATTGGCAGGAAAAAACATTATACCTTACAAAAAATTAGGCATGGTCAGAAAAAAATCAATAATTTTCTCATGTAAGTCTTTTAACGTAACTTAACTTTAACCAAAAAAATATTGGGCAAATAGGCCTACCCCCCCCCCCCCCCGGCGCCCCTTTCGTCAGATCCTGAATTAGCCTACTTCAAACCCCATTTTGGTCATAAAAAATTTCCATATTAGTCATGAAAAGTTAGTAAAAAGAGTTTTGACTGACTTTTATGTTGAATTTGAAAAAGGTTGTTACTACTATTGAAAAAGATCTGTTGACATGTTAAGCGTACTGTTAGTTTAATCTATAGGCCTATATAAAGAAAAGTCTAATTAAAAATGATCGCATGATTTTCGCCGATTTCTCCGTCAATTTTGAACCTATTTTCTTGAAAGTTTGCAAATGCCATTTGCTAGTCAAATCCTAACAGCGGTAAAAATTTCTCAAAATTATACCTAATATTTAAAAAAAGTGGTGGTGGGGGGGGGGGCAATCGCCCTCTTCGCCCCGTTCTGACGCCACTGCATGACATTTAAAATGAAATTAATTTATACAGTACGGTATCATACATCCCAATAAGCATGATAAGGGCGCTATATTAAATTTTAATTTAAGATATTAAGCTTATGTGATTCATAAAAGCAGGATTTTTTTCACCTTGAGGAATTGCTGCCGTAATTCACATCTCAAGATAAAATTTGAATAACATACCCTGGTCCTATCAGGGTTAAAATATGTAAGCACTGAACTTAACTGAAATATTATTTTGTATAAGTTAAATATGGCGATTAAATTAGTGCAGACCTATACCACGTATGCATGGACTGATCTTTGTATTTGTGGCATTAACCATGATAACTATTAAACGATGTTGTTGAATAGCTAGCAAATCATCCTCATGAGAACAAGTTCTTGCCTATCCTGTGTATGAGAGTCAATCTGTGATAATGCTATAGAAAACTGTTCCTTGACAATAACCCTTTCAGCGCGCGGACCGGAATTAATATCTTTCAAATGGCCGTAGACCCATAACATAGGTATTTAAGTGAAACAGAAAGAGCTAACTAAGACTTTTATGATGATTTCAAATTCAAAAAAACCCTTTAGTTTCCATGGTTTATACAAACATATTTTAGCGTTGTAAGGGTTTAAGCACTTCTAGATGCCCAGGCGTGCGCGTGATATTTTAAATAGCATTTGTCACAACTTAGTTTTTATCTTGACTGTGATTATTTGAGCGGCTGTATTGTTGGTATCAAGAAAACCACACAATCCACTTCTTTGATAAACGTACATTTGTCTCTTGTCATGCTTGTGGGCCTTTATAGACGTATAGAAAAGGCAAAACACAATGTAGGATGAAAATTAGGCCATGACATGACTTTTATTAATAAATTTAAAATTATATAATATGTCAAAATGTGACAATGATGAAATGTCAAATTGATCGATATATAAACACGTATAGAGTTATCGCATGTTTCAATGGAAAAGTGTCAAAATGATTCATGAGAAAAATAATAGTTATAAAGTATACTATTAAAGAAAAAATACAAATATGCTAAAAAAGCTACAACGTCAAAATATATTAAAATAAGTAATGCTCAAAATTAAACATTATTTAACTATGCTAATGACTGAATGACCTAAAACCTGACAACCTTATGTAAAGCAAGGTACATAATTAAATCTAAAAGTTACAAGTAAATCGTTAAATGATTTTTAATACAAACTACAAGTAAGACAATAATGATATACAGTACATAACAGGTTTTATATATCAAAATAAATCAATGGTGGGGTAAAAACGCCAACATCGCAGGGTGAAAACAAAAAACATGTCAAAATGCATCAAAACCTCATAATGATCGGCGGATGAAGGGGTGGTCCGGAGGGAAACTTTAAAATAAAAATACACAGCTTACAGAACAGAGATGTAACTAAAAAAAATTACATACATGTACGTGGAATTACAAATACAAGTGCTATACATGTCTACTACGGATGAATCAAAATACGGGTACGTCCCAGTTATCACGAGATGTTGACCCAATGTTGATTTAATGCTGGGCAAGCGTCCCAACATTATATCAACATTTGATCAACCTCTCGTGTTCGCTGGGGTGCAACTAGATATTGGAATCAGGAAAAAAATGGATCCAAAAATGGATTATTCGCAATTTGTAGCAATAAACAAATACATAATTAACAAACTATTTATATGATCTAAATAGGGCCTATTGCTTGATATCAGCCGCTGCACATTTCATAATGTGTCATATATAACGAAGACGGTACATGAAATTGATTTCACATATTTTTGCCACGTAAGACAGTGATTAGCAAAGAGGTGGATGAAGGATTTAATGTTGTATTAAACTAGAAGAGTCTAATTTTTTGTAAACAAAAAACTGAAGATGTCCCCCCTCCAGCAGCATAACCATAAAGGTTGATAGCTAATAGATGTAGTGTCAATGGCTTTTGTAATTAATGTTGTATGGCTCCTGTGAACAGTAGAGACTATGTATTTTGATGTGTTGGAACCCGTTTTTTATATCTACTGTATCAACTACATCGTCTTTAGGCTCAATCAGTTAGGCAACAGTTTTAATATCTTTACACCCGACGATGTGCGAAACATAATGTGGCCTATGAACACTCCCAGCAAACACAACATGTTGACCTGATGCTGGTCCAATTCTGGCCCACCGTCTGCGACGCTGTCCCAGTCCCAAACCAGCACTGGTTCAACGCCTTGTGTTGCTGGGCTGTGGGTCTGGCAGTGCATACTGCTGGCGGCGAGTACAGGCCGACACCAACCCGATGTAGCTGGTGCTGGCCAGTATTCATTCAGCCCTAGTCAGTACTTCATGCTGGTGGTACCAGCATGCTGGCGGACCGGCACGATGCTTTGAATTTGAACCAAAGCTGGGTTAATGCTGGCCCTTCGTGGCGCCAAACATGACACAGTAATCCAATACTGGGCTAATGTTGGCTCAGCGTCGTAGACGGTGAGCCAACATTAGCCCAGCATTGGGTCAACGTCTCGTGTTTGACCGCCTGCACGATAGAAAGCGCTGGACCGAAACGAATAGGACACTCACAGACAGCACTGAGCAGACACAGGTAAAGCAACATGTCCCCACCTCTGTGTACAGAGGGGAGACATAAATATCAACTCGATGTATGTGAACAAATAACATCAGAATATTCATCCAGAAAATTATATGTGATTTACGTGCACTTACTTGTGCATTTAAATGCAAAGCAGTAGCAAACAAGTAAATTATGGATCCTGGACTACACATCGGCCTGGAAGTGAAGGGGTTAAGGTGTCTTTTCGGAAATAAAGTGTCGGATCTGCACTCAATGAGTGCCAGATAGGAGACTACAGCTCGAAGGTAGCGATATAATTATGTCTATGAAAATTAGGCTGAGATCAGTATTGTACAGAGCAGCCAGACAGTAAAGGCTCTGTAGAAAGTTGCTGGATCACAAGGGTTTTAGTTGAAGGTTTTTTCATGCATAATTATATGATATTATTTTGTCTCTGATTTATAACTCGACTTGTGTAAATTATCATAAGTATTTTTAAATATTATCAATAAAACATCAGGCCTTTCTGAAATATCTCACTAATATTATTATGAGATTAGCATCATACACAGTTTTTAAAGTCTATTTTCTATGACAGATTAGAAATCCAGGGGATAAGAGGTAGTTTAGGGCCGTTTTTTACATCTGAATCCTACACTTCCGTAGATTAAGATAAAACAATATAATTATAATTATTCACATTCATATTTTTTCTCATAATAATAATATAAACTTTGTTATGGTAGGGCTACCCCCTGAGAACTGCAGTGTTTCATCTAGCTCTTTCTAACATGGCGCAGCGCCATGCTGCCTTTTGTGAGCGCCATGTTGCTCTCCATGAGCGCCATGTTGCCCTTCTTGAGTGACATGTAATTGCCTTTCATGTGCGCCATGTTGCCCTTCTAATATTCAGACAGTGAAATGCCTCTTTTTAATTGTTTTTATGTCATATTCAACACACCCAGGCCATTGTGACTATGAAAAACACCCCAGCCACTGATGTCTCGCGTTCACACCTATGACGCAATATCTGATAACGGTCTGTGTACATCGTGGTAATAAATGGCGATGTTGACATACTTAACATCACATATAATATATCTATTTTCAGGAGCGGGGGTGAATGTTGAAGACAGCAGCAGCAGCACCCGTGACTCGTACGTCCGCTATTCAATCCCCTCATGGATCCACATTGTGTTCGGGATCCTCATCTTTATCCTGGGTGTATTTGATCTGGGGTGGACTGTTGTTAAGTACGGATCAGACTGCATTGATAGGATCGCGAGTGATGACTACTATGAGTGTGATGGTACTCATACATACACATACGTGGCTGCTCCAGTCTGGGGATCTGTGTTTGTAAGTACATGAAATGAATGGGGTTTTATGCCACCTTTGTGCACATATAGGCTAAACTGGACCCGGAGAACCTCCTGGGGATGGTGAGATGAATGAAATGACACTGCCCTCCAGACATAGAATTCGAAATTCGAGCCCTGGCGGTCTGAGGCAGAGCACGATACCTCTCAGTCACAGAGGCTCCCCACAATTTTGAATCTTTACGAGTAAGCGGGGAGAAACATTTTGTTTCTTTGAAACTTGAAGGCCAGAGTGGGGTTCGAACCCGCGATCTCCGACTTTCCAAGCAGGCAGCTTTAACCACTGCACCAGCCCCCCCCCCCCGCCCTGTGTTTGTAAATAGGCCATCATCTAGGAAAAGTTGACCCTTTAAGTACTAAGCATGTCTATAACCTTTTTAAACCTTTCTATTTTTTCTTCAAATAAAAAATTGGAGAGAAATGAGCATTACATTTGTTAGATTAGCATAATGTTTGGATATAAATTGTGTATATACATTTGAGTCATTTTCAACCACATTTTTAAGTGAGTAAAAACTTTTTTTCACAATTTAGTGCTATAAGGTTTAATGATATCTAAGATAAAATACATTAACACCACGTGGTGATAATAGTAATACCTTGATTTTAGTCAGCTGTTGAGCTATTTTTGCAGCCCTTCATCACGGCTTAACAGCTCTTCATAGTCAACTGCAGCCCTCGGCTTACTCCTGGCGGGCTGTTAGACATTGATGCGGGCTGCTAAAATGGGTCAATGCTCTCTTAAATCATGTTATTGTTATATTACTTTGCGTGTGAAAATCTTTTCGAGCCGCTGATCACAAAAAGAAATAGAATAGTATGTTTTGTCGAACATAATAATGTGTCTATGAGTTTCAACAGCGTAACATGGACACATGCAACTCTGTTTAGAAATGATTATTTAGTAGACCCTCACCACAGGCAAATTGTGAACGCTTACAATATTTCACATGTAGTCTACTAGGCTAAAAAACCGTGAAGCCGTACAGGATTTTACAGGTGCGTAACGCATAACTCGATTCAAAAATAAAAAGCCTCCTATTGCTGTAGCGGAGTCGGTCAGCTAAAATATTGATATTTTTACATTTCAAACAAGTTAAGCAGCCATCGACGAAGGCATGTGCTGTATTCCACCGCATTTATTTGTTCCCTAAATAGCAACAGATTTTTATACTTCACATGGCCATTATCTGATTATACATACCACTGAAGAAGTTGTTTGATGACATGTTGGTCTTCATATTATCAACCGTTTAATGATGCCTTAGCTACCTGGAAACATAACGAAGAAACGCTCGTTGGCACGTTTGAGGAAAATGTGTCTTTATTCAATTTAGTACACATAATTAGCAATGCTATACAATGCCCTGATTATTGTTTGGGAACAAACATTTTTAAAATGTCAAATAGTTGGACCATGAATATAAAACAAATATCAGGTCTCACACAACCCCGTTACAAAATTTTCAGACATGAAATAAAAAGTGGTAATCACTTTTAGTCGTTTTTGCCCATTATCTCGGAAGCCTTGCATGATAACTATAGATCATTACCATAAAACAAATATATCTTGTTATATAGAGAGAACACATGACCAATTTCGCGGATGTAAAATATAAAAAAAGGCTGACAGACGGCCATTTTTTCGTAGTTTTGCTCATGTTTCTGAAACCGTGGATTAGTATAACTCACTTAAGGCTGGCTCTGTATTGGCCACCGTCCTCGACGCTGGCCCAACATTGAACCAGCACTGGGACATGGGTTATACACAATGATAACACATGATACAATTTGCATACAGATAAAATGGATAGGGGGCTGTTTTCCAGGTTCCCGACAGATTAGCTACGTTGTGTATAATATTACCCGGCATGACCGGACTGCCTAACGTCGTCGTAGGTCCGGTATAAACTATTACACTGACCGCCATTTCATATCCATAGCCACCTGTGGATTACTCTGGTTCCCAGAGCCACACTACGCGGCATGGCCGAGCTTCGTGTAGCCTCTGCTATGCCCCAGTGGCGAATGTTTGTGACTAGCTGCTAGTTTTAGATGAAAATAGGGTAATCACCGAATTCAGGCATTTTTGAAAGGTCACTTCCCCGGATGAAGAGTTGTTCACAGTATTGTATTTCCCCTCTGACGCATTTCCTATGACTTGACCCAGAAAATATTGACCGGCCTCAATAGCACAGGCATGAAAGTCTGATACCATAAAATTGAAACGAGTATTTCAAGGGCCTATGAACATGATGAAATGAAATGAATCGGGCTTTAGGCCACTTTTGTGCACATATAGGCTAAACTGGGCCAGGAGAATGAACATGATGAAAACTTGGCCATTTTCAGCAGGCGTAAGCTGTCAGCAGGCGATCACAGGCGTGATCTTTTTGCACTATTACATTTAAAAATGGAGGTCTCTGTGTCAGAGCCTTGTGATGTCATCAGGGTAGTATAATATTTTATTCCGTTTTCCATTTTGCCGAATTATTTCTAAGAGGACCAAAGCCTTGTCGAGGGCAACATGCCTGCAAATCCTGTTCAGAAAAAATATAATTTCGCAGCAAAATTACTTAAAATCTAACAAATCGAAAAAAATGACCTTTATAACTTATTATAACTTGATGACTTACATTCTGCATGATTTCGGGCTGTCACGACACATTTGGCTATTAATATTCGTCTTAACTTTTTTATTGCAAGTAACAATGACCATTTGCCAATAATAGCAATATGTCTGACACAATTGAATTTGACGGCGGTATTTTACTTTTTTAATTGTTTAAGCCATAACTTTAGCATAGCTGCAGTTTTAGTAAAAAATAACACCATGTACTATTATACGTATAGCCTATACATCGTAGCAGCCTACTGTGACTGATATTTCTATCTATATGGTAATTATCCCAGTGGTCAACTAATTGCTTCTCAACCCTTTTAAGCCTAAATATATCATTGTCGTCTTCATCCACTACAAGCCGCGAATTGCTGTCGCAATTCTCGACTTGTAGTGGATGAAGATGACTAAAAGTGAGTGACAAATGAAAAAAACCGATTGTTATTATTACCCAGTTCCATAATGGAATCTTTCCGAAACCCCTAATTTTTAGGAAATCAAGTCATCCTTCAGAGATGCAAAGTGATGTTTCAAAGCATCGTGAGGGTTCAAAGGGTTAAGGCGTGGTCGGTTGAAAAGAACAATTAATTTGTAACCCTTAAAACGTAGAATTTTTACCTGCTTGAAGTTGTGTCTCGCTGCCGCGACCCATAGCTTAAAGTGAATGAAAAATACATGCATAATTATGCATCAAAACATATGTCGATCTAGCATTCGTTAAGCTCATTTTATCCTTCTTGTTTTCTTGTTTGAAAGACAAATAAATATGTTGAAATCAGCTCCACCCAGCAAGCACGAGACGTTGAGCCAATGATGGTTGAATGTTGGCCTAGCTTCGCAGACGTTAGGTCAACGTTAAGCCATCATTGGTTCAATGTCTCGTGTTTGCTGGGTAGACAGGATGAGAACTTCACGGAATAAAATATGTCATTGAAAAATGATAACTCACGGTAAGGTCGTAGCTACTCTTTTACAAATGAAATACGGCGTTTCTCCTGAAAATTGTGTGTGTGTTTTTTTTATTTAGATTTATAAAATCAACTTTTAATGTTGTTAATGTGGTCGGCTCTAAGGTTATACATGTATATATTCAATATATATTCACCAAAAGTTATCTTCGTCTTCGATTTTACAACATGAGCACACACTGTTCAAGTTTTAGAGAGCAAGCGAGTTGTAGTTGCTTCTACTTTCAGAAGTCAAATTTTACAGCAAATTGCACAAACGATATTATTATATTATCATTTACCAGCAAACCAGTATAATTGTATTGATAATAATGTTTGAATGTATTATTATGTATTATATATTACATAATTTTAAGTACACATTATCTGATTCTGAATGAATTATGTCTTTCAGATGGTAATGTGTGGAGTATGTGGGGTTTGGATGTCACCTCTAAAATTGACACACAGCACGTGGGTCGTAAGTGTATGGTGGTGTGATAAAACACGAAATATTGACCCAGTACTGATTTAACATTTTATCAACATTGGCTCAATGTATTTGTTTGCTGTGATAATAGTGCTAGTTAATATCGGTAGCTAGGATTTACTAATAACCTCACCCACCCATATTAGTGATATTTGAGACCATATATACATATATATACCCGGTATATTGTTAAAACAAAATGCATGATACTGTTGTGACTAAACAATTTGTTGATCATTTTAAATCATTATTTTAGTGATAATTCCCTTTGTATACGTTAATTTTTTTTCAGTTTTACGCTTTTCTGGGACTCTCAATTTTGAATGGCCTCATCATTTCTCCTGGGATAATCGCACTTCAAGTCCTGGAGATACATTTCGTAGGTATTGTAATCTACATTTAAATTGTAAACGTCCATGGAAACAATCTAAATGAACTGGTAATCTAAAATATTTGACAAATGTAGGCCTATGTAGACCTACAAACATTTATTGATTTAATAGCCTGATAAACCATCGGTGAACATATATATAAAAGAATATTGTGTTTGCTGGCTGTCACAGGGAAAAGGTCATTTTTACGTGGACAAGTCCCACGAGCCGCTGAATGCGAAGGATAACGTGAAATTCGGGATGCCATCTATCCTGATCAGCCTTGGTGTTCTGGAGTTCATCCTGAGCCTGATCACTGTGATGATCGCCTGCTGCTGTCCACCCGCCGCCATGGTTAGAACATAGCTATAGAACATGAAAACATAGTTATTAAACCATTACGTACAACGCTGACATATTTGTGTATAAACCATGAAGAACAAAGGGCGTTTTTTAATTTTAAATCACCATAAATGTCTTAGTTAGCTCTTACAGCTTCATTTGAATACCTATGTTATGGGTCTTTGGACAGTATGAATATTTTTTATCTTTCAGTGCGAGGACCGTCTTTAGAGAACTGACGTCTTCACGTCAGATTGTGACGTGTGTAGACGAAGGGTTCTCCACAGAAAGGCCTGCATAACATTTTATATACAAAACAAACAGGACAATAATACATTACAAAACTTTAACATTAATTCAATGAACAGCGAAATGTTACCTATATACACTGATACAGGGAATAAAATTCGAGTTTACTTTATTTTAAAAAATCGAAGCTTCATATAATATTAGACATAATGATTTATAATTGACCGTTAAATTTAATTTATATCATTATGCCGTTTAAATTTATTAGAATTTAAAATAAATTTTTGCGTTGTTTGTTTGAAACATCACAGCCGACGCGAGACGTTAAACCAATGTCGGCTCAATTTTGGTCCGCCATCTTCGACGCTGGCCAACCTTAAACCAACATTTGGTGATTTTATTTCTCTTCTTTGCTGGGATGACTAGTTCAAATGGCCAGAATTCATTTTATTAACAGTTAGAAACGTCTAGATTAATTTCACAAGCACTTTTATCTAGTCCTCTGCCAGCTACCCTGCAAATGTCGCGAAATTGTAACAAGTAGGTGATGTCATGACATGTAATGCAATCGAAGATTTAAAATTTTAACCAATTTATTGGCCTACCTATATAGGGGGACGTAACATGTTAAATGGTCTAACTTTTGAACTATGCAGTATTTTTTGGATGAAATTTTCAGATTATTAGCGAAAATAACCCTTGCGGTTGACAACTGACTGAGAAATCGGCAGAAACATGCCCTAAACGTTAATGTGAGGCCGACTATACGTTGGTCCATTAAGTGAATTAACATTAAGTGAATCCTGGGTGAATTGTCGTGTTTGACGGATAATCACTCAAACCTTGTTAGACCTACATCAGAATATACACGCTCCCTATACGATTAACGTGAAACAATATTTTTTAAATAAATTAAACAAAAAAATATAATAATATTACGCGAACGCATAGCGTTCGCCGAGATTAGCGTGATAAGTGCTTGCGCACACCTTTTTTACATACAGATCCAATCGCAGGCATGACAAAATTTACATCATTTAACTGCGCATATATTCATGATATATTAGGCCTACGTCAATTTGTTTTTGTGCTTTGTGATTGTTTGGAAGTGTTGATTGGTGAACATACATGATTTTTTTCTCGAAATAATAGTGTGACGATATGACGTTCATATGTGCGCACATAGGTAGGCCCACAGCTGATACTATACATATTTCTTGTAGGCCTATATACATGATATACTTACCAATAAAGGTATTAGACGTCAAGCAGGCATAATTTATCATAATCAGAAGAGCATATAATTATAATAATAATGGTTCAGTGATCGTACTCCGGGTACATATACATAATTAGGCCCCATACATACAAATATATAGATTTACATATTTATTCACAGCAAACCAAATTCAACTAGAGTGGGTACGACCAGGCAAATGAAACATTTTTAGTATGGCTCATTGATCTGAACATGATTTTAACAAATTAACCATCTGATATACATGTACATATATAACAGTTATATTTCTCAGTTCTATGAAAAATAAATCTGTAATGACCTTTCTTTGTGTCAATAAAATATGTCTGTCTATCTGTCTATACGATTGGTGCTATCATTATAAAAGGGAGATAAACGCACATTTGATCTTCTACTGAAATATTTGACTGTGAATATCAGGCCCTATGACATTACCCAAATGAATGCTACTATCTGATTAGGTTATATGATTATTAGTACAATTTATACTTGTTACTATGGTTGCAGGGTGGCGATAGTGTTTTTGGGTTCCGATCCAAGAAAGAAGCCCCCTACCCAGATTTTGGCATATCAGCCTCGGAGTACAACGCTGGCCTTGATGACGACGACTACTCAGACACAAGTGAAGAAAGCTCCAGGAGAAGATTAAGCAAAAACAATCCTCTCTACCTGCCCAGGGTTCATAACTACCGTAGAAATACCAGCAGTGGACGCTCCGTGCCAGACGGGCAACACACTGAGTCAACAGACGTCAGATTTTAACTCCTTAAGCAATGACATATTTTTATATAAACCATGGTTACCAAAGGGTTTCTTTCAATTTGAAATCATCACAAAAGTCCTAGTTAGCTCTTTCTGCTTCATTTGAATGGCTATGTCATGGGTCTACGGCCATTATAAATATTTTACTCGTTCAGTGCGAAGATGACACCCCATAGATTGTGTTTATTCCTGTAAACGCCATGACTTTATAGAATTGGGAAAATACGACTTATTTTGAATCTCACATTGATGTATGGCTTGATATCGATGGAAGTATATGGCTTTTATCCACATATACTGACACATATTCAAATATTTCGGCATTTTCTGGCAATAAATATCATATACTCCATTCAAGAAATACACTTCTTACATACATTTGCATATTTTTTAAAATTGTTTATGTCTATAGAAAAGCTTTGATGATGTGAAAAATCACTAATTAATGATTTTAATGCAATATCGTTTTATTATTTCGTCTAATATTAGTTTTATGTCATTGTTTGTGTGGTGATAATTACTGATAATTCCCTTATCAATGTCTTTGTGAACAGTCAGTGTATTTTGATGTGTGTGCACCCAGATTTCGCCTCTAATTTCTGAGGGGCGACAAATCTCTACAACTGTTTATTTTGAAGGTGTTAAAACTGCGGTCGCCTGCAGTGGAACACGTGGAGCGATTATGACTTGCACGACTGTAGCAATATCCTTAAAAATTCAAAATAGTATCCACTATAACAAAATAATTGAATCTGTATTTGATATTATTGTAAATCTATGTCTTAGTTGTCATGTGTATTCCAGTGAGCCCTATCAAATAGATTCGAAGTATATAACACCTTATCAATTTGTTTTCGTCCGGATATTTATAATAAAGAAAAAAAATCTATTTATCAGGTGTTGCATCTATCAATACTGATCTAATGTAAATAATTGTGACCGTCCATCTCAAAACCAGGCGGAATTCGGACATTTTGGAAGTGCGTTTTTTCATTGATTATACTTGACGAGTCTTGGAGGATTAAAATAAAAAAAAAGATAATCGGAGCTTTTTAGACGAAGTTACAGAGTTTTTAAAATTTTGCATAAATTTTAATGAAAAAGATAGAGACTGAGAAAAAGGCTTTAAAGTTGAGCAATAAAAAACATGACAAATTACAACTAATACCACTAAAAAGTACTCTAAATTTCAACTGCATTATTTGTCATATTTGATCTCATTTTTGTCTGATTTTCACAAATTTTATCCCAAATAATTTTTTTTAGCATTTTGACGTGTTTAACTGTTCTGGATAATTTGTTCACATATTTTTTTCGAGTGTCATACAGTAACGATAAAAGTCAAGGTCAATAGTTAATCAATTATAAGAGTATTTGACATATATATTCACACCCATCTGTTCAACCCGTGATCATTTTTTTGTGAATTATAAAATTAAAAAAGAGGTGGACGGGCTTATGATGCCGCTTGATATATTTTTGAAACTAAGAACCATCAAGGTCACGATATTTTTGCCAAGGTCAAGGTCGGCAATTTTTATCTCTTAAACTTATCTATCTTTTGAAGCAATGAAGCGATTGTCATTTTTTTTAAATCAAAATATAGGTATTTAACTAAATTCGCTAGTAATATTTTTCATAACTAAGAATGTCAAATCACATAAATTCAGCCATGGTCAAGGTCTGCAGCCATTTTGAATAGGACAGCTTCTCTATCTTCTGAAGCAATGAAGCAGTAGGCCCCAGTTATGATTTAAAAAGCAAAATGTATGTATTTAACAATGCTGAATTCGCTAGTATTAGTTTCATAACTGAGCAATGTCAAGGTCACATTGACTTAGCCAAGGTCAAGGTCGGGGGCCATTTTGAATGGTAAAACTTCACTATCTTTTGAAGCAATAAAGCAATAGTCATGATTTAAAATTAAAAAAAATGAATATTTAACAATGCTGAATCCGCTAGTAGTATTCATTACCGAAAAAATGTAAAGGTCACATTAATTTTCAAGGTCGGCGGTCATTTTGAATATTAAAACTTCTCTATTCTTAGAGATACTTAGGCCTAATACACTAGTAATATTTTCATAACAGAGAAATTTCAAGGTCACACTAATTTATCCTAGGTCAAGGTCGGCGGCCATTTTTAATATTAAAACTTATCTATCTTTTGAAGCAATAGTCATGATTTTAAAAGCAAAAAAAAAAGAGTATTTAACATTGATGAATCCGCTGGTAATATTTTCATTACCGAAAAATGTTAGGGTCACATTAATTTTGCCAAGGTCACGGTCAGCGGCCATTTGGAATATTAAAATGTCTCTATGCTTCGAAGCAATGAAGCAATTGTCATGAATTAAAAAGCATAATATAAGTATTTAACATTGCTGAATGCGCTAGTAATTTGAAAAAACGAGAAATGTCAAGGTCACATTAATTTTGCCAAGGTCAAGATCGGCTGTCATTTTGAATATGAAAACTTCTCTATCTTTTGAAACAATGAAGCGATTGTCATTGAAGTGGTCGTGTCGTGATTTAAAAGTCTAAATATAGGCATGCTAATTGGCGATACACAATATCCATTGTGGCCCCTCGCACCTGCGCAGCTGGCACCGAGACTCATCGACCAATGGGATGTATGGATCAACACCACGTGAGGCATTAAACGCGGAAATTATGCAAAATTTGTTGACAAAACATGATTACAAACTTGAAACGATACGCCAATTATTATCATGAATATAGTAAAGTCAAGTGATAAATACCCCTCAAGATCAAATAAATTAGCACTGATTCTTAAAATACAATATATGCTGAATTTTTCTTATCATTTGTATCTACGACACCAAGCCATTCCAGCACTAAACTTGATTAACGACATTATGATAATTGTATATCCTCTAGTTAAATAATATTATATTCTGCTGAATTACTTCATATTTGATGTGTTGAGTGAAATATGTGGTTAACCTGGGTGTTTTGTTGGTAAATTAGGAATTCTAACAAATAAAGTTTGATCTATTCCTCGTTAATGGTGTGGTCAACTGTCAAAATTCGCGGGACAAGGGACCCCCAGAAGGCAATAGTGCCCGTGGGTAGGCCAAGTCCTTATTCCTTAATAATAATAAATATGCGTTTCATACCCAAAGCCTCATTAGGAGCAAGTTCTCAAATCACAGCAAGTTCATATGTACTTGAGCGACATCTATGAGTTTATAATTCAAAGCTCTTGGCCCTTACCCCTACTTGGTCGCTTGCTTGCAAACAAACTGACTATATTACTGGGGGATGTTGAAACTGCTTGACCCAAGCTTGTATTGACATGCCCAGTAAACACAAAACATTTGTATGACTTTATGCGATGCTGGACCAACGTCGAAGACGTTGGGCCGACGTTGTATAAATGTTATACAAATGTCTTGTGTTTGCTGGGCAGGAGGACTTTCTCTCAAACATTGTACATTTATTCAATGTTGGTTCAATGTTGGGCCAGCGTCGCAGACGTTGGCCTAGCATCAAAACATCATTGGATCAATGTCCCGTTTAAGTAGTATCTTGTAATCAGGTCAGTGGCTGTATTAATGCCGTCAAACTGTACTCAATAGGCTACTGTTGGCCTACACTTGACCGTCCCAGGCATGTGCGTTTTGCAGTTGAATCATTCTTATATAATATCTAGTGAAGGAAATAAGTATTTTTTTTCGCAACACATTGGTCATTATGTTTAATGTCAACAGTATACCTACCCTAGTTATTAAAAACAGGGGAGCTCACATTGACTGCTAATATCATTCAATACACACAAAAATTATTGAGCCTAAATTGACTGTGAGGACTGTATGCAAGAAGCTAGCTTAGCTGAAAACGATGGTTTGAACTTGAAATTTGAGTTGAAATGGCACACGAATGTACAGGTCCAGTGATCAGAGGGGTAAATTGTAAAGTCGGCTGGTAAGTTTTCAGATTTTATATAAGATTATAAACCTGCACCTTTGCCTTTTATTGGCTTGCATGCATTCACTGTCGGTCAATTTAGTTGTAAAGGATATCTATCAATCTAAAAAAAGGCGGAAATATTTTATTTGCTGGTTATGGATGGTTTGGTGCCTAAAGCTAAAAATACACGGACGTATTTGGATAGCTTAGTGTCATAAAGCTGAACATCAGATGTGCTTTGCAGAGCTTGGATAATAACAGGACATTGAAGTGACATTTACTTGTAAATTGCTTGTGACTGCAAGTTAATCCTGTGTTTTAAGCGAAAGTTGTCCTATTCATAACTATTCACAAGTGTTTGCTCCAACTTTCAGGAGGATCTTATTTTCAAGCTGGTTTATTGAAATATTCTTATTGAAATTTTTTGGTAATATTGAGAAAAATCCAAAGACATACCCAGTTCCGTGATTGACTTTGATGGAGAAAGATGGGTCGATTTTACAAATAAAGAAAATGGATAATGACTTGTTTATTACATGAAATAGACTAGTTTTCAAATAACAATAATAATAATAATAATAATAATAATAATAATAATAATAATAATAATAATAATAATAATAATAATAATAATAATAATAATAATAATAATAATAATAATAATAATAATAATAATAATAATAATAATAATAATAATAATAATAATAATAATAATAATGATAATAATGATAATAATAATAATAATAAGAATAATAATAATAATAATAATAATAATAATAATAATAGTAATAATGATAATAATAATAATAATAATAATAATAAGGTTTTGAATATCTTGGCACAAAGTTACGAATGAAAACGGTAAAGAAGGTAACTATGTCTAATACGTCAGCACTTACTACCTTTTGAAAGATATCGCTTTGTGCAAACTTTAAACTGCTATAACTCGGACAATATAGCAGCTACACTTACAAAAATGCTACCTATACACACTCAGCGGCTCATGGCGCATCGATCCGTGTACCACGCGACGCAATAGGGCCTCGGGATCACGTTGCGACTAAAATTAATCCTCTAACCCCAAAACCCGCCGAGTTATAGAGGTTTCATGTTTTAATGATATGATCATGAATGATATGATTAATGCCATAGGCATTAACTTGTAACAACAACAACAACAACAACAACAACAACAACAACAACAACAACAACAACAACAACAACAACAACAACAACAACAACAACAACAACAATAATAATAATAATAATAATAACAAAGTTCTTATATAGAGCTACACAAAACACATAACATATCTAGTGCGCTGTACAATCAACTACACTCGCAGCTCTATGAATAATACTGTTCAAACAAATATGTTTTAGTTTGACCTTGAACCGGTCATATACAGGAACTGTTTTTATGTTTTCTGGAAGACTGTTCCACCACTCCGCTTTTAAAACACTCAATGAGCGAGCAGCAAATGTTTTTCTGTTGGTTTTCGGGACATCCAAATGGAATGAAGAGGCAGCTGATCTTAGATGCTGTATTGAGGATTTAATTTTAAACATCTCCTGTAAATAAACAGGTGATGTTTTGTACACAACACTTTTATAAATAATGTTAGTGCCTTATAATTCACACGTTGTCTGATGGGGAGCCAGAGAAAAGAACGCATACATTCTGTCGAACTGTCATATTTTCTTTTATTCAACACTAACTTAGCAGCCATATTTTGAATTCTTTGCAGTTGTTAAAGCTGACATTCTGGAAGGCCCATAAAAAGTACATTGGCTTAGTCATGACACTGATATTTTCCCGAACTTTCTCAAAAATTGATGCAGTCTAGGAATTAATAATATAGTGTAGGAGCATGTGTAATCCCGTGGGAATTCAGTGGTTAAAATATGCCAGCTATACGAGGTGTTCAGAATAGACCACATAATAAGAAAAAGTTTGATGGAGTTCGCAAATAAGTGTCAAAACCCTCTTATCAGGCAAAATTTTAAATGGCCGTCATGGAATAGCTAAAGTTACCATATCTTCAGCAATAATTGAGATAGAGACAAGATTATTTCACCAAACCATATGTTTTCGGTATCAAGGAATGCAATAAAAAAATAAAAAAACGATACATTCATTTAACATTAATATCATGCCTAATTTAAAATGGCTGCCATGAAATCACTAAAATGATCATATCGTCGTAAATAAGTTAGGTAGAGATAAGATTATTTGACCAAACTATATGTTTACGGTATCAAGGTATGCAATGAAATAAACGATACATTTATTCGACATCTTTACCATGCAAAATTCAAAATGGCCGCCATGAAATCACTGAAGTTACCAGTCTTCGTCAATAATGGAGATAGAGAAGAGATTATTTCACCAAAGCACATGTTTTCGGTATCAAGGGATATGCGATAGACACACGATACCTCCACACGACATCACTACATGTATCATAAATAATCAAAATGACCGCCATAACAACATCACAATAGTTATCATATCTTCCGCAATATTTCAGATGGAGGCTGGATTTTTTGTTACCAGGGAATACAATTGCACCGACAGCTTTTCCGCTGGTATGGTGGTTTAATAATGTTTCCTCCCCACAAACTCGAAAATTTAGTGTTGTGAGGAGCCTCTGTGAACGAGAAGTAGAATGTTTGCTGTCAGACTGCCAGGATACGAATTTTAAATCGTGGGTCTAGACGACAGTGCCATCAGATTAATCTCACCATCCTTCCTTGGTGGGTTATCATGATTCAGTGTAGTATGTATGTCATGCACATACTCACTGTCCCGAGGCTCGTTCATACATTCGCAGAGCTAAGAATTGCTATATTATCAACACCTTTCTGGAAATAAAATGTAATCATCACTAAGGCCGAAGCAAGTACGTACTTTAAAGCTGCATAACTGTTTTGTTTATTTTGACTGAATTACCCTAAAATGTAATCAAAATGTAATCATATACGGAATACGGCGTTCGCTCATCGTGATTGGCTCTATCACTGAAATACTTGGCACATAAGGCGAATTTGCTTGGAATGAAAATAGCTTGATGCGCCTCAATGGCAGCTCAGCTGTATATCTCCCAGGAGACTGAGTTGGAATTTGAATGATAACAGGCCTTGCTAAGTTACTCTCGATGTTCAGCGCTCTGAACAGCCGCCGGCTGGATACATGCGCTATATAAGATTTCATTCATTCATTCATTCATTCATTCATTCATTCATTCATTCATTCATTCATTCAAATGTACAAAACAATCACTTTTATTTTTAAAAAGGCTTTATAAATGCAATAAAACTATGTAAATGTAGCGTAATTAGTTCACAATGCGATACACTATCAAGTAATGTGAAGTAGTAAATTGGTTCTTCGGTGTACAATTTGTAGGTGGGCCTAATCTGCTAATAGTGGCGGAATTATAGGCCAATTAATGTTGCATAGGGCCACCATCAAACCACCCTAATAGCAAACACCAGACGTTGAAACGAATTGGTATCATGTTGGGCCAGCGCCGATGACGACTGGCCAACGTAATACCGACATTGGTTCAATGGCACGTGTTAGCCAGGATAACAAACCAGCACAAACAGCCCGTTGGTGTCGTGACACTAGGACAGTCAGCCCAGTTACAGTAAAGACTGATTTTTTATAAAATTATTTTATTTGACCACATTTGGCGATTTATACTGCATGTGATAACTTACGATAAAATAAAGTCTGATATTTTCTAATAACATTTTGCATATATTTTGTTGGAATGCCCATGAAGTATCGAATGAAAAACTGCAAATGTTCTTCAAGAAAATCACGAAAGTCAAAAGAGTGAAAAATACGGTTTACGATTCTGTTTTTGGCGGTCAGATTAGACTGTCTAGGTGGCGAGCAAATGCTCAGATGCTGGCTCACACCCTGTTAAAAGCACCATACACCATACATATTTTCCAGTCAGTGATATTCTCCACACAGGATCCGGAATTAAACATGACATTATGCAAATTTCACCCATATCGCACAAAGTAATAACTCCTAGATATGTCTAAATGACATGAGACAATACACTTTGTATTGTGAAATGTATCTATGATCACTTGAAAAATAAGAATAATTTTAAAAGTGTTCCACTCTTTTTTCAAGGATAATCGTTATCTGCCACTTGGTACTTTTAATGTCCTCATTATACCCACAGTATATCTTACTCCGCTGTGATCAGGTTTGTTTTGGTGGGGCAACAATATTAAAATACAACAAAATTAAATCTTTTATAACTCAATAACCGGGGAGTAGAATAAAAAAATAAAACACCATTCTCCATGAATTAATCTTTTCTATAAAATAAACAAAACAGTTATGCAGCTTTGTTTCATTAGTAACGTATGTTCCAGTGTCAGCTCTAAAATCTTAAAAGGGGAGCTGTTAAGCATATTCATTTCGTAAAAGAAGGCACCCGCTGCAATAGGTTTGTGCTGATATGACGAGAGAAGGAAGCCCTCTTCCTATATTTAGGGGATAATGCCGCGTTGTTGTTATCCTATGGAATACTTGATGTTTGTTAATCTATAAGCAGTGCAAGCCACACTAAGATAAAATAGTATTTATTATAATTATATTTAAAGCAGCCCCTTGGGATGACATCAATTTTCGTTTTTAATTCCGTACTGAAGTAGTGTATCCCACGGATCATGTTTTTATTTTTTTCAGAATTTTTATATTTTTACAAATATTTTTAATCAACATTTCTATGAAACCAGAAGTAACCCAAACAAACTATTTGTATACCTGAAGGACGATTGAATGTTTTCACAGCATTGGGCCACATGCTGATGACATCGGCCCAGCGTTGGGTAGACAATCAGTGCTGCAGGTGTGTGTCCTCCCGTGTCCTGACTATAAGACACCAATTAGCGCCGAATGCTCTGATATTACCGTCTGATACGTGGGAATATGTGATGTAAAGTGCTGAATATTGCTGACTTGTTTTGTTTACATGGCAATATATACGACCTGGAAATACAACTATTTCACTCTTTTTTGGTGCTTTAAAATTGTTATTTGACTTTTTCGTATTTCCAGTTAAGATTAGTAGGCTATATGGCTTTATATAAATTAAATTTTCGAAATTGACAACATTGAAAATGTCTCATCCCAAGGGGTCCCTTTAAATTTAACTTATATTATGTAGTTAAATATCTGATATTACATATTAGTTATACTTCTTGTATAACTAATATCATATCATAAATATCATATTTTAAACAAATCATCTGTTCGATCGTGACTCCAAGGCTAGTGTATTATCACAATCAGATCATCGTAGGGATAAAAGTTTTTTTTAATCGTAGACATTATTAAGGGACGCACCATTTGATATCTGGAGGGGGGGGGGGCTAGAATAAAATTGAAAAAAATAGTTTGTCGCCACAAAAGTCAGAAAAAAAAGTTTGTTGAAAATGTGGGCAGAAAAAAAAACTTGTTGTCGAAATTTATGAAAAATATGTTGACCAGAAAAAACACTAAATGGTACCCTGCATAATAGGGAAAGCCTACGACAAAAAATTTCTTCGACGAAACATAAAAAAAAAAATTGTCGGACGTTGATCACCAAAAAAAAAGATTGTTTTCTCTCGGAGGTAAAAAAAAAAGTTTGCAAGCAGCCAAAACTCTTGCCCCCCCCCCCCCAGACATCTAATGGTGTGTCCCTAAGGGGTGCTACAAAATTTAGAAAACAAAATAATATTTCATGACTGCCACTGGCCTTTCATGTCCAAAATGTGGTGGGTTTTCCCTTCGATTTTTCGGCTACATTAAAGTCAATTCATGATATCTTTCCCCTCTCTTTGCCTAATGTTTTATCGTAAGGTGTTTTCATTGAGAAGTTAGGGTTATCATTAACAATCCTGGCTTTTTGTGGCAACCATGAATAATGTCATTAAATTTTATATATCAGCTTTACAATTTAAGTGTATAATGTACTTTATTGTCATATAACTCTACAATATTTCAATCGAATTATAGGAAGACAATAATACAATGCAGAATGTAACGATAATCTGTAATTTACCCTATAACATCCTCATATCCAGCTCTAATTTAGTTGTGAACATTTGTATTGTGGAACTTGGGTGCACAATATAGCACTATTTGAGCAAAACTTTACATTTGAAAACCCTAAGCTCAGATAAGGACAATTACATCTCAACGTCAAACAAGCCCAAATCTGAAGTTTGGTGTATATTTTTCTGTGTTAAATTTTATTCTACAACCCCTAAGCCATTTCAATGTGAACTCACAAAGAAATCATTTTTAATATTCGATGATATGCATAATCGCTGGGTTTTGTCAAGTATTTGTTGTCACTTAAAAGCGTAATGACAATTAATTGAGAAAAAACTTTGCTATAATTTGACATTGCAATGACCTAAACTGGCCTTTGATATGATATTTGATACATTAGTGTAGACGCTAACCCTGTAAACAATACGTGGACAAATATTGATACTCTTTTGCTATGCCCCATTGTGTTACATTACATTACTATTCTTTAGTATTTTATAACTAAATTTATAGCAGTATCTGTTCAAGTGCTGGAGAACGGATTTAGAAATACAATTATGAGGATACTATGCTATGAGATTATTGCTGACCTCATGTAATTATGATTCAGGTGGTTAATAACTATACACACTAATGTTGCTAGCTTGTTTAAAATAGGTAAACATGCTAGAGGTGTAGAATATTATTGATATATAATTGTTCAGCTAAAAAGTCTGTTACGGAGTTGGTGGTGTGTGCTATACATAAACAGATGTTCTACTATGTAATTAGCATTACTGGTATTGAGACATTGGATGAATAGTTGATGACATAACATTTTAAAGCTATATAATGATATCTAATAAAGGTGTGATGTATTTTATTGTATTCCTTGATTTCAAAAACATGTGGTTAGATGAAATAATATCATCTCTATCTCAATTATTAACGAAGATATGATCACTTTAGCGATTTCATGGCGGCCATCTTGAATTTCGCATGATAATGATGTCAAATAAATGCATCGTTTATTTTATTGAATTCCTTGATACCGAAAACATATAGTTTGGTGAAATAATATTGTTTCTATCTCAATTATTGATGAAGATATGATACCTTTAGTGATTTCATGGCGCCATTTAAAATTTTGTCTGAAAAGAGGGTTTTGACACTAATTTGCGAACTCCATCAAACTTTTTCTTATTATGTGGTCTATTCTGAACATTTTCATATAGGTGGCATATTTTAACCATCAAAATCCCACGGGAACACAAGCATCCCCATTAATAGCATCAGCAATGCAGTACGTTGAATATAGAGTGTATCAGATAAGCAGCTTTGAATTTATCAGGGTGACGAGGTTCTAATTTGACGAAAAAAAAGATTAAAGATGGCGGCCATGACCCGAATATTTTCCCAAACTTTCTGAAAAATTGATGAAGTCTATGAAATAATATTACTATGCAGTATGTTGAATATTGAGTATATCGGATAAGTGGCTTTGAAGTTATTAGGGTGACAAGGTCCTAAATTGACGAAAAAAGATGGCCGCCATGACCCTAATATTCATCCGAACGGTTTTGTAGATATCAGGGTGACAGGGTATGTGAGGCGGCGGCGGGGCGTCGCCGGACGAAGCCGCACAAAAACAAAAAGCCTCAACCTGGTAGGGGGAGCCAAAATATACACATTATCATTATAATATTACATACAACATTGGTCGTGCTGTGCTAGAACAGGTTTATAAAAGCCTAGGCAGCAAGTAGTGATGGTGGTGGTGATGGTGGTTGTGTTGGTGGTGTGGTAGTGGTGATTATGTTGGTAGTGGTGATGATGGCCGTTGTGATGGTGGTGGTAGTGGTGATGATGGTGTTGGTAGTGTGATAGTGGTGATGGTGGTATTGTTGGTGGTGTGTTAGTGGTGATGGTGGTAGTGTTAGTGACGTGCTAGTGGTGGTGATGGTGGTTGTGCCTTGTGGTGTGGTAGTGGTGATGGTGGTTGTGGTGTGGTAGTGGTGATGGTGGTTGTATTTGTGGTGTGGTAGTGGTGGTGATGGTGGTTGTGGTGCGGTAGTGGTGATGGTGGTTGTTGTGTGGCACTGATGATTGTGGTGGTGATGGTGTTGATGGTGGTGGTGATGGTCGTTGTGTTGTTGGTGGCGGTGATGACGATGGTGGTGATGATTATGGTGTTGATGGTGGTGGTGATGGTCGTTGTGTTGGTGGTGGCGGTGATGACGATGGTGGTGGTGGTGATGATTATGGTGTTTATGGCGGTGGTGATCGTCCTTGTGTTAGTGGTGGTGGTGATGACGATGGTGGTGGTGGTGATGATTATGGTGTTGATGGTGGTGGTGATCGTCGTTGTGTTGGTGGTGATGACGAAGGTGGTGGTGGTGATGATTATGGTGTTGATGGTGGTGGTGATGGTCGATGTGTTGGTGGTGGCGGTGATGGTGGTGGTGGTGATGATGTAGGTGGTGGTTGTGTTGATGGTGATGATGATGGAG
The DNA here is from genome assembly GCA_964017125.1 of Flabesymbios commensalis. Classification (NCBI taxonomy): domain Eukaryota; kingdom Metazoa; phylum Annelida; class Polychaeta; order Terebellida; family Flabelligeridae; genus Flabesymbios; species Flabesymbios commensalis. The sequence goes on along the minus strand of OZ024914.1, from coordinate 35,538,604 downwards.
GTAGTGTTGATGGTGTTGGTGATGATTAGGCCTTTGGTGGTGATGATGGTGGTGGTGATGACGATGGTGGTGGTGGTGATGATGCCATTAATGGTTGGTGGCGATGCCATAGATGGTGATGTTGTTGTTTATGATGATGATGGTGGCCGAGGCGCCCTTAACTGGCGCACGTGCAAGTATCTGGCAGTGTGGGTGCAAGCCCCTTCATTTTTGCCAAATAATTTGAAAAGTCCCCTGAATTTGCAAAAATATATATTTTTAATACTGGATCAGCCCCTCTCTATGGATACTATGTCAGAATATCTGCAATAAGCTTGTAGTGAGACTTAGGCCTACACTTCAACCACCGTATAGGCCTAGCTGAACATTTCTTGTTCAGATTTGGTATTTATCTTTTTCATTGGGCTGTATAGGCCTACAAACAGGGATTCGATCGAACAAGCTCTATGAGCTCTTCCATCCTTAATAGGGTTAAAGATGGGGTCTTGTTTGCCATATTTGCAGATTATCAGGTGATTATATGTCCAATTTAGGTTTCTCCTCACAAATTAAGCAAAACACGCGGCGATACACGGGGAAGCCCATCTATCTGTTACGTCATTTTCTGGAATTCGCATACGGATTCGCCATGCGGTGCGGAAAAAAACCCAACATTGTTGAATTTTCTGCCCGCGCAGCAAATCAGCCGCGCGGGATCCGCGTGAATGGGAATGATAGGCCTACATGTATTTAATAAAGGCACCCACGCGGGTGCCCGTGCGGGGTAAACCTTACCATTGGAAACGGCCCTAATGAAATAAAAAAGGCAAAATTTCATTTTTTTTTATTGATTTTCTATTATCGTGACTCGGCAGTCTCGAGAACTTTAATTAGCTATTCTAGGCAAATAAATGAAGTGAAAAAAATCAAATTTGATTTGATCAAATGTTTGTGCAATTATGCAGTAGGCCCCTAATTCATAATATTAAATAACTTAATTAATTTAAATATAGGCCCAATTAGGCCTAAATAATTAATTCAAAAACCATAATTTTGAAAATCTGCTCATATTACCCTCGCGTGTGGCAAATATTCATGAGCTTGTGTTGTGGGGGAATATGAGCATGCGTGATTAATTACCATTTGACAAAAAGGTAATATGAGCAATTAATTGCCATAAAAAACGACATTTGACAAAATCTTTATTTTATGAGTAGGCCTAGTTTACCAAATAGAAGTGGCACTCATGTAGGCCTACCTTGATATGACCCAAATGTAATTAAAGAAGAGATAATTTTCTTTCATTTCCGTACATCTAAGTGGTTGCAAGGATACTAGAACACTCTAGTATCCTTGGTGGTTGGAATGTTTTCCTCTCATTACACTGTAGGCCCCTATAGGCTAACGCTTAGGGTATTATGAGCATAGGGCCTACTATTTTTTCCATAGGCCCCTCTATATCTTGTAATAGGGGTATTATGAGCACCATGTTCAAAAAAGATTGAAACAGGATGCTCATAATATGAGTTGTTACTTGATTTATTAAATAAATTTAATATTATTAGGCTACCCCACTAGAAGGAGGGTGGTAAAAAGCCTTATGGGGTCCAGAACATTTTAAGTCACTTTATTATCGTACCTGCGCTCACCCACATTACTTTCATGATAGGCCCTACCTAGTGATTTGTGGTCGTATTTTTTTAGTAAAACGGCCCAAAAACTTCATTTTGTGATAGACTCTAATTGGACTAGTCTAGTTTTTTAAAATTAAAAAAACTTTCTAAAAAATGAACGCGGTCATGTCCGTATCATGACTAAGCTATAGGTCTAGGCCCCTATTACAAACCAAATTTTACCCAATTCCCGTTGTTATTGAGAATATTACAGCCAGTGCTCATATTAGGCCTACCTAGCCTACTAGTACTATGCTCATATTACCCCATCTTACCCTAATCAACAAATTCTCGCCTTACCTTTACCGGTAGGCTAATATTATATTAGGGGGTTATCCCATCAAGCACAAGACAAGACGTTGACCCAATGCTGGGCTATTGTTGGCCAAGAGTCAGAGACGTTGGGCCAACATTAGCCCTACATTGGGCCAACGCTTATTGTTTGCTGGGATATGAATTAGTTTATGGCCTACGTAGCCATAGACCTATAGCCTGCATGTACCCCCTCACATAAAAATAGGGTTTTATAGGCATATGCCATAGCCTTATACTAATAGGCATATGCCATAGCCTAATACTAGTAGGGCCTCCGGATGCGTGATAGGTCTATTTAAAAACCCGTCCCAGGATAGTTTGAATGTTGTTTCAGGGGTGGGCAGATGAATGTAGATAGTCTATCTATAGACAGTGACTAGGCCGGCTATATCATTTTTACGATAAACGTGCCTCACAGCAAACACAAACATTGACTCAATATTAAATGTTGGCCCACCGTCTACGACGCTGGCCCAACAATTAATCAACATTGGTAGGCCTACAAAAAGTATAATCATAATGTGGTCCCAGCAAACACGATAACATTGAAGCAATGTTAATTTAATGTTGGTCTATCTGCAACGCTTTCGCTGGCCCAACCTGCAACATTAAAATTAAATCAGCATTGCTTCAACCGTCAACATGGTCAACGTTTGTGCTGGTTTTGTCTGCCAGTGTCTACGTCACCAATGTCTGTGCGTGCTGTGTGTACATGTATGTGGTTAGCCACTCATGCCATACAGTGTTATGTACACAGGGTACATGTTGATACACAGCCAGACAGCTCTGGGCCGACAGGGTACACGTGTACACAGGTCAATCTGCAGTCAGTCTCACAGCTGATCAGCTGATTCAGCGGCACGCACACAGACATCAAAATGTTCTCCGCATTTGCCAAATACAGCTCTGGTCAACTGAGAAATTCAAAGGTACGTAGGATGTACATTATATTATTTGAGCTAGGCCTATCTAAAATAATTTATTATTTTGTGAGACGCGGACTAAAAATGACTGGATACGTGCGATAACGCCGATATTATGTCATAATTTATGATGTCATTCACACATGTCATTGGCACTGCCACTGGGACTGGCAGTGTGAATGTGATGGCGGATGCTCATGCTGCAACTGGCGTTTGTTATCTGGTTATTTGTAGTGACTAGGTCTAGTGTATCGGCCTCAGTGTGTTTCTTGTGCTTCGGCTTGCTGTGTAGATCTACACGAATAATGTTTTTTTATGTAGGCATACGGCCATACCGTACACACCCCGTCCCCGGCCCAGGGGCCAGGCCATTTTGAATAACGTTAATAGGCTACTCATTGATTAAAAGCTGGGGCTGGGCCAACATTAAAATAACCCTTAGGCTTAGCTAGGCTTAGGCTTAGGAGTTAAAGCGCTAGATCTACATTAAATAATTTAATTTTTCATCCACTTGAAGTTGTTTCTCACAGTGACTATACCATGTATACCGCGACCCACAACTTCAAGTGGGTGAAAATCGTTTGTTAAATTTGAGACTAAACATTTGAAAATCTTGAACTATAATAGGCCTAGATCTAGGCTAGACAGAAAATCCGTCTCTAGCGTAAATTTAGTGTCAGTGAAAAGCCAGGAGAGGACTGCTGCCCAGGTTAGATCTAGGCCTAGTTGAAGTTGGATGTTTTACTTTTAGTGTTCAAACAGATTAAAAATTAAAGATCGATTTTAGACGTCAAAATCTGACGTCTTTTTGCTGAAACTGAAAGGGTTAACAAAAAGCCATTGGTTCAGCGTCTCATATTTAGTGGGAGATGTTGAGAGTTTCCAAATAAAAATAAATAAGATCCACTTCCCAGCAAACACGATATTATCCAATTAGGCCTATATTCTAGACCCTATTGTCTAAAACATGTTTAATGCTGGTCCAACGACGTAGATGATGGCACTGGGCCAACATTAGGCCTAAACAGGCTAAAGCAGCATTGATTCAACGTCTTGTGTTTCCTCGTTAATAACCTGATAACCAGATAACCTGTCTAATAGGCCCCTATTACTAATAACATAAAAAAGCTATTGTACAGTATGCTTCCACTACTCATGCTAATGTCCATTTAAGCCCTCACGATGCATCAAAGCATAATTTTGCATCTCCGAAAAATGACTTAATTTTCTACACCTAGAACATAAGTTTTAGTTGAACTGTTTCATGGAACTGTTCAAACAGCTTAATAACAATATATATTTTCATTTTGTCACTCACTTAGATCATCTTCATTGTACAGAATTGCGGTTGACTTTGGCTCTGTGGGGCGACTTTGGCCCTGTGGGGCGACTTTTGTGTCGTAGGCCCATGGGGCGACTTTTGTCCTGTGGGGTGACTTTTGCCATGTGGGTGACTTTTGCCATGTTGGGTGACTTTTGGCCCTGTCTGAGGTGACTTTGGCCCAAATTAAATGAGCCTATATGGGCTAAGCCCATGGAATCATGTGACGCCGGCAGTGTTCTCGTTTGTAGTGACCTCCACTTATGTTTAACCAGTTTTATCATTGAAGTCATGCATAGACCTTTCAGAAAATGTATAGTTATCCATAGCCTAGACAAGAAAAATTGTGCTTTTGACCACTGGAATGCCATAAAAATGACCTTTTTGGCATGTCGCCAGCTTAAATTTTTGTCTTGGACCATATAGATAGGTCACTGTTCTTGAGTGGGTGCAGTTTTTGGAAGATAAACATGATAAATTGTTTGAATTTGACGAACGTATAGTAGTGTATGTATTAAAAAAAAAAAATTCCCAAAAGTAGTATATTGTCCCTTGCAAATTTAATTAATGTTCATGTCGCCACAAAATAACAAAATATGTTACATTTGAGTTAATTAGTTGTTTTTATCTGCCAAAAATTCTAAGATCAACTAAAGTTCCTTGCTGTCTGATGAATATGTAATCTAAGGAGTAAGGTAGGTATATAAAAAGACATAAACAAATTATGTGATACTAACAGTACTACATTGCAATAATCAATAGAAACAAGCAGCCGCTATTTATTTTTTAAGAAAACAGAATACGTTACATGGACTCTGAAGATATAGTGATATGCACACTTAACAACAAATCACCCTTTAGTTACTCACTAGGTATGTCTCCAGGCAGCAAGTAAAAATTTAGCCTGGGCACTGAACCCAGCTTCACAGTTGTGCAAAAAGAAAAAAAATCCAGAAAACATTACACAAAATACGTTACATTTTTTAACATATTTTGGTAACGTATTTTGGTAACGTATTTTGTCTTCACTATTAAACAATGTTGTCATAGTGCACACTTTGTATGATACAACTATTTACTGGATATAGTGACCTTTAGTATCATTACTTTATCATAACATGAATTATGTTAATTATGTAACGTATTTTGGTAACATATTTTTCATTTTTATTGGAAGTAATAATCAACTGGCACGAAATGACAGAAACTCAGTATATATCGTTATAGAAATAATCAAAAATGTGCTTAGACAAAAAAACACCTCGATTATTCAATGTGGCAGTGTGTAATAACGTCCATTATACACACAAAGAATGATTTTGTGCTTGGTAAAGTATAGTGAAATACTTAGATACAATAAGTCTGGTGAAAATGACACACACAATTTATTGTATTGCCTAGGTTTATTTTAAAAATATTGAAAGGGTATTGAACATGTACACACTACTGTTCTTATCAGGAAAAAAACTAAAATAAAAATACACTACTATTTTGAAAAACCTTTATATCTCGTATTCTGCGATGTATCAAGACCATTGAAATTACATTATTATATTTAATTGTGCATGTTTTTATTTTGTATAGTATTTGTAAAAAAATGCCCAATACATATCAGATAATTTTGAAAATTAAATTTATATGAAGCTATATAGCCTAGTGATCTTAAATAAAAATACGGAAAAGTCAAAAAACAATTTTAAAGCACCGAAAAAGAACGAAATAGTTGTATTTCCAGGTCGTATATTGCCATGTAAACAAAACAAGTACGCAATGTTAAGCACTTTACATCACATATTCACACGTATCAGACGGTAAGATCAGAGCAGTCGCCGCTTATTGGTGTCTCATAGTCAGGACATGGGAGGACACACCTGCAGCACTGATTGTCTACTCAACGCTGGGCCGATGCCATCAGCATGTGGCCCAATGCTGTGAAAACATTCAATCGTCCTTCAGGTATACATACAAATCATTTGTTTGGGTTACTTCTGGTTTCATTGAAATGTTGATTAAAAATATTTGTAAAAATATGAAAATTATGAAAAAAATTAAAACATGATCCGTGGGATAGGGCCTACACTACTTCAGTGCGGAATTAAAAACGAAAATTGATGTCATCCCAAGGGGCTACTTTAAACTATTAAAAAATGTAACGTATTCTGTGGGTGTTTTTTGATGCTTTTAATTGTTCATTAAAAAAATGATTAAAATTAATGTTTTATACTTGGTATCTCAATTTTGTAGGACAAGAAAAAAATATTTCTAAATATTTCAAAATAAAGTTACAAAAATATGTCTTGTGAGAAGTTGATTTTTTGATATTTAGCTTGTTGAAAAGTCTTGAAGTGGTGGGCTTTGCCCTTATACTAACCTATATTTCATGACAACACAATGTACATGATGTCAGTGCTAATCATCCTGTCATTGGCAGGTGTAGTAGGCCTAGAGTGAGAACGAATACTTCTGAAGACTGCAGGAGGGTGCTAATACATCATGAATGTACATGGTATAGTCTATATATATTATCCATGTTATCTGTGAAATGGTCACCGGAAACCCTTTTGAATGGCTACTCGGTAAAAATAATGTTATATAAGACCCCCTCCCCCATACTTCATTGTATTAGCCAGCTCGGTGAAAACATTGGGGGCCAAGGCTATAGAGTTTCACTTTCACAGAATATTCTTAGAAAATCAGATCTATGCATCTCAATTCAAGAGTATTAAGCTACACCTCATTTTAAACCTAATAAAAACATGATAATTGAATTGAGTAGTCCAGTGGCGTCAGAACCGGGAGGGGGGGGGGGCGGTTGCCCCCCCCCCCACTTTTTTGACTGATGAAAAAAGTCAGTTCGCATCACCTAAAAAAATATTGTATTTGAATTCTACCGCTTTATATGCCTACTTTGACATAGAAATATTTAAGTCGCTTGAAAGTAATAACATAAAAAGTGAAATCTTTCACTTATGCTCGCTTTGACGTACATGTAGACTATACCCATTATAAATGATCTACCAGGATAGCATGATTTTCGGCGATTTCCCTGTCAATTCTAAGCCGATTTTCTAGAAATTTTGCAAAGGCCATTTTCTATTCAAATCCTAACAGCCCTGAAAATTTCGTTACAAAAGTTTGACCATTTGACATAGTAATTGAAATTACGACCGTCTCCCTATAACCCAATTAAACTAATTCTATAATTGTATTAAATGGCTAATGGTCTAACTTTCGAAATATTAGGTATAATTTAGCGACATTTTTACCGCTGTTAGGATTTGAATGGCAAATTGTGGCATTTGCAAACTTTCAAGGAAATCGATTCAAAATTGACGGTGAAATCAGCGAAAATCATGCGATCATTTTTAAATTTACTTTGTTATTTTTATAGGCCTATAAATTAGACTAACAGTACACTTAACAAGTCGGGTTGGGTGCTTAACTCTTTTGCAGACGGAGCCCGAGATATCTCGGGCAAGCAACTTCGACGGTACAGGACGGAGCCCAAGATAACTGTGTTATATGAAGTCATAAAAAGTACATTTTAAAAAATGACCCGTCCACAGAAATATGTATGTACTGAAAGTGCCGTCTTGAATGAGTTAAATGATGAAATGGTGTATTATGAAAAGTTAAATGTATATTCAGCACAGATCAGTATAATGGAAATGATGTATTATACTTGTTATAAAAAGTTAAATGTATATATTCAGCACAGATCAGTATAATAATAAACGATTACTACTACTAACTACTAAGAATACGTTAATGTATTCTTGCTACTACTTAACCATGTTAACATGTCAACTGATCTCTTTCAATATAGTAGAGGAGGAAATCTGAAAAATGACGTTATTTAAGGAGTTGGTTGACACTTAAATTCCTAGAGACAAATAATATATCGCTGGAAAGGTATGAACGTCTAGTTTCATGTAGCGTGAACGGTTTTTGCGGCACGTGGTCGAGTTTTTCATAAAACGTGCATTTGTGACGTCATGTCGTGATGGTTGTGACGTCACTTTTTCACCGATTTCTACTGGATATTTATAAGGGTGGATCATTTATCAGCTGCGATATACACATGTAGATGACGTTAAATATCCTGCATTTGTATAAACATGATAAATAATAGAGTAAAGGCCTAGGTTGTCACATAAAAATGACATACATGTTTTGTACATATGACATCACTGGATTTTATGCATCAGGCGTGAAGCATTTGTTTTACATGCTTTAATATTTTTTTTAATAACATAGGTTAAATATATATTATATATTTTTTAATTTGTATTAGTAAATCATTGCTCTTTTTTTCCCAGAGACAAATGATATATCATTGGAAATGTATAATTCTGTAGTTTAACGTCATATATTTCATTTTTAGGAGCCGTGGTCGAGTTGCGGAAAAAAACGTACATTTGTGACGTCACGTTTCTGTGTACTACGTCATTTTGGCATTTTATTTCCAACATTGCCACATGTGCACTACGAGAATATACAGTACACCAGGTCAATTTGTATTTGGCACCGTAAATCAGGGTACCTTTGAAACGTGTGAAAGCCTAGTTTCATGTACGATATGGACGTGATCCTATACCAATAAATATAACGTACATCTGTATCACAACAGCATGGCCGCAACGTCACGTTTACGTGAATTGAATAAGAGAGGCACGATAGCCCATTATATTGCAAATCTTTTTTGTTGATATTTGATTTTTTATGATCAAGCAAGATATACCACTTGATTTTTTTTATGTTGAAATATTTTTCATTTTTTTATTAGCGAGTCATTTCGTGTTCGAATATAAGTGCATGTCTTTTTCTTAAAATATTTTTTGTGTTGGAATATAAGTGCATGCACCTGTTTTAGAAAACTAAGTGCATCTTCAAATATATGTGCATTCACGTTTTTGCGCGGGGATACGGTACTATAATCAGGATAAATGAGCGCCCGCATGCCTTAAGCATAATATTAACATCCACGATATTGTTTCTGAGATACCACTATTCAGTGCGAAAGTCATAAGGAATCCAATGTTTACTCACATGATGTCATTTCATAACAGTTTAACTTCACATTTAGTCCGTAATAACAGACTCTGTGTGCGATACAGAGTCGGTGCGCCAACGATCGATTGCGCAATGAATTCAAGCGTCACTGTTTGATAAATGACTTTTATCTTATAATGACAGATTTGCATAGATCTGATTCGAATAATGCCTTAACGTGGGGATTTAAACGCCAGTCTTTATAGGTGAATTTATCATTTGAACAGGGTAATTAATTACCCTGGCATTTTTCATGAAATTATTGATCTCAGCGTACACTGGCTACCAGCATACATACATTTTTGCTATGTTCTCCAGCTCTGAAGCTAACCCATGAGAACCTTGCGTCAAACTCGACTACGTTACATCATAGCCCGGCATAATATTGAAATATGTAAACCCACAGTAGTTTTTGTACCTAAAATGTGAAAACTTGTATACATGGGGTTTCCCATATATGCCGGATCGAATGGTGCCCGGTAACAAAACAGCAAATCATCGAAAAACATTCAAAATGGCCGCCAAATCCAAGATGGCCGCAACACAATCAGGACAAAATCATCATTTTTATTTTGGCTTCTTGATATGTCCATAATATGTCAACATGTCCATAGGCTAAAGTTTTTTTTACATTTTGTGTTACGCGTTTACCAGTTAAACGAGAAATAAGTACGAGATTTAATTTCGGACATGCATGTCTAAAATAAGAAATACGAGAATAACTGATAAATGTGGTTTCCGGCACACTTGCTACTTTGCCATGTAACAAAACAAATTAATAGTACAGTATTTAAACGATATGACCTCACACAAAATGCATCAGAAACAAACTCAACTGTTTTTTTCTCATCAAAGTGTCCTGTATAACATATCAGAAGTCTTAAGTGATTAAATTGGTGGAAAGCATTGAAATCGATGATGATATTTTCCCCCATTACCACCCATGTTAAAAGGCTTTGTATGGATGTATGCATGTATTCTTATATGATGCCCACACAAATGGCTCAAAACTATTCACAATCTATCAGAAACTGTGAATTTATACATGCAACATTAATCAAGAAGCGGTACAGTACATGATTGAAAGGGAGTTCATCACAAATTTAAATTATTTCGTCAGAATTTATTAAAAATATAAAATAAAAACAAATAACGTTTAAAAATGTGTGATCAAGGAAAGTCATTCAAGTCCAGTTATTTGACACATTTATGTTACATAATTTCATTCACATATTTTTGTGTTCAATGTTATTAATATTTTTTCATAATATTTCACCGTGCTGCATTTGATGCATTTGATTTGATGCCTTAGTCTGCTGTGGATGACGTTTATTTTCAAAACGTAGTGATGAAAAAAAATACTTATTGGACTAATTAATTTTTGCCAAAATTGTTCTCACTTTCTCGTTTATGTAATAAATTAAATGATTATTCTTTTTTTTTTTTACAAAATATGCGCATTATTGATGCGCTTTGTGAAACACCGTTTAATGCCATACTATTTTATTTTATTTTATAAATTACGAGCTTTCTGCTGCCACGCAAGCCTAATCCGCAATGTTATCAAATGTATTCAATTAGAATTTGACATGACATTGTATGTATCAGAATCGGTGCTCAAAAATGGAAAAGAATAAAACTGCGGACTACAGGGAAAATATATGCACTGGAATTCAAAACATACGTTTGCTATTTAATTAGACATAGATTATTTTCCAATAATTAACGGTATCCCATACAAGGAAATATCAGGAAATGGCCACAAAAGAAGCTTAGAAAAGATAGTTGACTATTTAAGCATAGAAGGAATACAAAAATAACATGTTTTCATATGTAACACTGATTTATATGAATATAACTTGGGTATCATCAGCGAATAAAGTAACGGTAACAAAGAGAGGTACACAGTAGACAACAAGAATGAAATGTGGTAGAAAGAGATTGCAACCACAGTATGGGAAATCGAAGAAAAACAGTACCGGAAAATAAATTGTAGCAACATTGACTAAAGAAATATAAATATAAAAGTAAAGCAAATTGCCTGACAGACAAAGTGAGATAGGAGTGTAAGGAAAAAAAAGATTGAGAATACATCAGCGAGAAAAATAGCGAAAAGAGAACAGGTAGAATAATAGTAAAAATAAGACCGGAAATAACTGTACAAATTTAGTTATTATTAGTATAATTAATCGGGACGTATACATGATAGGCCTATATTACCCACTATCTCTGAAAGCTGTCTCTTAAAGATTATGTATGCCTGGACATGTATATTAGGTGTAGTCGAGGTATATTTTAACGGGGATATTTTGACTTCAATCTTCCGTGATAAGTAAGGGATTGAATGTATTTGATGTCATTTGAACACAAAATCTCTATCGCAATGGTCATGTACTTCAGTTTGAAATTGTCGAGTCAATGCAGGATTCTAGTACCAGATAATCATATTTGCGACGGCTGAAGTGTTAGATATTTTTGTAATATGTTTTATACAGACCCTTACAGAGTTCTTGTAAGAAGGCACTGGTATATTCTCAATAATAAAATCGTACTGATTTATCTATTAAAATACGTATATAACACTGCTAGAACGTGGCTCGTTATCCCACCATAAAATAGTCAAATATGTTGGAAGGGTATGGTTAAGAAACAGTGTTTTAAAATACTTTCCACCTCTCGAATCACTTGAGCCTTTTTTATGTTAGAGAAGACGTATTTATGAGTATGAAAACAACAGTCAGAAATTATGTTGCAATTTGTGTGGGGTTTGGCCTTTATTTAAAACACAGCGACCATCCTAAAATATGAACTAGAAGATCATAAAAATGATGAATGAGCATCCAACCAATCTGAATCCAGTCTTCAAAACTACACAATGTCTTATCTTAAAGTAAGGTTATATGTGTTGGGCATTCCTGATATAACCATTGTTGAAAATATAAAATTGTGTTTATTATATTAAGGTTGTTTTGTTTGATAGTTTCTTCAAAACGCTTATAGACTTAGTCAGCATAGACTTGGTCACATTCATATCAGTCACGCTGGATTAAACGTAGAGAAACATTAGCTAGAAGTATTTAGAAAAGCACTGGTAATCTTATCAATACAATGCGATCATGGTCGTGTTCAAAAAATGTGTTAGTACGAGCTATATGTTTGAAACGTGGCTAGATCTCCTAATAACAGATGGTCAGAGGGTAGGGTAAAGAAACAGCATTTTGAAATACTTCAAACCACTCGAATCACTTAAGACTTTTTTTGATTAAATAACACCTTAATTATTGAGTAAAAAAAACACTGTCGGACATTCTGTTGCAATTTGTGTGAGGTTATGCCATTATTCGGCACAACTTGACTGTACTATAAAATTTAAAAGATTTCCACAATTCTAATGTTCACATGTTAAGGACATATAAAGAAGCGAAAATACAATTTTGGCTTGATTGTGTAGCTTTAGCATATCACGATATGTCATTTTATGGTCAAGATATTGTACGTATATTATTAAATTATAATTTGATAATTAATTGTCATAATGTGGCATTAGAATGTCAGTATATAGCATTATAATACCAGTAGCCTACATGGTAGCCTAATGACACAATGTGGCCTCATAATAGAAGGATGTGGCATTATAATATCACGATCTGGAATATTAATGTGAGAATATAGCATTGTTAGATCAGGATATGACAGTATAACATCACTCTGTGGCGTTTTTTGTCAAGAAATAACATTTTTATGTCAGGATGTGGCATTATAATGTCATCATATGACATTATATGGCACTGTATGGTCAGTGGACGACATTTTAATGTAAATATATGAAATCATATGAGATCATACCATCTGTGGCATTTTTTTTTAAGAAATGACATTTTTATGTCAGGATGTGGGGCAGTGTATAGTCAGGGGAGGACATTATTTTATCAGGATAAGTAATTTGTATTCATGCATGGTATGACTTTGCATTATAATGTGAGGAGTCAGGCTGTGCTAACAACAGGTTAAATTCGAAAAAAAAACCTGCAATTGGTATGTTGATGCCTAGCGACCTTTAACGACATATTATGTGTGTGTCACAAAAATCATGATAACTCATTTTTACTAATAAATAAGATTATACTGGTCAGGTACTTCTACTGAGTCACAATAAATCGGTAGGATTAATACAATATGATAATTAACCCCATCCTATGTTAATGCATCCGCGTTAAGGCCTAATTCAGGCGTATAACCATACTAATATAATGTTCTAAGGAAATGCTTAGACATTAAAACTCTTAGAAATACCGTACGGTTTCTGAATTTAATGGTTACTTGTGAACGAATCCACTCAAACTGATAATATGAACAAAATTGACACAGAATGGTGACCGCATAACAAGCAACTCGTGGTTTCCATCCCTACCACCCATGTGTAGTATTTTTTAAAGACATCACACGTCACAAAATAACTTTGTTAGAGCGTGTGGTTGATCTCCGCGTATCGATACCTTCAGCATCAATCTATACAAAATTGCAATTACACTTCTTAAAACCCTTTGTGCACTCTTGTCCAATTGGCTGCAATTCCAGGTGAATGGCAATTCAACTTGGAAGTTTGGAGAGGGTTAATAACAAAAGTACCGTAACTGTTTATGGTCCAGTAGAAAAACACATATGTTTTTTTGGGCGGTTTTAGATTACAAATCGACGACATTTGTATTGCGCCTGCTATAATAGACCTATTTTATTTCATTCTTTTTAATGTATTTTCGAGCACAGGTCATTTTTATTATGTTACAATAATGGCATATTTTTGCTACTTCCTCTGTGCAAATAATGAACATTTAGCTAAATCTGTTTAGGATTTCACCCATTTCACTCAAGTGATATTAAAATCGATATAATAATGTTGTCATAATTATGTTGGCATTAATCGCTGCGTATTTTATTTATTTGAGGTAGGCTTTGCCGACACAATTCCCGCTTCAAATTAATGCAAAATACCCATACTTTTTTAAATTAGACGTGTTATAGTTTAAAAATAATGGTTTACTAGAGATAAAATTATGTACATCATATCACTCAAACAATATGGCGGAAATCTTCGATTTGTACAAAGAAAAGACCTGATAAAGTTCCTTCTCGTACCTCAAATCCTGGGTGATTACACAATAAATTATCTTCAAAGTGATGAAGTGCATGGGGTGTACCCCAGTTGGTTTGTCGAAAAATGGCGTTACCGTGATAGCGGCCATCTTGAATTAAAAACAGACACAAGCTAGATTTTAAGGATTTTTTGGCATTCGTCTGGGTAGATGCCCCGGTATAATTCCTGAAAAACAGCTCTTAGTATCCTCGGTTACGTAAATTAACCATTTCTTTGCTCAAATTGGATTTTTTGGGGGGTTTAATTTATCACAGAATCCATTGGTTCCATTTTGTCAACAAGATCCTTGTCAGCAAATTTCAAATAACACGATTAAACACATAGTTCCCACCCGAAATAGTGAGTAAACAGCCGTTCTATCTATTACTTATAGATACACAAGTAATGAGGTAATTTAGTGTATGAAAGATAATTGAAAATAAATTGATGTTTTTGTTGCCTTTAAGTCGTGTCAGACATAATACAGCGGTCAACGAATTCCCCGACACCCCCCACCGCGGGGCTATGTGAGGGATTTGCTTTTTGGGTGTCCCAAAAACACAAAAGTCCCCACAACCAGGGGCACATTTTATGTCAAAACCCCCTGATAACGCCCAGGTAAAACCCATCTCTTGGTTTGTATTTATAAATGATTTCTATCAATAATAATCATTATGTGACGACAGACCTACCTCATTGCGTAACATTTAAATTAGCATTTTAAATTAATATTAGGACACAATTATAATACAATTTGTAATCAACTAGGCTACCTAGTCTAGTAGGCTTATTTGGCCTACATGGCTAACGCCCCTCACCTCCTGCCATCACCTTGAACATGGCTGATGCCCCTCACATAACCTTGAACATGGCTGACGCCCCTCACACCACCTTGAACATGGCTGTTTCCCCTCGCCCCCTGCCATCACATTGAACATGGCTGTCGCCCCTCAGCCCCTCTCATCAGCTTGAACATGGCTGACGCCCCTCCCCCCCCTGCCATCACCTTGAACATGGCTGACACCCCTCACATCACCTTGAACATGACTGACGCCCCTGAACCCCCTCCCATCACCTTGAACATGGCTGACGCCCCTCACCCTCTGCCATCACCTTGAACATGGCTGACGCCCCTCACCCCCCTTGTCAACACCTTGAACATGACTGACGCCCCTCACCCCCATCACCTTGAACATGGCTGACACCCCTCACATCACCTTGAACATGACTGACGCCCCTGAACCCCCTCCCATCACCTTGAACATGGCTGACGCCCCTCAGCCTCAGCCATCACCTTGAACATGGCTGACGCCCCTCACCCCCCCTTGTCAACACCTTGAACATGACTGACGCCCCTCACCCTCATCACCTTGAACATGGCTGATGCCCCTCACCCCCTCCCATCACCTTGAACATGGTAGACGCCCCTCACTCCCCTCCCATCACTTTGAATATGGCTGACGCCCCTCACCCCCTCCATCATCTTGAACATGGCTGACGCCCCTCACCCCTCCCATCACCTTGAACATGGTTGACGCCCCTCACTCCCCTCCCATCACTTTGAATATGGCTGACGCCCCTCACCCCCTCCATCACCTTGAACATGGCTGACGGCCATCACCTTGAACATGGTTGACGCCCCTCACCCCCCTTGTCATCACCTTGAACATGGCTGACG
Source organism: Flabesymbios commensalis (assembly GCA_964017125.1). Lineage (NCBI taxonomy): Eukaryota > Metazoa > Annelida > Polychaeta > Terebellida > Flabelligeridae > Flabesymbios > Flabesymbios commensalis. Next base: position 35,522,529 of record OZ024914.1, on the reverse strand, counting down.
CCCCTCACCCCCATCACCTTGAACATGGCTGACGCTCCTCACTCTTCCCATCGGCTTGAACATGGCTGACGCCCCTACCACCCTTTCATCACCTTGAACATAGCTGACACCCCTCACATCACCTTGAACATGACTGACACCCCTGCAACCCCTCTCATCACCTTGAACATGGCTGACGCCCCTCACCCCCCCCCCCGCCCTATCACCTTGAACATGGTTGACGCCCCTCACTCACCTCCCATCACTTTGAATATGGCTGACGCCCCTCACCCCCTCCATCACCTTGAACATGGCTGACGGCCATCACCTTGAACATGGCTGACGCCCCTCACCCCCCTTGTCATCACATTGAACATGGCTGACGCCCCTCACCCCCCCCCCCCATCACCTTGAACATGGCTGACGCTCCTCACTCTTCCCATCGGCTTGAACATGGCTGATGCCCCTACCACCCTTCCATCACCTTGAACATAGCTGACACCCCTCACATCACCTTGAACATGACAGACACCCCTGCAACCCCTCCCATCACCTTGAACATGGCTGACGCCCCTCACCCCCTCCCATCACCTTGAACATGGCTGACGCCCCTCACCCCCCTTCCATCACTTTGAATATGGCTGACGCCCCTTAGCCTCTGCCATCACCTTGAACATGGCTGACGCCCCTCACCCCCCCTTGTCATCACGTTTACCATGGCTGACGCCCCTCACCCCCCATCACCTTGAACATGGCTGACGCCCCTCACCCCCCTCCCATCACCTTGAACATGGCTGACGCCCCTCACCCCCCTCCCATCACTTTGAACATGGCTGACGCCCCTCATCCCCCTCCCATCACCTTGAACATGGCTGACGCCCCTCAACCCCCTCCCATCACCTTGAACATGGCTGGCGCCCCACACCCCCTCCCATCACCTTGAACATAGCTGACGCCCCTCACCCCCTCCAATCACCTTGAACATGGCTGATGCCCCCCCCCCCTCCTGTCATCACCTTGAACATGGCTGACGGCCATCACCTTGAACATGGCTGACGTCCCTCACCCCTCCTATCGCCTTCAACATTGCTGACGCCCCTCGCCCCCCTGCAATCACCTTGAACATGGCTGACACCCCTCCCATCACCTTGAACATGGCTGCCGCCCCTGCACTCCCTCCCATCACCTTGAACATGGCTGACGCCCCTGCACCCCCTCCCATCACCTTGAACATATATGACTGTCGCACATCAACCCCTCAACTGAACTTGAACATGACAGCTTCAATGTTTTGTAAAATTAAAACTTTTATTTTATAGCAGTCACTTGAATAATCAGAATGATTTTCAATATAGACAAATCCCGTGATTCCAATCTGGGGACAAAACTTGGGAAAACCACCACACACCAGGGGCTTGAACAAACAGCAAACCCACAGGTAGCCCCCCCGTGGTAACCCTCAGGCTGCCTCGCGGTGGGGTGGGTCGGGGAATACATTGACTGCTGCGTAACACTAATGCTCTTGCACTAATTGACGGATCCAAGATTTGACTGACAGGAGGCGCCTATCATATATCTGACTCAGTCAGCCTCCTTTGTTTACCTGTTTACTGTCTAGAGGGGTCTGAGGCATGCTCTTCGAGAAATTGTTAAATTTAATTAAGACTTCACATGATGCATTCTAGCGCATATTTCAACCCAAATATGGCCTTTTTTGTTATATTGGACAGATGGGGCATGGGTGACAGACCCAGCAAACATGAGACGTTGAGTCAATGTTGCATTAACAGGGTTAGAAATTAACTCTCTGAAGCACTGCCCCGGGGACCACCAACTCCCAAAATCTGGTGGTCCTGTGCTATTTCTGGTGGTCCTAATAGAATTTTCAAAATTGTGTCTGAATACAAAACGCAAAATAGCATTGTGGCGATGTACACAATATTAGGCTTTTCAATCACAATTGATGTGACAAAAATAACAAAGAAATGTACACAATAGGCTTTTTAATGACAAATTTGACAGAAGGCCAAAATTCCTAACAGAGAGACAATTATCTTTTCAATTATTTTGGGCTTTTAGTGGCCTGCCAGACCACTGCTACCCTGTGTTCTGAACAGAGACAATTATTTACAATCTTTCAAACAATTTCGGGTCAGGAAATTTAGTGGCCTGTAGGACCACTACTATCCAGATTATAGTGGTCCGACAGAAAATTTGGTGGCCTCGGGCCACAGGACCACTGCTAATTTCGAACCCGGATTAACGTTGACCCACCGTCTTTGTCGCTGGTCCAACATAAGGGCGACATTGGGTTAACGTCTTGTGTATGCTGGGGTATGCTAAGCGAGTCGTGAAGATCCACCTGGTGATAAATGGTTGTTAAATCAAAGGAAATTTGATAAAAACGGAAAACTATGACGTCATAAAAGAGCGTTGTATTCACCATATGATTATTTTGACGTTACTATCGCTAGCTCACGGAAATGTAGAGATAAATACCTTTTCAATGATATATTACAAGGGTCTCCGTAATCAGAATTAAAGATATAACACACAACTTTATTCTCTACAATATTTCGCGTGCATTATTTTTTTAAAACAATATATTCGCTTGTATCAAAGACCAATGTAATTTTATGGTCATTATTGTGAATTTACGACATATTGAATATATACAACTATTACCAGGTATGCGTAGTATGTGCTGAAACATTAAGAATCGACACCGCATCATACTAATACTGAGCAGTGGCTTGAACAGGACCCCTATTTCGCAGTTTGTCTGCCCAATTTGGTTCATGAAATGACGTCATTGCCATAGCGACATGACGTCCCAAACGTACGTTTGAAAAAAAATCGACCACGTACGGCAAAAACGGTATACGCCACCATAAACTAGAGACTTAAACCTTTCCCGTGATATATTTTTGTAGCTGGGCGTTAGCCCAGGTGCGTTATTGACAGATTCTGGTCTCTGAATTTGGGACAAAAAGTGACGTCATTTCATTCATAAAACTGATAGATGGGTGAATTATATTCATAAATCTGACCATTGGCCTTAGTTCCATGGACCCTATCAATAGATACGGCTACTCATAAAGCTTCTTTATCTCAGTTTGATACAAAACAAGACTGTTCGATGTTGACGGTCCCTAAACAACTGGTAGTAGGTTTATTGCTCTAGTCTGTCCAAACAGAAATGTCATTGGCTGATGAGCAATGGCCCTTGTCCAGCATAATCAATCAGCTATGTTCTGATTGGGCGCAACTTATGCAAATTACATGGCCCGGTAACAAGCATTATTGTGGGGAGAAGTGTTTATATCCAGCTCACTGATTAACCATCAATGACATCATTTAAAATGTGACCCGATAGCTGACATCCATCTCCAAATATGGTAGGCACTATTGGTCTCAAGAATTCCCCTCCTGAGACATACTGCATGCTGATTGGCCAGCAATGACATCACTTATAAACCTGGCCTCAATAGCTGACCTAATCTCTGAGGTCAGAATTATCTGTACACAACAGCTCACTGCAGATGAACTGAGGGAGGGGTGATCTTCAGTTACCATTATTATTCGTTATCCAGCAAGGTTTCAGGTCAACCACGATGCGTTGACCCTATGCTGATACAATATTGGACTGATGTCGCAGACGCTGGGCCAACATTAAATTGCTTTGGGTCTGCTGAGCACATGCAATCAATGTTACTTTGTTTAATACATCTGGCACACATCCTGCATCAGCCTATAGTCTACTCAGCATACACAAGAATTAATGTTTTTTTAACGTTGGTCCAGCGTTGTAGACTGGGGGTAGGTCTATATCCTAGCAAACAAGACACATTGGCACAATGTTGTTTCAATTTTGGGCCACAGTCTACGACGCTGACCCAAAATTAAAACAACAATGGTTCAACGCCTCGTGTTTGGGGGGTTACGGTAGGCACTACACACCACAGCTGATCAGCATGATCTTTGAGTGTTGATCAGTCTTGATAGTAGTATAACAAGTAACCATGTTAGTGATCGTCACCGCATAGACATATCCACACCTTGTTTCCCAATTTTTAGCTCCCGCTGTCACCGTAGGTGAGACGGAGGGAGCTATGGATTTTACCTCCGTTTTTTTTGGCCTCTTCTTTTGCCTATAACTTTGTAAGAAAATAAGCTAGGATAACAATTTTTGGTATGTGGGTTACTTCCAGGTGGATAATGGACAGGATAAAATATTTTTAATCTGAATTCAATACGCAAAGTCGCAGAGGAGAAAATGATGATTTTACGGCGTTGGGCCGTTGGGCCGTCCGTAAACAATTCGTTTCAGGAGCATATCTCTGAAAGTACTTGTCCAATTGTCTTCAAATTTTACATACAACACCCCTAGGGGTTCTAGTTGTGCCTTTTGGGGTATTTGAACTTTGACCTACTTCTGGTTCAGAACTATGACCTATTTAGACGTTTTGACGCGCACTTCGTTTTCGGAGCAGATCTCGAAAAGTACTGGGCCGATGACAGTCATATTGCACATACATGTTCTCTGAAGTCCCTAGTTGTGCCTTTTCAGGTTTTTTGGACCTTGACCTTGAAGTTGACCCAGCACTTTGACCTAATTTATAACATCGGTAAATCCGACTGAAAGATTTTGCGGAATATCATGAAAACCGCTCAAGATAGCTACACCATTACTATAAAACAAATTGTGAGGTTTCAGGAGAGGATGCATCTTGAAAAATTTCGAGTCGATAAAATTAAAAATGGCCGCCCATCGGCCATTATTCACTTCGACAGGCCTAATATTGCGGTATATCATGAAAACCGCTCAAGATAGCTACACCATTAATATCAAATAAATTGTAAGGTTTCAGGAGAGGACGCATCTTGAAAAATTTCAAGTTGATAAAATTCAAAATAGCTGCCTATTAGCCATTATTCACCTCGACAGGCCTGATATTGTGGAATATCATGAAAACCGCTTAAGATATCTACACCATTACTATGAAACAAATTGTAAGGCTTCAGGAGAGGATGCATTTTGAAAAAAATCAACTCGTCCAAGTTCAAAATGGCCGCCAATCGGCCATTATTCACTTTCACATGGCTGTTATTTGGTAAACCGTGCTAGATGGCTAGACCATTACTATAAAACAAAATGTGTGATTTCAGGAGAGGATGCATCTTGAAAAAAATCGACTCGATAAAATTCAAAATGGCCGCTTATCGGCCATTATTCACTTTTACATGGCCGTTATTTGCTCAACTGTGCTAGATGGCTAGACCATCACTGTAAAACGAAATGTGAGATTTCAGATGAGGATGCATCTTGAAAATATTTGACTTGATCAAATTTAAAATGGCCGCTTTTTCGGCCATTATTCATTTTCACATGGCTGATATTTGGTAAACCGTGCTAGATGGCTAGACCATCACTTGATTACTATAAAACAAAGTGTGAGTTTTCGGGGGAGGATGCACCCTGAAAATTTTCAACTTACCAATTCAAAATGGCCGACAATCAGCATTATTTACCTCGATATGCCTGATATCAGGTAAACCGTGCTAGATAGCTAGACCATTACTATAAAACAAAATGTGACGTTTCGAGAGAGGATGCCTTTGTAAAACTTTTGACTCAATCGAATTCAAAATGGCCGCCTATCGGCCACCATTTACTTTCACATTGCTGATATTTGGTAAACCGTGTTAGATAGCTGGACCATTACTATAAAACAAAATGTGAGATTACAAGAGAGGATGCATCTTGAAAAAAATTGACTCTATCAAATTCAAAATGGCCGCCTATCGGCCGTTATTCACTTTCACATAGCCGGTTTTTGGTAACCTTACTAGATGGCTAGACCATTACTATAAAACAAAATGTGAGATTTCAGGAGAGGATGCATTTTGAAAATTTTTGACTTGATCAAATTCAAAATCGCCTCCTATCGGCCATTATTCACTTTCACATGGGCGATATTTGGTAAACCGTGCTAGATGGCTAGACCATTACTATAGAATGAAATGTGAGATTTCAGCTGAGGATGCATCTTGGAAAATTTTGACTTGATCAAATTCAAAATGGCCGCCTTTAGGCCATTATTGACTTTCACATGGCCGATATTTGGTAAACCGTGCTAGATAGCTAGACGATTACTATAGAATGAAATGTGAGATTTCAGCTGAGGATGCATCTTGAAAAATTCTTACTTGATCAAATTCAAAATGGCCCCCTATCGGCCATTATTTACTTTCACATGCCCAATATTTTGCAAACTGTGTTAGATGTTAGTCCATTACTATAAAACAAAATTTGAGGTTTCGGGGGAGGATGCACCCTAAGTTTTTAACTAATTTATATCGAATTCAAAATGACCGTAAATCAGCTATTAGTTAACTCAATTGGCCTGATATCGGGTAAACCGTGCCAGATAGGTAGACCATTACTGGGATACTGATTAGGATAATTAATTTCAATGGAGGTTTGCAATCTCTGACAGACTGTCTAGTTCTTATCTTACTCTTAGACTGGGCTTCTTAGACCTAGTTGTCTTGCGTCTTGATTTTTGACCTAGACTAGGACTACATTAATAACCCTACACAAAATTGCTTAAATCAAATTCTAATTCGGAGCGGGAGCTCCTGGACTTATGTAGTCTTGTCCTGTAGTAGGCCAACATAATACATTGTAAATAAGTTGTAAACCCCAATACAACACAACGTAGCTAAAAAAATTGCAACTGAAGGTTGTGGACAGACCTTGGGTTTTCACTGTTGGTTATGTTATGTATCATGTGAGAGCACCTCCAGAAAAATATTTCGCCCATTTTATTCATTTGAGACCCCGGGTGACGATGTGAGTAGGCCCTATCTTACGTTTCAGATACATGCTGCGTTCTAACCCGGAACATAGTGGAGGGCGAGATCGTTCTAACTAGTGTAGACCTACTAACACAAAGTTTCAACGTCTGTCTGGGTACTGGCAGACTCAATTCAGCGCCACATGGTTACCCCTGCATCACGTCCAATTGAAGTAGGCCGGCCTATCGACCATGTAAAAAATAAACAATACGGGAATTTCGTCTTTATATCTAGTCTAACTGGTCAATGCGCGGCACAAAAAACAAGAAAACTTTTGCAGTTCTAGTCTATGAACATGTTTACATCATATGGTCATATGAAGAAGCCAAAATAAAATCACCGATTTTTTTATGACTGGGTATCCATTTATAACAATCGTGATAGTGATAGAATAAACACACTAAATTCAAAAAACATGTTGCATGACGTTTGTCGCGATCAACAACAAAACATCACCATTTTATCAAAATCACAGATTTAATACGCATAGGCCTATAATGCACGGAACCCTCTATGGAATGCTTTTGACCTTTTTTTTTAGCAGAAAAAATGATGGTGATAAGGCATGTGTAAATGAAATGAATCGGGCTTTAGGGCACTTTTGTGCACATGCAGGCTAAATTGGACCAGGAGAACATCCTGAGGATGATGAGATGAATCAGATGACACTGCCCTCCAGACACTAGACCCTAGAGGTCTGAGGCCGAGCACGCTCTCTTTCGGTCACGGAGCCTCCCCACAATACTGAGTTTTACGAGTGGATGGGGAAGAAACATTTTTGTTTTTTTCAAACCGCCAAGACCGGGAAACGAACCCCGAGCTCTAGCGTGAAAGGAAGCGGTGCTAACCACTACCCTTGGGCCCCCGCCCTCAAGGCATGTGTAAGCTATTAAATCAAATTATATTTATTTAAAATCGTTTTTTGTGGACAATACAAACATTAGCCAAAGGCTATTCTCCCGATTTGTAGTTTTGAAAAATCAACAATATTATAGCGAAATATGTGTTTTTGATGGGTGATAATCTGATAATGGAAAATTCTACCTCAAGCTTGTTAAGGCTACACTTATAACAATCGTCATGCTGGGGCACCATGGACGGGGCTCAGTGGACATTATGCCCTGGGGCACCATGGTGTCCCATTAAGTTTCTACGCCTTATTTATCACTCTCAGCACCCTTCGGTTGCTAAGGTTCACTCAGGGGAGAGGCTCTTGGTCCCTTCGCCATCATGACAAGATCATGATCACCTAAAATATTATCCAGTGTTAGTGATGAGTAGGATTTTCCTACGTTTTGACAGTTTTTCCATCGGATCAATGGTGGCTCACTGATACAGTGATCACTGCCAGTTGGTCGCCAGCGGTCGGCCAGTGGGGTGCCAGAAAAAACAATGGTGGTGGTGGGCTGTCGGTGGCCAATGGACAAGCTGCCAGTGCCCAGATAGCAGAAATTCAGTGGGCTGTCGGCGGTCCACTAGTGAAGCCTTCAGCAGACCTCTGGGTGTTTGTCCGGTGGGCCACTAGCAACCCACTGACTACAGCCGCTGCTGCCAGTGGATCATCAGTGGACAGTCAGACAATATCTGGTGGCCCACCGCTGACCCGCCAGCTGATGTAGGTCTATATGGCAGTGGATGAGATGGTGCTAGGCTGCTAGCAGCCCGCTGGTGGTGCACTGTCAGAGATGGCTGTAGTCAGTGAATCGCTAGTCAATGCCTTTGTCCAAACACATGAGGCCTTTAGGCCGGGTTAATTCTTGATGTTGATGGATAGAGCATACGGCCGAGGGGTCCTTTCATCAATTGATGGCTAATTTTCTGTCAAGACAAGACCTGGCAGTGTCACCATGGAAGTTGCAGCTGAGACTAGAAATTCAAGTTCAATGCAGACTGCTAAATATCTTTTAGTAACGTTTTTATATAATTCTGTTAGTGATATGTATGACTGATATATAAGCTCATGGTAAAGTATCCCATATCTGCAAAAAATGATGTTCAAGACATGCCACCCCTTGCCATGCTAACTTGATAACTGTAGGGTATAATTTCCTGCTCATTGTAGTCCAGCCATTCATTTAGAAATTATATGCATAGTGGACTAATCTAATATTTTGATGTGATGTGGGCCTACCTAGCCTCTACCTAGGCATTCCCCCCAATGGAGCTAGGCCTAAAACACATGCTGTGTAACAGTCGACCCGTGCTGGTTTGGCATTGGATGCAATAGGCCTACACCTCTAGAATTGGAGATTTAATTCCGCTCTATGATAAATAGCCAAATTTAAATTGTTGCCGGTCCGACATGACAAACTTAAAATTGTAACATTTCCAACCTCAGTCAAGGTGAAGCTGTGGCAAGAGGATGAGCATCATTTAATTATCCATTGTATAGTAATCAGTCTTGATAAAGATGAAATAAGCACACAACATTCTTCGTTCATTTACTGTTGTCGCCGTTGCATGGTGTGTGTTGCGATCAACAGTAAAACATCACAATTTTATCAAAGTCACATATTTGATACGCATGCCATATGCCATTCTGAATGACACACCCTTATAAGTGAACAATTTGTAGTATTTCCCTTTGCCCCAGCTACATGAGGCCTTTGGCCCTAGTTTATCTCTAGGAATTTAAGTGTCAACTCAACTCCAAAAATGGGTCGATTCCTCCTGCACTAATACTGTTTCAGGTAGTAACGTTTTTTTCAAATTTAACAATTCAATTTTACTTACTTTTCATTACTAAAATGAATTTTTCTTATGTCCAAAATCGGGTGTGAAGTGGGCAAATCCAGGATCTCAAGAAAGGGGCGTGGGGGGGGGGGGGGGGGCGGGTAGGCCTATTTGCCCAAGATTTATTTTGGGAAAAGTTAAGTTACGTTAAGAGACTTGCATGACAAAATTATTTACTTTTTTCTGACAAGGCCTAAATTTTTTAAGGTAAAATGTTTTTTTCCTGCCAATTTAGGTTTTGGATATAAATTCCTGACTTCTATTTCTTAAACATGGTAAAGTGTAACACAAAGAGCCGCAAATAATCTAAGCACAGCTACCCCATGTTCGAAAAAAATCAACGTTTTACAATGACATTTTTCTTCGAAACTTAAAAAACTAATATTCCAATATTGCTTATTTTGATAAATTTCAGATTTTTTTTCATCAATACGTGGACTACTGTTAGAAAAAATGGTCTGATCTCCCTAACTAGTATAATTGGGGAAATTCATGCTGTTTTGAGGATGGTGTTTTGAGAATTAAGTGTGTTCTGGTAATCATTTAATTTCCCTTTCAAGAGCTTACAAAAATTATGTAATGTGCTTAAGTTCATCTGCAATTTTCGTTACTTTACCCATTTGTTTACCATTGTTTTAATACCATGTTTACATCAATTTCAATTGAATTGAATTTTAGCGTTCAACAAACATGATCATAATTTTGTAAGGACCTTTTAACATGTTTGATGTCATGGCATGATGATAACATTATTAAACTGAACAAAGCTTCTCATCCACGACTCACTGGATGATATACATGATATACTGTTATTTCCTACGTTCCACGTGTCTACAGTTGCAGTAACCTGGTAGGGGACTGCATGGTCATGCCGTTCTCTCCGAAGCCGTAGATTGGTTTATTTGTTTTTATTTTGTACGGGGCCAATCTGGGGCGGGGCTAGTAACATGAGTAAGGGGCAACGATGGCTGGTCATGGGGATCGCGCTTTTTCTCTTGCAGCTCCACGAGAATGAAACTTAGGCCTACATGTACTACTATCTGGTATTAGAGACATCACTGACATTGTTTTTATTACCCTCGAAGAGGCCTAAATTAAATCCTACTGATATGCTTAAACGCAGCGCCCCGAATCAATATTAATATAAAGATATTTGTTGTAACAAGGAAGTGTATAGTAGTAGGCCCTACATGGTATAATATTTATAATGTTTATAGTACTTACTATAATAATTTATTAATAACTTTGCCTATTGTTGCATTAAGTAGATATATTTATAAACAGATCGTGAAGTAACGTTAGAATGTGTTATGATCTAGATATAAAGGCATGCATGATTGATTACATATGTATTATATATTTACGCAATCATTATTATCAACAACCATGGCACACATACCATGCATAGCCTACCTATACGTACGGTAGGCCCTATGATCAGATCAGATTATAGCCATGATATGGTATGTTGAGCGTGGAGAATAGGCCTACATGTAATAGGCTGCATGAGGCTGCATGCAGGCCCAGGGTACGACGTCCGAGATCTCGACCATACTAAAGCGAAAAACACGCGAGCGCAAATATTTTCAAGTACACATATGTGGGGATGCGAGGTGGCTTGTTGAAGGGTGAACGGCAGAAACATATCATAAACTTCATCTTTCCCCGTCAGGTCGACGGTTCCGATTAACTTCACAAAACTTCTCTTCAGATTATTATGTTTATTGGTCTAGACATCGAACACCAGCAATGCACAACCCCGCGCACGACACGTCTCAGTCAAACTCCGAGCGGACGACCTGCGCCACGTCCGCAGTCGCCAAGAGCTATATCACAAGTGCGGGAAAAACGGTTTTATGCACACGATACTGAAGTACCAAAACGAGGCAGTCATCTCCTGTCTCACCGCGTCCGGGGAGATCAGAGACGACTGTCACAGTAATTGAGCGAAGCAGGGATTCTACACATGTACACTATTTATCAACATATCAATTTCTAAACACACCAGTGCGAAGGCCAAGTTTCAAAGGAAAAGTTTCAAACTCGCTTGATTTTATTCCGCGTTCGCACCGGTTCCGCTTGGGAAATGCAGGAAATTAAACGATGCTGTGTTCATGCAGTACTTAATATCATTGCTTAAAGCCGGCGCTCAGAGGCATTTGTGAAAAAAAACGATATATCAAGAACTGCTAATCCAAATCGCTCATTGTTTTGTTTGTAGGCACTCGCCGCCTTCCTGTCCCCAAAATGAAAATGTTTTGGTCGTGTTTCAGTGGTTTTGATTAAAATGGCCGCCATTTTCATTTTTCGAGTCCTTGTTAACCCTTGTCCTGCTGAATTGTTTGAATTGTATTTTTCGTCATTTGAAGCTGGAATTGCTAACGCAATTTCCAGCTTCTAATGACGAAAAATATTTTTATTTTTTGAAAATATACATCTTCTTAATTGAGTTATTAGACTAACTGAAAATCTACCACCAACTATATTATCCATTTCAGTGACATATTATTTGGTTTAAAATATGCTTAAAACCGTATATATCCGGGTCTAGCAGGACAAGGGTTAATGCGTTGGGCACTCTCGAGAACAGCTTGTCTGAATCACTTGTGATTTTGTATACAAGTCGACACTGTATTTGTAACTTTAATCATGTTAATGTTGCCTGAATCTAAATAAAAATGGACTGTGTGCATTTGTTTTTGATATAGCATTTCATTTATTTCGCTATTAGGTTATAGTCGTCCGGGAATATTAGTGCTAAACTGAGATTTTTCAGTTGGGTATTTTAATATCCATTAAGGTTTCTATTTACATTGTTTTAGGTGTGAATTCATTATACTTTAGAGCATGATGAGTAAATGGTTGCGGTATTTATTGTTGCGGTTACGTAATCAGGTAATGTTGTGATGATTTAATGCTGACTTTAAGATTTGTATGCCCAATGTAGGACCCAATATAGCAATTATTTAAGTATGTTTCCATCGACTTCCTACTTCGCTGACCAGAAATATGCCTTCACCATGCTAAATAGTGGATAGTATTATACAATAATGACCTTTTTTGTATTCGCATACTTTTGCGTCTATACAAGTATATAAGCTCCACCAAAGTGATATAAAAGTAATACTCCCAATTCATCTTGCCACGGTGACATTGTGTGATATGTATCTCTCCTTCAATTTGATTTGTTAGGTGATCTGATCAAGACCAAGTTTCAAGGGCAAGTTCATTTTCTGGGATGCTATTAGTATTAGCGTGATTACTAACACTGACATGACCTCTTTTCGTTATGTATATACACCTGTATACAGGTATTGCGTTGCGTCGTCCCAGCAGAGTACAAATAATATCGGCTGAATGTTTGGCCAGTGTTACCCTGCAAAAGCAAACAGCAGTAACTGCTTACTTTTCGAGTAAGTAGTTACTGCTGTTTGCCTTTGCACGAAAAGTGCGATACTTTTCCTTCCAGCTGAAGAAAGTTAGGCCAACCTCAGACCATGGAGGTAGTAACTGATACCCAGCAAACACACAACATTTGTATAACATTAGTACAACGTCAGCCCAATGTCTTCGACGTTGGTCCAACAATGTACAAATGTTATACAAATGTTTTGTGTTTGCTTGGTCCATGCTCAAATCCACTGAACCTGTCCGTCTGGCTATTAAGATCTCGCCAGACAGGCAGTAACAAATGAACAATACCTGAATACCAATAGGTATTGTGTCTACCATCCCAGCAAACACGAGACATTCACCCAATGCTGTTTTAACGTTGGGCCGGGTATCTATATAAAGTTTGTGGAGTGATGTCTTATAATTTACTGCTTAAAGCAATTAAATTTCTCGGTGAACTAGTAAATAATGCAATATTCACTCGGGAGATTAATTGATAGGTTTGTATCTTATAATCTGATAATAATGATAATTTAACATTAAGGTTGTGTCACACAAATTAATACATTATGCGCATACTGTGGCTATCTACTTCAGCCTTAAGGTTGAAGCTAACTTACCAACCCTTTAAACTCTCCAGTGCTCTCACGATGCATCAAAGCATAATTTTGCATCTCTGGACATAGCCTCAGTGGCTGAAACAGGTTTCAGCCACAGATTGACCGCGTACAAAATCGTGGGACATTTCTTTGAGTTTTATGTGAAATATTAATGCTTGTTTTCCTCTGTTACAGTCGTTACTGGGTCTGATATGTGTACAGAGCTACAGTGTGCCCTCCACAGAGGCCAAACCAGTGGTTATCACAGAGAACGTCTCATTCAGACCAGCCTACGACAGCCCCATTCCTGCTGTTGACCGCCCCCTGGCCGTCGTCTATGGTTGGCTGGTGGCCAAGTCTCGTCACATGCACAAATATGGTGATTTCTACCTCAGCAAAGGGTTTGACGTCGTACATATTAAAGTTAACCCACAACAGCTATTGAGGCCATCAGCGGCACAGAAAGTGGTCCAGCATTTGGTAGATTTTATGGGAGAAGCACAACGGAAAACTCAACCCATTCTAATCCACGGGTTCTCTGTTGGGGCGTATCTCTATGGGGAAACCTTGGTGAAGCTGCTCAGAGATCCTAAACAAGAGGTTGCTAAGCAGATTAAATGTCAAATCCTGGACAGTCCTGTAGACTTGGTCGGCTTGCCTCACGGGTTTGGCCAGGCTGTATCCAATGTACCCATGTTTCAAAACGCCATGAAACATGGCATAGAATTATACTTGAAAATGATGAAAAAGCAGTATGAACAGTACAGACGTTCCTCTGACACATTTCGAGGTAATCCACTCGGCATTCCAACACTGTTTCTCTATTCGCGCTCAGATCACATCGCCGAGCCGGCAATCATAGAAGAGGTTATGAAAGATTGGGAGAAGCGGGACATTCCCGTCATGTCCAGATGCTGGGACAATTCGCCTCACGTGAGTCATTTCCAGCACTACCCTCTGGAGTACATTGCTATGTTGAACACTTTCTTGCAGACAGTGGGTCTTGTCAGTGAGAAGGATGAGCGTATCGTTACTGCACAATTTGCCGGTTGAGACGAGCCCTCATTTCAACAGAATTAAGCTGAGATTTCTTTCGTCTGGTTTTACAACCAAACACTGCTTGTATTTAAAAGTATTGTTCACAGATTTGTCAGTCGACCATCATGACCATATACCATGTATAGTATAGTAGACCACCTATAAAGCACGTAACATTGGTACATCGTCCTATCAAGCTAGGTTTTTTTTAAATACTATGGTATTCTTATCCGCTGTACATAGTATTCAGGTATTGTATTTATATGTAGGCCTACTTTTTCAGTTCATGTTTTTCGCAATTTTGGTAATTGGATGTGTCAGTACATCATCCAGACTTAGACTTGGAAAACATCTTAAAATAACGCATTTACAATTTTGTTATTTAAATGTGATTGTTTTGTTCAGGATCATATACTTATTTTAATCATATCATATAATGATAATATGATATGTTTGTAAGGTTATTTATTCTTTTGTTTATATGATAAACATCAACATTGGGCCGTATAGCAAGTATATAGACCCTATATATTACATTAATGTATAGCCCACTAGCCCACGCAATTATATATACTTTGCATATTTTTCAGACCTATGATGACAAAATTAAATCTACACGATTATCATGATTATGCAAATAGTGATAAAAACATTGGAATGAAGATTTTGACGTTTGATATGTATCCTAGTCCCATACATCATATGAATAAAATCATTTTGATTTGTTCGTACTTATCCGACAAATACTCGTATTGAACTGTAATTATTTTTATTGATCATTATTGGCTATTCAGTCTTTATTTTCCAATGTTAGTAATGGAAAATACACAAAATTAATAATAAACTTGTTTATTCCCCAATGGAAATAATCGAATCTACACCGTGTGTACAAATCATGTATGGAAGGATGTATTATTATCTAGCACAACTGCACTGTATCATATTTTGATGATATATCCTTGTTGCTTGAATGCTATTAGATCTATTAGCATGATTAGATCTAGTAGAAACCGTTTTTAATGACGGTTAGATTTTTAAATACTTTAATGTATACATTTTTTCCTGCTCCTAATATCCGACAGAGAAATATTACTGGTGGAGTGCTTGTGGAAACACAGAGTCCTTCTGTGTTGACAGTGATATGAGTCGTTATGCGGTGCCACCAGGTACGAAGACATCACGTTCGATAAATGCACTGGAAGGTTTCCCTTAATATTCAGTCAACAGACACAAGATATATAAAGATGTTGAACCGATATATTGTTTTGATGTTGGGCAGGCCCAGCACCGAAACAATATTGGTCGTGTATTTTTGAGTTTGTGAATTTTGTGAAAGTAAATGAGCAGTTTCAATGGGAAAAAATGATTGGGTCTTGCAAGATCATCTGGAGAGATTGTAGCACAATTTCAATTATAAATAGGGTTGTGTTCATTTACTGTATACATAAATAACAAAAACAATTTTTTATAAAATTTGTTGAAATATGTGGTTGATCTCATTGAAGTGAATGTTTACTGGTACTTTTTTAAGTTGATTAAAATTTGTTTAATACTACTAGCAGCTACTTAGTTTTCGGCCCAAGTATGGTATTCTACCCCCTGATTTAAATAACAACCGAATGACGGGTTTGATTGGCTGATATCGTCATGTGACAGGCTAAACCACTACAATTTGTAGAGGGTAGAATACCATACATGGTCCGAGTTTTTTTCGAGTCAGCGTCGCAAACGATATCACAACATTAACCCAACATAGAATAAACATGTGTTCGCTTTATCACGTTTATCGGGCATTCAGATTTAGAGATTGCTCGCGCGCACCATAACTCACGAACTTAACCGATTAAATCAGGTGAGTGAAATACAGCTCACCTCAGTGTCGTAAAGCTGTTTTTTCAACAGCGAATTGATAAAAAAAATCAATTTCTAGAACCAGTTTGCCATTGCGGTTTAACTTTTTTCAATCGTCACTAATTTTCAAATATGAAGGCCTGCTTTATCATGTTTACAGTCCTGTTGAGTTGTGAGGTTTCTGTTCTGGAGTTCATTCTACAATTTTGTGTAAAAAAACAAAATTTGCAATCTGTTGCTTTACCATGTTTACTGCACACATGTATAAATCACATTTTATCTATTCAAACGAGTACGCTGCTGCTTCTGTCACAATACCATTACTGAGCGAGAATAATAATGCTAATCAGTGAATAGTGAATCTATGTTGACATAACTTTCAGTGGACGTTGATATCCCAGTGGATATGAGACATTGAGCCAATGTCGGGTTGATACTGGGTCACTCATCATCAACCCAAAATTGGCTCAATGTCTCATGAGAGATGAGTCTCTTCTAACCCTTGAAGCGCTTATCTCGACTATAATGGTTTGTATCAGTTTATCACCCCATTGAAATCGCAAATATTGGGAACGAAACGTGTGTTTGAACATCAAGATTTGAAAATGTTTAGTCCCAAATTAAAACAAATATGTGTAATTTTCACCCACTTGAAGTTGTGGGTAGCGGTAGCGACACACAACTTCAAGTGGGTGAAAATTCCAATTATTTAATTTAGCGGTTAAAGGGTTAGTCATCGCAGAGATACCACAGGTCACTGTGACATGGACATTGGCGAGAGTGTTATTGTTTAAACATTCCAGCATACACGAGACATTAACCCAGCGTTGGTACAATGCTGTCCCGCCGTGTGGCGACATCGAGCCGACATTGTGCCAACGTGTCTTGTTTGCATGGATTGCAAACAATTTGATATTGCACTGTGTGATAAGCTGATAAGAACCCGACCCGGCATACACCGCTGAGGCAATGCTGATTTAATGCTGGCCCAGTGTCGCAGACAATGTGCCAGTTATATATCCGCATTGGTTCAGGGTCTCGTATTTGCTGTGTGGTGAGTTCGTGAACTTACGAAGTGGTACACCACTCGCCACTTGTGCTCAATATCAGACAAAGAGTCTCTAAAAGTTAGCAAACTGCTCCCGATGATGTTTTAATGTTGGGCCAGCGTCCCAAACGGTGGCCCTACATTACAACAACATCCGGTGATCTATCAAGTTATCTGTCCGAATATCTGTGCGAGTTGTGGATCCCTTTTATATAAAAAAAACTAATACCACGGTAAATGTACTGTAAATCAACAGAACATTTTGACAAACCCAATTGCACAACATTTATATTTGAAATAAATTACTCTTCAATTTATTGTTGTCTATTTTTTATTTGATCAAGAAAGTATCTATGGACACTATCATGTTGGCACCTTAGAGAAAGCAAGACGTACGTGACATAGAATTGTAAATGTCGTTGGACTTGCCATAATTCAATTATTACATGTTTCGTCAAAACTATATTGCACCAAAGTAGGCATGTTGGTGTAGAACTTGACTACTTGCCCTGGCCGATCACGCTATGTGCTAATAGCAGGTATCACTATATCATGTATATTATTTGCCGTGATGTGGTCCGATTGCAAAGTTTAAATTGGGAGGTCAAGAACAGACTGGTTGACCTTTCTGATAATATCACGCCACTAAGGATTTTGGACTTCAGCTTGATTATTTAGACGCTATTGATAATGCATCAAAACCCAATTTGGCAAATAAAAGAGGTAATATATATTTAAAGAGAGCAGCTACCAAGTTTTGCAGTTTGGTGCGCTTCACATTCTTCATATGACACCACTGGAGCCAGGACATATAGGCGCAACCCGATTTGTCACTAAATAATTCAGTTTCAAATTTCATATTAATTTACCCAGAACGTATGGATCTAACCCTGTTTTTTTTCACATTAAATTTCACACCACCCAGCCCTTTGAAACACGCTACTTTTGTGTACTATACATTGTGTACCTTCACAGTAACGTGAGTGTTCAGTGGGCCTACAATTAGGATGTGCGCATATGTGGCTATACATACACCATCTACATTGAAAATATAGATTACTAGTGTAGGCTCATTTGTCACATATAACACTTCCGTGCATTTTGTCTGTTAAAATTGATTTTTTACTTTATTCTGATACAAAATATTATAAAGATCAAGAAAAAAAAGGATTGCATTTTTTAAAGGTCGAGAAAATGTCTAAATTCGCGAAATCCAAGATGGCCGCCAGCGTATATAAAAATAAACATATTTACGAGTAATTTTGCAACTACATACGCTAGAGACATAAAAATATGTCTATTCTCATGTTTTCTGTTATGAGAAAGCACATTCTTTCATCCGTTTTAAGAAAAAAATATTGTTAAGTCTATATTTATGCAAATATAAGCAAAAACAACCGCATATCGCAGTGAAACTGTGACTAACATTGTTTTGGCTTAAAGGTGTTTTTTTCTGTTTTGATTTTACTTGGCTGGTTCCCCTATGGTGATATCTGGGCTGATATGGAGCTCTCATCCTTGTGGGGTTTTTGTAAAACATGAAAATAAAAATGGCTGCCATGAAATCCCTGAAGTTATATTTTGAGCAACAAACCACAATATTTTTTATCGGGAACTCCAATAAAACAAATCCTACCATCATTCAACATCATTATAATGCCTAAAATGCTACGATAAGCATTATTATATATATTCCCGAGTAAATTTCGTACCGGCACATCTATTCATTATACGTGTGTAGTAAGACTACGCATCACCCATAAACATAACTATGTAACTGGCTGCATGATAGGTTTGAATATGAACCAAACGATCATGAAAGTGTAATTGTTCAGATACACTGAGGGTCCCCTTCCCGATGGGGGCTTTATAATGTCATTGCAATGTCAAATCAAATCTTAATAAATTAATTCCAGTCTGGTATATTCTGCACATAATTCTGAATTGCAAGACGTCAACTGCGCAACTAACACTTCTGAAAGCCAAAATGTTAGGTGATGTCATGTTACATATTAAATTAAAATAGTGGAAGAATAACTGAACTAGTTTTCATATTCAGATATTTACACAGATCAACAGGTGCGTATCGGTATTAATAATTCGGTGCCATAATTATAAAGATTATTTGCAAAAAGTCATACCATACTGGGGTTTTTTTCAGACTCGTCCTCAAGCACTTGCAAAATTTGACGCAAAAAAAGTAATGTTTTACACATTAATTGAAAGGGGTAGACCAATGCTAACGAAAATAAAGATTTATATTGGTTCGGGTTGCAGGGTTGGCCTTTAGAGTACGGTAACAAACAAATTTTATACCAAGGATAACCTAGGGTCATTGCAAAGTCCAATAATAGCTCTTCGCACATAAAACAATTATTACGCAATTCAGGCATTTAGTTATCATACAAGTCTAGACTATCCTCTGCAAAAGATATTTTGTTCATTTGACACAATCAATTCATTATAGTAGCTATGCCTTTATTTCATTCCAATTTGATAGAGTTAAAACTAACATTGGTCTTATTGCGATGGCAAAAGGCGGAGGTACCATCTGGATCTTACATTGCTGTTGAGCAGTATCCTTGTGGTACGTATGTATGAAAAATTTACTCAACATTTTAGTGTGTTTGCAGTTAAGATGACTCAACATTTTAGTGTGTTTGAAGTTAAGATGACCATAACCGTGTATGGTCTCGGCTCGAGTTACTTAGCGTTAGAGTTATTGCCCTACTACGATAAATCATATTAATTTATTGCAGAATATCATTCATAATAAATAAATGAACGGTACATTATACAATTTGAATGAGTTAATCTAAAATAAAGAAAATTATTATCCAATCGTTAGTTTTTAAGAGCTGTTATAGCTGTGACCATGATTGTGAAAAATCATTATCCTTAAATGTATATTGTATCATATAATTTCGGATACGGTATGTGATATACTTTATGTCAATAACTTAATGAAAACTAATTCAATTATACCTCAACATTACACTAACAAAAATATATACTACAAGATATATATAGAGATGTAGTTATCATATGTAATGGCAGCACATGTGTGAAACGTGAATCCAAAGTACGTACAGAGTCGAGGCCTTTTGTTAAGAGTTGAGCCTGAGAACCACTCTCAGAAACATTCTAAACATACTTTGTTTTAATTTTTTTCTTTTTCGATATATATTTAGAGAACAGATAGTTCCGATAATATAATCAGCAATATATTAAAAAGTTTGACTGGTATTGTTATATCAGATAAATGAAGTAGGTGAATCAGGCAGATGAGATTATAATAATTATAAACCACTTATTATACAATCATTGCATGAATATGTGCACATACAAGTGGTACAAGTAACATAAAGTAAACTAAGTTACATATTTTAGGAGTGGTAAGCATAACAGTTTAATAAATTTTGTCATATTACATTCTTTGGCTGCTAGAATTTAAAAACAAATTGTAACTTTTACGTGTCTTTTTGTGGCAGCATTCTTAATAATATAATTATATAACTTCATGCTCGACATGTTTGAGGTCACGACTCGAGTGGAGGTTCAAAAATGTGATGATGCCGTTCGAATCACAGACTGTTTAAACTTCTCCACTATCGTTTTATATTGTTATTAAAAAACTTAATTTATTTGGCAAACTGAAGTTTACTTTGTGCCAGAAAAGTCATTTTAGTAACTGCCTTTGGTATCGCCTTGCATGGCAGATAATGTTATGTAATATTTAAAAAAATGGTCACGTAATTATTTGAATAATATTTCATAAATTTGTTGATAAGATATTTCTTAGGGGGGGGGGGGGTGAAAATAAATGGGTAAATAAGTGAACGAATGACTGGTGTATCTGGACACTCGTGAACATGGTGTATTAGAGCTGTACCAATTTCTGTATTTTCAAGAGGTGACACTTATATATCTAAGGGTATGAAAATCACATGTACTTCATATTCAATGGTCAATAAAATAATTCAGCTGTATCATGTGTGGCTGCTTTGTGTCTCGAACATAACGCCTAGATGAGTGTGCTGTGCAAAAATAAAGGTTTTCATGTTTTTAGACAGTGACATGTACAGATTGTTAGTTAAAACTTTTAGGCTATCCCGAGCATTGTGTCTATTGAGAAAGGGTGTGTAATTGTTAAAATCTGTACAGGCCTATTAAATGGCATGTTTTTGCCCGAAACTGTATGGGGCCTAGTTATTTTTGGCAATATTTGTATATTCAAAGGTATATTTTGTCCACAAAGGTATATTTAAGACTAACAGTTTGACTATCTTGTCTGCACACCGAACGCAATTTTTCACATAGTGCCCCACCCTATAGGGGGATAACCTCCTGAGCATGGTGAGATGTATCAGATGACACTGCCCTCCCCACAGTATCCTGAATTTCGTTCAAGGCCTAGTACACAACCTTTAGGACGCGTAGCAGATATCTTATACTATGTTTTTAAATTTTGTTGGGTAAGATTGAGAAAAATCGGGTTAAAACTGTTTATTTCTGAAATATAATAGTGTTATTAGTTTTCTCGCCTTAAAAACTATACAAATCGGTGTATTATACTCGTTTTTGTGTTCATTATTTTCAAAGTTATGGTGAAATAGATAATATCTTGGAGACATGGCGGCCATTCTGGATTTAGTCAATTTTCATAGATCTAAAGAGTTAGAAAAAAATGCAATCCCTTTTTTTTCTCATCACTACTATGTTCCAAAAGGGGATAAACAAAAAAATAACTTTTAACAAACATTTTGCACGAAAATACATAAGGACATATATACTATACATTTACGAGATTAGATTTACGAGATTCCATTTTTTACAATTATTCATTATGACCTAAATTATATACACTCCCCAGGCCAGCACACATCAACCATGTCAACGCTGTACCGGTATACTTCAACAATTGACAATTTTGAAGCACCCACAATGAGCACAGTGCTGTAATAATTATCTCGTTATCAGTCCCTGTATACTCAATGTTGGTGTGTTTATCATGTGTATTGGGTTTTGATACAACTGCACAATTTGCGCTGCGTCGGCCACTTTGCGGGTATCCAGTAAATACAAAATATGTGTATAATATTTGCACAGCGTCGAAGACGTTGGGCCGACGTTGTACAAATAATATAAAAAAGTTCTGTGTTTGCTGGGATATTGTCACGCTATGTCGCGCACCTTATATTATGCTGCACTGAGCATTACAAGTATTCCTGCCATGCTATTTTTTTCGTAATTCCTCGTCATGTAAGCCTACTGTACCTGGGGATTTTGGCGCAATGCAGAGAACATGGTAGTACCATGTTCTTTGCATTGCGCCAAAATCCATGGCACTGTGCAGGATACTTTTTTCCGTTGCCCATTCATTATCTCTTTGACCTGTTGACATGGTTGTCGACGATACACACAATTAGAGTCACCGGTTAGTACAGGAGCATGTGCAATCCCGTGGGAATTCAGTGGTAAAAATATGCCACCTATATGAAAATGTTCAGAATAGACCACAGAAATAAGATAAGTTTGATGGAGTAGGGGGCCTACGTAAATGGCTGTCAAAACCCTCTTATCAAGCAAAATTCAAAATGGCCGCCAATAAATTACTAAAGTTATCACATCTTTATCAATAATTGAGACAAGATTATTCACCAAACCGTGTGTTTTTTCAGCATCAAGAAATACAATAAAACAAACGATACATTTATTTGACAGCTGTATCATGCAAAATTCTTAATGGCCGTCATGAAGTCCCTGAAGTTAGCATGTAATAGTCAATAATTGATATAGAGACGCGATTATTTCACCAAACCACATGTTTTCGGCACCAAGGGATGCGATAAACACACTATACCTTTACACAACATCATTACATGTACTGTATCATACAAAAAATTCAAAATTGCCGCTATAACCATGGTAACATAATCACAAAAGTTATCATATAATCCGCAATATTTCAGACGGAGGGTTGATTTTTTGTAACCAGGGAATACAATGGCACCGTTTCTAACTTTTCTCGCTTTAGAAATCAGTATCTTGTCTGAAACACTACACCACATAAAAAAACGATTATGCTGCATGTTATCTTGTATCCCAAAAAATACACCAATGCACCTGGTGTGGTGGTGAATTCAGTATTGGGGGGAGCCTCTGTCAACGATAAGTAGTGTGCTTGCTTTCAGACTACCCTAACTCAGATTTTAAATTATGGGTCTAGGCGACAGTGCCATCAGATTCATACCACTATCCTTGGTGGGCAATCCTGATTCAGAGTAGTCTGTATGCCCGCGTACTCACTGTTCCGAGGCTCATTCATTAATTCGTAGAACTAAGAATTGCTATAGTATCAACACATTTCTGAAAATGAAATTGATCCCCTTTTTGCTGATATCATGAGATACACGGGGGTTAATGCCGCGCTGTTATTATCCAATAGAATACTTGATGTTAGTTAATTTATAAACAGTGCAAACAAAAAAAGATAAAATAATATTTATTTCAATTATATTTTTATTTTTAATTATATAATTATATATCTGATATTACATAATAATTATACTACTTCTAAGTCAATATCACATTTTAAACAAATCATCTGTTCGTAACCTCAATGCTAATGAATTATCACAATCAGAGCATCGTAGCGATAAAAGTTCTTTAAATCTAGACATTATTAAGGGTTTCTACAATATTTAGAAAACAGAACAATCATGACGTTTATTGACTTTTCATGACCAAAGTGTTTGGGCTTGCTTCTTTGATTTTTTCACATTAAATTTAATTCCCTGACTTTACCCAATGTTTTAACGTAAGGTGTTTTCCGTGACAAGTCAGGGTTGTCATAAACAATCCTGACTTTTCAGGTTATTAAGGTGTCGCGGCAACCTTGAATAATGTCATTTCATTTTATATTATCTTTATAATTTAAAGTGTATAATGTACTTTATTGCCATAACTCTACAATATTTTAATCTAATTAGAGGAAGACAATAATACATTGCAGAATGGAACAATAACCTGTTATTTACCTTATAACATCTTCTTAACCAGCTGTAATTTAGTTGTGAACGTATATATTGTGAAATATAGGTTGCATGACAAATGAACTGTACAACTTAGGTGAAAAATATAGTAGGCCTACTATTTGAGCAAAACTTTACATTTGAAAACCCCAAGATCTCAAAGTCAAACAAGCCCAAATTATGTGTATTCAGAAATCACAAGTTTGTCTGTGGCGTCTCAGGAAAAAAAATGTTTGTTTTTGATCAGGGGCGAAAAATATTATGTTTTTCTTGTTGGAAGGAAAAAAGATGGCTAGGAAAAAAAACCCATACCCTCCCCACTGGTTTTAAATGGTCCGCCCCTAAGGGTGAGAATTCTATAATAGCGATGTATGTAAAAAGTTGGTTGTTATATTGTAGGAAGTTGCTACGTTTTCCAGAATGTATTTTACCTATATACTATTCATAAAAATAAGTAGTTTTTCATCTCTGGTTTTGCCGCGGGCAACATTTCTATATTATGGGTTTTACTCTGATACGTTTTAAAAATATCAGCACTACATCAATGTATTTTATATAATAATGTAGGCCCTACAACCAATAATGTATATAGGCCTACCCTGAAACTTGTACGGATATAATATTGTAATGAAATTTGATTTGATTTAATTTAATTATGAACACAATATGAATTCATACAAGCATCCCCACTATTATAAGGTGTATGGGAGCGACATCTGGTGAGGAGTGTGATTAGAGGCTATTGGGTAATATTCACCAGGTGGAGCTAGTTACCGTTTCTTTTGTGAATTTCGCTTAGATGTGTGCATTGATCCTACTTGTAGACCAATGCAAATTAATTTATTGAATGGCAAAATCTGAAAAGGGCTCCAGAAATTTGCTTGTAAGCTAAATGTCACACACACACGACCTATCTGGATTTGTCTTAAGTTGTAACTGACATATCCATGTACAGTAATAGTCTGACACTTGAAAATCTAACGTAACGATAACGATAACGATCTTTTGTATTATAATGACCTGTGATACAATGATTTTGTTATATCAGGCATAAATTAAACAGTTTCAACACCCAGCCGAATGGGCTTATAAGTCACTTTAAAATATAATTATAACTTTGTGTACTTGTAAAAAATACAGATTTGGTAACACACTGAGACGCAGTAGCACTGGAAACATTCCCAAGTTGGCCAACCTGAAGAAAAAAAAATCAATACCCCGCGCCTCAGCGTATTGATATAATATTTCATATAGATATATATATAGTATATATATATACAATATTACATTGCTATTATAAATTTTATAAACATGAAAATTCGTAATCAATATAATCTGTTGAACATTTTATGAAACATACAGTGCTTCTCGGCGTTTTTGAAATGCTTTATGTATATATTTAGCCAGTGGACGGACGGCCTGCTGCATAAGAGCATTCAGCTTTGCTACATTATCACCTACTAAATTGGACAAATATATCTCTAATAAATTCTGCCTCTCTATATTGTATTTCGGGCAATGTAAAATAAAATGAAACTCATCTTCTACAGACTCTTGGTCACAAAACATACATTTTCTCTCACTGAGTGGCTCATTTTTGAAACGACATGTCTCGACTCTTAGAGGAAGAATACCACACCTAAATTGGGCTAAATAAATCTTTCCTGACGTGAAAGATTAAAAGCTATGTAATTCTCAAGCTTGTAATTAGTTTTTAACGTATGTATTTACAATTAGGTGTGAAAATCACAAGCACTATAGGCCATGGGCTACCTTTGCACCCTACGTGCAGTAAATATCAGCAGTAAAAAATAGGGTCCAACTTTATAATTTGACTGCTTATATATGGAGGTACCCAAAACTATCTAGAATTAAGGGGTATAGGTTACGTAATCGTCTGTCGTTGCTGCTCTAGTTAATCTACTTGTACACGTGCAATATACCGTGTAAATATATAAATACATAATTATTTCCGTATTGTGACACATAACACATTGTAGTGGAGTAAATAGTCGTCTCTCCACATATGTTCGAGCAACAGTTTAATTATAAAATACTCAAAATCAACAAGAAAACACAATCGTCGAAGTAAGTTATGTAACGACATAATAAAATATAATTACTAAACACTTCCCAACATTATCATGATTATAGCTTGTGATTATGTGTCTATATCTTGACATTCCATCTGACATTGAAATACTGTATCATGACATTATAATAGGGGCTACAATATAGTTCCATTTTGCTACCATTATATTTATTATTTCCTTAAAATAAAACATTTATGTGCTATTTACTCATTGCATAGAATGTTTTTGAATTAAATGCTTCTTACAAAACAAATTTCATGATAAAATAGTGTTTAATGGTCATTTTGTTCTTGAATAAAATATGAACCAACGCCTAGGTCGATTGTCCAGGGAATGTTTTTTGAGCTCACTAGCAGTGTTGACAGCTTCTAACATTCCATCATCCTCAACATAAATAATCATATTTAGCTACCGCTCTATACATTCAATGTCCAGCTACAATCTTTGTCAGATTTGCCATCTCGATATTTAGTTAATAGGTCAATTTGGCTTCAAAAACATCATCAGAATTACTTCTTCGACAAACGTTCAATCAGAAAGCAGTGGATGATCTGACCTAGGGGTCTGGAGGGCTTGTACTCAGATCCCAGGAAATTCAGGAGTCCAGAGCAGTGCTCGAAGAAATAACCAATAAAGCAACAATTTATGATAGGAATTAGATGACCAAGATAGGACGTAGACAAATTGATAAAATTGATGTCGGCATGGTTAAGGGGATAGACCACTGTTCATATTATTTGGTAGGCCTACTACTGTCGGTGACTAACTTTCCAGATAGGCGTCTAAAAGTGCAACATTGCAACCAAATTTTTAAACTGCATATTTTGCTCTTTTTTTTTAGATAAACGTTCGCCTATACTCTGAACAATGTTGGTCCTTTATAAAGAACCCTTCAGTACTAGTACCATGCAACCCCAGGAGAACCCTGGGGTTACATGGTAATAGTACTGAAGGGTTCCTTATAAAGAGCCTATTTTGTTTAGAGTGATACATATAATTATATCACACATAAAAAAAATGTTTTGAGTGAAAATACGCGTAATTCGCACTACATTTTAAAACTCGCACTACATCTGAAACATAATGCACACACATAACGACATTTAAGTCTATTTTTAAGCATTTTTGATTTTTTATTATTAAAAATACTTTTCTTGTCAAAAAGTAAATGTTGCTAAAATAACTTCTATAATGATATAACCCTGAGACACACCATTATGTGGCAAATTACTATCTCTACACGGCATAGTGCTTCATATTTTCTCATACACTGATTTCAGACTTGACTGCAAATACGTTTATGCCTGTTACCAGAAAGGCATTGCTATGCATTTCTGCTGTTACCAATAGGCTTTCATATCGTTCTCAGTATCCCGACTCTGTAATGAGCGGTTGGAGCTGGACATCACAACGAGGAAAATACACTATATATCGTATAATTAAAACAATGTTTGGCTTTGAAAATTATTTAAATGATTTATCAGATCTCTTGAGAAAGTATTTTACCAAGTTTAGTTGCCGAAATCATCGTTTGCTGATAGAGGTCCGGTGTCCGGTCCCAAGTCCTTCGTTTTGTAAAACAGATATATAGGAGAATATTTTCACTATTTACTTTGCTGTTTTAATTTCAAAGAAGAATGTAAAAAATATAGATGCAAAATAATGTATAAGACCTCAAACTATTTACCTTCAAGATTTTTTTAAACAGGAAAAGGGCGAAATGCGTAAAGAGTTTGCTTTTTTGCAAAAATAATAATTTGTAAATTTAGGAAATGAACTTCGTATATTGTATCATGTGCTAACGCCTTCCTGGCAACTCTTGTTTTGTCTTCGATTAAGGAAGACCATCAGAATAAACTACTTGGTACTTGTTGTCTACCTCTTCGTCGGACTACATTAAAAGTAATGAACGGATTTGCGTCAAACTGTCACCGAAGTTTGGGGATGATCTCTATTAGGATCCGGATACAGGATCCGGATTACGATCTGAATCTCATGGATTGGTGGTAAAGTAGGCCTACTATTTCGACCTACCTGTGTGTTTACTACTTTATGACATCATAGTCTCACAACTTTTGTATTTTACTATGGTTGCAGTCAACTTCCACCAGCGTTGGGTGTTTTCGCTAATTTCTCAGTCAATTCTTTATCAATTTCCATGAAATTTTGCAAGCACCCTATGCAAGTATTCCGGCGCCTACCCTGACAATTTCGTCAAATTTGAATCAGTATTTCAAAAGTTACACCATTTGCCATGTAGTAGAATTACATGTTAATATTTACCTGTAATTTACTTAGACCTACATCATCTCAAGGGTGATTGCTATTCAATTAAACGATACCATACCCATAACCACCGATAACATAGGTAATAAGCTATGCTGGGAATAAAATTTAGATCCGCCATGGAGTGGAATTGTGGCTCAAGCAAGGTATCTGCGGTAAAACAAGCTAAAATAAATAAATTGAACTTGTCCATGCATTCATTTAAGCTACGCCTACAGTTTGGGTAATTTAATCCAAGCAGAAACAAGACGTTGAATAAATGTGGGTTTAACGCTAGTGGTGTTACTTTTTGTCAGTAAGGGCAGCTCGTAGAGGTAGCTATGTACAGGGTAGATTTGTTTGCTACATCTTTTAATTATATGGAACTGCCATTAAAATATATGATGAACGGGGCCCGGTTTTACCCACATTTAAGGCAAGAAGGCCTTGATTGCGTGTTGATATTTAACTGATCGTGTGACAACCGGTAGCAACTATTGACAAATGATTATTGTGTAACATTTTTTATTTTCATTATCAAAATGCGAAACCTTTTTTGTGAAACGTTTTAACAGAGTATTTAAAAAAACAGCGTTGATTGCATAGTCATGATAGTAGATCACATCAATGTACCTACATCATTCTTGATTTGAGAATAACCTGTAAACATGATAAAATGGCAGAAATGTTCACACAGAATGGACATTCTCTATCTGTTAAAGCATGACCCCCATTTTTTCGTACCATGCTTTCAATTATCCGATGCAATTGCTAAAGATGTAGTAACGTGTACTCAACACAATAAAATACACCGTCATCATGCGTAAGCATGATAAAATTATCACAATATAAAAAAATACGCCCTTCATATATTTAACACGGACCTAAACTAACAATGTTCAGTGTGAATTTGCGTACAGAACTATCAAATAATTTAATTCGTGTTTGATAATCTATTGTCTCTCTCGTGCTATAAATAGAATATAATATAGGCAACATCATGAGTATTTGATGATTTTAAATTGAAAAAAAACACCTTTGGTTTGCATAGTTTATATAAAAATATTTCAGCGTTGTAAGGGCTCAACATGTTAAAGGCATGCATGTTGTCGTTGATATGAACATTACCATGATTACAAGATAAGCGCAAAATAGTATTAGGCCCTATACACAAATTTCAGGTGAAGTTTTATGAGCTGAAACGGAAAGATATGACTGATTTTTAATCATGTTAAGGGGGCCATCGTTCATTTTCCAGGGGGGGGGGGGTGTTGCTAGAGTTTTTGTCGCGGACAAATTATTTATTTCATCCCGGCTCGGCGGCGCGCTTAAAATTTCAAATTTTATTACATGTTCATGTAGAACAGTTCTTTGAGTAAATAATTTATTTCCTATAGAGTCTGCCTGAAATAATTTATTTCAAAAATACTCCAGCCCCCCCCCCCCCCTAGAGATTGAATGGTGGCCCCCTAATGCTAGTTCACATGTAGGTCTACTGTACATGCATTCACCACGTGACCTCTCGTATGCTAAATGGCAGGCAGCCCACGGATTGTATGAACATTCCGCTATATTTGTCGATAATATATTATATAGCAACATATAATTCAATATCATAACAATAATTTTATTGCCACTCAACATGCTCAATGTAGCTCATTTAACTTGCTCCGCTGTTACCTGAATAAAAATTCTCACGTTCACACATAGCGTCCCCTTAGAGTTAGAAGGTGCTAAACTGCCACTTTGTAAAGTTTCAGCTTAGCACCTTCTAACTCCAAGGGGAAGATAAAATATACATTTATGGAACAAATAATTGTGTAATAATTATGATAATGGTCATGATCTTACTAAGCACGGCCATGACCATTATCACGATTAAATTTTACTGGTCTAGAATATTATATTTCTATAAATTAATCTTGAAACACGGGTGTAAACACTAGTAAATATTATAAAAGTGAGTAGGCCTACGTGACTACGTTGTTTTCTGTCAAGTGTGGAAATACCAGGGGTGGACTGGATACTTCACTTAAATTGCTACGTCAATTCTTTTTTTTGGGGGCACCCCTGAATACTGCGACCCCTGCAAACTGTTTTTTTTTGTACACAGTGTACATTATATTGTTCAGTACCATATGCAGTATTTCACACTCCTTGTCTTTGAATAGTTTGTAGCTTATCATGGAGCTGACTTACAGACTAGCTTAGATAAGTAGCAGTAGTTAATGTTTAGAAATCAATTCGTTCATAACAATTTATGTGCATAGTTATTAATAAAAACATAGATGACAATGCTCATGATGATTCCCAGAAAACACGAGGCATTCACCCAATGTTGTACCAATGTTTGTCCACCGTCTAAGACGCTGGACCAACATTGACACAACATTGAATTAATGCCCCGTGTTTGCTGGGTTGGCCTATAGAGCATCAGATTACCACAGAAAAAAGCAGACGGCGACTAGTATAGACATATCTACTCAACGAGATTTTGTGGGAAACAGTAATTATTATCACAGTGCTCGACACAGAACATCCAGAACATTGGTTTACATTACATGTTTACCAACACACATGATAACTGAATGGGCATACATTGTACGCACGATTATTATTTAGAGATTACATTCAGTAGATACTTATCACTAGCAGTAAGTCTTCTTAGTTTACTGTACCAGTAATCTAGGTCATCTCTTCCAATCCCGCGGAAGAGATTGACCCCCCATATAAAGTAGTGGTCCAGCCACCCTCGTTCAATAGCTCTTTCCATTGCAACCAGCAAATCCAACACCCTCTTACTCAGCTGATCAGCATGCCAGCTCTCCTCTGGGTTGTGAGCGAGACGCAACAGCAGAAGTGTCTTGAAATGGAAGGATGTCACGAGTGGCATCGTCTCCTCTACCAAGTGTTCTCTCAAGATCAACTTGAGCACTTTGAACACATCTTTCCGACATCCTCCGTCTTGGTCCATCTTTGCAAAAACGTCCAGTTCTTCTTCAGGGAAGCAGCGGTACCAGAGATGTGCATACAGCGGGAGAGACGCCTCACTTCTGTAAGGCTTCGCTCCATAACGTACATTAGATGACAACTGGAAAGTTGGGATCAGATCCACCTTGAACCACAGATTATCTTTGTAGACATCCATCTGGACAACAGGTCCCAACTTGATGAATGTTACGTTTGGAACCTCCAGCTCCCGGTGTTGGCTGCGCAAGGTGGCTAAAATCTGATGGAATTTATTGGCCCACCTTTCTCCAAGCACATGCACATATCCGTCCTCCATGAGCTCTGTAAACTTAGAGCCTTGTCCTCTTTTAGGTTTGAGAGCGGCGTGACATTTGCTGTCTGGTGTTGTGAAAGCCACCAGATCTGTGCCGTCCATGATCACGTACACATCGTATTCAATAGCGTTTGCTATTTTAGTCCCATGGTAACAACTGCCTCCTAAAACCATCTTCTGACAAAATTGTTGAGACACTAGGGCGGGCTGTAGAATGTCCAGCACTAAGTGCGACAGCACAGATCTTGTCTCTTGGTCATTCCTGCTAGGGTGTCTGATATGTCTGTGTAAAAATCCACGTGTTGCCTTCAAAACATCATCGGAGCTGTGCCAACTGGACGCTGTGCAATCGCTTAATCCCATTACGCTAAGTCTACAATGCCTTTGATCACCCCAGGTAATCACGTAATTGTGTAATGAACAGACATGTGCAATAAGACTATGACTCAACCAGGAAACAAATAAACGTTCTACAACTGTCTAATAACCATGATAATAACATAGTGATCTGCCCTTGGGACTTTCGATATCGTGTCCACAGTAATCTATACACCTTAGGATCAATAATGTAGGCCCTTTGTAGACATGATGTACACTTCGTGTGTCACATCAGTACAATCTACAACAGCATGACACACTAGTACTCGACCTTATGATAATACTAGTATCATGAGTATATGAGTCAATGATGTACTATAGTAGGCCTATATAGATCTACACTGACATAGGATACATGTGTCTGGTTATAGAATATTTTGACCACAGGTAAACGTTATTATGCGAGTTCCCAGAGCACACGAGCTATTTACTGATGCTGGTGCTATGGCGGGCCAGCGTCGCAGACGGTGCGTCCAGCATAGAGCCAGCATTGGGTAAAAAGCGCGTGCTTGCTGGATCAGTGCTACTGAAAACTAGGGGATTCCCACGGAATAATATGCTCCGGTTGTATACACAAGTTGCTGTTTGATGATAACGTGTTTACCCAGCAAACACAAAAAATATTTGTAAAACATTTATACAATGGTGGGACAAAGTCGAAAACGTTGGGGCGACCTTTCATCAAATGTTTTGTGTTCGCTGGTTATTGACAGATAGATATTTATTGACGACGGTAAGTCTATGCAGACTTATGCGTCATTAAAATGAACATATGTACAAGACTATTAGTCCAGTCATTCTAGATCCAAAAAAGGGTCTACCTAGACAAAATTGCAACATAATTTTTTTTAAAGGAATATGTTTCGGTAAACCCCCCAGAAACACATATCAAAAGTCTAGAAAAATCTGAGTGGTCAAAATATCATAAAATCGCTAATTTGTAACGCCATTACCGAAATATACATTTCACCTGTATCTCCATAAATAATCATGATATCATAACAAACAAGGTGTCTACACCCATGTTTTGAAGGTCAGGGAAGACGATTGTGCCATTAATAGTTTAAAAATGTAATTATATAATTAACCATTTTCAACTTTGATGTACACTTAATTACCACAAATAATAATAATAATAATAATAATGATAATAATAATAATAATAATAATAATAATCATAATCATAATCATAATCATAATAATAATAA
Source organism: Flabesymbios commensalis (assembly GCA_964017125.1). Lineage (NCBI taxonomy): Eukaryota > Metazoa > Annelida > Polychaeta > Terebellida > Flabelligeridae > Flabesymbios > Flabesymbios commensalis. The sequence continues at coordinate 35,488,766 of OZ024914.1, read as the reverse complement.
TAATAATAATATACGATGTGGTGGGCTTTACATTCAAGAAAAAGGGTCAGGTTGTTACAATGGACAATAATTGCTCTGTCAAGGTTGATGGAGAAGTTATTCAAGTGGACCCTCAATTGCTATTCCAGCGTTTCTTGGCAGCTTCAAGTGGTATGGCTGAAGCCAAAGCTAAAATATTCAAATAGGAATTATGCAGTCGGCCATCAGCACTATTCGAACCATCAACTAATCCTGTTGTATATATATACTCCAGTCATTTTAAGGTTGGACCTAGACAAAATTGAAACATAATTTTTTTTAACAGAATATGTTTCAGAAAGCCCCCCAGAAACACATATCAAAAGTCTAGAAAAATCGGAGTGATCAAAATATCATAAAATCACTAATTAGTACCGGCATAACCGAAATATACATTTTCAGCTATATCTCCATTAAAAATCATGATATCATCACACACAGGGTGTCTACACCCATGTTTTGAGGGGCCGACTGTGTCATTCAAATTTTAATAAAATTTATATTAACGACGTTATATGTAAATGGGCGGTTAGCATGGTTACGTAATTAACTTTTTTCAACAGCGAGCAAAACATCTGTACATGTATGTATATTAAAGGATAACACTATAAAATGTGGAATGGTACTGTTAATTAATATAATGCTACATATCAAATGTTGGGAAAAAAACTATTATCAAATATTACAGACAGTTAGGCTACTGGCAAAATATGCATGCTAAGTTAACTTAAACATGTTAAAATCAAACGACATCATATACTAAAACAAGCACAGGTTAAATACAAAATGCATCAGAATTATTTAAAATAACCTACAGTTAAACAGCATTGGCATGATATTTTTAAGTTTCCCGCACCAAAACCAGAGATAAAATAGCGACTGCATATAGCAAAAAAAAACCCTCTAGAAAGCGTAGAAACCGAGTGATTACATAATGAGTGAGAGTATGTATAAAGATGAAAACACTAATATTAGTTACTTTTAACATGTTAAAAAAACAATCTAAAAAAAGAGTGAGAGTATGTATAAAGATGAAAACACTAATATTAGTTACTTTTAACATGTTAAAAAACAATCTAAAAAATGCATTGACTGACGTCAGCTCGAAACACCAAGAACACGTACAGGTACTCAAGATTCAATGTGCAATGATCACTGATGACGGAACCAGTTATAGCAAAAAGCTGAACCTGGGTTACTGTCGCAGCTTACCGAATAACGAATTCTACTAAACCGGTCTAATCAATTAATCGCACATAATTATTTTAGTAATAAAAGAAAAGGAATATATGTATATATAAAACTCTAGAAAATACAAACTATCATTTGACACACGTGACTAAGCCTAGAATACAAGTGAGGCTAAACAGCAGTTGATTGGATGAGACTGCATGAGTGGAACTGATTTCGTTGGTGGATGATTGGAGGAATTACCAGTCGCTGGTACCACAGTGATGACCCCCCGACAGCATGGATGATTTCATGAGTGGATGATTAGAGGAATCACCAGCCGCACCAGTTGCTGATACCACAGTGGTGATCCCCCGACAGCATGGATGATTTCATGAGTGGATGATTAGAGGAATTACCTACCGCACCAGACACCCTACGCCCCAATCGTTTTATAAAGCGGAGGTACGCGACACGCTTAAGGTTTGAAAACAGCTATAGGTGTATTTTGCCAAGGATATTACTAATGCTTGATGTGTAGATGACATAATATATATAAATTTGTCGTCGTTTGAGAGGGAGTCAAATTCACTGTTGAGTAGTCTGCTTTCGGCAAGTAAACTAGCTCGCTGCGTAGCGAAGTAAGAACAAGTAATTAAAAAATGAATTTCGTCAGAGGTTAATGTACGTCTTTGACTTGTGCGCTGTTCTAGTGGTATTTTTTTGCGGCTTGACATGCCTTCCTCGTTCAATTTCTAGCATATGTAAGCTCATTCTCAATCTTGATGGCGCCTTTATCCACCTTGTGTCGGGGATGTAAAACAGATATTCTTCTAGCGAATGGTCGAATTAAAACTTTATGTACGTTCGCAATTTTAAGGAGTTTCGGGCTTTGTTAGACCAATCAGCTTTATATATATTAATGAAACATAATTTAACTTGTTTGATGAGACGATTGGCATTTTCGACCCTGTGATTTTTCCAAACATCGCAGTGGTTTGTTCGGAATAATAATGACCTGATGTGAGAGCACCAATTAGTTACATGACAAATGTTGTACATATGTTTTGTGTTTGCTGGGATACCTGTATACAGCATGTTATATTGTAAACATGTAGACACACGATTGGCCTATAGGTATCATTTTTTTTACGTGACGTTACTGATTTTTTTTTTATATTACATCAAATCAAATTTATCACCAGATTATATCCGTACAGGGTTCAGCTTTCAGGGTATATAAATAAAACTAAGCTCTTAAATTTTGAGAGAGCTTTCCTGTGCCTAAAATTCGATACGTCTTGTAGATAAATTATCCATACACCTAATTCTCTGATATTAACCATGTTAACATAATCGTGTATTTAAGTGTATTTAGGGCGGGGTCCCCGGTTCAGTGGTTACAAGTGCCTCCTTGGAAAATCGGAGATAGCGGGTTCTTTCTCCGCTTAAGAAACAAATGTTTCTTCCTAGTTCACTCGTAAAGATTCAGTTTTGTGGGAGCCTCTGTGACCGAGATGTAGCGTGCTAGACCTCAGGCGCCATGACTCGAATTTAAAATCCTGTGTCAGGAGGGCAGTGTCCTAATTATTCATTTCACCATCCTTGGGAGGTTTTCCAGGCCCAGTTCAGAACCCCATTCGTTCATTTGAGTGTATTTGCTCTATACGTACGCAATTTATTGGCAGTGCTCATCTTAACATTATCGTCGAATAATATGGTCAGTCCTTGTCTCAACTGCTCAATATTGATGACCTGCAGCCACTTTAAAAATGAAAGAATAATATGTAGAAAGTAAATTTTGGAAAAGACCATCCACTTTAATGTTAAATAAACTTGTATATATCACATATCTGTACAGACGTAAGTAATCAGAGCTCATGCAACTAAGTGTATGGTTGTAGCCTCTCTCCTGGCATATCTGTCTTACTTAACTTTATGAAAGGTCCTCAGAAATAAATTACTTGCTGCTTGTTACACAATATTGAGCAAATTTGAATCGATATGCTAAGCATTTTCTCACCCATTACTTTCAAGAGTGGTTTTAATGGCATGTAAGCCTGTTTTAATATGTTATCATTTGAAAGTGTAGAGATACGCGGAATGCCCAATATTGGTCCGACCCAAAATCCTCTGATATAATTTTTTTCTCTACTGATTATTTATCTTAGCGATCTACATAAAGATATCCAGGGTGGTGTGGAGATGTCATCTGTGAGCGATTTTACTTATTCAAGATGGCCGCCATGGACTCGAAAAAACTCTGAAAATGCCTCAGATATGATGGACTCCACTTTAAAATGGCAAACACTCGGTTAATATGTCTGGTAACAATGTAGGCCCCTATGTTTGTCAAATTTTATTCACATAAATCTGGTTTACATCTCCATAGTTGAAAATGCAATAATGGAGACAATTTTGTAATCCAAAATGGCTGCCGTATGAATAAAAGTTCAGTTGTAATTATATAAAATAAAATTATATATGGGAAACGATATTATTTAGGCGATGGACTACTTATGGCTACCATGCACCCTCCCCCCCCCCCTACATCTCAACTAAGATATAGGTACCCTAAATATGTTGTTAACAACGTCGCGCAATTTAAAAGAAAGGGTAGGGTTACTTGAATTTATGTTATTTCTGTAGGCCCTACTAGTAAACCGCAATAGTGCTATATAGCATATTAACGGTAATTGAAGTCCGCTTCTTATGATATATAAGTCAGTGCAGTATAATAAATCCCTTCGTGTATGCCTAAGCATAATTTAATTTGAAAAATCAGCGAAATCCACAACAACAAAACCCTGCTGGGAAACACCATTTCATCAAATGTGTTTTACATGTATTCACATTTGGGCCACGGTTTTTCAATCCAGATATGCTTATAAAGAAGACTGGGTGTTACATGTGCTTTGAAATTTCACACAATTTTTGTGAAAGACAAATAAAAAATAGCTGCCACCTGTTTTTTAAAAGATATGTAATTTTGTGCCTTGTGTAGAGGCTGAGATAACTTTTAAAGTGGTTGTTATCACTTCTTCGGACTCTGCATCGAAATGATAGACAACAAGCAAAAGAGGTGCTATGTTTCATAAAAAAAACGTATAGTATTATATATAAAAAAATGACGAAAAATGACCAAAATACAAAATGGCCGCCGTCTGCTTGAAGAATTTTATATATCGACACAGAAAAGAGAAGCCCAAATTAAAAAAATATCCAATATTTTTTTATATTAGTTAAAAGTCACTATCAAGGGCTTTTACATAGATACATAATATTTTATTTCTGTTAAATATGAAATGTACAACAAAGCCCTAAGTTTGTATTGTATCCTTACATATGAACAATTGCAAACGTTTTTTTTGTGAATTCTGGCAGGTCTTCACGCTTATTTTATTTTATATGGTATAAATGTTTGATGTTACTTTTATATTCTCTGGTGGCTGGTGCCATTTTTCAAAAGTGATCTTGACCACTGGTGAATGATCACAGCCACTTTAAAAGTTATTTCAGCAACTACAAAAGTGATCTCGACCGATAAAGAAGTGATAACAACCACTTTAAAAGTTAACTCAGCCACTACACAAATGATCTCCGCAACTGAAGAAGTGATCACAGCCCCTTTAAAAAGTATTTAAACCACTGCAGAAGGGATCTTCACCACTGAAAAAGTGATTATATACATTATCTGAACCCCTACAAAAGTGATCTTGGCCACTGCCAAATTAAAGCCAAATTAAAGGTTATCTCAGCCACTACAAATGTGTTTTTGGCCACTAACAAACTGGTGTCAGAGACTGATAAAGATATCTAAGCCAGTTTGTTAGGGGCCAAGATCCCTTTTGTAGTGGTTTAGATACTTTTCAAGATGCTATGATGACTTCTTCGGTGGCCAAGATCACTTATGTAGGGGCTGAGATACTTTTTAAATGTGATTGTAAGCACTTCTTCAGTGGTCAAGATTTGTTTTGTAGTGGTTTAGATACTTATTAACGTGGCTGTGATCACTCCTTCAGTGGCCAAGATCACGTTTGTAGTGGCTGAGATAACTTTCAATGTGATTGTAATCACTTCGTCGGTGGTCACGATCTCTTCTGTAGTGGTTTAGATCATTTTGAAAGTGGCTGTGATCACTTTTTCAGTGGCCAAGATCACTTTGTAGTGGCATAGATACCTTTTTTTCAGTGGCTAACATCAGCGTGTTAGAGGCCAAGATCAGATTTTTAGTGGCTGAGATAACTTATAAAGACGCTGTGATCACTTCTTCAGCGGCCAAGATCACTTTTTGTTGGGTTTAGTTAGATAACTTTATCAATAGCTGACACGAGTTTGTTAATGGCCAAGATCACCTTTGTGGTGGCTGTGATAACTTTTAAATTGACTGTGGTCATTTCGTCAGTGGCCAAGATCACTTTTGTAGTGGCTGAGATAACTTTCATGTGATTGTAATCACTTCTGCAGTGGTCAAGATCCCTTTTGTAGTGGTTAAAATACTTTTTCAAGTGGCTGTGATCACTCCATCAGTGGCCAAGATCACGTTTGTAGTGGCTGAGATAACTTTTTTGTGGTTGTAATCACTTCTTCAGCGGTCAAGATCACGTTTGTGGATCATTTTTAAAGTCTCAGTGATCACTTATTTGATGGTCGAAATCACTTTTGTAGTTGCTGAAATATTTTTTAAAGTGGCTGTAATCACTACACTAGTAGTCAAGGTCACTTTTGAAAAATAGCACCAGAGAATGTAAAAGTAATAACAAACATTATTTTATACCATATAAAATTAACATGAGCAAGAAGTCCTGTTTGAATTCACTAAAAAAACGTTGGAAATGGTTCATATGGAGGGATAAAATACAAACTTAGGGTGACTTTAAACTGATATCAAAGGTTTTGGTGTTTTTTTTGTTTTTTTTTACTTTTGTGTCGATATATACAATTTTTAAAACAGACGGTGGCCATTTTGTATTTTGTCATTTCTTGTCATTTTTCATATACTATCAGTTTCTTTTTATAAAATATACCTCTAATCTTGCTCGATGTCCATTATTTCGATGCAAAATCAAGTGAAATGCACAAAATTACATATTTTCAAATTTTGTATTTATCTTTTAAATTTCACAGCACAATCAACATCCAGGCTTATTTATAAGCAGATCTGGATTGAAAAGCCGTGGCCCGAATGTGGATACATGTAAAACACGTTTGATGAAATGGTGTTTCCCAACGGTGTTTCAAATTAAATTATGTTTAGGAATATATGAAGCAACATTATTTATTTCACTGCAATGATTTATATAGCACACGAAGCGGAAATAAATTATCGTTCATATGCTATATAGCAGTTGCACATCGGTCTATCTGAACAGAAATAACATACATTCAAGTAACCCTACCCCCTTATTTAAAATTAAGTGACGTTGTTAAAAACATATTTAGAGTATCTCTATATACGTCTTCAAAATAGGGTTTGCATCCCTATGTTCTCAATGTTAAATTTCAGTATATCCCAGGGCTCAAAAAAATATGCAAATATGTTATCGTCTGCCCATATATAATTTTGTTTCATATGGTTATAACTGAACTTTCAGCCATACGGCAGCCATTTTGGATTCCAAAATGGTCTCCACTATTGCCTTTTCAAACTATGAAAATGTAAAACAGATTTATGTGAATAAAATTTGAAAAAACATACATTGTTACAAGCCATATTAACCGAGTGTGTGTCCTTTATAAAGTCGAGTCCATCATATAGATAGGTAGATAGATATTTATTGACATAAAAAAAGTCATTACTGACTTATTTGTCATAAAAATTATAAAGTATAATTATCAGGTGATTATGTACATGTATATACAAGATGGTTAATTTGCTAAAATCACACGACAATTTACATGGTATCACATACAAAATTAAAATTATATAAAAAGGCATTGCAAAACACTGGATATTGCGATAAAATAACAGATAATCGATTACTACTTGAACAATGCCAATATGTGAACATAGGAGGTCTATCATTTTGTTTCCCGCACCAAAACCAGAGATAAAAAAGCTACTATGTATGATCCAGAAATCATATATGACAGCAAAAAGGACATTCTGGAAAGCGTAGAAACATAAAAATATATACAAATGCATGATTATGGTACTGGAGTATGTACAGTGATGTAGTAGAACGACGTTAAGGATTATTATGTAGTACTTTAAAAATCAAACATAATTGTAATAAATTTCGAAGTCCGCAAAACAAGTAACTCCGAGCCATGTGACCCTGCACGCACAGTGTCCGGAGATTCCTTGATTTTATCGACTGTTGCGGACTTAATATAATAACAATATAAAAATAAGGATAAAAATTATGTGTGCCATCCACGCAGGACATGACACTCACACAATAGCATTAAAGTTTATTTTATTAACTAGTGATTTATTATCTGAAATATTGGCTCTCGCACAAGAACATTACAGCATATTTTAATTCACTATATTGTTTAGTTCATACCATTTCAATCACGACCTAGTTAGTACCACATACTCGGAGTTACAATCGAAGAAAAACATTCCCAATTTCCCATCATAACTGAGACATTTGCAGTGCTTTTTCGAGTCAATGGCGGCCATCTTGAATAATTAAAATTGCTCAAAGGTGACACCTCCACACTACCCTAGATATCTATAATTATGTAGACTCCAAAGATAAATAATCAGCAGAGAAAAAAAAAACTATATCTGAGGATTGTGGTTCAGGCCACTATTGAGCATTCTGCTGCTGGACTAGCTGCCAAGAATACTTCATGATGTGGATGTGGTGTCTATTTCCATTGTAGTTCTTCCTAGCTCTAGACAAGCCGCAATGTTACTACTAGTTTCAGATAGTGCAGTATGTATTTACAAAAGTTCGTATGAACACCGATGAATGGATTCTGTTTTGCTTAGATTTATAAGATTTAAAACATGTGGATCCCGATTACTATAATTATTCCATCCAGCCGTAGCTTAATTCTCATAATTATATGTTAACCCTATCCTGCTGATCACGACTAAACCGTTTTTAATCTGTTTTATTTATCGACCAAATCCCTGTTATTAGGAATGAAATGTGTGTCTAAACATCAAGATTTGCGATATGTGTGCTCAAATTAAACAAATATGAGCAATTTTCAGCCACTTGAAATTGTGGGTCGAGGTAGCGAGACACAACTCCAAGTGGCTGAGAATTTAAATAAATTAACTTAGCATGATAAAGGTCAAAATAGGTTTGATGTAAGCGTCGCAAACTTACAGTCGTTGCGGGTTTAATTGCGATATTTCGATTCCTTAGAAATCACACCGAGCTGGCTTTTTGTGCTTGTCGACTCTGCGTGGGCGTAAAAACACTGGGAACGAAAACGATTCCTAGATGAACAGACTTGTCTACTGTCTTCAAGTTAACATTGTTATATGTGAAGGGCTCATGTAATAATCGTCAATATTTGTTGAAAATCATTATCTGTGTTTTCATGGTATTGACTGCTAATCTCCACTGCAAACTGAAGGCTGCCACCCCATTGATGAGACGCTGCAAATCGTATGCATTGTTAGCCATCAGCATGATCAGTACCACGTCGTCTGCAAACAGGTGACTTGATACTTCTTCTCTTTTAATTAAAATACCATGACTGTCACTATCCTTCTATAATAACTCTTTCAGGTCATTAATGTAAATATTGAACAAAAGTGGACTTAGTGAACACCCTTGTTACAGACCAACAGATTGAGGAATTGTTTCAGTTACGCCATCCGATAAACTAACAACAGAATCAGTGCAGGAATACATAGAATTAATTACATTTTTTTGCAAAGAATAGTAGGCCCTATACGTATTTTATTTAGTTTGTGTAATTATAATTTACGAGAGATTGTATCAAACGCTCTTTTGTATTCTACAAAAACATTATATACTTTTCTAGATTTAGAAATGTTTCTCTCTATGACTCTCTATGGTGTGTTAAAGTATAAACGCCATCCAGGCCTGTACTTTATTTAATTTAAGATTTCTTAGGTATTTGTGAGTTGTTCAAGAGAGACCTGTGGAAATGGTTTATTTCGGTCATTGTTCTGACTGAAATTTGAAGAAAAAAATCTTCAGTGACATCTAGTGAGTGGATTTACTGAGGGTTTTTAGTATTTGCAAGGTCAATGAAACACTGCTGACACTGTTCTGGTGGCACTTTGTATGTATTGTGGCTTATCTCGTCCTGTAAGTGAATTCACTCCATAGCAAAATGTTTTTTTTTGTATTTTTATTGTATTGTGAGTTTTCTACATCTTGAGTTACCTTTACTTAAATTTGCGGACAGCTCTGGAAAAAACTGTTGAACAGCTTTGAAAAATGTCCACGGATAATAGGATCTTTCTTTATCAAATAGACGTTTGCATGATTTTAATCCATTTTTAATTGCTCTACACTTCTCGTCCAATGTACTTGCCGTAACCCAGCCAACACAAAACATTTGTATAGCATTTATACAATGTTGGGCGAACGTCGGATACGTTGGACCGACGTTGCATAAATGTTATACAAATGTTTTGTGTTTGCTGGAAAAATGTTAGCAGTTACATTAATTAGGCCTGTACGTCTGGTTATATTATAAGGTGCAGCATGCCGACTTTTTCAATCCTATGGAGTTGTATTTTGCCACAGTGAACACAGAATAATGTTAGTAGCTGGAAAATGAGGAGTTAAAGAAATTTCATAATGTAACTCGTGCTGGAGTGAAAAATCATATTTTATTAACAATGAATAATTTCGCTGCTTATTAGTTCGATGCGATATTTCAGTACATATGGTAAAGTATCACAGATATCAGTTTCATGCACGGCTGCTAAACTAACACACAATTGTTCTGGAACAAATTATTCCTTGAATTATATACATTTCTATTCCTTAACTTATACATGAATAATATACAGCTTTTCGTAAGAACGCAGCTGAGCAACCACATACACACATATATGCCTAGTATGGTCGATCAACGCATTTATTCATTTAAAAAAAAAAATGCAGTGGCCCAACGAAGTTCATTCATTGATATCAAATAAATGAAAATTGCTGTATGTCACCTTTGTATACCAACTTGAAGGGAGTCCGCGGGATGTTTTGTATGAAGCAGTGTATCTCGCAGATTTTTTCAAAATTTTCAGATTTATAAAAACATTTTTATCAACATTTTTAAGAATCCGAGATAACTATCTCTACACGTAAACATGATTGAATGTTGCCACAGTATCGGGCCACATATTAATGCCATATCGACCCAGCGTTGGGTCGACAGTCGGTGCTGCAGGATAATCCCTCCAATCCCTCACTTTCACACACCAATAAACGTCGGGATCTTTTGAAGTACCCTGGATGCGACGGTCTGAGACAGTGGGTATTTGTGGTATTATGTGTTGTATCCTGCTCACAGTTTTGTTTACATGGCAGTATACGATTTGGAAATAAAACTAGTTTGGTCTTTTTCAGTACTTTTGATTTTTTTGACGATTTTAGAATATTTATAGTTGAGATCAGTAGGCTATATAACTTCATATAATTTTATTTTTTAAAATTGACATGTCAACATATGAAGTCCCTTTAAAATCCTAAGCATTCATTTTGGTCATCCTGAATCACCCAGGTAACTGTGTCCCTGCCACAGCGGTCATCTGTTTAAAACAGCTTTGTCGTTATAAATGCTTCACCGAGCCATAATATTTACATTGCGATCTCATTCCTGGACACGTTGACCATGCTGAGCATGGGTGACATTGCATTGTGCGCCCACAAAGTTTACTCAGTGAATCATGACGACCCACCTACTTTAAAATCGAGACCTCTGAATTTTATGGGAAAGCACGACCAAACCCACCACGTAATAATATTAACTTGAGAACACTTTATGCAGTTAATCAGTCATCTGGGGTGATGGGACACGCCACCGAATAAGCAGTCCCGCAATCACAATACATTGGTCCAATGCTGGTTTAATGTCGGGCCACCGACTTCGACGTTGGCCTAACATTAAACCAACATTGTCTCATGTCTGAGAGAAAGATGAGAAAGAGTGGAAATCCAGTAGTGTGGACTAATGGGCAGGTTGATTGATGACACCGCATCACACTTTAATTGCCCTGACCCATTGTTTTGCCAGTCAGTAGGCCTATATGGTACCACCGGACCACCGGAGCACAACAGCTAAACACATTTTTCAATCAATATTGAAAACCTGAATCCCTTTGCATCGAATAATTGATATAAATATACAAGTGTTTGTTTTGAAGGATGTGAAATACTACTTTAGTGAAGAAGAGCCCAATGGGCTAACCATTACAAAATGCTCTGTTTTTGCATCCGGTGATTTATTTTCAAGCTTTGATCCCGGGATCCCGTTCCTCCAATGGGATATCTCTGTATTGTTCTCGATTGATGTTTCCCATCCACCAGGTCACGTGAGAGAAAAGTAACACGTCCTTGGTGTCTTCATCGTTATGGAAACCTGCAAAATGAAACACACGTGAACAACCAACACATTGTTTCAGACTCTATTGTTCCGCTGGGTCTGTATAGATCGTCCCCTTGGAGTTAAAAGTTTAGCACCTACTAACTCCTAGGTGGCGATAAATACTTTTTCCAAATGAATGTCACTAAAAGTGTTAACTCTTTTACCGCTTTAGACGTTTTTTTTGGTTTTTATTGCCAGGTTCAGTCACAGTTATTGAGAATGAAATGAGTGTTTACAAATTAAGATTTGCAAATGTTTGGTCTCAAATTAAACACATCTGAATAATTTTCACACACTTGAAGTTGTGGGTCGCGGTAGCGAGATACACCCTCAAGTGGGGGGGGGGGATTTCAATTATTTAATTGGCGGCTTCAAACAAGTCAGCTGAGTACGGGTTAACCCTTAAGGCGCTGAATTAATTTGTAAAAAACATCGCAACCAAAGGGTTTATTTTGAAGTCATCATAAATGTCTTCGATAGCTCTTCCCGATTTATTTGAATACCTATGTCATGGGTTCTGCGGACATTAGAAATATTTTTACTCATACAGATCGACTTTAGTGGTCAGAATCTGACGTATACGGACGTCAGATTCTGACCACTAAAGTCGATCCCCGCGCTGTAAGGGTTAAGATCGAGCCCATTTATAAAATAAATATAAAATAATAAGCTATAGATTTTCGTGTAGGTAGCAAATTAAATTTCCCGGAACATTAATTTAGATTATATTATTTACGGGATATGTTATTACATCAGCATTACAGATATATGAAGGTAGAATCAATACACTCGATATCAATCACATTATAAACAAGTGAATGTCCGGTCGATGATGATGATGATGCATAATTATATTTTAAAATATAATCCCATACTCACGTAGAGCATGGGAGGGCGGGGCTAGTTGCCAAAGAGGACATGGTAGGGCGGGGCTAGCCAGCAAACACAAAACATTTGTATAAACTTTGTACAACTTCGGCCTAACGTCTTCGACGTTAGTCCGACATTGTACAAATTTTATACAAATGTTTTGTGTTTACTGGGTAGTTGCAGCAGAGGACATGACGGCGGGGCTAGTTGTCACAGGGGGTTGTTCTCATTATGTTATTTTCACACTATTTGCTGTGAGGGGAATTGAGTTGACATAAGTACCATTTAATGCTAATAAATTATCAAATCACCCCCCCCCCCCCCCCGCATGATGTAGTCCAGTATGCTAGTCGTTGACATCATGTTGCTTTCATGCTAGGTCAGCATCATACGGTCAAAGTCTCGTGTTTTTCTGTATCTGCCGTTCAATAGTAACACCACTTACCTGGTAAAATGGAAGCGAGAATGGCTGCTGCAAATCCTATGAGTAAGCCTATTGGTGCCAGTGATATACCACTCAATTCGTACAGCTTGCCAAGTGGGCTGTGTCAAACAAGAGAACAAAGACATAGAGCCGGGTTTGAAAATACGAAACATAATAAATATTAATTATAGTTTGAAAGATTGAAATATTATGTTACTGTTTTAAAACACGGTTTGTAATTGATTGGCAAATTTGTAGCATTAGGTGTATAGCTTACACGATCCATTACAGATCCATTACCTGATAATAACATTTCGTGCTGAAATATTTTCGTACAAAGTATGGATACCAAAGGGTTTTTTCAATTTAAATTCATCATAAATGGCATAGTTAGCTCTTTTTGCTTCATTTGAATACGTATGTTATCGGTCTACTGCCATTATAAATATTATAACTCTTTCAGTGCGGGGACTGTCTTCAGACGTCAGAATGAAAGACGCCAGATTCTGACGTATAAAGACGGTCCCGCGCTGAAAGGGTTGACATCTCACTTCTGGTATTTTTCCATGTGATCTTCTTCTGATGCTGTCATTGTGTAGAGCGGTGTGGATGCGTTATAGTCTACAGAATGAGCGGTGTAGTTGTCCGCATGTGATAACCTGCGAATACAAGAAAGAAACATTATTTCAAAAACGAAGTCACTCAGATAATTTTCAACGGTTCCGAATTATTTGGATAGTTCTTGCGCTCAGCAAATTCTGATCTAATCTATTCATAAGAACCAACGATGAATCTTTAGTACCATAATTATGGCAAACGACATAAAGTGTAGGCCTACGCCCTGGTTATATACATATAAACTAAAACTACATAAAGTATACGTCCTGGCTATATACATACACTCAAACTACATAAAGTATACGCCCTGGCTATACACTCAAACTACATAAAGTGTAAGCCCTGGTTATATACATACTCAAACTACACAAAGTATACGCCCTGGCTATATACATGCACTCAAACTACATAAAGTATGCGCCCTGGCTATATACATGCACTCAAACTACATAAAGTATACGCCCTGGTTATACACATACTTAAACTACATCAAGTATACGCCCTGGCTATATACATACACTCAAACTACATAAAGTATACGCCCTGGCTATACACTCAAACTAAATAAAGTATACGCCTTGGCTATATACATACACTCAAACTACATAAAGTATGCGCCATGGCTATATACATGCTCTCAAACTACTTCAAGTATACGCCTTGGCTATATACATGCACTCAAACTACATAAAGTATACGCCTTGGTTATATACATGCACTCAAACTATATTAAGTATACGCCCTCGCTCTATACATACACTCAAACTACATAAAGTATGCGCCATGGCTATATATTACACTCAAACTACATCAAGTATACGCCTTGGCTATATACATACACTCAAACTACATAAAGTATGCGCCCTGGCTATATACATGCACTCCAACTACATAAAGTATACGCCCTGATTATACACATACTCAGACTACATCAAGTATACGCCCTGGCTATATACATACACTCAAACTACATAAAGTATATGCCCTGGCTATACACTCAAACTACATAAAGTATACGCCTTGGCTATATACATACACTCAAACTACATAAAGTATGCGCCCTGGCTATATACATGCACTCAAACTACATAAAGTATACGCCATGGTTATACACATACTCAAACTACATCAAGTATACGCCCTGGCTATATACATACACTCAAACTACATAAAGTATACGCCCTGGCTATACACTCAAACTACATAAAGTATACGCCTTGGCTATATACATGCACTCAAACTACATAAAGTATACGCCCTGGCTATATACATGCACTCAAACTACATTAAGTATACGCCCTGGCTATATACATGCACTCAAACTACATAAAGTATACCCCATGGTTATACACATACTCAAACTACATCAAGTATACGCCCTGGCTATATACATACACTCAAACTACATAAAGTATACACCCTGGCTATACACTCAAACTACATAAAGTATACGCCTTGGCTATATACATGCACTCAAACTACATAAAGTATACGCCCTGGCTATATACATGCACTCAAACTACATCAATTATACGCCTTGGTTATATACATGCACTCATACTATATAAAGTATACGCCCTCGCTCTATACATACACTCAAACTACATAAAGTATGCGCCCTGGCTTTATATTACACTCAAACTACATAAAGTATACGCCTTGGCTATATACATACACTCAAACTACATAAAGTATGCGCCCTGGCTATATACATGCACTCAAACTACATCAAGTATACGTCTTGGCTATATACATACACTCAAACTACATAAAGTATACGCCCTGGCTATACACTCAAACTACATAAAGTATACGCCCTGGCTATATACATACACTCAAACTACATGAAGTATACGCCCTGGCTATATATATGCACTCAAACTACATAAAGTATACGCCCTGGCTATATACATACACTCAAACTACATGAAGTATACTCCCTGGCTATATACATACACTCAAACTACATAAAGTATACGCCCTGACTATATATATGAACTCAAACTACATAAAGTATACGCCCTGGCTATATACATACACTCAAACTACATCAAGTATACTCCCTGGTTATATACATACACTCAAACTACATCAAGTATACGCCCTGGCTATATACATACACTCAAACTACATCAAGTATACGCCCTGGCTATATACATGCTCTCAAACTACATCAAGTATACGCCCTGGCTATATACATACACTCAAACTACATCAAGTATACGCCCTGGCTATATACATGCACTCAAACTACATAAAGTATACGCCCTCGCTCTATACATACACTCAAACTACATAAAGTATACGCCCTAGTTATATACATACACTCAAACTACATAAAGTATACGCCCTGGCTATATACATGCACTCAGACTACATAAAGTATACGCCCTGGTTATATACATACACTCAAACTACATAAAGTATACGCCCTGGTTATACACATACTCAAACTACATAAAGTATACGCCCTGGCTATACACTCAGACTACATAAAGTATACGCCCTGGCTATGTACATACACTCAAACTACATCAAGTATACGCCCTGGCTATATACATGCACTCAAACACATAAAGTATACGCCCTGGCTATACACTCAAACTACATAAAGTATACGCCTTGGCTCTATATATACACTCAAACTACATAAAGTATGCGCCATGGCTATATACATGCACTCAAACTACATAAAGTATACGCCCTGGTTATATACATACACTCAAACTACATAAAGTATACGCCCTGGCTATATACATGCACTCAAACTACATCAAGTATACGCCTTGGCTATATACATGCACTCAAACTACATAAAGTATACGCCTTGGTTATATACATGCACTCAAACTATATAAAGTATACGCCCTCGCTCTATACATATACTCAAACTACATAAAGTATGCGCCCTGGCTATATATTACACTCAAACTACATAAAGTATACGCCTTGGCTATATACATACACTCAAACTACATAAAGTATGCGCCCTGGCTATATACATGCACTCCAACTACATAAAGTATACGCCCTGGTTATACACATACTCAAACTACATCAAGTATACGCCCTGGCTATATACATACACTCAAACTACATAAAGTATACGCCCTGGCTATACACTGAAACTACATAAAGTATACGCCTTGGCTATATACATACACTCAAACTAGATAAAGTATGCGCCCTGGCTATATACATGCCCTCAAACTACATCAAGTATACGCCCTGGTTATACACATACTCAAACTACATCAAGTATACGCCCTGGCTATATACATACACTTAAACTACATAAAGTATACGCCCTGGCTATATATATGAACTCAAACTACATCAAGTATACGCCCTGGTTATATACATACACTCAAACTACATGAAGTATACTCCCTGGCTATATACATACACTCAAACTACATAAAGTATACGCCCTGGCTATATATATGAACTCAAACTAAATAAAGTATACGCCCTGGCTATATACATACACTCAAACTACATGAAGTATACTCCCTGGTTATAAACATACACTCAAACTACATCAAGTATACGCCCTGGCTATATACATACACTCAAACTACATCAAGTATACGCCCTGGCTATATACATGCTCTCAAACTACATCAAGTATACGCCCTGGCTATATACATACACTCAAACTACATCAAGTATACGCCCTGGCTATATACATGCACTCAAACTACATAAAGTATAAGCCTCGCTCTATACATACACTCAAACTACAGAAAGTATACACCCTGGTTATATACATACACTCAAACTACATAAAGTATACGCCCTGGCTATATACATGCACTCAGACTACATAAAGTATACGGCCTGGTTATATACATACACTCAAACTACATAAAGTATACGCCCTGGTTATACACATACTCAAACTACATAAAGTATACGCCCTGGCTATACACTCAGACTACATAAAGTATATGCCCTGGCTATATACATACACTCAAACTACATAAAGTATACGCCCTGGCTATACACTCAAACTACATAAAATATACGCCTTGGCTCTATACATACACTCAAACTACATAAAGTATGCGCCATGGCTATATACATGCTCTCAAACTACATCAAGTATACGCCTTGGCTATATACATGCACTCAAACTATGTAAAGTATACGCCCTCGCTCTATACATACACTCAAACTACATAAAGTATGCGCCCTGGCTATATATTACACTCAAACTACATAAAGTATACGCCTTGGCTATATACATACACTCAAACTACATAAAGTATGCGCCCTGGCTATATACATGCACTCCAACTACATAAAGTATACACCCTGGTTATACACATACTCAAACTACATCAAGTATACGCCCTGGCTATATATATACACTCAAACTACATACAGTATACACCCTGGCTATACACTCAAACTACAGAAAGTATACGCCTTGGCTATATACATACACTCAAACTACATAAAGTATGCGCCCTGGCTATATACATGCACTCAAACTACATAAAGTATACGCCCTGGTTATACACATACTCAAACTACATCAAGTATACGCCCTGGCTATATACATACACTCAAACTACATAAAGTATACGCCCTGGCTATACACTCAAACTACATAAAGTATACGCCCTGGCTACATACATGCACTCAAACTACATTAAGTATACGCCCTGGCTATATACATGCACTCAAACTACATAAATTATACGCCTTGGTTATATACATGCACTCAAACTATATCAAGTATACGCCCTCGCTCTATACATACACTCAAACTACATAAAGTATGCGCCCTGGCTCTATATTACACTCAAACTACATAAAGTATACGCCTGGGCTATATACATACACTCAAACTACATAAAGTATGCGCCCTGGCTATATACATGCACTCAAACTACATAAAGTATACGTCTTGGCTATATACATACACTCAAACTACATAAAGTATACGCCCTGGCTATACACTCAAACTACATAAAGTATACGCCCTGGCTATATACATACACTCAAACTACATGAAGTATACGCCCTGGCTATATATATGCACTTAAACTACATAAAGTATACGCCCTGGCTATATACATACACTCAAACTACATGAGGTATACTCCCTGGCTATATACATACACTCAAACTACATAAAGTATACGCCCTGGCTATATATATGAACTCAAACTACATAAAGTATACGCCCTGGCTATATACATACACTCAAACTACATCAAGTATACTCCCTGGTTATATACATACACTCAAACTACATCAAGTATACGCCCTGGCTATATACATACACTCAAACTACATCAAGTATACGCCCTGGCTATATACATGCTCTCAAACTACATCAAGTATACGCCCTGGCTATATACATACACTCAAACTACATCAAGTATACGCCCTGGCTATATACATGCACTCAAACTACATAAAGTATACGCCCACGCTCTATACATACACTCAAACTACATAAAGTATACGCCCTAGTTATATACATACACTCAAACTACATTAAGTATACGCCCTGGCTATATACATGCACTCAGACTACATAAAGTATACGCCCTGGTTATATACATACACTCAAACTACATAAAGTATACGCCCTGGTTATACACATACTCAAACTACATAAAGTATACGCCCTGGCTATACACTCAGACTACATAAAGTATACGCCCTGGCTATGTACATACACTCAAATTACATCAAGTATACGCCCTGGCTATATACATGCACTCAAACACATAAAGTATACGCCCTGGCTATACACTCAAACTACATAAAGTATACGCCTTGGCTCTATATATACACTCAAACTACATAAAGTATGCGCCATGGCTACATACATGCACTCAAACTACATAAAGTATACGCCCTGGTTATATACATACACTCAAACTACATAAAGTATACGCCCTGGCTATATACATGCACTCAAACTACATCAAGTATACGCCTTGGCTATATACATGCACTCAAACTACATAAAGTATACGCCTTGGTTATATACATGCACTCAAACTATATAAAGTATACACCCTCGCTCTATACATATACTCAAACTACATAAAGTATGCGCCCTGGCTATATATTACACTCAAACTACATAAAGTATACGCCTTGGCTATATACATACACTCAAACTACATAAAGTATGCGCCCTGGCTATATACATGCACTCCAACTACATAAAGTATACGCCCTGGTTATACACATACTCAAACTACATCAAGTATACGCCCTGGCTATATACATACACTCAAACTACATAAAGTATACGCCCTGGCTATACACTAAAACTACATAAAGTATACGCCTTGGCTATATACATACACTCAAACTAGATAAAGTATGCGCCCTGGCTATATACATGCCCTCAAACTACATCAAGTATACGCCCTGGTTATACACATACTCAAACTACATCAAGTATACGCCCTGGCTATATACATACACTCAAACTACATAAAGTATACGCCCTGGCTATATATATGAACTCAAACTACATCAAGTATACGCCCTGGCTATATACATACACTCAAACTACATGAAGTATACTCCCTGGCTATATACATACACTCAAACTACATAAAGTATACGCCCTGGCTATATATATGAACTCAAACTACATAAAGTATACGCCCTGGCTATATACATACACTCAAACTACATGAAGTATACTCCCTGGTTATAAACATACACTCAAACTACATCAAGTATACGCCCTGGCTATATACATACACTCAAACTACATCAAGTATACGCCCTGGCTATATACATGCTCTCAAACTGCATCAAGTATACGCCCTGGCTATATACATACACTCAAACTACATCAAGTATACGCCCTGGCTATATACATGCACTCAAACTACATAAAGTATACGCCCTCGCTCTATACATACACTCAAACTATATAAAGTATACGCCCTAGTTATATACATACACTCAAACTACATTAAGTATACGCCCTGGCTATATACATGCACTCAGACTACATAAAGTATACGCCCTGGTTATATACATACACTCAAACTACATAAAGTATACGCCCTGGTTATACACATACTCAAACTACATAAAGTATACGCCCTGGCTATACACTCAGACTACATAAAGTATACGCCCTGGCTATGTACATACACTCAAATTACATCAAGTATACGCCCTGGCTATATACATGCACTCAAACACATAAAGTATACGCCCTGGCTATACACTCAAACTACATAAAGTATACGCCTTGGCTCTATATATACACTCAAACTACATAAAGTATGCGCCATGGCTACATACATGCACTCAAACTACATAAAGTATACGCCCTGGTTATATACATACACTCAAACTACATAAAGTATACGCCCTGGCTATATACATGCACTCAAACTACATCAAGTATACGCCTTGGCTATATACATGCACTCAAACTACATAAAGTATACGCCTTGGTTATATACATGCACTCAAACTATATAAAGTATACACCCTCGCTCTATACATATACTCAAACTACATAAAGTATGCGCCCTGGCTATATATTACACTCAAACTACATAAAGTATACGCCTTGGCTATATACATACACTCAAACTACATAAAGTATGCGCCCTGGCTATATACATGCACTCCAACTACATAAAGTATACGCCCTGGTTATACACATACTCAAACTACATCAAGTATACGCCCTGGCTATATACATACACTCAAACTACATAAAGTATACGCCCTGGCTATACACTAAAACTACATAAAGTATACGCCTTGGCTATATACATACACTCAAACTAGATAAAGTATGCGCCCTGGCTATATACATGCCCTCAAACTACATCAAGTATACGCCCTGGTTATACACATACTCAAACTACATCAAGTATACGCCCTGGCTATATACATACACTCAAACTACATAAAGTATACGCCCTGGCTATATATATGAACTCAAACTACATCAAGTATACGCCCTGGCTATATACATACACTCAAACTACATGAAGTATACTCCCTGGCTATATACATACACTCAAACTACATAAAGTATACGCCCTGGCTATATATATGAACTCAAACTACATAAAGTATACGCCCTGGCTATATACATACACTCAAACTACATGAAGTATACTCCCTGGTTATAAACATACACTCAAACTACATCAAGTATACGCCCTGGCTATATACATACACTCAAACTACATCAAGTATACGCCCTGGCTATATACATGCTCTCAAACTGCATCAAGTATACGCCCTGGCTATATACATACACTCAAACTACATCAAGTATACGCCCTGGCTATATACATGCACTCAAACTACATAAAGTATACGCCCTCGCTCTATACATACACTCAAACTATATAAAGTATACGCCCTAGTTATATACATACACTCAAACTACATTAAGTATACGCCCTGGCTATATACATGCACTCAGACTACATAAAGTATACGCCCTGGTTATATACATACACTCAAACTACATAAAGTATACGCCCTGGTTATACACATACTCAAACTACATAAAGTATACGCCCTGGCTATACACTCAGACTACATAAAGTATACGCCCTGGCTATGTACATACACTCAAATTACATCAAGTATACGCCCTGGCTATATACATGCACTCAAACACATAAAGTATACGCCCTGGCTATACACTCAAACTACATAAAGTATACGCCTTGGCTCTATATATACACTCAAACTACATAAAGTATGCGCCATGGCTACATACATGCACTCAAACTACATAAAGTATACGCCCTGGTTATATACATACACTCAAACTACATAAAGTATACGCCCTGGCTATATACATGCACTCAAACTGCATCAAGTATACGCCTTGGCTATATACATGCACTCAAACTACATAAAGTATACGCCTTGGTTATATACATGCACTCAAACTATATAAAGTATACACCCTCGCTCTATACATATACTCAAACTACATAAAGTATGCGCCCTGGCTATATATTACACTCAAACTACATAAAGTATACGCCTTGGCTATATACATACACTCAAACTACATAAAGTATGCGCCCTGGCTATATACATGCACTCCAACTACATAAAGTATACGCCCTGGTTATACACATACTCAAACTACATCAAGTATACGCCCTGGCTATATACATACACTCAAACTACATAAAGTATACGCCCTGGCTATACACTAAAACTACATAAAGTATACGCCTTGGCTATATACATACACTCAAACTAGATAAAGTATGCGCCCTGGCTATATACATGCCCTCAAACTACATCAAGTATACGCCCTGGTTATACACATACTCAAACTACATCAAGTATACGCCCTGGCTATATACATACACTCAAACTACATAAAGTATACGCCCTGGCTATATATATGAACTCAAACTACATCAAGTATACGCCCTGGCTATATACATACACTCAAACTACATGAAGTATACTCCCTGGCTATATACATACACTCAAACTACATAAAGTATACGCCCTGGCTATATATATGAACTCAAACTACATAAAGTATACGCCCTGGCTATATACATACACTCAAACTACATGAAGTATACTCCCTGGTTATAAACATACACTCAAACTACATCAAGTATACGCCCTGGCTATATACATACACTCAAACTACATCAAGTATACGCCCTGGCTATATACATGCTCTCAAACTGCATCAAGTATACGCCCTGGCTATATACATACACTCAAACTACATCAAGTATACGCCCTGGCTATATACATGCACTCAAACTACATAAAGTATACGCCCTCGCTCTATACATACACTCAAACTATATAAAGTATACACCCTGGTTATATACATACACTCAAACTACATAAAGTATACGCCCTGGCTATATACATGCACTCAGACTACATAAAGTATACGGCCTGGTTATATACATACACTCAAACTACATAAAGTATACGCCCTGGTTATACACATACTCAAACTACATAAAGTATACGCCCTGGCTATACACTCAGACTACATAAAGTATACGCCCTGGCTATATACATACACTCAAACTACATAAAGTATACGCCCTGGCTATACACTCAAACTACATAAAATATACGCCTTGGCTCTATACATACACTCAAACTACATAAAGTATGCGCCATGGCTATATACATGCTCTCAAACTACATCAAGTATACGCCTTGGCTATATACATGCACTCAAACTATGTAAAGTATACGCCCTCGCTCTATACATACACTCAAACTACATAAAGTATGTGCCCTGGCTATATATTACACTCAAACTACATAAAGTATACGCCTTGGCTATATACATACACTCAAACTACATAAAGTATGCGCCCTGGCTATATACATGCACTCCAACTACATAAAGTATACACCCTGGTGATACACATACTCAAACTACATCAAGTATACGCCCTGGCTATATATATACACTCAAACTACATACAGTATACGCCCTGGCTATACACTCAAACTACATAAAGTATACGCCTTGGCTATATACATACACTCAAACTACATAAAATATGCGCCCTGGCTATATACATGCACTCAAACTACATAAAGTATACGCCCTGGTTATACACATACTCAAACTACATCAAGTATACGCCCTGGCTATATACATACACTCAAACTACATAAAGTATACGCCCTGGCTATACACTCAAACTACATAAAGTATACGCCCTGGCTATATACATGCACTCAAACTACATTAAGTATACGCCCTGGCTATATACATGCACTCAAACTACATAAATTATACGCCTTGGTTATATACATGCACTCAAACTATATCAAGTATACGCCCTCGCTCTATACATACACTCAAACTACATAAAGTATGCGCCCTGGCTCTATATTACACTCAAACTACATAAAGTATACGCCTGGGCTATATACATACACTCAAACTACATAAAGTATGCGCCCTGGCTATATACATGCACTCAAACTACATAAAGTATACGTCTTGGCTATATACATACACTCAAACTACATAAAGTATACGCCCTGGCTATACACTCAAACTACATAAAGTATACGCCTTGGCTATATACATACACTCAAACTACATGAAGTATACGCCCTGGCTATATATATGCACTCAAACTACATAAAGTATACGCCCTGGCTATATACATACACTCAAACTACATGAAGTATACTCCCTCGCTATATACATACACTCAAACTACATAAAGTATACGCCCTGGCTATATATATGAACTCAAACTACATAAAGTATACGCCCTGGCTATATACATACACTCAAACTACATCAAGTATACTCCCTGGTTATATACATACACTCAAACTACATCAAGTATACGCCCTGGCTATATATATGAACTCAAACTACATAAAGTATACGCCCTGGCTATATACATACACTCAAACTACATGAAGTATACTCCCTGGTTATAAACATACACTCAAACTACATCAAGTATACGCCCTGGCTATATACATACACTCAAACTACATAAAGTATACGCCCTGGCTATACACTAAAACTACATAAAGTATACGCCTTGGCTATATACATACACTCAAACTAGATAAAGTATGCGCCCTGGCTATATACATGCCCTCAAACTACATCAAGTATACGCCCTGGTTATACACATACTCAAACTACATCAAGTATACGCCCTTGCTATATACATACACTCAAACTACATAAAGTATACGCCCTGGCTATATATATGAACTCAAACTACATCAAGTATACGCCCTGGCTATATACATACACTCAAACTACATGAAGTATACTCCCTGGCTATATACATACACTCAAACTACATAAAGTATACGCCCTGGCTATATATATGAACTCAAACTACATAAAGTATACGCCCTGGCTATATACATACACTCAAACTACATGAAGTATACTCCCTGGTTATAAACATACACTCAAACTACATCAAGTATACGCCCTGGCTATATACATACACTCAAACTACATCAAGTATACGCCCTGGCTATATACATGCTCTCAAACTGCATCAAGTATACGCCCTGGCTATATACATACACTCAAACTACATCAAGTATACGCCCTGGCTATATACATGCACTCAAACTACATAAAGTATACGCCCTCGCTCTATACATACACTCAAACTATATAAAGTATACGCCCTAGTTATATACATACACTCAAACTACATTAAGTATACGCCCTGGCTATATACATGCACTCAGACTACATAAAGTATACGCCCTGGTTATATACATACACTCAAACTACATAAAGTATACGCCCTGGTTATACACATACTCAAACTACATAAAGTATACGCCCTGGCTATACACTCAGACTACATAAAGTATACGCCCTGGCTATGTACATACACTCAAATTACATCAAGTATACGCCCTGGCTATATACATGCACTCAAACACATAAAGTATACGCCCTGGCTATACACTCAAACTACATAAAGTATACGCCTTGGCTCTATATATACACTCAAACTACATAAAGTATGCGCCATGGCTACATACATGCACTCAAACTACATAAAGTATACGCCCTGGTTATATACATACACTCAAACTACATAAAGTATACGCCCTGGCTATATACATGCACTCAAACTACATCAAGTATACGCCTTGGCTATATACATGCACTCAAACTACATAAAGTATACGCCTTGGTTATATACATGCACTCAAACTATATAAAGTATACACCCTCGCTCTATACATATACTCGAACTACATAAAGTATGCGCCCTGGCTATATATTACACTCAAACTACATAAAGTATACGCCTTGGCTATATACATACACTCAAACTACATAAAGTATGCGCCCTGGCTATATACATGCACTCCAACTACATAAAGTATACGCCCTGGTTATACACATACTCAAACTACATCAAGTATACGCCCTGGCTATATACATACACTCAAACTACATAAAGTATACGCCCTGGCTATACACTAAAACTACATAAAGTATACGCCTTGGCTATATACATACACTCAAACTAGATAAAGTATGCGCCCTGGCTATATACATGCCCTCAAACTACATCAAGTATACGCCCTGGTTATACACATACTCAAACTACATCAAGTATACGCCCTGGCTATATACATACACTCAAACTACATAAAGTATACGCCCTGGCTATATATATGAACTCAAACTACATCAAGTATACGCCCTGGCTATATACATACACTCAAACTACATGAAGTATACTCCCTGGCTATATACATACACTCAAACTACATAAAGTATACGCCCTGGCTATATATATGAACTCAAACTACATAAAGTATACGCCCTGGCTATATACATACACTCAAACTACATGAAGTATACTCCCTGGTTATAAACATACACTCAAACTACATCAAGTATACGCCCTGGCTATATACATACACTCAAACTACATCAAGTATACGCCCTGGCTATATACATGCTCTCAAACTGCATCAAGTATACGCCCTGGCTATATACATACACTCAAACTACATCAAGTATACGCCCTGGCTATATACATGCACTCAAACTACATAAAGTATACGCCCTCGCTCTATACATACACTCAAACTATATAAAGTATACACCCTGGTTATATACATACACTCAAACTACATAAAGTATACGCCCTGGCTATATACATGCACTCAGACTACATAAAGTATACGGCCTGGTTATATACATACACTCAAACTACATAAAGTATACGCCCTGGTTATACACATACTCAAACTACATAAAGTATACGCCCTGGCTATACACTCAGACTACATAAAGTATACGCCCTGGCTATATACATACACTCAAACTACATAAAGTATACGCCCTGGCTATACACTCAAACTACATAAAATATACGCCTTGGCTCTATACATACACTCAAACTACATAAAGTATGCGCCATGGCTATATACATGCTCTCAAACTACATCAAGTATACGCCTTGGCTATATACATGCACTCAAACTATGTAAAGTATACGCCCTCGCTCTATACATACACTCAAACTACATAAAGTATGCGCCCTGGCTATATATTACACTCAAACTACATAAAGTATACGCCTTGGCTATATACATACACTCAAACTACATAAAGTATGCGCCCTGGCTATATACATGCACTCCAACTACATAAAGTATACACCCTGGTGATACACATACTCAAACTACATCAAGTATACGCCCTGGCTATATATATACACTCAAACTACATACAGTATACGCCCTGGCTATACACTCAAACTACATAAAGTATACGCCTTGGCTATATACATACACTCAAACTACATAAAGTATGCGCCCTGGCTATATACATGCACTCAAACTACATAAAGTATACGCCCTGGTTATACACATACTCAAACTACATCAAGTATACGCCCTGGCTATATACATACACTCAAACTACATAAAGTATACGCCCTGGCTATACACTCAAACTACATAAAGTATACGCCCTGGCTATATACATGCACTCAAACTACATTAAGTATACGCCCTGGCTATATACATGCACTCAAACTACATAAATTATACGCCTTGGTTATATACATGCACTCAAACTATATCAAGTATACGCCCTCGCTCTATACATACACTCAAACTACATAAAGTATGCGCCCTGGCTCTATATTACACTCAAACTACATAAAGTATACGCCTGGGCTATATACATACACTCAAACTACATAAAGTATGCGCCCTGGCTATATACATGCACTCAAACTACATAAGGTATACGTCTTGGCTATATACATACACTCAAACTACATAAAGTATACGCCCTGGCTATACACTCAAACTACATAAAGTATACGCCTTGGCTATATACATACACTCAAACTACATGAAGTATACGCCCTGGCTATATATATGCACTCAAACTACATAAAGTATACGCCCTGGCTATATACATACACTCAAACTACATGAAGTATACTCCCTCGCTATATACATACACTCAAACTACATAAAGTATACGCCCTGGCTATATATATGAACTCAAACTACATAAAGTATACGCCCTGGCTATATACATACACTCAAACTACATCAAGTATACTCCCTGGTTATATACATACACTCAAACTACATCAAGTATACGCCATGGCTATATACATACTCTCAAACTACATCAAGTATACGCCCTGGCTATATACATACACTCAAACTACATCAAGTATACGCCCTGGCTATATACATGCTCTCAAACTGCATCAAGTATACGCCCTGGCTATATACATACACTCAAACTACATCAAGTATACGCCCTGGCTATATACATGCACTCAAACTACATAAAGTATACGCCCTCGCTCTATACATACACTCAAACTATATAAAGTATACGCCCTAGTTATATACATACACTCAAACTACATTAAGTATACGCCCTGGCTATATACATGCACTCAGACTACATAAAGTATACGCCCTGGTTATATACATACACTCAAACTACATAAAGTATACGCCCTGGTTATACACATACTCAAACTACATAAAGTATACGCCCTGGCTATACACTCAGACTACATAAAGTATACGCCCTGGCTATGTACATACACTCAAATTACATCAAGTATACGCCCTGGCTATATACATGCACTCAAACACATAAAGTATACGCCCTGGCTATACACTCAAACTACATAAAGTATACGCCTTGGCTCTATATATACACTCAAACTACATAAAGTATGCGCCATGGCTACATACATGCACTCAAACTACATAAAGTATACGCCCTGGTTATATACATACACTCAAACTACATAAAGTATACGCCCTGGCTATATACATGCACTCAAACTACATCAAGTATACGCCTTGGCTATATACATGCACTCAAACTACATCAAGTATACGCCCTGGCTATATACATGCTCTCAAACTGCATCAAGTATACGCCCTGGCTATATACATACACTCAAACTACATCAAGTATACGCCCTGGCTATATACATGCACTCAAACTACATAAAGTATACGCCCTCGCTCTATACATACACTCAAACTATATAAAGTATACACCCTGGTTATATACATACACTCAAACTACATAAAGTATACGCCCTGGCTATATACATGCACTCAGACTACATAAAGTATACGGCCTGGTTATATACATACACTCAAACTACATAAAGTATACGCCCTGGTTATACACATACTCAAACTACATAAAGTATACGCCCTGGCTATACACTCAGACTACATAAAGTATACGCCCTGGCTATATACATACACTCAAACTACATAAAGTATACGCCCTGGCTATACACTCAAACTACATAAAATATACGCCTTGGCTCTATACATACACTCAAACTACATAAAGTATGCGCCATGGCTATATACATGCTCTCAAACTACATCAAGTATACGCCTTGGCTATATACATGCACTCAAACTATGTAAAGTATACGCCCTCGCTCTATACATACACTCAAACTACATAAAGTATGCGCCCTGGCTATATATTACACTCAAACTACATAAAGTATACGCCTTGGCTATATACATACACTCAAACTACATAAAGTATGCGCCCTGGCTATATACATGCACTCCAACTACATAAAGTATACACCCTGGTGATACACATACTCAAACTACATCAAGTATACGCCCTGGCTATATATATACACTCAAACTACATACAGTATACGCCCTGGCTATACACTCAAACTACATAAAGTATACGCCTTGGCTATATACATTCACTCAAACTACATAAAGTATGCGCCCTGGCTATATACATGCACTCAAACTACATAAAGTATACGCCCTGGTTATACACATACTCAAACTACATCAAGTATACGCCCTGGCTATATACATACACTCAAACTACATAAAGTATACGCCCTGGCTATACACTCAAACTACATAAAGTATACGCCCTGGCTATATACATGCACTCAAACTACATTAAGTATACGCCCTGGCTATATACATGCACTCAAACTACATAAATTATACGCCTTGGTTATATACATGCACTCAAACTATATCAAGTATACGCCCTCGCTCTATACATACACTCAAACTACATAAAGTATGCGCCCTGGCTCTATATTACACTCAAACTACATAAAGTATACGCCTGGGCTATATACATACACTCAAACTACATAAAGTATGCGCCCTGGCTATATACATGCACTCAAACTACATAAAGTATACGTCTTGGCTATATACATACACTCAAACTACATAAAGTATACGCCCTGGCTATACACTCAAACTACATAAAGTATACGCCTTGGCTATATACATACACTCAAACTACATGAAGTATACGCCCTGGCTATATATATGCACTCAAGCTACATAAAGTATACGCCCTGGCTATATACATACACTCAAACTACATGAAGTATACTCCCTCGCTATATACATACACTCAAACTACATAAAGTATACGCCCTGGCTATATATATGAACTCAAACTACATAAAGTATACGCCCTGGCTATATACATACACTCAAACTACATCAAGTATACTCCCTGGTTATATACATACACTCAAACTACATCAAGTATACGCCATGGCTATATACATACTCTCAAACTACATCAAGTATACGCCCTGGCTATATACATGCTCTCAAACTACATCAAGTATACGCCCTGGCTATATACATACACTCAAACTACATCAAGTATACGCCCTGGCTATATACATGCACTCAAACTACATAAAGTATACGCCCTCGCTCTATACATACACTCAAACTACATAAAGTATACGCCCTAGTTATATACATACACTCAAACTACATCAAGTATACGCCCTGGCTATATACATGCACTCAGACTACATAAAGTATACGCCCTGGTTATATACATACACTCAAACTACATAAAGTATACGCCCTGGTTATACACATACTCAAACTACATAAAGTATACGCCCTGGCTATACACTCAGACTACATAAAGTATACGCCCTGGCTATGTACATACACTCAAACTACATAAAGTATACGCCCTGGCTATATACATGCACTCAAACACATAAAGTATACGCCCTGGCTATACACTCAAACTACATAAAGTATACGCCTTGGCTCTATATATACACTCAAACTACATGAAGTATGCGCCATGGCTAAATACATGCACTCAAACTACATAAAGTATACGCCCTGGTTATATACATACACTCAAACTACATAAAGTATACGCCCTGGCTATATACATGCACTCAAACTACATCAAGTATACGCCTTGGCTATATACATGCACTCAAACTACATAAAGTATACGCCTTGGTTATATACATGCACTCAAACTATATAAAGTATACGCCCTCGCTCTATACATATACTCAAACTACATAAAGTATGCGCCCTGGCTATATATTACACTCAAACTACATCAAGTATACGCCTTGGCTATATACATACACTCAAACTACATAAAGTATGCGCCCTGGCTATATACATGCACTCCAACTACATAAAGTATACGCCCTGGTTATACACATACTCAAACTACATCAAGTATACGCCCTGGCTATATACATACACTCAAACTACATAAAGTATACGGCCTGGCTATACACTGAAACTACATAAAGTATACGCCTTGGCTATATACATACACTCAAACTAGATAAAGTATGCGCCCTGGCTATATACATGCCCTCAAACTACATCAAGTATACGCCCTGGTTATACACATACTCAAACTATATCAAGTATACGCCCTGGCTATATACATACACTCAAACTACATAAAGTATACGCCCTGGCTATATATATGAACTCAAACTACATCAAGTATACGCCCTGGCTATATACATACACTCAAACTACATGAAGTATACTCCCTGGCTATATACATACACTCAAACTACATAAAGTATACGCCCTGGCTATATATATGAACTCAAACTACATAAAGAATACGCCCTGGCTATATACATACACTCAAACTACATGAAGTATACTCCCTGGTTATAAACATACACTCAAACTACATCAAGTATACGCCCTGGCTATATACATGCACTCAAACTACATAAAGTATACGCCCTCGCTCTATACATACACTCAAACTATATAAAGTATACACCCTGGTTATATACAAACACTCAAACTACATAAAGTATACGCCTTGGCTATATACATACACTCAAACTACATAAAGTATGCGCCCTGGCTATATACATGCACTCCAACTACATAAAGTATACACCCTGGTTATACACATACTCAAACTACATCAAGTATACGCCCTGGCTATATATATACACTCAAACTACATACAGTATACGCCCTGGCTATACACTCAAACTACATAAAGTATACGCCTTGGCTATATACATACACTCAAACTACATAAAGTATGCGCCCTGGCTATATACATGCACTCAAACTACATAAAGTATACGCCCTGGTTATACACATACTCAAACTACATCAAGTATACGCCCTGGCTATATACATACACTCAAACTACATAAAGTATACGCCCTGGCTATACACTCAAACTACATAAAGTATACGCCCTGGCTATATACATGCACTCAAACTACATTAAGTATACGCCCTGGCTATATACATGCACTCAAACTACATAAATTATACGCCTTGGTTATATACATGCACTCAAACTATATCAAGTATACGCCCTCGCTCTATACATACACTCAAACTACATAAAGTATGCGCCCTGGCTCTATATTACACTCAAACTACATAAAGTATACGCCTGGGCTATATACATACACTCAAACTACATAAAGTATGCGCCCTGGCTATATACATGCACTCAAACTACATAAAGTATACGTCTTGGCTATATACATACACTCAAACTACATAAAGTATACGCCCTGGCTATACACTCAAACTACATAAAGTATACGCCCTGGCTATATACATACACTCAAACTACATGAAGTATACGCCCTGGCTATATATATGCACTCAAACTACATAAAGTATACGCCCTGGCTATATACACATACTCAAACTATATCAAGTATACGCCCTGGCTATATACATACACTCAAACTACATAAAGTATACGCCCTGGCTATATATATGAACTCAAACTACATCAAGTATACGCCCTGGCTATATACATACACTCAAACTACATGAAGTATACTCCCTGGCTATATACATACACTCAAACTACATAAAGTATACGCCCTGGCTATATATATGAACTCAAACTACATAAAGAATACGCCCTGGCTATATACATACACTCAAACTACATGAAGTATACTCCCTGGTTATAAACATACACTCAAACTACATCAAGTATACGCCCTGGCTATATACATGCACTCAAACTACATAAAGTATACGCCCTCGCTCTATACATACACTCAAACTATATAAAGTATACACCCTGGTTATATACAAACACTCAAACTACATAAAGTATACGCCTTGGCTATATACATACACTCAAACTACATAAAGTATGCGCCCTGGCTATATACATGCACTCCAACTACATAAAGTATACACCCTGGTTATACACATACTCAAACTACATCAAGTATACGCCCTGGCTATATATATACACTCAAACTACATACAGTATACGCCCTGGCTATACACTCAAACTACATAAAGTATACGCCTTGGCTATATACATACACTCAAACTACATAAAGTATGCGCCCTGGCTATATACATGCACTCAAACTACATAAAGTATACGCCCTGGTTATACACATACTCAAACTACATCAAGTATACGCCCTGGCTATATACATACACTCAAACTACATAAAGTATACGCCCTGGCTATACACTCAAACTACATAAAGTATACGCCCTGGCTATATACATGCACTCAAACTACATTAAGTATACGCCCTGGCTATATACATGCACTCAAACTACATAAATTATACGCCTTGGTTATATACATGCACTCAAACTATATCAAGTATACGCCCTCGCTCTATACATACACTCAAACTACATAAAGTATGCGCCCTGGCTCTATATTACACTCAAACTACATAAAGTATACGCCTGGGCTATATACATACACTCAAACTACATAAAGTATGCGCCCTGGCTATATACATGCACTCAAACTACATAAAGTATACGTCTTGGCTATATACATACACTCAAACTACATAAAGTATACGCCCTGGCTATACACTCAAACTACATAAAGTATACGCCCTGGCTATATACATACACTCAAACTACATGAAGTATACGCCCTGGCTATATATATGCACTCAAACTACATAAAGTATACGCCCTGGCTATATACATACACTCAAACTACATGAAGTATACTCCCTGGCTATATACATACACTCAAACTACATAAAATATACGCCCTGGCTATATATATGAACTCAAACTACATAAAGTATACGCCCTGGCTTTATACATACACTCAAACTACATGAAGTATACGCCCTGGCTATATACATACACTCAAACTACATCAAGTATACGCCCTGACTATATACATGCTCTCAAACTACATCAAGTATACGCCCTGGCTATATACATACACTCAAACTACATCAAGTATACGCCCTCGCTATACACTCAGACTACATAAAGTATACGCCCTGGCTATATACATACACTCAAACTACATAAAGTATACGCCCTCGCTATACACTCAGACTACATACAGTATACGCCCTGGCTATATACATGCACTCAGACTACATAAAGTATACGGCCTGGTTATATACATACACTCAAACTACATAAAGTATACGCCCTGGTTATACACATACTCAAACTACATAAAGTATACGCCCTGGCTATACACTCAGACTACATAAAGTATACGCCCTGGCTATATACATACACTCAAACTACATAAAGTATACGCCCTGGCTATACACTCAAACTACATAAAATATACGCCTTGGCTCTATACATACACTCAAACTACATAAAGTATGCGCCATAGCTATATACATGCACTCAAACTACATAAAGTATACGCCCTGGTTATATACATACACTCAAACTACATAAAGTATACGCCCTGGCTATATACATACACTCAAACTACATCAAGTATACGCCCTGGCTATATACATGCTCTCAAACTACATCAAGTATACGCCCTGGTTATGTACATACACTCAAACTACATCAAGTATACGCCCAGGCTATATACATGCACTCAAACTACATAAAGTATACGCCCTGGCTATATATATACACTCAAACTACATAAAGTATACGCCTTGGATATCTACATGAGGTGAACTACCATGTCGAAAAAACCCAGGAGATGGACCAGCGTGTCCAAGAACCAACAGAAGATCTAGTATCAGACTTCAAATTATACATTTTGATGTACGCTGATAATAGGCCTACTGTATTATTGGCTGATTCCCCTGAAGATTTACAAAACATGTGGAAACTCTAAGCAAATATTGTAACAATATTGA
The DNA here is from genome assembly GCA_964017125.1 of Flabesymbios commensalis. Lineage (NCBI taxonomy): Eukaryota > Metazoa > Annelida > Polychaeta > Terebellida > Flabelligeridae > Flabesymbios > Flabesymbios commensalis. The sequence goes on along the minus strand of OZ024914.1, from coordinate 35,452,688 downwards.
TTTAACAACTAACACCAGTAAAACCAAGATATTTATTTTTTCGCGAGGTAAATTAAAAAATATACATTTGTTTAAATTTGCGGACATAAATCTTGATGTAGTGAAATATTACAATTATCTGGGTGTCACGTTTAATTTTAATGCAAAATTAATGTTGCAAAACAAAATCTTTATCAAAAAGGATGTAGGGCAATGTTTGCTCTACTGAAACGAATTAAACCTTTATCTCTACCTCCAGATATTGCAATAAAGTTATTTGACACTCTGGTAAAACCTGTTGTGTTATATGGAGCTGAAGTAAATTGAAGTAAATAAATTGAAACTAAGATTTTGTAAATATATTCTACATATTAATAAATCTGCTCCGATATATGGTATATGGAGAGTTGGGCGCAAAGCCGTTTTAAATAGATATTGAATATAAAATGGTCATCTACTGGGCTAGACTGAGTGCCAGCAAGGAAAATAAACTGTCTAAAATGATTTACTCTCTAATATATAAACTTAACAAGGGTGATTTGCTTCATTCTCCTTGAATTAGTTCGGTTAAAAATATACTAGATAGTGCTGGATTCTCCAGGATCTGGACGAATCCATCTTTACCTGAATCACTGGATCATCTCAATAAAATACTCAAGTTGAGGTTGCATGACCAATTCAAACAAACTTGGAATGAATGCATAACACAAGGCGGGAAATGTTCGGTTTACCGTATAATTAAAAACAGTTTATAAACACACATTTCGTTGCCAATAGCTGTGATTTAACCCTTTGACTTCCAGGCCGGGGTGCATGCCAGGATCCAGATATACTGGTGTAGGAGTTCTATTTTTCGTCATTTGAAGCTGGAATTGCTAACGCAATTTCCAGCTTCAAATGACGAAAAATACATAAATGTAGTATATATTTGACGAAAATTTGTGTCATTTTATGGTTACGTTCATTGATGAATGACGACGGAAATTTCCGTCATGTATGGTACTGAAAAGGTTAATATGTGTGGCAAATTGGACCATTTATTTACATCACATAACATGATGATCTTACCCGTTTGTAGAGAAGTTCACACAGCTGCCCTGTGGTACTGGCATGGTTGTTGGGTCAATGCTAATCGTCAAAGCTCCTATAGAAGTCCACAGTACAAAAGATACCCCTAGAACAACCCCGCACAGCGTACTCTACGATTAACAAAAAATAACATCATAAATATTCCCCTATACTATGACATCCCTACACAGCGTATTCTGTGGTTAACAAACAAATAACATCATAAAAATCACTAGAACAACCCCACACAGCGTACACTGTGGTTAACAAAAAATTAACATCATAAATATACTCCTGTGGCATCCCTACACAGCGTATTCTGTGGTTAACAAAAAATGGCATAATAAACATGCTTGCGTGTGAGTGCGTGTGCGTACACGTGTGTGTATGGTGAGTGTGTGTAAAAGGTGAAGTGATTATGTTCGGACGGACAGTCGATTGGACATATTGAAGAGCAATCAGTTGGGTGATATTGAGAGCTGTTGCCTACATACTAGAAATTTCAAAGTAAAAAGTAAACAGTCCTCGTCATCAATCGAAATTGTCCGAACTATCGTGAATTTAAGCTTGTCTTAAAATTATGCCGTGAGTGAGTGAAAAATGCCACAATGTGAGTCAACGATTTTGAAATCTTGTTGATTGATGTCACGTTTTAGCTTTTATCAATACCTGGTATTTATTGTGCTAATAAAAATAAAATAAAAAGAATATAATCGAAACTGGCAGTCACAGAGCTCATTAATTTGGTGTCACGCATGCGATTATCAATACCAGTGTCTATCATCGCGCATATTTGGTAGTGCTTTCAACAGTTGTTTCAATCACATCTTCAATTCATATCATATAATTATTTGATATATACGGCGATAGGTCTATATGTGCATTATGTAGGCCTAATGAGACGACATGCAATAATACCGTTTATAGCAACAATTGCAGCAATAATAATCAAGAGCAATATAGGGATGTAATCCTATTTAACATCAACAAAATAAGTCATTATTTTATCGTTATTTTAAAATCAATAAAATACCTTCCAATTGACTCGCGGTATTGTGAGTGGCAGATAGAAGAATATGGCTATAGCTGTAAGAGCGGAGGCATTGGCCACGAACAATATCTGAAAGGAAAAAAACGATTATATTGCTTAAATACGTAACGCTCAAATATGGAGAGGCGAGAATCAGGAGAATAGTTAGAATCATTAAAAAAAGTTAGTGTCGGGATAGTGTTTTAAATACGTTTGAAATTTAAGTATATTATATTTTTAAATTGAAATGTGTTAAGAAACAACTTCCAGCTAATATCCAGTTGTGGATTGCGGAAGTGGTTGGATATATGCCATTTATTTTCTGATCATTCTGTAACGGTTTATTATTATATCAAAATAAATCGGTCAGGTTGAATCTTTTATTAATAATTTACTTGCAATTTGACGATTATTGGGTAGGCCACTAACCTATTATTTTACATCGATTTGTGCTGGTAATCAATACCACTTGGCATTTATTTTTGATAAGCGATAAGATCAATATGTCTTTCGTTAATAAATATAAATTCTACATGTATAATTGTGATAATGAGCAGAAAGGGAAAGACTAATATATTAGGCAGTTATTTATCTCTTGTTATATTCAGCCTACTATTGATGTTATTATTGATAAACAACACCAGTGCATAGAGGCTGTCACTGCGGGATAATTCATCCTGAATATATTTAATTGAATATTAAGTGAGCCAATATCTGAATCAACTGTAAATAATTAATAATACGTTTATAGTATACGTTTATTAATAAATGAACTGTTTCGTAAGCATTGTAACGACAATCGATGGTTTTATAAGCTGATGAAATACGAATGATGTGTGCCTGTGGGTCCTGCCAATCATGGGATTTGTCGCTCTTTTTTGTTCAGAGTAATAACTTTGAAACAACGGTCAATAGACCACGGCATGCACTCAACCATTTATTCATTACTCATTGATAATATAACGTTAATGTTGTTTACCATGAAGATTGTTCCTTTCAGCGAAGATACCAGCATTGCCACTAGTAGCGTCAATACACCACAGAACACATCTGTCATCAACAAATACTCATGGTTATATAAGCCTAACAGAAACAGCCAATTGGAGCATATTAACATTTCAATCGCTGAAATATTTTTACATTAACCAATAAACCAAGGGTTATTTTCAATTTGAAATCATCATAAATGTCTTAGTTAGCTCTTTCCGCTTCATTCAAACGTCTAAAAGGGTTAGATAAAAGGGCTAGCTGTTACATTCACATACAGTACATGGCTGACTGATCTCAGAACTTGTCACAAAGGCCCGGGCTTGATGTGGTGACGAGTGCTGAGATCAATCGATACCGCCGTACTCAACAACGCAGTATTCATTTTCGCGTACGAAAGTCGACTTGAATTAGTTTTTAAATTATTTTTTGTCGTGCTGTGAGAACTCTGTTCGTCGTCGGCACAGACCATGTTTACAAATACATTGCAATCATTTTTTTGGAAATAATTTATAAGAAATTATCCAAAATTAAATATATTTTGAAAATATAAGTATATATGGATGCCTCATGCCAGGGACCTTAATTTGATCTAAATGTCGTCCCAAGACAGTTTATGTAAATATATGTTCGAAGTGTCACATAAACGATGTTCAGTTAAAAAAAACCCATTACGTTACATTAGTAATCTATAAAAATGACATTCGATAATTATATCTGGCAGTTCCAGCCTCACACCATTTTGATTTGTTTACAGTACCGAGACTTACTTGTACAAATTAGGGCTATGTTTTGGCGTTGCCCTAGCACAGCCATGAATTTTGGAAATTCGTTAACAATATCCTCCCAAAACAGAAGGGCACAAGAGTTGACCGAGGACGATAGATTGCTGTAACAAGAAACATATACATTTATGAACACATTTTAAAGGTGATCTATGACCCCTTATATGGTATGAATGATTATGTCCTTATATGGGGTGATTGGATATCATGTGACCCTCTGAGAGGGTCACATGATAGCCAATCACCCCATATAAGGAAACAGTTGTGTCCCAACTTTGATTTATTTGTCACAAAATTATTCATACTATATAAGGGGTGATAGATTACCTTTAAATATTGATAAAACAGGAAAATGATTACATATACCCTCATGGTATTAAATAATCCTCAATGTCACAATAGTAAATCAGTATGATCCTTCAAATATGTGATAATGTGTTATATAAAACTTTATACTTCAACTAACAGTGTGGCATAATTACCCAAATTAATCTTTTAATCCTTACAGCGCGAAAACCGATTTTAGTAGTCAGAATTTGACGTCTATACACGTCAGATTCAGACGACTATTCCGATCCCCACACTGTAAGGGTAAAAATATTTATAATCGCAGTAGACTCATAACAAATGAAGCGGAAGGAGCTAACGAAGACATTAATGATTATATATAAGGTTTCAAGCATGTTTTATATCATTAGAAATATCACTAAATTTGATAAAATAGTTTTGGGTAATTTCTCAGCTACTCCAATAATTCAATATTGAAGATATTTTTTCACAAATATAAATAGTGTTCGTCATTAGAAGCTGGAAATTGCTTTAGCAATTCCAGCGTCAAATGAAAACTAGAGACAAACAAGTCAGCAGGACAAGGGTCAAGGTGAATGGAAAAGAGAACATATCCATGGTTTTCATCTCATTTTTATTCACCCATGCTCATCCACTTAACCCTTTTAACCCGCACGATGCTTCAAAGAATAGAAGGAAAATTGTCATGGAACTGTTTAATAATTACAATATATTTTTTTTCATTTCTCACCACTTCAAGTCATTTTCATCCACTGCAAGTCGAGAATTGCGACAGCAATTCGCGGCTTGTAGTGGATGAAGATGACAATGGTAAATTCAAGGTTATTTAATACTGCGAGTGACAATTTTCATTTTGTTACATTGGTGACACTGATTTATACATCTCACATATTTCACACACAGACACCTGAAATATATCAGTGGACAATAGTATTCTCACCGGAGAAACGCGATTCTGTTATTCCTAATCTGAGATGACAAATAATTTATTATCACAATGTAATACTATGTCATGTATATAGGAAGGCATGCCACGCAGCCGTTGATGGACGCCGCTCATCGCTGATGAATCGGGGTAATTATTCCAAGGGTGTGACTACTGTCTGGGATGGTGTCTTGCTTTTGGAGCTAAATCTTAAACATTTTCCCTTCGATACAGTCCATCTATAATACGTCAAGCTGTGATAAATATGGTACAATACCCAGGCCAGGGGGCAAGAGCAGATTTCCTGACACGGCGTGTTGTAAAAGTTTGTGCACCGGAAATGATATCTTTATATCTAGGATCACAACCTAGGTGCGCAACCTTGCAAAACGACTACTAGAAATTAGCAGAAAACCAAAAATGGCGGCCATCACCGAAAAACCTTAATTTGTCAATATATCGGTCAATATTTAAGATCATTTGCTTTTAAGTTGTCTAGACCTATGTTTTCAGGGTCAAGGCTCAACATAAAGCCAACCCCCGAAGTGATTTTATGTTCTCTTAACATGATAGTACACACATTAATTTTATGCGTCGATTTTGTGAAATTAACCCTTTAATCGCCGGTGACGCATATATTCGGGTTCTCATTTTTTATTAGCACATTAAGTACCACCTTTAAACATGTCAAAGATAAAGCTATATTTGAAAACAGATGACCTCCATTTTGTCAAATCTGTATAATTTTCACTCACTTGAAGTTGTGGATCGCGTCAGCGAGACACAACTTCAAGTGAGTGAAAATTCAGATTGAATAATTTGGCAGCTAAAGGGTTAATGATTTGCGCTGAATATTTGTGTCTCGCTACCGCGACACACAACGTCAAGTGAGTGAAAATTATGCATTATCGTTCAATTTAGGATCAAACATTTGTACGAATACAAATACAAAAAGTTTATTTGTAAGGCCATCGGCCCGTACAAAACTATACAAAATACAATTCATTCGAAAGTACAATGTTAAGAGTGATAATTATCATACGTTACAGTATTGTTCCCTGCGTTTAAATGCCTGATTTAAATATGTATGAATGAATGAATGAAATCTTGTATAGCGCATGTATCCAGCTGGAATCTGTTCAAAGCGCTTTACATTCGAAAACACAGAGAAAAAAATACTGCATGAGGTCACTAAATGCTTGTCAAAACAGGTGAGTTTTTACACAAACTCTATCAAACGGAGCAAGGTATTTTAGACGTAAATCATGGTAAACGGGACAATAAAAAATAAAGTGGATCTCCAAACCATGATGTTTTAACACACATTTCGTTCCCAATATCAGTGATTTGACGTTGGTCCAACATTGTACAAATGTTATACAAATGTTTTGTGTTTACTGGGATAGGGGGCTGAGGACAACATGGATTACGTTTCTCTGGCCGAGCATACTATTATATCTCACTTAACGATTTCAGGTGCTTTTGATTTCACATAATACGGGTCATTATCAGAAGACCACTTCTTGTCCACGATAATTATTGTAGATCCTGTATTTTTCGCGTGTTTAAATTTTCGCGAATTTGTGATTTAAGGACTTTTTACGAAGTCTAGAATTCGCGAGTAATCGATTTCGATGATAGGTAGCTCTTATAGTAATAACTTTCGCGAGATTCTTAAATTCGCGAATTTGTCCTCGCGAAAATTAAAACCTCGCGAATATTACCAGATCTACAGTATATCACTAACAGGTGCCTGTCATTTCACATATACCTGTAAAAAACCCGCCTAACCCTTACAACACTGGGTTTTTTTAAACCATGGAGAGCAAAGGTTTTTTCGATTGAAAATCATCAAATTGTTTTAGTTTGAATGCCTATGTTATGGGTCTACGGCTATTGAAAATATTTTAATTCCTCCAGTGTGAGGACCGTTTTTATACGGCTTAATCTGTCGTCTTTAGACGACAGATTATGACGTTTAAAAACAGTCCCCGCGATGAAGGGGTTAATGGTTGTTGGTTATGGCCTATGGCTTACCTCAGTGCTCCACATATCAGACAAGCGACAAGTAAACCAACCATTCCTTGATACACCAGAGCATTTTGGACAAAATGAGCAAATAACTGCAAAGAAACTAATATGTTTGAACCACGTAATAAATACACCTTTTGAAGAAAGTACCCGTCAAATAAAATAATTCAACCCTTTAGCCGCCAAATTATTCAATGTGAATTTTCACCCACTTGAAGTTGTGTCTCGCTGACGCGATCCACAACTTCAAGTGAGTGAAAATTATTCAGATTTGACAAAATGGAGGTCAACAAATTTCAAATCTTGCTGATTAATGTCACTTTTTATCTTTAACAGGTTTAAAAGCTGATATGTAATGTGCTAATAGAAAATGTAAAAAACGAATATGGACGACACCGGCGGTTAAAGGGTTAACAGCACATGGAATTGGTTATGAATACTAATTTGTTTTTCACCTCATTTGGGCCTTGTATAAGTCCGTTTGCCATGAGATCACAATCTTCTTTTGCATAAAAGGCAAACACTGCCAGTCCCGTGAACGTCAAGATGCCTTCCGTCAGGATGTTTGTAATAGCGCTCACAAATACACAGCTAAAAAACAGAATTAAAAATATATATTTAAGAGCTGGTAATTGGAATTACCTAACTTTGATTGATTTATGTTTCATGATGATTTTAAAACTTTTATATTGTCCATAAATATGTGCACTGATAATTCATAATACATAGGCATATATACCCAGTAAACACAAAACATTTGTATAACATATAGGGTCTACACAACGTCGGCCCCAACATTCTACACATGTCATACAAATATTTTGTGTTCGCTGGGTATATATCGGAATAAATATGTTATACTATTATCTGAAAGTAGCATAGAAAAATATAACAAATGTTGCTTTAAGCAAAATAAATTATTAAATATTGTTTTCAATAGAAAGTGTACGAGCCAAGGATCACATTTAGTACCTTCTTCACCAAGAGTTAGACTTGATCCGGCTTATCTTAGTTTTAAGGTCAAATTAAACAAGCAATATCACCAGGTCATGACGCTTTGTCCTATTATTTTATTGTATAACAACGATAACGTCTCTAAAGTGATATTTTGTATAGGGGCCTAGGGCTTACACCTGTGAAGTTGATGTATATCATATGTAGTTTGTTAGGGACGCACCGTTTGATATCTGGGGGCGGATTTGACAAAATGGAGGTCAACAAGCGGTGAAATAAATAGTTTGTCGCCACAAAAGTCAGAAAAAAAAGTTTGTTTAAAATGTGGGCAGAAAAAAAAAGTTTGTTGTTGAAATTGATGAAAAATATGTTGACCAGAAAAAACACAAAATGGTAACGTACATAATAGGGAAAGCATATGACAAAAAATTTCTTCGACAAGACATAAAAAAGAATTGTCGGACGTTGATCGCAAAAACTCAAATGGTGCGTCCCTTAAATCAGATACAGGAGTAATATCTACCACATGTCCCAGCAGATACAATCCGTTGAATCAACGTTGGTTTAACGTTGGTACAACGTCAAAGACAGTGGACCAACATCAGTAAAGCTTTCACTATCCCCATGGTAGCAGGAACAGTGTAGGCTAAGGCATCCCAGCAAACACAAAGAATTGGCTAAAATTCATACAATGTTAGACCAACGTCGAAGACGTTGGGCCGACGTTGTATAAATGTTATACAAATGTTTTGTGTTTGCTGGGATGGTTGTATTATAATGCGTAGATATACTCATTTGAATAGCTTACCAATAAAAATCATGGTACGAGGGTTGTAATTGTGATGCCAAGGGTTTAGGAAGGTGAATTTTAGCACTTGGCTAAATAGGACTGAGGGGGTGGACAAGGTGTTCGGCCTGGGTCGGTGGTCACGGCCCCTGTGAGTTATCACAAAGATTAACGTGGCTTCCAGGGAGCCAAATTTTTAATTAGGGTTGTATTTATTTATAAGTGGTATTTTTCATCCATTTCTTGATGGCATATAATAAAGAATAATACAATACTGTTTTTGAAGATTTGTCAAGTAAACGTAAACTGTATTTAAAGGTAAATGTAATTTAATTATCTCAAGTTTGTCAGTATTCATAAATGACCATTAACTGATTAATGAAGCAGTGACAACAGGAAATGATATAAATTCATCTGAAAAACTTTCACCACTGTCACAATCCTCGTCACCACCGTTATTGCCATCTCCATCACTACACATGCTACTATCACTATCTAATAATCCTAAAAGACTCTTATGGAGAATCCAGTTTTTCACCAGATTGGTACACCATTTTCCAGCCACTAGTCTGGGGGCCAGCATAGCCCCCCTCCCCCATGCACACCCTAGGGATTTACCGATAACTATTTTGTCTGATCTGTGGGGTACAAAGAGAAAATTTGGACATGTTCCAAAAAGGTGACATGCAGTATGTTTTAAAAACATTTAAACTAACCGCGACTAATCATAAAAAATGCTACTTTTATGACCAGATATTAACAATACAATGAGACAGTACTGTTCATTTGCACTTCACAAATAACTGCTAAATTTTAAGTAAACTAAAGCTGAATTGTAATGATTGTAATGATTGTAATGTTTTCAATTTTCTTATCATTAATATGTAGGATTTCTGCCTCGCTAGATCATCGTGACAGTCGACCCCAGTCTCCCCGGACGCGGAGGGACGGCTGGACGGCTGCCTCGCTTCAGTATATTAGTGACGTGCGCATAAATCCAATCACCACACGGTCGTGGCCTTTTTCGCGACTTGTAGTCTAGCCCTTGACGACTGCAGACATGTTGCAGGTTGGCAGATTAGAGTTAGCATAGGGGCGTGTCGTGCGCGGGACTGTACATTGCCGATGTTTTATGTCTAGACAAATAAATATAATGAACTGAAGAAGAGTTTTGTGAAGTCAATCGGAACCGTTGACCCGACGGAGAAGGAAGGAAGATAGAAATAAAATGGTGAATGATAAGCGGGTCTTGCCGTTCACCCTACCGGTAGACCCTCCTGCTATTCCCATAAATACACCCTAACCAGATAATTATTGGTGAATTGATTTTGAAAGTTTATTTTCACAGTGTTTCACGTAACAATTCACGTAACAGATTTTAAACAGTGACCCAGATTTGAAGTTTGCTTTTGCTTACAAAACTATCATTATATGCACCATTTAAATGTTGTGACAGGTTATGGTCTATTATCATGATTATTGGCCTTTCCTTATAAATGCGTGTTTAGATAGGTGTATTACACACTTGCAATGTCATTAATACACAACGCACAGGTTTATGTTTGTTTCTGATTTTTAATAGAAATGCCACCTTTTAAACGGCAAGATATTATTATAATATGTATTTAAATAAAATTCATTCCTAAATAACACTTGCACTTGCAATGTCATTAATACACAACGAACAGGTTTATGTTTGTTTCTGATTTTTAATAGAAATGCCACCTTTTAAACGGTAAGATATTAATAAAATATGTATTTAAATAAAACTCATTCCTAAATAACACAGGTGTTGTTTGTTTCAGAATTATTTTTAGGATAAACTGCACTGCATGGAACAGTGATAGCATTTCAAAATATCACTGAAAATGATCAAAGAATGCCTAAATCAACAGCGTTGGCTTTCAATCTTGACTTTTTTCAATCGCAGAGACATATTGTTATGAATGCGCAATCAAAACACTGTATAATATATATAATTAATATATAATATAATAAACACACTCCAAGCAATTCTCGAATACTAATATCACATCCCTACAATAAAAACATATCCTAACATTAAAGTATCCTCGATCAGCATTAAAAGCTCATCATAATATGGTGTAAATATTATGCCATGTTATCATACTATAACGCCATCTTAATATTATAATTTGCCATATTACGTCATTAAACTATTATTTATATGTCTACCATTATATTGTCATATGTCGATATCTTTGTAATATCAAATCATGCGACAGCTATGTCATACCAATATCATTCATATCCAGACATATATTACCAATATAACGGCTAATCATTACCACGTGATAATTTCTCATTATAATATATAACATAATTATAGCTCCACAATATGCCATACATCTCTTCATATTTATCTATTATAAAGAAATGTCATGCCATTGTAATACCATCCCCAGACACTGAAATCTCATCCAGACATCAAAGTGGAACGTATATGCTGATATAAATATAATATCATATATTGACAGATTCGTTATATTGTTATATCCAGACATTTAGGGCCATGATTATTCTGAAATTATATTATTATAGCATGACATTGAATACCATATTTCGTCATTGTCACATAATTAAATAGCATCTGGTCAACCAGGGCATCAACCAGGCTATTATAAAATACTATGGTATCAAGATGATTTTGAGACACAATTTTATAGGTCCATAATATTACAATAGATTGCTAAGGCATGACATCATCAAAATTTAAGCAAATTACAGCGCTATAATGTCACCATACAGGTCATTATATGGTACAGTACTTTTGACATACGATTTTGTAGAATAAATCAGTGTAATGGTTCATTGTAACAATGGCCTACAGTGGTGGAATGGGACACTATAATGTCAGGTCTTTATTATCTGACTAGAGTATGTCACAGAGTAATTAAACATATGGCTCTATAATTTCAAGATATGGCAAAAATTAAAGGATCAATTCTAACCCATGAAACATTTCATAGCAAATTAGTATATTACAAATTAGTGACTACAGGGTTTCAGTTATGTTGAATTTTGCGTCCACCATCTTGGAATCCGTCGTAAAATGACTAGAAATATTTCCAATGAATTTCATTGAACATTGAATTGTAAGAGCAGACACCTAAACTGCATTTTCCTAGATGACTATCATGCAAACCATATTCAATTATGCATTTCAGAATAATTAATTGATTTCACGGCGGCCATTTAAGAAAAATCATACATTAGTATTATAACCTGATTTTGATAAATGCGGGATGTCTCCGAACCAAATTATACCGCTCATAAAAGTACAAAACTGTACGTGATGTCATAAACTATTTAAAAAAGTTCAATTTTGCAGCGGCGATCTTGGCTTCCTTTTGAAATATTATTTTTTAGCTTTTATTGGTTTCATTGGACATTAAAATGTGAGATTAGACAAAAAAACAGATGACTATAAGGCAACTCGTAAAAACGTATACATGTCAATAGGCGTGACGCATTTTCAGGAAAAACTACGATTACGATTACACTGCGACCATTTTGAAATCGGACATAGTGATTAATTACTCCACAAATCAAGCATTATTACTCGAATGATTTTGACTAAATGTTGGTCTCTGAACCAATTGATACTGCTAATGAAGGTTTATCTACAGAAGAGACCTGAGCTCATAAAATATTTGCAAAAAATTGCGAAATTTTGATTTTTTCTTGTCAACTTTGTGGCGGCCATCTTGGATTCCATCGTAAATATTATAATATATTACTTGAAAATTAAAATGTAAGATTAAACGCCAAAACCGTGTTTGTCAGATAATTACAATGCAAACCATATTGGATGATGTATTTCAGGACAATTCATTGTTTTTTATGGCAGCCATTTTGAAATTGACCATATCACGATTATTACACGAAAAATCAAGCATTAATAACCTAAATTGGACTGAGGGATGTCTCTGAACCGAATAATACCGCTCGCTATGACTTTACTACGTAAAATAATATCTTGTCAAAAACTATTTGCGAAATTTTAAAAAAATTGAAAAAAATCATTTTTTGACATATTTACACAATCCAAAATAGCTCCCCAAGGTAGGATAATATAGTAAAATTATATTATATTTTACTATTTTGTCTCCATGGACATATGCATTAGCACAAAATAGTCTAAACCCATCAGTATTTCATTGAAGTGTCGCAACATTGTGATAGAGTGAGATACAAGCTAAAATCCAGTTTACCGAGAAAAATATTTGAAAAATTGGCGTTATTTCATATGTGCTTAGAAAACTGTGTTGGTGCCACTATTTTTTCTGGGAACATCCCTAAATCCTTTGACTTTATGCCTAAGATGCCAAATAAAATAGTTTCGGTGGATCCTGAGGGGGTGCATGGTAGGCCTATCTGGCCACCCGCCTAGACCTGTTTGTGGAGTATAAGGCCTCACAGTTACTGTCTCTGGCCGCTGTAGCTGGAGCATGTGCTGAACTCTCATAAGAAGCTGTCTGAGCGGGCACAAATAATACGATGCTTCATAGTATCACCAAAAAGGCCCTTTTCAGGGCCACCAAATGTTGATGAAAGCTCAAACACATATTCTGTAGTTGCACATATATATCATAAAAGACTAATAATTAATAGACTATTTGAGTGATACAAATCGATAGGAAGCATATTTATGAAATTTAAAGTTATGGTATTTTAAATATTTCAAAAAGACGATATAAATAATCTATCTTAACCCCCTTTATCATCCTCGCAGCTTACAGATTATTGGTGTTTTATAAATTCAAACACACTTTGGTTCTACAACATTTCTTTGTGTGATATTCCAGGTAGCTAGGTAACAGTGACAACAGAAGATTATTTTATCTATTTTCCCTCTGCAGGTGGCAATTGAACAATTGCAGGATTTTTTTCCAATTTATGGAATTATAAGATAGTAATTAATTTTATGGTGTTGGGTTACTATGAAAACAGGGATGCATATATTTTTACCATGATTAATCTAATTCTAATATAAATACTTCAGTGATCAATTGCTCACCATCTGGCTTCCTTTTCTGTTTTCAGGGAGCAGTACCTCTGCATGCTGGGTTGCAGTATTACCATGCTCACGCTCTCCAAGGGGAACACCAGCAAAATTATGAACGCAGAATGGGCATTTGTGGGCGAGAAAGACCAACTGAAAACAGTGCTGAGACTTAAATTTACATTATTCAAAATAAAAATACGATAATAAATAGCCGGGTGATTCTGCTTGCATACCCAGCAGATAAAAAACGTTGAATCAATGTTGGTTTAACGCTGGTCCACCGTCTACGCCGTTGGACCAACGTTAAATCAACATTGAGTCAACGTCTTATGTCTGCTGAGTAGGACTATTGGCATACTAATCACCACTACATGTACCTTCAACATGACAGTTTTTCAGTTTCTCCATTCCGCTATTGAGTGTGGATTGAAGCAGCTGCGTCGTTATTATCCACCGAACCGTACTATTTACATTGCGGTGGACCCAACCCCCCTGGACGTTGACCCTGCTGCGCTTGCGGGCCATTGCATTGTGCGCCCAAAATGTTTACTCAGCGAATCATAACTACCCACCTACCTTAACGTTACGTTGTCCAAAATAAGGCATGCAATATCGCGACGACGGCGTCAAATTAACTTCATTGTCTGGATATCATATGTCAACAGGATTTCAAATTACCAATATTAACCCTTTAACCGCCGGTGCCGCATATATTCGAGTTCTCATTTATTATTTAAGTAGCACCTTTTAAACATGTTAAAGATAAAATGTGACAGCAATATTTGAAAACAGTTGACCTCCATTTTGTCAAATCTGAATAATGTTCACTCACTTGAAGTTGTGGATCGCGTCAGCGAGACACAACTTCAAGTGGGTGAAAATTCAGATTGAATAATTTGGCGGTTAAAGGGTAACCCTTATCCTGCTGATCACGACTTTTGTCGTTTTTAAGCTATTTTATTAGTCGACCAAGTCACTGCTATTGGCAATAAAATGTGTGTCAAAACTTCAAGATTTGCAAATATTTTTTATCCAATTAAACAAATGTAAGTAATTTTGAGCACCTGAAGTCGGAGACACAACTTCAAGTTGGTGCAAATTTAAATAAATTAACTTAGCAGGATAATTAAGAAACTTCTGCACTTAATGCTGGACTAATGATGTGGACATTTGGTCGACTAGAAAACATTTGTATAATATTTGTACAATGTCGGCCCAATGGCGTTGTACAAATATTATGCAAATGTGTTGTGCTTGCTGGGGCCATCATGATATTCCGATTAGTGTATATATTAACTATTATTTTTAAAAGTTGTAGTTCTTGATATCAGCTTGATATCAGTTTACTTACTCAGGTTTCATACGCCCCCACGAGGAACAGATTTCCCACACATTGTCAAGACCTCCAATCACTACAATGGCCTACAAATAAATTACACAAACCAACTTACCTCAGACATAAAACAACTTACGTACCGCAGACCCCCCCCCCCTTATAGGATAGCTACATTTTCCCAGCTGATTCCATATTTACCCATATACTGTCAGTGCCATTTTAGATTCCAACAGCATCTGTAGATGTGATAAAATATGACCAAAATCAATCTGAACCAAATTGGATGTTCAAGTAAATTTCAGTGTAACGACATTGTGCAGTAGCTAATTACTATAGATCCGTAAATAAATAGACCTACTGCATGGTAACATAGTCAGCAAAATAATCATCAATAGACTGGCATATTATATTAAGCGAGACGTGTACTCTTAATGCTGGACTTGATGTGGATATTTGGGCGACTCGAATACAACAACGATTGATTGTGCATATTTGTTGAGAATATACTTTCTGTCATAGACTGGCATATTATATTAAGCGAGACGTGTACTCAATTAATGCTGGACTAATGATGTGGACATTTGGTCGACTTAAGTATACAACAACGATTGATTGTGCATATTTGTTGAGAATATACTTTCTGTTATTAGCAATTTAATTCAGAACACATAGTTTTCAATGGTAATGTTTGGGTTAACCTTTATGGCCCTCACGATGCATTAAAGCATCATTTTACATCACTGAAAACAGACTTAGTTTTCCTACAACCAGAGTTTTAGAAATAAAATTTCCAAGGAACTGGTTTACTAATACATTTTCTTCAATTTTGGAACGACATCAAATGGTCTTCATCCACTACAAGTCGTAAATTGCGACAGCAATCCGCGGCTTGTAGTGGATGAAGATGACAATGCTAAATTCAGGCTCGAATGGGTTAAAGTTGCTTAAACTAGTGTACTCTTGTGAACCATCAAAGGGTTCAGGTTATACCCAGAAAGCATTGCGCTCGTTACAAAGATAGCAGGGACAAACGTCACCTGGTGAATATATTTAAACTAAACAGGCATTGGAGTGGACAAGGCCTTTAAGGTCTCACCACCCCAAATGCCAGTCCCATTGAAACACATGTAAACTTCCTCAATTCCGCAGGCCGATTTTACCACTTTTAAACCTATTAGATATTTAGTGTGACATATCAGGATAAAGCTTGAGATGTCCTTGTTCGAAAACAGGCCCGCTATGGGTATGCTTACCAGACAGATTTTGAGCTACACCCCCTAGCGTGTAAAAAGGTCACTACTTTTCAAATTTGGCTAATATCTGTACTCCCTTTCACAGAACAGACCCACATCATTCTAAACCAATTTATCCCTGCGAGATTATCATCAAACAGTTATATCTGATATCCTTGACAAAGACGATAACGTGTGCTTATTAAATATTCACAAAATTATGACTTCTATATATTTTATTTTGTTTCACTAGAGGTTGGAACAGCCGCATTAAAACTATTTTGTGTGATGATTCCATCATTAGTAGACACCTCCCTGGATTTCGGCCTATTTAGGGTGGTGAGACCATATGTAGAGATATAATTTTCTCTGTTTATTTTATTTCGGCCTGGTATGAAGCTTGAAGGTGTTCTGAGCAATATAGTTTTTGAATTAGGCAAATATATTGAAAACTGTTGCCCTCGGAGCCCTTTCAATAATTATTGATATCATGAAAATCAGCTTCATTTCTATGAAAGTCGCATTGAATAAAACGGTTAAATGAAGTGGCTATTCCCGCCTCTATTTCGTCACACAAAGTCGTCATGGTTACCTTCTATTTCGAAAATTGTTGTTGAAATATGCCACACATATTAGAGTGGACTGTTATTAGTAACATCCATACTTTAATTCACTACATTTTCTTTTTATTTGGGCCCATATGACAATCAAACTACCAACCAGGCATTTCATCCATGACTTATATCATCAAAACACGGCCTCTTCAGATTTCTTTTAGACATAGCTATCACATTTATTCACCAATTATATATTTCCTAATAAAAACTATAACACTTAGATTGTTACAGCGATGGTAAAAATCAATAAAATATAGATATCGAGCTGCAGATTTTTTATCAAACAGCTGGAATATGTCAAGAAAAGACCAGAACACGCAAATCCCTTGTGTCTACTGATGGTCTCACCACCCCAAATGCCAGTCCCATTGAAACACATGTAAACTTCCTCAACTCCGCAGGCCGATTTCACCACTTTTAAACCTATTAGATATTTAGTGTGACATATCAGGATAAAGCTTGAGATGTCCTTGTTCGAAAACAGGCCCGCTATGGGTATGCTTACCAGACAGATTTTGAGCTACACCCCCTAGCGTGTAAAAAGATCACTTCTTTTCAAATTCGGCTAATATCTGTACTCCCTTTCACAGAACAGACCCACATCATTCTAACCCAATTTATCCCTGCGAGATTATCATCAAACAGTTATATCTGATATCCTTGACAAAGACGATAACGTGTGCTTATTAAATATTCACAAAATTATGACTTCTATATATTTTATTTTGTTTCACTAGAGGTTGGAACAGCCGCATTAAAACTATTTTGTGTGATGATTCCATCATTAGTAGACACCTCCCTGGATTTCGGCCCATTTAGAGTGGTGAGACCTTAAAGCGCCCCATAGATACACAGGATTTAAACACATCACAGACTAGTTTTACCTATGTGATATACCAGGGTGGATGACGTCCCAGTGAGCAAAAAACAAAAAGAGTTCAGGTCGCAGTGCCAAATCGTTTAAATATGGTAGGAAAATGACTTATTAACATTTTAGTTCCATTTACAAAAAAAATTACCTTTCAACACGGCATTTTCGTACATCTCGAAAGTTATGTCGAACTTTTGTTTAAGAAAAGGTCGACAAAATTTATGTATGCGGGCTAAATCTAGTGTGAATTAATGACTAATATATAATATAAATACTGCAGGTATTAAAGGGACGTACCCTTATTAAAATAATCATTAATCCAGCCATAATTACAGCAAACTGCACGACATCCGACCAGATAACTGCTTTGAATCCACCCTGAAATGATAAAAAATGTTCATTATTATTAACTTTGGTCTCTGTCCAAACGTATTGCGTTCACAACAGATCTTGCTTCTTTGTATTATATGGCGAGATCATCTGTATTATTTTTTTACGACTAAGCCAATCAATCAATGTTTATTTCAGGTAGTTCAATTAGACGATTAAAAAAATCAATATTTCAATTTAGGCACATGCCGTGTGAAGTCAACATTTAATATTAAGCATAGCCAATAATTTACAGGCAACATTTTCAAATTTCATAATATGAGAAGAACATAATGAAAGATTTTCAGTTGACATATTGATTGAGATTTATCAAATTTACATAGTTTCATATCAAATAAATCATTGATTTCAATTATATAAAAGGTATACTTTTTCAAACTTAATATGTTTTCATTCATTTGAAGCTGGACATTTCGTCAACAATGCCAGCGTCAAATGAAAAAAAACGTCAATTAACACAGCGCTTAAAAAAATATTGTTAGTGACAGACATTAGTTTATAGACATTTATACAACTGTACAAAAAACATGTAATTGGTCAAACTTACGTCGTTGTCCCTAAATAAGAAAGGGCGGTGACGTAAAACTGATTTTCTGTCTAACGGGTTTCTAACAAACCTTGTAGTTTGGGTGGGCCTAATATTGATTTTCTGACTAGCTGCTTTTTGACGAAAAGGTGGACCCCGTCGCGGTGATGGCCAGCATTTGTAGTGCTGTGTTTGCGTTGGGGCAGCGTTGGACCGACACTTCGTGTTTACTCTGTGTATAGTAGGCCTTGTGATGTACAACATAACCCTTAGAGTGTTAAAATACTTTATTATATACCATGGAGACCAAAGGGTCGATTATTTGTTCATAAACCATGGAGACCAATGGCTTTTTTTCAATTTGAAATCATCATAAATGTAGCTCTTTTCTTTTTATTTTAATACCTGGATGCTTTGGCCATTGTAAATAGTTTCTGACGTCTATGGACGTCAGATTCTAACGTCTGAAGTCGATCCCCGCGCTGGAAGGGTTAAATTGTAAATTGGCTTACCAGTGTCGTGTAGACAGTGGTGATGAACGAAAGCAATAACATTCCTCCCCATGACGGCACTCCAAGGACTGAAAAAAATATAAACTTAGAAAGAGCATGCCTGAGTTTACCATTGTCATCTTCATCCACTACAAGCCGCGAATTGCTGCCGCAATTCTAGACTTGTAGTGGATGAAGATGATTTGATGTGGGTAGAAAATTAAAGAAAATTGCCATGTATTTGTAAACGAGTTTCATGGAAATTTTCATTCTAAAACCACTAGTTGTAGAAAAATTAAGTCTGTTTTTAGGGATGTAAAATGATGCTTTAATGCATCGTGAGGGCTTAAAGGGTTAACCAGCATTAAATGAATGTTTATTATCTGCTGAGATATTGCCTAGTATTTTGAATCGTAATCATGCATGATTGCATTGTCTGCATGTTTCAATCCTTCACGAAATATTTCATTAAACCAACAGCGTCGGTTGGCTAAAAAAGACATTAACCCTTGTCCTGCTATGCCCGGATATATACAGGGTTAAGGATGTTTTAGATCAATAAAAATATCACTTAATTTTGATGAAATAGTTTTTTAATAGACGCTTTGTTGATCCAATAATTTAATTTTAGCCATGTCTATATTTCATAAATAGTAATATTTTTCGTCATTTGAAGCTGGAAATTGCGTTAGTAGTACAGGAGGAATGGACCCATTTTTGGCGTTGAGTTGACACTTAAATTCCTAGAGATAAAAAATATATCACGAGAAAGGTTTAAGGCTCTAGTTTATGGTGGCGTATATCTTTTTTGCCGTACGTGGGCGATTTTATTTTCAAACGTACGTTTGTGACGTCATGTCGCTATGGCAATGACGTCATTTTATGAACCAAATTGGCCAGACAAACTACGAAACAGGGGTCTTGTTCAAGCCACTGCTCAGTATTAGTATGATGCGGTGTCGATTCTTAATGTTTCAGCACATACTACGCATACCTGGTGATAGTTGTATATATTCATTATGTCGTAAATTCGCATTTAATGACCATAAAATTACATAAGTCTTTGCTACAAGCGAATACATTGTTTTAGAAAAATAATGCACGCGGAATATTGTAGAGAATAAAGTTGTGTGTTATATATCTTTAACTCTGATTACGGAAACCCTTGTAATATATCATTGGAAAGGTATTATTCTCTACATTTGCGTGAGCTAGCGGTAGTAACGGCAAAATAATCATAATGGTGAATACTGTGGCGCTCTTTTATGACGTCATAGTTTTTCGTATTTATCAACCTTATCCACCATTTATCACTAGGTGGATCTTCACGACTCACTGAGCATACCCCAGCATACTGCAAAATGCCAAAGAGTTTCATCATTAAATTGTACAGCGAAACTCAAGTCTCCGGCCGTCTGGGCATGTCTGGGGGTATATCCCCTAGACATGCCCAGAACCCCTTATCGGGCGAGCGAAGGAAAATGCTCTCAATAACCCACCATGCCCTATCACCCCACCCTCACATCATCATCTGTACATCATTCATCTCATTAATTGAATACAACGTTTTTATCGTATTATAATGTCACTTAAAAGACCTTTTGTGCCGAAAAGTGACGTAAAGCAATGATTTACTACTACCCCAGCATACACAACACGTTGACCAAATGTTGCCCTTGTGTTGGACCAGCGACAAAGACGGTGGGTCAACGTTAATGCACATTGGCTCAACGTCTCCTGTTTGCTGGGTCTGTCACCCACGTCTGTTCAGTGTCCCCAATATAACAAAAAAAATGCCATATTCGGGTCGAAATATGCTCTAGAATGCATCATGAGAAGTCTTAAATAAATTTAACAATTTCTCGAAGAGCATGGCTCAGACCCCTTTAAACTGTAAACAAAGGAGGCTGACTGAGTCAGATATATGAAATGCGCCTCCTGTCAGTCAAATCTTGGATCCGTCAATCAGTGCAAGATAGTGTTATATCTAACACGATTTGAAGGCAACAAAAACATCAATTGATTTTCAATTGGCTTTCATACAATAAATTATCTCTTTACTTGTGTATCTATAACGGCTGTTATACTCACTCTTGTTCCGCTGTTCTGGGGGAAAATATGTACTAAGTCGTGTCTTTTGAAATTTGCTGACAAGGATTTGTTGACAAAATGGAACCAATAGATTTTGTGATAGATTAAACCAAAAAATCAAACTTGAGGAAAGAAATAGTTAATTTACGTAACCGAGGATACTAAAAGCTGTTTTTTCAGGAATTATACCGGGGCATCTACCCAGACGAATGCCGAAAAATCCCTAAAATCTACCTTGTGTTTGTTTTTAATTTAATATGGGCGCCATCACGGTAACACCATTTTTCGTACACCCCATGCACTTCATCACTTTTACAATTTGAAAATAATTTATTCTGTGTTTACCCAGGATTTGAGGTACGAGAAGAAAAAATATCAGTTCTTCCCTTAACTCATTCAAGACGGCACTTTCAGTACATACATGTTTCTGTGGACGGGACATATCGGGACATATCGGGCTCCGTCTGGAATGATTTAACTCATTCCAGACGGAGCCCGAGATATCTCGGGCAAGCTACTTCGACGGTACAGGACGGAGCCCGAGATAACTCGTGTTATATGACGTCATAAAAAGTAAACATTTAAAAAATGTCCCGTCCACAGAAATATGTGGTCTCACCACCCCAAATGCCAGTCCCATTGAAACACAAGTAAACTGCCTCAATTCCGCAGGCCGATTTCACCATTTTTCACCCTATTAGATATTTAGTGTGAAATATAAGGATAAAGCTTGAGATGTCCTTGTTCGAAACAGGCCCGCTATGGGTATGCTTACCAGACAGATTTTGAGCTACGCCCCCTAGAGTGTAAAAAAGTCAATACTGTTAAAATTGGGCTATAATCCGTGCTCTCTTTCACAGAACAGACACACATCATTTTAACCCACTGTATCCCTGCGAGGTTATCATGAAACAGTTATATCTGATATCCTTGACAAAGAAGATAACGTGGGCTTATTAAATATTCACAAAATTATTACTTCTTTGTATTTTATTTTGTTTCAATAGAGGTTGGAACAGCCGCATCAAAAATATTTTGTGTGATGATTCCATCATCAGTAGACACCTCCCTGGATTTCGGCTTATTTAGGGTGGTGAGACCATATGTAGAGATATAATTTTCTTTGATTATTTTATTTCGGCCTGGTATGATGCTTGAAGGTGTTTTGAACAATATAGTTTTTGCATTAGGCAAATATAGTGAAAACTGTTGCCCTCGGAGCCCTTTGCAAAATTATTGATATCATGAAAATCGGCCTGGTTTCCTTGAAAGTCGCATTGAATAAAACAGTTAAATGAAGTGGCTATTCCCGCCTCTATTTCGTCACACAAAGTCGTCATGGTTACCTTGTATTTCGAAAATTGTTGTTGAAATATGCCACACATATTAGAATGGCCTGCTATTAGTAGCATCCATACTTAAATTCACTATTTTTTCTTTTTATTTGGGCCCATATGACAATCAAACTACCAACCAGGCATTTTATCTATGACTTAATCACCAAAACACGGCCTCTTCTGGTCTTTTCTAGACATGGTTTTCACATTTATTCACCAATTATATACTTTCTAATCAAAACTATTACACTTACATTGTTACAACGATGGTAAAACTCAATAAAATATAGATATCAAGCTGCAAATTTTTTATCAAGCAGCTGGAATATGTCAAGAAAGGACCAGAACACGCAAACCCCTTGTGTCTACTGATGGTCTCACCACCCCAAATGCCAGTCCCATTGAAACACATGTAAACTGCCTCAATTCCGCAGGCCGATTTCACCATTTTTCACCCTATTAGATATTTAGTGTGACATATCAGGATAAAGCTTGAGATGTCCTTGTTCGAAAACAGGCCCGCTATGGGTATGCTTACCAGACAGATTTTGAGCTACGCCCCCTAGAGTGTAAAAAAGTCAATACTGTTAAAATTGGGCTATAATCCGTGCTCTCTTTCACAGAACAGACACACATCATTTTAACCCACTGTATCCCTGCGAGGTTATCATGAAACAGTTATATCTGATATCCTTGACAAAGAAGATAACGTGGGCTTATTAAATATTCACAAAATTATTACTTCTTTGTATTTTATTTTGTTTCAATAGAGGTTGGAACAGCCGCATCAAAAATATTTTGTGTAATGATTCCATCATTAGTAGACACCACCCTGGATTTCGGCTTATTTAGGGTGGTGAGACCATATGTAGAGATATAATTTTCTTTGATTATTTTATTTCGGCCTGGTATGATGCTTGAAGGTGTTCTGAACAATATAGTTTTTGCATTAGGCAAATATAGTGAAAACTGTTGCCCTCGGAGCCCTTTGAAAAATTATTGATATCATGAAAATCGGCCTGGTTTCCTTGAAAGTCGCATTGAATAAAACAGTTAAATGAAGTGGCTATTCCCGCCTCTATTTCGTCACACAAAGTCGTCATGGTTACCTTGTATTTCGAAAATTGTTGTTGAAATATGCCACACATATTAGAATGGCCTGCTATTAGTAGCATCCATACTTAAATTCACTATTTTTTCTTTTTATTTGGGCCCATATGACAATCAAACTACCAACCAGGCATTTTATCTATGACTTAATCACCAAAACACGGCCTCTTCTGGTCTTTTCTAGACATGGTTTTCACATTTATTCACCAATTATATACTTTCTAATCAAAACTATTACACTTACATTGTTACAACGATGGTAAAACTCAATAAAATATAGATATCAAGCTGCAAATTTTTTATCAAGCAGCTGGAATATGTCAAGAAAGGACCAGAACACGCAAACCCCTTGTGTCTACTGATGGTCTCACCACCCCAAATGCCAGTCCCATTGAAACACATGTAAACTGCCTCAATTCCGCAGGCCGATTTCACCATTTTTCACCCTATTAGATATTTAGTGTGACATATCAGGATAAAGCTTGAGATGTCCTTGTTCGAAAACAGGCCCGCTATGGGTATGCTTACCAGACAGATTTTGAGCTACGCCCCCTAGAGTGTAAAAAAGTCAATACTGTTAAAATTGGGCTATAATCCGTGCTCTCTTTCACAGAACAGACACACATCATTTTAACCCACTGTATCCCTGCGAGGTTATCATGAAACAGTTATATCTGATATCCTTGACAAAGAAGATAACGTGGGCTTATTAAATATTCACAAAATTATTACTTCTTTGTATTTTATTTTGTTTCAATAGAGGTTGGAACAGCCGCATCAAAAATATTTTGTGTAATGATTCCATCATTAGTAGACACCTCCCTGGATTTCGGCTTATTTAGGGTGGTGAGACCATATGTAGAGATATAATTTTCTTTGATTATTTTATTTCGGCCTGGTATGATGCTTGAAGGTGTTCTGAACAATATAGTTTTTGCATTAGGCAAATATAGTGAAAACTGTTGCCCTCGGAGCCCTTTGAAAAATTATTGATATCATGAAAATCGGCCTGGTTTCCTTGAAAGTCGCATTGAATAAAACAGTTAAATGAAGTGGCTATTCCCGCCTCTATTTCGTCACACAAAGTCGTCATGGTTACCTTGTATTTCGAAAATTGTTGTTGAAATATGCCACACATATTAGAATGGCCTGCTATTAGTAGCATCCATACTTAAATTCACTATTTTTTCTTTTTATTTGGGCCCATATGACAATCAAACTACCAACCAGGCATTTTATCTATGACTTAATCACCAAAACACGGCCTCTTCTGGTCTTTTCTAGACATGGTTTTCACATTTATTCACCAATTATATACTTTCTAATCAAAACTATTACACTTACATTGTTACAACGATGGTAAAACTCAATAAAATATAGATATCAAGCTGCAAATTTTTTATCAAGCAGCTGGAATATGTCAAGAAAGGACCAGAACACGCAAACCCCTTGTGTCTACTGATGGTCTCACCACCCCAAATGCCAGTCCCATTGAAACACATGTAAACTGCCTCAATTCCGCAGGCCGATTTCACCATTTTTCACCCTATTAGATATTTAGTGTGACATATCAGGATAAAGCTTGAGATGTCCTTGTTCGAAAACAGGCCCGCTATGGGTATGCTTACCAGACAGATTTTGAGCTACGCCCCCTAGAGTGTAAAAAAGTCAATACTGTTAAAATTGGGCTATAATCCGTGCTCTCTTTCACAGAACAGACACACATCATTTTAACCCACTGTATCCCTGCGAGGTTATCATGAAACAGTTATATCTGATATCCTTGACAAAGAAGATAACGTGAGCTTATTAAATATTCACAAAATTATTACTTCTTTGTATTTTATTTTGTTTCAATAGAGGTTGGAACAGCCGCATCAAAAATATTTTGTGTAATGATTCCATCATTAGTAGACACCTCCCTGGATTTCGGCTTATTTAGGGTGGTGAGACCATATATATGTAGAGATATAATTTTCTTTGATTATTTTATTTCGGCCTGGTATGATGCTTGAAGGTGTTCTGAACAATATAGTTTTTGCATTAGGCAAATATAGTGAAAACTGTTGCCCTCGGAGCCCTTTAAAAAATTATTGATATCATGAAAATCGGCCTGGTTCCCTTGAAAGTCGCATTGAATAAAACAGTTAAATGAAGTGGCTATTCCCGCCTCTATTTCGTCACACAAAGTCGTCATGGTTACCTTGTATTTCGAAAATTGTTGTTGAAATATGCCACACATATTAGAATGGCCTGCTATTAGTAGCAGCCATACTTAAATTCACTATTTTTTCTTTTTATTTGGGCCCATATGACAATCAAACTACCAACCAGGCATTTTATCTATGACTTAATCACCAAAACACGGCCTCTTCTGGTCTTTTCTAGACATGGTTTTCACATTTATTCACCAATTATATACTTTCTAATCAAAACTATTACACTTACATTGTTACAACGATGGTAAAACTCAATAAAATATAGATATCAAGCTGCAAATTTTTTATCAAGCAGCTGGAATATGTCAAGAAAGGACCAGAACACGCAAACCCCTTGTGTCTACTGATGGTCTCACCACCCCAAATGCCAGTCCCATTGAAACACATGTAAACTGCCTCAATTCCGCAGGCCGATTCCACCATTTTTCACCCTATTAGATATTTAGTGTGACATATCAGGATAAAGCTTGAGATGTCCTTGTTCGAAAACAGGCCCGCTATGGGTATGCTTACCAGACAGATTTTGAGCTACGCCCCCTAGAGTGTAAAAAAGTCAATACTGTTAAAATTGGGCTATAATCCGTGCTCTCTTTCACAGAACAGACACACATCATTTTAACCCACTGTATCCCTGCGAGGTTATCATGAAACAGTTATATCTGATATCCTTGACAAAGAAGATAACGTGGGCTTATTAAATATTCACAAAATTATTACTTCTTTGTATTTTATTTTGTTTCAATAGAGGTTGGAACAGCCGCATCAAAAATATTTTGTGTGATGATTCCATCATTAGTAGACACCTCCCTGGATTTCGGCTTATTTAGGGTGGTGAGACCATGTATGTACTCAAAGTGCCGTCTTGAATGAGTTAATACATATCCAAGATTATCGCCATATTGTTTGAGTGATATGAATAATATGCCGTAACTATCTCGTTGTTGAACCTTGAATGTATTTTTGGGACTATTTTCAAGCCTATGGAGTATAGATGTTATTATATTGTGTTATCAACAATATATACAAAATGGTCGCCATTGTAGTTAATTCTACCATTGTGGGTGACGCTTTTCTTGAAGCGTTTTTAACTGATTTTCCACTAGAAATATTGATTGAGATTTATGAAATGTACAAAATTTTATCTCCAGTAGACCATTAATTATAAACTTAACACGTCTAATTTAAAAAGTAGGCGTGTTTTACATTCACTTGAAGAGTAATTGCGTATCAGGGCTGACCGTCAGACTACCAGTCTCAACTGGATAGATGAAGATGAATTGCGTCGGCAAAGCCTACCTCAAATAAATAAGCACGCAGCGATTAATGCCAACATAATTATGACAACATATATATCGATTTTTATATCACTTGAGTGAAATGGGTGAAATCATAAACAGATTTAGCTACATTTTCAATATTTGCACAGAGGAAGTAACACAAAGATGCTATTATTGTAACATAATAAAAATGACCTGTACTCGAAAATACATTAAAAATAATAAAATAAAATAGGTCTATTATAGCAGACGCAATACAAATGTCGTCGATTTGTAATTTAAAACCGCCCCAAAAACATGTGTATTTCTACTGGACCATAAACAGTTACTGTAGTGTTTTCTATTAACCCTCTCCCAACTTCCAGGAATTTTGTTTAATTGCAGCCAATTGGACACGAGTGCGCAAATGGTTAAGTGTAATTGCAATTTTGTATAGATTGATGCTGAATATATCGATACGCAGAGATCAGCCACACGCTCTAACAAAGGTATTTTGTCACGTGTGACGTCTCTCAAAACAAAACCTCATGGGTGGTAGGGGTGGGAACCCTGTGTTGCTTGGTATGTGGTCACCATTCTAGATCATTTTGTCACATTATCAGTTTGAGTGGATTCGTTCACAAACACCATTAAATTCAGAAGCCGTACGGTATTTCCAATAGTATTAATGTCTGAGCATTCCCTTAGAACATGATATTAGTATGGTTATACGTTAGAAATAGGCTTTAAAGCGGATGCATTAACATAGGATGGGATAAATTACCATATTGGATAAATCCTACCGATTTATTGTGACTCAGTAGAAGTCCCTGACCAGAATAATTTTATTTATTAGTAAAAATGAGTTATCATGCATGTTATTGTGACACATATAACATGTCGGTAAAGGTCGCTAGGCATCAACATGCCAATTGCAGTGTTTTACGAATTTAAACTGTTGTTACCACAGCCTGACTCCTCACATTTTAAAGTGATGAGTCACATAATACCATGTCCTAACGATATACCGCCATATTCTGACACTAAAATGCCATATTCTGGCATTATACTGCCGCAACCCGACATTGTAATATACATCCTGGTCTCAACATAGTCATAGTGCCATGCACCGTGATATAATAATGACGATAAACTGTTATATCTTGACTTTATAGTGCATATTCTGACTAGTGCATATTGTGTCATATCCAGATATTAAAATGACATTTAATGATGCCAAACACAGGGTTCCCCACTGAAAAAAAAATCATCCGGTCGTTATCTTAAAAATCTTAACTTTTACTGTTGCACGCGCGCGCGCGATAAAAAATATCATTATTTTTCATTCGTGTTGTTTGCCTGACTGTCTGTTGGCCGTCACTATACTCCAGCATACCCAGCATACGTCAGAGTTATGTAATTTTGATTGAATTTGAGTGGAATGGTCTAAAAGGGTCTAAAGTTGATAATTTAGAAAATAGAAAGTTCTCATCTTAATTTGTGAAATTAAGAAATTTCTTTACAATATAAGGCTATATTATAACATTAAAGTGGTATATCCTGATATTATAATGCCATACCCTGACTATATAGTGCAATCTCCTGCAATATTATTGCCACATCGAGACGTTGAAAGGCCATATAACCTGACATTATATTTCCACATAATTGACTTTATAATATCATAGACAGTCGCATGTGATATCTTGACATTAAAATTGCATATATTTACATTCAAATGTAGTCCCCTGACCATACACTGCCATATAATGTCATATGATGACATTATAATGCCACATCCTGACATAGAAATGTCACTTGTTGACAAAAAACGCCTCAGAGTGATGTTATACTGCCATATCATGATATAACAATGCTATATCCTCACATTAATATGCCAGATCGTGATATTATAATGCCACATCCCTTTATTATGAGGCCATATCGCGCATAAAGCTATCATGTAGGCTACTGATATTATAATGCTATATACTGACATTATAATACCACATTATGACAATTATAATGTCATAGCTTGGTATTAAACTGATATAAAAAATGTATAATCTAATGATATAAGGCTATATTATGACATTAAAGTGGAATATCCTGATTTTATAATGCCATATCCTGACTATATAGTGAAATCTCATGAGATAGTATTGCCATAACGAGACGTTAAAGGGTCATAACCTGACATTATAACTCCACATATTGACTTTCTAATACCATATACTGACAGTCAAATGTGATATCCTGACATTTAAATATCATAACTTGACATTAAAATTTCATATCCTGACATTAAAATTTCATATCCTGGTATTTCATACCATTTTAGTACAATATCTTGACCATAAAAGGACATATCGTGACATGTTAAAGTGACACAATCAAGCCAAAAATCATCCAAAAGCCAAAATTTTAT
Organism: Flabesymbios commensalis; assembly: GCA_964017125.1. NCBI lineage: Eukaryota > Metazoa > Annelida > Polychaeta > Terebellida > Flabelligeridae > Flabesymbios > Flabesymbios commensalis. The sequence continues at coordinate 35,422,900 of OZ024914.1, read as the reverse complement.
TTTAGCTTCTTTATATGTCCATAATAATAATGTGAACATTAGAATTGTGGAAATCTTTTAAATTTTTGGTTTGCTGTGGCAACGTAGCAAGTGTACCGAAAGCCACATTCATCACTTATTTTCGTATTTCTTATTTTGGACATGCATGTCCGAAATTAGATCTCGTCCTTATTTCCCGTTTAACTGGTAAACGAGCAACACAAAATGTAAAAGACTTACGCAATTCTAGTCTATGGACATGTTGACATATTATGGACATATCTAGAAGCCAAAATAAAAATAATGATTTTGTCCGGATTGTGTTGCTAAAGTCATAATATAACGTAGTCCACATTTGACGCAAGGTTCGCATGGGTTAGTTTCAGAGCTGGAGAGCCTAGCAAAAGCGTAGGCCACTATGTTTTTTTTTCCTGTTTTAGATGAGCACGCGCATTAGATTTAGGCCGCGCGTTACCAAACATGTGTTTTTTTTTCTGCTCAGCGCGCCAATTAGATATAGAGACGAAATTCACGTATTTCTAATTTTTGACATGGTTGTCAATAATTAGAAATCAGGAATTTCGACTCTATATCTAGCCTAACTGGTGAATGAGCAGCAGAACAATTTAAAAACTTTTGCAGTTCTAGTCTATGGACATGTTTACATCATATGGTCATATTAAGAAGCCAAAATAAAATCACCGATTTTTGGATGATTTTAGTCTGGGCCAGTCCCTTTAATACAAACGTTCCTATAAAGACGATTACATAATTAACATTTAAACTGCGTGTGACAAAGTGATCCAAATGTGTAAAATGGCGGTCATCTTGACGATGTTCCATCGAGCTGATTTCTGGTATTTTCGTTTTGGGGCTTGCCAAGAGATAGGACCATATTTTCGAAAAAAATATCAGCTTGTTGTAACCCAACTCAATCCCCCAAAGTGGCTCTATACTCACCTGTTGTGGGACATCATGAACTGATCGTACATTTCTATAGTGTAGTATAGTTTTTTTTAGTGTAAAATTAGGTTTTAAAATAAATCATCGGCTGAATAAAATATGGCATAATTATGAGGGTAATTATGTAGTATATTTTTTTCGAGTGTAAAATTAGCTTTCAAAATAAATTATCGGCTGAATAAAATATGGCATAATTATGAGGGTAATAATGTAGTATAGTTTTTTTGAGTGTAAAATTAGCTTTCAAAATAAATTATCGGCTGAATAAAATATGGCATAATTATGAGGGTAATTATGTAGTATAGTTTTTTTGAGTGTAAAATTAGCTTTCAAAATAAATTATCGGCTGAATAAATTATGGCATAATTATGAGGGTAAAACGTTACATACGCATACATGAGGGACGCCCACTGCCAGGATTGGTTATAGTACATATATAGTCTAGTCCACCTATTTGCCTAGGCTTATACATGAGCATTATCAACAATGTATAAATGAACTGATAATTAAGCATATGAACGGTTCAAATATTTTGATATATCCATCGTGTTCAATACATGTACATCTAGGCTTAGCTTGTGTAAATGTTATCTGCAAACGTTAATTCTCCGAGTAGGCCTACGTTTAAATCACGCGACAGATAAAATATTATTTATAGGCTTACATGAAGAAATTATCTGTTGTCTTAGAATAATTAATAATTAATTATTTCTACATCAAAATCTACAAATTAATATACAAAGGATATACTTTATGTACAGTATATATAGTAGAACAGGAGGCTTTCACTAAGACAGAATAGTTGCTGGTGTTGATTTTGGTAAGGAAATGGCATATTGACGACACCACGGAAACATATGAAGCACGTTTTATTTCAAACTCGACAAGGTGGGTTACATATTGTGTGAAAATATATTTTTTGTGACTTTTCCAACGATATATCTTACTTGATTTAAAAAAAATCCACATAAAAGATTTGCAATATTATGGGCTATCGTGCCTCTCTTATTCAATTCACGAGAAAGTGACGTTGCGGCCATGCTGTTGTGATACAGATGTACGTAATATTTATTGGTATAGGATCACGTGCATATCGTACATGAAACTAGGCTTTCCCACGTTTTAAAGATACCCTGATTTACGGTGCCAAATAAAAAATGACCTGGCATCCTGTATATTCTCATAGTGCACATGCTGACAATCTTTGAAAGAAAATGACGTAGTACACAGAAACGTGACGTCACAAATGTACGTTTTCTGCACAATACGGCCACGTGTCGTAAAAATGAAATATATGACGTGAAGCGACAGAACTATGCATTTCCAATGATATATTATTTATCTCCGGGGAAAAAATAGAAATGCTTTAATAATACAAATTTAAAAAAATATAGTCATGTTTAACCTATTTTATTATAAAAACATATTAAACCATACAAAACAAAAGCTTAACTATTGTTGCATAAGATCATTGATGTCATGTGTACAAAACATGTATGTCATTTTTGTTTGACAACCTAGGCCTACTCTTTATAATTTATACAAATGCAGGATATTTGTGTATATCGCAGCTCATAAATGATCCACCTTTATAAATATCCGGTAGAAATCGGTGAAAAAGTGACGTCACAACCATCACGACATGACGTCACAAATGCGCGTTTTATGAAAAACTCGACCACTTGCCGCAAAAACCGTTCACGCTACGGGAAACTAGACGTTCATACCTTTCCAGCGATATATTATTTGTCTCTAGGAATTCAAGTGTCAACTAACTCCTTAAAAAACGTCAATTTTCAGATTTCCTCCTCTACTATAGCAATTCCAGCTTCAAATGACGAAAAATACAATTGAAGCAATTCAGCAGGACAAGGGTTAACCCACATTTTGGTCGAAATTGACATTTTTTCAGAAATGAACAGCAAACATATCTATAGTCACAATCAAATATCATTTTGGTCAATAGTAAAACTAAATTTGTGCAATAATTTATTGTGCATTTAATGACAATATTTGTGTGAAAATATGTTTTCGTTTGAGATTGCAAAGACCAAACCGTCGGTGTTTTACATGGCTTGATACTAGAGTATAAAATGGAGAACAAATGGCAATTATAAACACCCAAACCAGGGGCGGATCTAGCTTTACAGTGAGGGGGGGGGGGGGGAAGGTTTAAAATTTGAATAAAAATCTTTTACTGTAAAGGGGTTGAGGAAAATGTTTAATTTCCAAAGGTTTTCTCATGCAATCCAAGAGGGAGGGGTTTAAACCTCTCCCCCCTTGGATCCGCCACTTCAAACCAATTTTTAACATATCTGTTATTTAGTTGTGAGAGACAGAAAGCAAATTTTAGCCGTCAGATGAACAATTTAACAAGTAGCCTAAGACAGCCTTAGTGGTAATGTACAAGAGACAAATTGCTTATGATATTGCCCAACAAAAACACTTCTATTTTCAACAAATCAGCAGAAAAATCTAAATTTGTTCATTCATCTAACTACCCGACAGTTTAGGGAAGATACAAAATAAATATTATGGAAAGGTGTGTGACATTCAATACGCATCAGAACAGACTTGAATACAAACATTTAAACGCAATTTACGAAAAATAAAAAGCATATAAAAATAGTCATTTTGCTTTCTACTGCAAACCAACGCACAGTATGAGTACACTTTAATTTTTTTGTTTTACTGCGGTTTCGTAATAAAGGGTGTATGTTTTTTTCAAAACATTCTATAACATAAGAGAATCTCGCAGTGATATGAGCGAAAACAACTAGCTTCCGAGTCATTTCATTTGTTTCACAAACGTACAAAGCCAGACTAGACTTAGACGCCCCAAAATGCACCTCCAGGCTACTCAAAAGTACACAATACCGATCTATGCTCAAAATGTACCTCCAGGCCACTCAAAAGTACACAATACCGATCTATGCTCAAAATGCACCTCCTGGCTACTCAAAAGTACACTACCAATCTATGTTCAAAATGCACATCCAGGCTATACAAAAGTATGCACTACCAATCTATGCTCAAAATGTACCTCCATGCTACACAAAAAGTCTTACCACCCCAAATGCCAGTCCCATTGAAATACATGTAAAATGCCTCAATTCCACGGGCCGATTTTACTTCTTTTTGCCCCCCCCCTATCTAGTGCCGCATATCATAATGAAGCCTGGACTGTGCATTTTCAAAAACAGCTCCGATAAGGGGTTACTACCCAGACAGATTTTGAGCTAGGCCCCCTAGTGTGCAAAAAGGTCACTATAGTTCAAATTACGCTTAAATTCATACCCTCTTTCACAGGCCAGACACACATCCTTTTAATCCACTGTATGCCTGTCAGATTATCACGAAACAGTTATATCTGATATCCGGGACGAAGGAGACATCATGTACTTATTAAATATTCACAGAAATATAACTTCTTTGTATTTGTTTTTAATTCAACAGAGGTTGAAACAGCCGCATTAGAAATATTTTGTGTGATGATTCCATCATTAGTATACACCTGCCGTGATTTCGGCTTATTTAGGGTGGTGAGACCATATATAGAAATGTATATGTAGTTGGTAATTTGTTTTTAGCCTGGGATGCAGCTTCAAGTTGTTCTGAGCAATATATTTTTTGAATTAAGTAGATCTTGTAAAAACTGTTGCCCTGGCAGCACTTTGAAAAATCATAGATGTACTGAAAATCAGTCTGTTTTTCGTAAATGTCGCGGTGCATACAATATTTAAATACAGTGACTATTCCCGCCACTATTTCGTCATAAAAAGTTGTCATGGTTACTTTTTATTTAAAAAATTGTTGATGAAAGAGGACATAATTATACATTAGGGTGAACCATAGATTATGTGGTTAATCTATGGGTGAACTGTTTTTATTATTATGCGCTCTCAAATTCGTTCTATTTGATTTTTTATATGCTCCCATATGACTCTCAAATTACAAATCAAGTATTTCATACATGAATTATCCTCAAAACACGACCTTCACAGATCTTTGTATTAGCCAGTCGGAATATGTCAATTAAACCCAGTAACCTGAATAGCTTTCTGCATACTCATGGTCCCACCACCCCAAATGCCAGTCCCATTGAAATACATGTAAAATGCCTCAATTCCACGGGCCGATTTTACTTCTTTTTGCACTCCCCCCTATCTAGTGCCGCATATCATAATGAAGCCTTTACTGTGCAGTTTCAAAAACAGCTCCGATAAGGGGTTGCTTCGCAGACAGGTTTTGAGCTAGGCCCCCTAGTGTGCAAAAAGGTCACTATAGTTCAAATTACGCTTAAATTTATACCCTCTTTCACAGGCCAGACACACATCCTTTTAATCCACTGTATGCCTGTCAGATTATCACGAAACAGTTATATCTGATATCCGGGACGAAGGAGACATCATGTACTTATTAAATATTCACAGAAATATAACTTCTTTGTATTTGTTATCATTAGTATACACCTGCCGTGATTCCGGCTTATTTGGGGTGGTGAGACCAAAAGTATACACTACCAATCTATGTTATAATGAACCTCTAGGCTACACAAAAGTATACACTAACAATCTATGCTCAAAATGCACCTCCAGGCTACTCAAAAGTATACACTACCAATGCTCAAAATGCACCTCCAGGCTACTCAAAAGTATACAATACCGATCTATGCTCAAAATGCACCTTCTGGCTACTCGAAATGTACACTACCAAGCTATGCTCAAAATGCACCTCCAGGCTACACTGAAGTATACACTACCAATCTATGCTAAAAAATGAACCTCTTGGGTCCCGTTTTATCAAGCTGAAAAGATACGAGCTCGTATATAATAGCTCATTTGCATATGAGGATCTTTAAGATTCAACGAGTGGGTCAGAGTGCTCGTATCCTCCCTATACATGTTAAAGAAGGAGACATACGAGGAAAATCAACGAGGTTCTATATTCTCGTATGTGGCAGGCCAAGGTCACGAGAATTAATAAGATCTCTTATCTTTTCAGCTTGATAAAACGGGGCCCAGGCTACTCAAAAGTATACACTATTAATCTATGCTGAAAATGCACCTCCAGGCTACACAAAAGTATACACTACCAATCTATGCTCAAAATGCATCTCCAGACTAATCAGAAGTATACATTACCATTGTATGCTCAAAATGCGCCTCCAGGCTACTCAAAAGTATACACTACCAATCTATGCTTAAGATGCACCTCTAGGCTACTTAAAAGTATATAGTACCAATCTATGCTTAAAATGCATCTCCAGGGTACTCAAAAGTATACACAAACAATCTATGGGCAAAATGCACCTTCAGGCTACTCAAAAGTATACACTACCAATCTATGCTTGAATTGCACCTCCAGGCTACTCAAAAGTATTCAATACCAATTTATGCGCAAAATGCACCTCCAGGCTACTCAAAAGTATACACTACCAATCTATGATCAAAATTCACCTCCAGGCTACTTACAAAGCACCCCGGGCTACTCAAGGGTTCCAGCATACTACTAAAAAGACAGCATAATTACTTAAAAGGCACCTATAGATTATTCAAAAGGCATCTCCAAGCCGCTCAAAAGGTAATTCCAGTCTACTCAAAAGGCACCTTAATTATTCAAAAGGCACCTTCAGGCTACTTAAAAAGCACCTTAGATACTCAAAAGACACCTACATGCTACTCAAAAAGAACCTTGATTACTTAAAGGTACCTCCAGGCCACCCAAAAAGCACCCCCAGGCGACCCAAAAGGCACCTCCAGGCTACTCAGTACTCAGAAGGCACCTCCAGGCTGCCCGAAAGGCACCTCCAGGCTACTCAAAAGGCACCAAATTACTCAAAATGCACATCCAGGCTACTAAAAAGACACCTCCAGGCTGCCCAAAAGGCACCTCCAGGCTACTCAAAAGGCACCTTATTTACTCAAAAGGCACCTTCAGACTACTTAAAAGGCACCTTAATTACTCAAGAAACCTTCATGCTACTTAAAAGGCCCCTTATTTACTAAATGGCACCTTCAGGCTACTTGAAAGGTAACTTAATTACTCAAAAGACACCTTCAGGCTACTCAAAAGGCACCTTAATTACTCAAATGGACATCCAGGCTACTCAAAAGGCACTTCCAGGCTACTCAGTAGGCACCTCCGGGCCGCACAAAAGTCAACTCCAGGCCACTCAAAGAGCACCTCCAGCTTACTCAAAATGCACATCCAGGCTGCTCAAAAGGCACCCCCAGGCTACTCAAAATACACATCCAGGCTACTCTAAGGCACCTCCAGCTACTCAAAAGGCACCTTCAGACTACTGAAAATAAACATCCAGGCTACTCAAGGAGCATCTCCAGGCGGCTACTAAAAAGTGTACACTACCAATCTATGCTCAAAATGCACCTCTAGGCCAGAGTGCCTCTAGGCTATTCAAAAGTATACACTACCAATCTATGCTCAAAATGCACTTCCAAGCTACTCAAAAGTATACACTACCAATCTATGCTCAAAATGCTCCTTCAGGCTACTCAAAAGAATACACAACCTATCTATGCTCAAAATGCACCTCCAGGCTATTCAAAAGTATACACGACCAATTTATGCTCAAAATGCACCTCCAGGCTGCTCAAAAGTATAAACTACCAATTTATGCTCAAAATGCACCTCCAGGCTACTGAAAAGTAGGCCTATACACTACCAATATATGCTTAAAATGCACCTCCATGCTACTGAAAAGTATACACTACCAATATATGCTCAAAATGCAAGATCCAGGCTACTAATAAGTATACACTATCAATGCTCAAAATGCACCTCCAGGCTACTCAAAAAGTATACACTACGAAACTATTCTCAAAATGCACTTCCAGGCTACTTACAAGGCAAAGATTCCAACAGACCACTATAAAGACATCATAATTACTCAAAAGGCACCTACAGATTACCGAAAAGGCACCTCTAAGCTACTCAAAAAGCACCTTCAGGCTACTCAAAAGGCACCTGAAATACTCAAATGTCTGGGGGTATATCCCCTAGACATGCCCAGAACCCCTTATCGGGCGAGCGAATGAAAACGCTCTCAATAACCCACCATGCCCTATCACCCCCACCCTCACATTATCATCTGTACATCATTCATCTCATCAATTGACTACAACGTTTTTATCGTATTACAATGTCACTTAAAAGACCTTTTGTGCCGAAAAGTGACGTAAAGCTAAGATTTAATACTACTACTTAAAAGAAACCTTAATTACTCAAAATACACCTTCAGGCCACTCAAAAAGCAACTTATTGACTTAAAAGGCACCTCCAGGCCACTCAAAAGGCACCTTCAGGCGACCCAAAAAGCACCTCCAGGCTACTCGAAAGGCACCTCCAGTCTACTCAAAAGGCACCTCCAGGCTGCCCGAAAGGCACCTCCAGGCTACTCAAAATGCACCTCGATTACTCAAAAGGCAATTAATTATTCAAATGCACCTCCAGGCTACTCAAAAGGTACTTCCAGGCTACCCAAAAGGCACCTCCAGGCTACCCAAAAGGCACCTCCAGGCCACTCAAAAGTTAACTCCGAGCTATTCAAAGAGCACCTCCAGGCTACTCAAAATACACATCCAGGCTAATCAAAAGGCACCTCCAGGGTAGCCCTACTCAAAAAATCAAATTCAGGCTACTTAAAAGGCACCTCCAGGCTACTTAAAAGGCACCTCTAGGCTACTCAAAATGCACATCCAGCCTACTCAAAAGGCACCTCCAGGCTAATCAAAAGGCACCTCCAGGTTACTCAAAATGAACATCAAGGCTACTCAAATGGCATCTCCAGGCTACTCAAAAGGCACCTCTAGGCTACTCAAAAGGCACCTCTAGGCTACTCAAAAGGCACCTCTAGGCTACTCAAAATGCACATCCAGCCTACTCAAAAGGCACCTCCGGGCTAATCAAAAGGCACCTCCAGGTTACTCAAAATGAACATCAAGGCTACTCAAATGGCATCTCCAGGCTACTCAAAAGGCACCTCTAGGCCACTCAAAAGGCACCCCCAGGCGACTCAAAAGGCACCTCCAGGCCACTTAAAAGGTACTTCCAGGCCACTCAAAAGGCACCTCCATGCCACTTGAAAGGTACTTCCAGGCCACTCAAAAGACACCTCCATGCTACTCAAAAGGTACCTCCATTCTACTCAAAAGGCACCTCTAGGATACTCGAAAGGCACCTCCGTGCTACTCGATTAGCACCTCCAGGCTACTCAAAAGGCATCCCCAGGCCACTCAAAAGGCACTTCCAGGCTACTCAAAAGGCACCTCCAGGCTACTCAAAGATCACATCCACACTACACAAAATGCACACCCAGGCTACTTAGAAGGCACCCCAAGGCTACTCAAAAACACCTCCAGGCTATTCAAAAAACACCTGCAGGCTACTCAAAAGGCACCTGAATTAATTACTCAAAGATCACCTCCGCACTACTCAAAATGCACATCCAGGCTACTCAAAAGTATACACTACGAAACTATTTTCAAAATGCACTTTCAGGCTACTTAGGCTACAAAGCACCCCAGGCTACTCAAAGGTTCCAACAGACTACTATAAAGACATCATAATTACTCAAAAGGCACCTCTTAATTACCCAAAAGGCACCTCCAAGCTACTCAAAAGGCACCTAAATTACTCAAAAGGCACCTTCAGGCTACACAAAAAACACCTTATTTACTTAAAAGGCACCTCCAGGCCATTCAAAAGGTACTTCCAGGCTCATCAAAAGTCACCTCCAGGTTACTCAAAATGAACATCAAGGCTACTCAAATGGCATTTCCAGGCTACTCAAAAGGCACCTCCAGGCCACTCCTCAAAAAGCACCTACGGGATACTCAAAAAGCACCTCCATGCTACTCGATGAGCACCTCCAGGCTACTCAAAAGGCATCCTCAGGCCACCGAAAAGGCACATCCAGGCTACTCGAAAGACATCTCCAGGCTACTCGAAAGGCACCTCCAGGCTACGCAAAAGGCACCTCCAGGCTACTCGAAGATTACCTCCCCACCACTCAAAATGCACACCCAGGCTACTTAGAAGGCACCTCAAGGCTACTCAAAAACACCACCAGGCTACTCAAAAAGCACCTCCAGGCTACTCAAAAGGCACCTGAATTAATCAAAAGACGTATCAGTTACTCAAAATGGACATCCAGGCTACTCAAAAGGCACCTCCAAGCCACTCAAAAGGCACCTCCAGGCTACTCAAAAAGGCACCTCTAAGCCACTCAAAAGGCTCCTCCAGGCCACTCAAAAAGTACTGCCAAGCTACTCAAAATGCACATTCGGGCTACTCAAAAGACACCTGCAGGCCACTCAAAAGACACCTCCAGGCCACTGAAAAGGCACTTCCAGGCTACTCAAAAGGCACCTCTAGGCCACTCAAAATACACCTCAAGGCTACTCAAAACACACATCAGTTACTCAAATGCACATCCAGGCTACTCAAAAGGCACCTCCAGGCTACTCAAAAGGCACATCTAGGCTACTCAAAATGCACATCCAGGCTACTCAAAAGGCACCACCAGGCTACTCAAAAGGCACCTCTAGGCTACTCAAAATGCACATCTAGGCTACTCAAAAGGCACCTCCGGACTAATCAAAAGTCACCTCCAGGTTACTCGAAATGAACATCAAGGCTACTCAAATGGCATATCCAGGCTACTCCAATGGCCCCTTCAGGCCACTCAAAAGGCACCTCCAGGCGACTCAAAAGGCACCTCCAGGCCACTCAAAAGGTACCTCAAGGCCACATAAAAGGCACCTCCATGCTTCTCAAAAGGCACCTCAATTCTACTCAAAAGGCACCTCCAGGATACTCAAAAGGCACCTCCATTCTACCCGATGATCACATCCAGGCTATTCCTACTCAAAGAGCACCTCCAGGCTACTCAAAAGGCACCTCCAGGCCACTCAAAATACACCTCAAGGCTACTCAAAACACACATCAGTTACTCAAATGCACATCCAGGCTACTCAAAAGGCACCTCCAGGCTACTCAAAAGGCACATCTAGGCTACTCAATATGCACATCCAGGCTACTCAAAAGGCACCACCAGGCTACTCAAAAGGCACATCTAGGCTACTCAAAATGCACATCCAGGCTACTCAAAAGGCACCACCAGGCTACTCAAAAGACACCTCTAGGCTACTCAAAATGCACATCCAGGCTACTCAAAAGGCACCTCCGGACTAATCAAAAGGCACCTCCAGGTTACTCGAAATGAACATCAAGGCTACTCAAATATCCAGGCTGCTCCAATGGCCCCTTCAGGCCACTCAAAAGGCACCTCCAGGCGACTAAAAAGGCACCTCCAGGCCACTCAAAAGGTACCTCAAGGCCACATAAAAGGCACCTCCATGCTACTCAAAAGGCACCTGAATTCTACTCAAAAGGCACCTCCAGGATACTCAAAAGGCACCTCCATTCTACTCGATGATCACCTCCAGGCTACTCAAAAGGCACCCCCAGGCCACTCAAAAGGCACCTCCAGGGTACTCAAAAGACATTTCCAGGCTACTCGAAAGGCACCAGCTCCAGACCACTCAAAGACCACACTACTCAAAATGCACATCCAGGCTACTTAGAAGGCACCTCCAGGCTACTCAAAAACACCTCCAGGCCACTCAAAAATCACCTCTAGGCTATTCCTACTCGAAGAGCACCTCCAGGCTACTCAAAAGGCACCTCCAGGCCACTCAAAAGGTACCTACATCCTGCCTAAAATACACCTCAAGGCTACACAAAAAACACATCAGTTACTCAAAAGGCACCTGCAGGCTACTTAATAGACACATCAGTCACTTAAAACACACAGCCAGGCTACTCAAAATGGCACACTAGATACTCAAAAGGCACCTCCAGCCTACTCAAACGACAACTCCAGGCTACTCAAAAGGTACCTCCAGGCTACTCAAAAGGCACCTGCAAACAAACTTTAAAGGCGCGTCCAGACTACTCCACAAGCGCAACCAGAATACATTAAGCCAACGATAGGTGAAGGTCTCGTGTGTCCTCTCTACTTACTTCTGTACAACAGTATAGATGTTGCATAGATCACCACTCCGTTGTATGACGTCAACATTAAGACCTGGCTCAAAGATGCCAAAGACGCACAAAGCCGTGACTTCAGACGCATGAAGACGACCTGAAACACACACGTGTTCAGTATCATCATCTACATAAATTAATGTGATATCTGATTTACAAAAATAGAAATAGAACGAGAACCATTTGAAGATGGAGGGACTAATCATTATTAACCCTTACAGCGCTGAAATATGTTTGTATGAGCCATGGATACCAAGGGTTTTTTTAAATTTGAAATTGTCATAAATGGCTTAGTTAGCTCTTTCCGCTTCCTTTGAATACCTATGTTATGGGTCTACGACCATCAGAAATATTGTAATTCTTTCAATGCAGGGACAGTCATAATACGTCAGAAACTGACGAAGACGTAAGATTCTGACGTATAAAGACTGATAGGGTTAATTTAACCCGCATTAAATTATTTTAACCCTCAACTTCAACTGTTTTAAATGGGTTTCTATAATTAGATTTTGGCATCATGCATATTACAAATGTGTTTATTTTTAATGATAAATTGGATAAATAGAAAAGGTAGCCGACATTGATCGGTTTGTGGGTAACTTTATAGGGGGATGGAGGATCTTAATTGTTAGCAGGCTGTAAAAATCATTTTACCTTGTTAGCAGTCCGCACTTTCAAGGCGTAAAGCATTTTGCCGAACGCCATGTATCCAAGTGTTCCAGCCAGGCAGCGGCTCACCGAGAGAAACCAGATGGAGACGCCGTAGAAGTAGACCTCAGCAGGGGTGCCCAGCATACTAACAGAGGAGAAGAAGCTTACGGTCATAGAGATAGACACGGGCAACATGCTCATCTGGCCGGTGGAGAAGAAGTCACGAACTGAAGACTCAGACTCAGACTTCCTACGCCACCCAAAGAATATACCCACACCGAGTGACACCACGATGGTGGAGATGAACACTACATAGTCCAGCACTGACAACGCTTCTAGACCCATGTTGCTTCTATCGTAAACAAAAAAAAAACAGATCTTAGTTTAAATCAAGCTGTTTGATTGAGTTGCATTGGTATCGCAAATTTATGAAAAAAATAATAGTAGCATGTGTAGGCATACGGCTAAGCACATACCATTCACATTTTTTGCACATAAATAACGTGTAAAATACAATAATAAGTATAATTTGTGCATAATGTATACTACTAGCCAGGCGAAATAATGTGGCATTATATCAGATTTTGTGTGAAAAAGTGAACAAATAAATAATTATATATATGTCTCGTCGGCCAACTTCCATTATCTATCTCAGAAGTGGTCATGGTATGTCATGTAGGCCCTATAATATGGTGGATTTTTGCTAGATCGAGATAAAAATAAACATAGCTGGATCGTCTTAGATGCATTCGTCATGTACAACACTGGAAAATGCTTTGTCATATCAGAAGATTATGTCAAACAGTACACAATATATGCCTTTGTGGGAGCCAACTTGGATTTTCGCTTCCAGATATTTCCTGCTACCTTTTCTAGAGAGACATGGGAGCTAATTTTGTAACGAATACCTTAAAGTAATAAAATCAATTATCAGTCGTAGGTTGATCATGGAACTGCTATTACTGTAAAAGTACTATATATAATTTAGTTTTCAGAAAAGCTTGAACATGTTGAAATACATGGCGGCCAGAAAAAAAGCTAAATAGGGCCTAATGATGCAATGGCATTTTCTTTGTTTAAAAAGATTCCGTTGGTACAAACCTGAGCATAGACCCCAAAATCAGCTCTGTAACATTGTGACAGTTTTTTTTTTTAAATTATGATTCTTTAAGGTTTCACTAATATAAATGGCGGCCTTCTTGAAAAAAACATGATAAAATAATAATCCAATAACATTATATTTTGTCATAATATATATTTTTGTAATAAAACCTGGGCATAAGCCAAAAAATAATCCTCTAACTCTACGATCGTTTCAAGAATCCGTTCAGCAAAATTGGCAGCCATTTTAGAATTAAGCAATCCAGGGGAATTTTTGTGTGTGGTATCCGAGAGGTCACAGCTTTGACACCAGAATATCTACCCCTGACCTTATATTTGGTTGACTATACTGATTAACAATATCATAAACCATATTTTACATTATAGTATTATTATTTATAACAGCGTGTTTATAGCTAACATTAAAAATATAAAACTTACTTTGGAATTTCAGATATATACTTTAGAAGAGGGTCGTGGTTCCTTCCAAGTTATTTCAAGTGAGCATGTTGTCTCCTTGTAGAGCCGTGCGTAGTGAACCTGCAAAACGATATGCACGCTTTTATCAGTAATGTTTAACCAATCATCTCATAATCGTTTTTTTAAAACTTTCCCGTATACCAGTTATGCTGGATGTGCATTGATTAACATGATTAATAGGCCAGTAAGAATTGACAGGAAATTTGGCTAACCCGGACATTTTCATTTTCATGGACATGGTTCATGTCAATTCTTACTGGACTATAATCTAATTAACTCTTGTCAATCGAACTCACGGTACTGGTGTTTAACTTAGGGTGATTGAATTGATCAAAATAATAGTGATGACCATACAGGCAACAGTCGGCTTCGATATTCAACTTTTACCACCAAAGACACGTATAAGACACGCTAATCTCTTGTAATACCATCAGCTGAGTCAGCTCACTTATACTCCGCACCACGAGTTGTGTGTGGTTTACCAGTGTTTCCCGCCTGGTTATTGCTAGCTAGCTCTGCTTAACCACGGTATTTATACATAAACACGATAAATGACCCGCCACACGAAAGGGACAATAAGGTCAACATTTGATTTTTTAATCAGATTCGATAGCCGCGTCTTTCCTGTTTCATAAACTGAATAATTTTTAAAAACAATCTTTATTACCTTTGACTAAATTTAGTAATGTAATCATAGAGGGTAGATATATGAAAATAACCACTCGAACCCAAAAAAATTTAAACAAAAGGTTTCTAAACGGTTTTCTAACCTACTGGATATAGTGAATGAACAAAAACAAGTCTATCAAAATCTGACCCATAAAAGTCCGAAATTCCAAGATGGCCGCCATTAGGCGTGAAAATCGGTAAAACCATTCTAAGTTGCTCAAAATTTTACAATTAAACCACGACTCTTGTTTATAATCCATGTTTTTAAGAGTTGGGGAACTAATTAGTCACAATAACATTCTGGCGGTGTCAAAAAACTAAGTTGGTGGTGGGGGTAGGGCAGAATCCAAGGTAAAATGTAAATTTAAAGGTAAAATAATATTTTTTAACAAATAAAAGTAAGAACGAGACTTGTGTAATACCTTTTGTCATGTAATTTTGACTAGAAAATCCATTCTTTATAGTATTTTCATAATTCAAGGTTATCTTAAATGTCAAAAGGTCAACTCCTAGGTCAAGTAATCGAAAATTAGATTTTTACCAAATAAAGCAAATAACATGGGATTGTGTGATACCTCATTTTTATGTGATTCTGACTGGTAAATCATTTTATGGTATTATGTTTGTGATTCAAGGTGACCTCAAAAGTCAAAAGGTCAATTTTAAGGTCATTATTTTCAACACAAATACGAATATCATAGTTGTGGCTATAAGGTTAATTACCTATCGTCCTTGAACGCGTTACCGTCGCTATGCAACACCGCCAGATGCTCTCTAACGTCTCCCAATCGCCCTTCTACACTTTCCCATTGCCATTTAACCCCTCTTCGTCACCCCTTACCACTCACCCATTGCATTTTGACGCCTCCCCATAGCTTTTTAATGCATTTTAGGGCTTACCATTACCATTTAAAACCTTTCTATCGCCTTTTAACGCCTTGTTGTCGCGCTTTAGCCATTCTTCAACGCCTCTCTGTTGCATGTTACGCCTCCCTGTTGCCCTTAAATGCCTGATGCCCTTTGATGCTTTCTCGTCGCCCTTTAGCACCTCCGCATCACACCTTATTTTTTAACTATCATCTTTTAAGGTACCCATATTGCACTTTAACATCGGCTCGTCGCCCTTTGTGCATCTGCGTCGGCCTTTGACGCCTCTACGTTGCAAATAAGGGCCTTTCCATCGCCCTTTGGCGCCTCTCCTCTCCTCACCCTCTAACGTCACCCCATTGCCCTTAAACTCAAACGAATAATTATTTTAGTTGTCCTTTCACGCCTCCCCATTGCATTTAACGCCTCTTCAGCGCTTTCCCATCGCCATTTAAGGCATCTGCATCACCTTTTACCGCTTCCTTGCCTCCTTGCTCGCCTTCACATCGTCATTTAACGCTTCCTCGGCGCCCTTTAATGCCTCCCCACCACATTTTAACACACTAAGTCGCACTTTAACGCCTCTTCGTCGTTCAACAACGCCTCTACATTGCCCTTTATCGCCTCTTTATCGCCTTTTAGCGCCTCTCCATTGCCTTTAACGCCTATTGATCGACCTTTACTATCTACCTTTGCCCTTTTTAACGCATTTCTGCCGTCATTTAACGTCTTCGCATCGCTCTCAAACGCCTCTTTGTCGCCCTTCAATGCCTTCCCTTGCCATTTAACGCCTCTGTCCTTTCACTTCTAATGCCATGTTATTCTCTAAAAAATGACGTTTTCACAAAGTCAAATTGAATTTTTCACCTTGAGCATGCTTAATCATTACCAGAATTAGATTTTCCAGTGAATATTACACCTGAACGAGGTATTATTCGTTGTTTAATTTGTGTCATATATGTTTTGTACCTCCCCCGAAATTTAGCGGGGTGGAGTGTAGGCCATACACCAAAAGCTTAGCAGTTAAGTTTAATTTTTATGTCGGGAGAGGGGGGGGGGGTGTACACACCTGGTTTATCTTGATAATAGATCTAAATAAAATAAATGATGTAAACACAATATACATTTATTCCTTGAATTTCACTGCTTATTCATGATATATCTCCCAGTCGATGGATATTCGACATTGTTTCCATGACAAAGTTACTGTATGGTCTAAAATATATATATTTAAAGAAGGGCAAACATATTGCGTTAAGAAAATACCGTCAAGACAATTTCAACAACATGGACCAACTGCTGTTTTTTGTGATGAGTAACAAATATTACATTTATAAAAGTCGGAATAACTGTTTAAAGCCTATATCCAAGAGCGTTGTACAAGTTATATCTACATCACTATACAAATACATGCAGCTTGTAGTGTGGTTATTATTCGGACATCAGGACATTGTGCCAGTGAATATTACGACATTTAATACTTTTAGTGAACATATAACAGCAGTTATATAGTATAATATATACACTACATCATTCATAGCAATTTCCTCCTATTCATTGACGGTCACCTTGGATTTAACACTTTTCCGGTAGTCAGTTTTAAAAAGATTTCCTGCTATAAAGTACATCCCATAGGTGACAAAACCGCTGAATGTTTGCATAAATCGACCCGCCGATACCAGAAATGGATTTCCGGTAGGCTAGGTTGGGTCGTTTCTCTCTTTATACACGAAAAATATGTATAACACTTGTTTTTACTTATTAAAAATCATGTGTTGGTCTCTTCGTTTTGACTTTGAAGACCTTTGATCTTCAATTTTTTTTTTTTTTTACATTTTGACCTTGGAATTACCTTTTTTATCTTGAAGGTACCATTGAATCCCCAAAATAATACCATAAATGGATGTTCCAGTAAAATCAGATAAAAAAGAGGTATTACACATGATGTTTATTGATATTTGAACTTGTTAAAAATAATATTTTCAGGAATCGTAACTTAAAATTGACGTTTTAATCCTAAAGGTCACCTTGAATCACAAACATAATACCATAGAATGATTTACCAGTCAAAATCCCATAAAAATATATATGTTCTTACATTTATTTGGTAAAAATAAAATTTTCAATTCCTTGACCTTGAAATTGACCTTTTGACATTAAAGATGACCTTGGATCATGAAAATATTATTAGCAATGGATTTTCTAGTCGAAATTACACAAAGAAATGGTATTGCACTTGTTCCTACCCTTATTTGTTGAAAAATACTATTTTACTTTCACATTGACCTTTGACTTTGGTTTCTGCCCTCTAGTCCCACCGCCATCATATATTTTTAACAGTGCCAGAATGTTATTGTAGCTAATAAGTTCCCCAGCTCTTAAAACATGGATTATAAATAAGAATCGTGGTTAAGGTGTAAAATTTTAAGAAACTTAGGAAGGTTTCAACGATTTTTACGGCTTTCATGAGTCAGATTTTGATAGACTTTTTTGGACATTGACTATATCCAGAAACCATTTGTTTAAATTCTTTGAGGTCATCGACCCGTCTATCATTAACATAAAAATGATAAGTAATAATCCTGTCTGGATGTAAATTTCGCACATATCTTTGTTTTAATAAACTAATACGGGTAAGAATGCCTCGCGTACTATTTCAATATAGTCTGAAATATGAATTTCCTTCACAGAAAAAACACGGCGAACATGAATAATAATGACATTAGTTCTAAAAAAACGAACGAGTGTATGTATGAAAGAATGAATAAATAAATGAGTGCATGAATGAATTGAATGGATTGAATGAGTTGAATGAATTGAATGAATTGAATGAATTAAATAATTTGAATGAATTGAGTGAATTAAATGAATGAATAAATGAATGAATGAATAAATGAATGACTGAACGGATGAATGAATGATAAGGACGTTATGCCACTTTTGTGCATATATACAGCCTAAACTGGATGGAGAGATGAGTCAGATGAAACTGACCTTTAGATACAGGATTTGAAATTCCAGTCCAGGCCTCGGCGCCAGTAAGTTCTGCATCCTAATTTGAATAATAACAGAATGAGGAATTTGATTGCCTGATCTTGTCATGTGGTCAGGGGTCAGGGGTATTTCACCACACTAGGTCTGCTTTCTCTCTACCACGAAGGCTAGTACCAGCACATTATACTTAATTTTTATGAGGGGTAGAGAGGAAACAATACATTATCTTTATGAAAACCTGTATTTCACATTTTTCAACACACAATAATTGTCTGCATGAATAAAATATTAACACATTCTCTATAAACCATTTGATGGTAATATTTCACATAGACAAGCCTACGATATATCGTAAGTTGTACGGACATACGGCCCTGATTATGACTAATCGTGATTCACCACACGATGAATAATAATGGCTTTAGAATTCTAACCAGCATCCACAGATAACACCCCTCGTGAAGCTGACCCACACGCTGTTGTGCAACAGATAATATCGATGGGTTAAAACATTAGTGTGCTAAGTGACATTTTTGGCCTTTAAAATAACAATCAGCTAAGTCAACTATACTATGTATAAAGTTTGAATTTATTCCAAATTCAGATTCAAAAACAGACCAAGTCGACTTAGCACATTGTTATTCTCGTGAAAAGGAGCACATATCAGCATAATATCTTTCCAACACAGGACCAAGTCGACTTGACACATTGTTGTTCTGTTATTACTTGCTCATGGGCTCTGTTTCTGGGACAAAAAAGATGCAAGTGCAATTAGCGCATTGTTATTCTAAGACTTGCGGAAACAGCACAGGAGAAATGCCTGGACTTAGTTCATTGTTGATCTAGGAACAATCTCTGTATAGTCTGTTTTCTTAGAATAACAATGAGCTAAGTCAACTTGGTATCTTGTTGATCCCAATTTTGCTTCTGTAAATCGTTTTGGAAGTTAAAAAATACTCTGCTAACTTCACTTGATCTACTGTAAAATTCCAATCGCTGTGTGTTTTATCAGTGTAATTCCAAGTCTACATGCTGATAAGTGGATTTAGCAGACTGTAGTTCTAAGCAAAACGATAAATACAATTTTGCTTTCAAGTCGACTTGACCCACTATTGTTTTAGACCATCGATATAATGCTTTTATTGACACAAAGATATCAAAACAGATACATAGGTCATGATAAAAAGAATATGCAACGATCCATTAAACAAAAAAATGAATAAACAGTTTTGATAGATTGACAAACAAATAAAAATGTATATCTACATCAAGAATGTTGAAGATTTAGTCACTTTTCCAAGCCAGGAATATGAATTTACCAACAGCCACTAGTACTTCTAGATTTTCTGAAAGCATTATCTCTAAAAAATTATTTTTGCTATTACTATTTCTAATGTTAAAATCAGACACCTGGGACAAAATGGTGTTGAACATATGTTTTCTTAATATTTGATATTTCTTACATTCAATAAGAAAGTGTATTTCATCATCAATTTTATCCAAGCAAAAAGTACAGAATCTTCGCTCAATAGGTATTTTTGGCTTTGCATGTCTACCTGTTTCTATGGCCAGATGATGAGAACTAAGTCTTAATCTACTTATTGCAATTCTATACTTTGACACATTTATATACATGTATGGTTCAACATTAAAATCACATTTAAAGTCTGTACAGTCTCAACTTGGGATTTTTTGAGCAATCATTAACTTCTCTAAACCACTGATTTCTGAACAAAAGCTCATTGTGCTTTTTAATGGCTTTTGATTTGAGTGTGTCACATATTTTATCAGTGTTCCATAATTGCTCTAAATTACATTTTTCTAAAACATTTATCATGTCTGATGCCCACGTACGATGACTTAAATTATGAAGGTCTTAAAGATATAAATACACATGTTTTGAAATGTTTTATTCTGGCAGCTGTTTTAGTCTTAACCGGTAATTTACTGTTTTTGTATACATTGATGTTGTGGCTGGGTATGTAGCCAACTCCCCCAGTACACCAATAGTAGAAGTTTGCTGTCTTACTTTTAATATTGACTTAAGAAATTTCAGTTTAAATTTGTCAATAGATTCTTTTAAATTTTGATTTACTAATGGAAACCAAACTTCACAACCATATGCAAGTATTGGTGCCACTAAAGAGTTATACAGATTCAGTGCAGTGACTGGTGGAAATTGGCCAAAACATCGACAGTAAGAGCGTAGCTTGTGAATGGCTCTATTTGCACTATAAATAAGACTTTCAACATTTAGATTGAACACTGGTCCAATACTGCTAAAAATTACACCTACATATTTGTATTTATCTACTTTTTCTATCTGTGTGTTGTTAAAATAAAAGTCAACCACCTTATTCATTTGATTGAATACCATACATTTTGTTTTCAGAGTATTAACAATCAGTTGCCAATCAGAGCAATACCTAAATAGATTATCCAATTGTTTTTGTAAACCTTCTTCACTATCTGACATCAATATCAAATCATCAGCCCATAGTAAGTGCATTAAAATAAGCTTATCATTTATAACAATACCACATGACTTTGTAAGGTACTCCCCGATATCAGCAAGAAAATCAATAAACATATCAGGGCTGTTTGCACCTCCTTGATTTACTCCAAGGGTATCATACAAAAAATCAGACAAGTAACCATTTACATATATTTTAGCTTTTGTCTTCTTATACATATCATGAAGCAGTCTAACTAGTTTACCATCTATTTTCTTTGTAAAAAGTTTATAAAACAGCATATTTCTATTAACTGTATCAAATGCACGACGAAAATCTACAAATGCAACATACAGTGGCTTTCTTAAGAATTTACTTCTTTGGATAGCCCCAAGTAATACACACATATTATCGGAAGTGCTACTGTTTTTTCTTAAAACCACCATTAAATTTGTCACCTCCATCATATATCATTTCTGTAAGAAAATGCAGTCTTTTGTTAAGCAAAACCTCAAAGAATTTTCCCAAAACAGAGACAACAGTTATTCGTCTGTAATTATTCGGATCTTTTGGGTCTCCGGATTTAGGGACAGGAAAACCACAACCTTCTACCCATTCAGAGGGATATTCCCCGATATCGAGTAAATAATTCAAGAAAGAGGTTAATGGAGAAATTATTATGGGGCTGGCCGCCTTTAGAGTCTCACAGGGAATTCCATTCAGCCCACACGCCTTTTATTTTTTAATTGTATTATTACATACATGACTTCTTCTTCAGTAAAATGAGCATGCATTACATCAGATGTAATTGACTCACATGACATGTTTACAGGATTTTTTTCCAGAAATGTTTTCATTTGTCTAATAATTTCTTCTTCCTTATCTTGATTAAAGTGATTACATGCAAAATTTTGTAAGTTTGTAAGTTTTTTTTTAAATATCTATATCAACAGGACAAACACTGACTTTAGTTTTAGTATTCTTTTTAAGTAAGACCACATCTTAGCTGAATCATTCGTGCTTTGAATCTCAGAAATAATCAGATACTGAAAACCTCTTTTCTTTTTCTGTGTCACTCTTTTATATTTTTTATATTTAACATAATAATTTTCTTTTTCTTCTATAGGATCAATTTGCTTAGGTTCTTTTCCAATTTGTTTGCATTCCAGGTCAAACCATTTATTTTTAGGCAACTTTTTTGACTGTATTTTATTTTTCTTCTTCATTTATCTATTAAGAGCTTAATTTAAAAATGTTTGCAGTGCATCTGTTATTTGACCTACAGGTTCACAGTCAGCCAACTTTTCAATAAATTGTGTTAACAACGCATTACCTAAATCATCTTTCAAATTATTCAAAAAAAATTCTTTATTATTCTCATCCCACTTAAAATACCTTCGATGCTCTTTTCTTTTATGCTCCACTCTAATTACTTCATCCTTTATATGTTTACTCACAAATGTAAATTTCAATGGTTTATGATCGGACTCTGGCATACCATCTTCGACCGAAAATGATTTCAAAATATCAATTTTTTCTACTGGCACCAAGATTTAATCAACCACACTTTTACCTGTGGTATAAATCCTAGTGTACATGCCGTTTTTGTCATCTTCTGTCCGCCCATTTATTATGGCAAGACCATTGCCTAAACAAGTATTAATTAATTCCCTACCATATTCATTCACATTACTATCCAAATTGTTTCTCAAAGGCAGAAGAGCGAGTACACTAATTTGTAGATGGGCTTCAAATTCACTTCCAGATCCTTCACATTCAACTACTTGGTCCATCAATTAACCTGTTCTGGCATTGACATCACCAATTACAACAATATAGTTTTTTCTATATTTATCTATTAATGTATTTAGCTGATCAAAATAGTCTCCACCACAGCTGGAACACACAAATGTTGTATCTTTAGGTGGTATGTAACATGAAATAATATTTATTTTTTTCTATACTATGACACCAGTAATTTCAACAACAACAAAATGATCACAAAAATACTCAATTAACTTCACAGGTACTTTATCTTGATTAAAAATAACCATTTGACCACCTGAGCCTCTTTTAGCTTTAGCATTGATACATCTTCTTGTAATATTTAATATTTCATAATCACCAAAACCAGGCTTCAGATCAGTTTCTCTTAAGCATGTTTCTGATAGGAAAATTATATCATATTCTTTAAAAAAATATTAAACACATTCATTTCCAAGTTTGTGACCCAAACCGCCTATATTCCATACTATACATGTAACCTTATGAAAACCATCATTTCTTATGTTTTTGTCTACATTACTAACAGGACAAGTCCTATTTGTATTTTCTCTTATACAATTGCTCAAATCTACAACTTTATTTCATTTATTCTCTTTGACTCTGACATAAGATATGCATGATAATTGATTGTTTTGTCCTGTCTGATTTTTTTCACAGACCAGGAATTTGTGAATATTGTCACATGTGGCACCACGCAGTGGATGACAAACATCATGTTGTTCTTTAAACACTCTCTTATGATTAACATCAATGGCTACATAATTTTGTTGTTTCCTATTTTGCAAAAACCCACAGCAGCTGCTGTGATCATGTCACATACGTTACGCTTAACATTTATTTTAAGGTGTATTCCATCATCTTGAATGCCACTTATTTTTAAACCTGGATTTAAAAATAACATAGTAGTGGGGAACTTTTCACATTGATATTTCAAAAAATTGTTCACCATTCCTATTAATTTGTCATGTTGTGTTTTCTTTGTTGGTGGGACTGCACACACTATTATTGGCACAGAACTGCTTTTACGGATCTCATCAAGAGCATCACTACCAATCATAGCTTGGCCCTCATTTATAGCATTTAGTACATCATTAGTACCAAGATGTAGAGCAATAGCATCATTGTCTCTAGATGTCATATCTTTCAAGCACCACAATGTACTGTCAATATTATTATCATTATTTAGCATGTGACCACAATTTCTCATATTTGAATTACCCACCACCATCAGTTTAGGTCTTTGCATGGTCTGTGTAGAAGTAGGAGCAACTGTAGACTGTGCAAGTGAGGTTGTTTCTTTATAAAATTTCTTCCTTGGTGCTGGTACTGGACGGTATGTGTCATATTTTTCATTTAATGAGATGGTTTTTGCTTGTAATATACTTGTCTCATCTTAAAGCTGTTGATGTAGAGACTCAAATCTCATCTTCTCCCTGAAATTATGTTCTCTCTCACGTATGGCATCATCTCTTTGTTTACTCAACTTTATTATTTCATTTTTCTGACTCGCACTCTGATTTTTCAATGTCTTAATAATATGTTTTTGTTTAGCCAAGTTTTCCTCCATAGACTTCACATTATTTTCCAATACTTTAATTTTAGCGTCTTTATCATTAATATTTTTGTCCTTTTCACATTGTCCTTTTCACATCACATAAATTATTTTTTACAGTTTTCACTACATGTGCCACTTTATCATTAAGTGCATCATTTTTCATATTAGTGATATGATTTTGAAGACTGGTGACAGAGTGTTTTCTTGATGTTACTTGTTTTTCCGGGACAGCAACACCTTGAGGACATATACTGACGTCATCATGATCATCTGTGTTCTTCCTTAATCCACCTGCTTCCATGCTTTTACGTGGAGCACCATCAATATTGAAGTCGATGTCACTTTCACCGGACATGCTGCATTCACTTTTATTTTCCTCATCGACAAACCCATCTACTCTTGTTGAATCAGTTTTTATACGTGATACATGTAATTCAAGGTCATTTTGTAAATCTACCATACCACGACTTTGCAATGACTGTGGAGTTGATGCCTGCTGAGGTCCCATCTTGTGTGAGCTGCTGCTATGAACTGTTGAACATGTCCGAACATTATCAGGTGTGCGTGTAAAAGCGAGACTGTTATCTTTAGATTTATTAAAAATCTTAGAAATATTGAACAGTATCTGTCTGAATGTGGATTTCTTAGCAATTGTTTTAACTTCAGTATTATTTTCTGTAGCATCCAAGATTGGAGTGCTTACCTTTGTATTTACTCTCCTTTCCTGCACATTTTGTGTTAATATAGGGCTATCAGCATATATATTAGAACCTGCATTATTAACGTTCTGACTGAATGTAGATTTCTTAGCAATTGTTTTTACTTCAGTATCATTTTCTGTAGCATCCAGAATTGAAGTGCTTACCTTTGTATTTACTCTCCCTTCCTGCACATTTTGTGTTAATGTAGGGCTATCAGCATATCTATTTGAACCTGAATCATTAACGTTCTTCCTTACTTTATGCACACATTCTGCGAAAATAAGGCTTTCAGCAGTACTATTGATAACAAGGCCATTATCAACATTTATATCCTTTTGAGGCTTTCTATTTAGTCTTTTTTAAGGTGAATAAAATCGTTTTCTGCCCAGGTTTTGAAATCAGGGCCTTGCACCATAACTTTCCCACTATCATATAAAGTTATTGTGATATGGTCTTCAATTTTTATTTGTTCTCCATACATAATATGTATGTATTTTGCTGCAGGATATTCCTCATTTAAGATTGTTTTCCACATTGACACTCTGTGGGTCATGAACTGAGCATCAACAGGCTCTTCATTCGAACAATCCTGAATCCACATTGCACTGCCATCCATATTGCAATAGTTCATGACCATATCCCAATGAATAGTTTCTGGATTAGCTTGCATTTTACGGGTTTTTATTTTTTGTAGCTTTTTACGATCTTTTTCTCCAACAGGGGGGAAACTGTACAGATAATCCTCATTCTGCTTAGGTTTGCAGTAACGCTTTGGTCTAGTATTAGTCTAGTGAAAATAATTGTCTGCATGAATAAAATATTAACACATTCTTTATAAATCATTTGATATTATTATTTCACATAGAGAAGCCTACGAGGCTACGATATATCGTAAGCTGTACGAACATACGGCCCTGATTATGACTAATCGTGATTCACCACAATAATAATAATAATGGTTTTAGAATTCTAACCAGCATTCATATTATATCATGACTGGTACTTCCGTGCTTATCATGCGTTTTGACTCGACCACTGTTGCTTACGATATTTAATTACATAGATTGATTGTCAGATCGGCCCTGAAATGTCTAGAGGCAGTAAATGCTCACATGAAAAGTGAACAGACTTTGCTGTTTTTTTGGCTTCGCATGTTATTTTATATTTAGAACATGGGGATAACCGTGTTTGTGAATCAGCTGCACGGCTGTAAAGTCGGCCTATTTATATATCCCGGTTATATATCCGGCAAACATGCCATCAAGTAATTAATATAGGCATTCCTTGATCCCAGCAAACACGAGACGGTAACCCAATGGTGTTTCAAAGTTGGCCCAGCGTTTTAGACGTTGAGCCAACTTTAAAACATCATTGAGTTAACGTCTCGTGTTTGCTGTGATGTCATTCCATGGAAGCGGTCACATTCGCACTATGTTGATCCTACAATGGTTCAACCATTTTACTCTTTCAGTGCGGGGATCGACATTAGACGTCCGAATCTGACGCATGTAGACGTCTAATGTCGATCCCCGCGCTGAAATAGTAAAATATTTCTAACTGCCGTAGACCCATAACATAGGTATTCAAATCAACCAGAAATAGCTAACCACGACATTTATGATGATTTCAAGTTGTTAAAAACCCTTTAGTCTTCATGGTTTGTATACAATTATTTTAGAGCTTTAACAGTTTAAGGGATATAATTATCAATTGAAAAGGGCGCTACTAGTGGGATATTGCTGTTTATGCGGGCGTAATATTTGGGTTACCTGCCTAGTCGGCTGCTAGTCTCGAGTAAGACCGAGCACTGTCGTTCGATGTTCATCTCTCGACAGAGAGTTCACAATATAAATCAAGGGACTTTCCTAATCTCACGAATTAATAGCCATGCTTGCTTCATTTTTCTCAAAAACATATATTTTGACTCACGCGTCTGTTTTCATTTTGAAATATTGTAATTAATGCCATACAAATGAATGTTTATTCCACTTTTTTAATATGTCGTCTGCTCCTACGAAAATATAATATGCTACGGCATCATAGTGAATTCGGCACGGTGGAATGAATGGGCGGTGGGCAACTATTCATTATTCACCAATAACTACAATATAATATGTATTCTATTTTATCATTGATAAAATAGAATATTAAGAGCTATATGGTCCTTAAGAATCGTATAATTAAACCAAGTTGAACCCTAATTAAACTAAGTACAACTTCAAAAACACGTAAAATGTGAGAATAAACGATATATCTATATGTCGTCTTGTGTTTTAACATTATAATAGGCCCAGTCAAACACACATAGTCAAACACGTTACATACTTTATATTACCGATTTTAACACTTGTCAGTGAGGAAATTTGCACATATTATACGGTATTTACACCAGGTGCAAAAAGATCTCAGACCTCAAAGTCTGTTGCCAAAGCAGCTCTGGTACATACCTTATGGTCCCACTCTATCCAATAACAAGGCGATGGGAAGGGTCATATATACTTCAAACAATACAACACGAACCATGAACTTTAAAGAATAAGGAAGTGAGATAACTTGATATATGGCGATGCCCTGGCCCCAGTGTCTGATCATGATAAGTGTCATTAAGTCACTGAAAAAGGATTTAAATGTAATGACCAATTGCATACATCACGTTGAAATGATTTAAATATTATCACAAGCAGGCATCTTTGACCACTGCACCAGGGCCCCAAATATAGTTTGTCAGGCATAGGCCTGCTTTTTTTGCAAGTATGGTATGCCAAAAAATCTTAATATTGCTATTCAAATCTAATGATTTATGATATTGAACAGAAATGTCATTGTTTTGTTGGAGTATTGATCTCAGTCTAGCTCATAGCATACATGGATTATTAGTATGCCGTTGTGATAAACATGATAGTAGGCCTACAATTCAACATTTGTTTTGTTGTTTTTAGTATGAAAAATGATCATTGAATACCACGGTATTTCACCTGTCGATTGCACACCCATTTTTTGCAATTTCAATACCCGTATATAAACACTGCTGATCGACTTAGTGATTATGACCCAGTTCCTCAATAAAAACACGATACGAGATGCTGGGTGATAGTCAGAAACTGTGGCCCGCATTGAACTATAATGATCCGCGTTTACTAGTCAGGGAAAGTTAGAGAAAAACCTGAAACAAATTCATTACCAAAATATTTTTGTACCACGGTCTTGTATAAGGTCTGGACTAGCCACACAAAATTTGTTTACTCTGGATATTCATAGAAGGATTTTTGTGAGGGTAAAATCCAAAATGGCCGACTATGTCACCGAAAAAAAACATGGAGAGTAATAATTAATCATCAATTTGTTTACAAATGTGCTGATCAAATGATTGGAAGTTGTTTTACAATAAATAAACGACATTTAATGGCCGCCAAATGTTTCATTGATAGAACATTTTTTGCGCATGTCTGTAGACTATGTATCAAATTTAATTTCGTCAAATGGTTTGTATTCCTCGAGCCAATAAAAACCAATTTAACTGCAGAGGAATGCATAAAATGCAGTTTGCTAATTATTTATGGTCCACATTATTTTTGCTATTATTTGAATTATGTGTATAACCTTTGGATGTGGCTTTGATAAGTTTATCTTCTCTTTTTTTGGGAGTCATTGCAAAATATACAGTTCATGTTTTGTGGATAATCATCCGAGTTCATGATGGACCGTCTACATTTATTTATTTATTTATTTGCCATATACAAAAAGAAACAATAAGAATTATTATGTATCACATAATCATTAAATTTATAATAGTCATTGTTGTAATAAAAATTGATGAATGGACCACCAACAACAGACATATGTATTGTAGGACAGGATATGTATTGTATTATCTATACAAGTCTGGTGGTCGAAAAATATTGATTAAAATAACATGAAATATAAAAATTGCATAATTGCAATTGGTAATTGATGACCGGTTTCACAGACACGGTTTCAAGTCACATACTAAATTACTTTTTAAATAACTTTTGTTGCATTTGTTGCATTCAATTAACAAATTAAATGGAAACCAAAGTGTAGAGCAGTGTTCAAGGTTATTGAAAACAAGTGCACTGCACAAGTAAAGTGTAATAGTTATAGGAACTTTGTAACAACAGAACGTTTTATCATCTCCATCATCATCATCCTGTTACATTTTGATACTAATGTATTTATGAGGGAATTCCATAACAAATCACGAGCAGCAGTAATATCAAGATCCTTCACACAAGTGCACCCTGCGAACTGGTATATTGTTAATAGTACATGTAATTGAATTCGAAAAGATGTAAGTAAATAACTATTCCTAGTAACAGATAATGGAGTATATTTCTCAAAACTGAACTTTAATCACCAACGTCGTCCATAATATAATCATATAAACTATTTACATCTTTCTGAAGTAATTGACCTGACATTATGACTTGAAACTTCCCCATATCATGCTGCATGATCAACAAGTAAACTCAATTTACTAGAGCCTGCAACCAAGGCATATGATTAATTTTAAAATAACAGCAATAACAACGGTCTTACGATCAAATCGTGTGGACCACCAGATGAAACATCTATCCAGCTTTAACTCTAACACCCTCACTGTCTCCTATCAGTTGGATGAGAGGCAAACCCGTCCAGCAAATGATTATTAAAACCATATATTGGTAATTTGTGAAGAAGCAATCTGTATGATGCTATGTCAAAAGCTTTACTGAAATCGAAATATATCATGTCAGTTTGATTTTAACTGTCCAAATATAAAGCAATTTCATGATAAACATTTTGTAGCTGGGTAATTCAATATTTGCCTTTTAGAAGTCCGTGTTGCTTAGAGCAAATCATGTTATTGGTAATTATACTAACATGGTTGTGAATACATTTTTCCATCACTTCTGACACAATGTGTAATAACGAACCTGGTCTGTAATTAGAAACAAGATCCGTGTCACTTGCTATGAGCAGGTAGAACCTTGGCTAATTTCCAAGACATGGGAACTTTGAACTATTCCAGATTTAAATTAAATAAAGTCACCAGAGAAGGAGCCGAATATTTAGCACATTTTTTAATAAAGCTGACGAGACTCCACCTGGTCCACAAGCTTCATTGCAGTCCAGGCTGGAAAGTACTTTCAAAACATCTGATTCTGTAGATAATACTAATATTTCTGTAAACGTATTTATATTCGCCAATATTTGGTACAGCTAATGACTGACCAGTGTTGTTATTAGAAGCTAATTCAAAATATTTATTAAACATGCAAGCCATATCATTGGGATTGGAGGCGCTTATACCTTCATGATAATTTGTTATAGTTATATTGTTTGTTTTCGATCTAAAATAAGACCAGAATCGTCTAGGGTTTTCCTTTAGTGTGTCAGGCAAATCAGCAATGAACTGGTTGTGATTTCCCTGCAGTGATTTCAGGGTGGTAAATTTAATCTTCTTACGGTAATTTCGGGTACACGTGTTTTAACAGCATCATCATAGCACTGGAGCCAACATTCCACGATAGCGACCTACGGTTTTAGTGGAGGTCTCCTGATCATTGCTATGCTAATAATAAAAATATGTAAATGTTTTTATTTGATTAAATAAATGAATCTGAATCTGAGTCTGAGTCTTCCAAGTCCAGATCAACATCTATGTTGTTATTAGTACATTGGTAAAGCATTCTACCACTTAACAAATTAGCTCATAACTTACGATTTTACCTACACTACACATACACTTTATCGAGTCCACATACATCTAATAGAGACCAAATAAAACGTTGTTCCTAATTACAACATTTAACAATAGTTATATCGATAGCATAAGATTTGCATGTTACACTTTTCAAACTAAAAAGTTAAACGTGTTTGGCGGCCTTGTTGGCTTTTCTCCTGTTAGTGGGGGACCATAATGTAATAAATTTGCACATCTGGCTAAAATTGTGAAAATTGGTGTACAAGCTCACAAGACAATACTCTTTCGTATTTTTCATGGATCCAATCTAAAAAATGGCTGGACCCACCATTTTAGGCAAAATTCAAAATGACCGCCACTCGAAAACCAAAATTATCATATCTTTGCAACATATGACCCAAATTTTACGATGTATATTTGGATGACGAGGAATCTATTTTTAATGGTTTAAAAGTTATTGGGATGAAATTGCACGTTTTAGTTTAATTTAAAATGTCCAAAATGACACATTTTGTAAAAGAATATGCTAAAAACCGAAATATCTAACGTTGGACACATTTAAAAATAGTTAGTGACATTTGATTCATATTTGACTGTTAACAACATAATTTATATAGGCCTATGCATATTGGTAAACATCATCAGCTAAAGAAATCTTCAGTTAGTACATGTATCGCAGTTAGCAAACATTCTTTGGACATTTATTGTTTATGCACTCACACTCAAATTGACATAGATGTGTGCATCCTAGATTAGCATTAGCACATTTGCAATTCCCCTTATAGGTTATGCTTTTTCAAATTATTGATTGCAGTGTTGCAGCAATGCACAACCCTAACATATCTGCAAAACATTCAGCAGACCCAGCTCCATTCTGATGGATTGTATAATTTGCTACCTTTCAGGAGCCTTTCTCCGAATATATCCTGCCTGATGCAGTGCTCGTCTAGAAGGCCGAAGTAAGGCCTCCTGTTTGGGTGGTATGTTTTCTAATGTTCGTTTGTCACAGTCCATGCACCGCTCCAGCCATGTCCAATATGTTGATATTATTTTCTTTTTTAAATAATACTACATTTAACGTAACTCTTTACCCAACGCTGATAAAATGTAGGGTGAATTAGCATGCCATGACAAAATATGTCTGGTTCCGATTTTCTTCTTTACCTATTTCGGCCATCTTACATTTTGCTCTGTAAAATAACCTCCTATGACAGTTGAGCGTAAACAAATTGTCAGAAGTTAGCTAAGACCCTATACTATATACAATGGTAAACTTATTTTTTTGGTAAGGAATTTGTTTTAGGTTTTGATAAAAAATCGCCTAATTTCCCTGACTGTAGGCCTACTGGATACCTTACAAGTGACAAAGACCCCCTGTGGTACTGGTTGCTCAATGCGGGCCAACGTCTCCGCCTGTTAATTGAATATACATTTGAGAAACCGTGGTTTCGAGTTCATCCCCAGTATAAATCGTGTGTTTTTTATGATATAATTATATATTCATGTGGATCAACTTAGCCATATAAAAACATATTTTTAATAAAATAATTTTCATTAAAAAGCGTATTAACTCTTCCTTTGCCGACTTCATCCTGATATAACCACCCCCAGAAACCGACTTCTTTTTTAAGGAGGACCCCTGAGGTAGCCTATGGGCACAGTACAGGTTATAGCTATGCGCATGTGCACATCGCACAAATTGAAAATGCAAGAATACATTGCGTCCATGTCACTGACCATTCTGGTTAGCGATTTTCAACCACGCATGTAATGAAATATCTCCATTGCAATTAATACATGTAAACACGTGGATTTCGCATAAATGCGAAGTTGGTAAAGGAAGGTAGTTTTCGCATAAATGCGAAATTGGTAAAGGAAGAGTTAATGAAGATTATCATATTTGACTATTTTTATGATTTTTGATCTACCACAGGTTTTTGTAAGTTATCTGCCATCAAAGCTCATTATTATTCTGTTTATGTCAGGCTATTTTATTTATCTTTCTCTATTGTGCTGGCAATTATTGCCCTTTTAACCCTTTAACCGCCAAATTATTCAATTTGAATTTCACCCACTTGATGTTGTGTCTCGCTGACGCGATCCACAACTTCAAGTAAGTGAAAATTATTCAGATTTGACAAAATAGAGGTCGACTCTTTTCAAATCTTGCTGGTTGATGTCACTTTTTATCTTTAACATATTTAAAATGTGGTACTAAATGTGCTAATAAAAAATGAAAACCCGAATATATGCGGCACCGGCGGTTAAAGGGTTAATCTCATTATTATCATTTTATGAATGTGCCCATATATTTAACATAATAAATTAGACAAATCGATAAAATGTCAATCTAATCTGCATACTATCATAAAAATAGCGTAATTTATCAAGGCGTTTGAGCGATCGATGCCCATGAATTTCAAGCTAGAGTTTTTCACTGTAGTTTTAAACCCTCTTTGAAATATTAAAACTGCCACATATTGCGCAGAATCAATACTGGATGCATGCTGCCATTTGATCGACATATCCTCAATGTACATTTTTATCGGCCCCTATAATTATGGATCTGTTTTATTGAATTAAACTTTACATTGCTGAATAATTTTTCACGTTTGCTCTATCATATTGACATTCTGCCTGCCTGCTTCCCTGTCTGCCGATCTGCCTGCCTGCCAAAATTAAAGACAGACTCTTATAAACGAAGTAGTAAATTACAAGACTAAAACCATAGTCAACTCTTGAGTGTTTGCGGGACAATGGGTTCCCATAATTCAAAGTGACCCATGGAAATTCCATAATGAAGTCACAGCCATGCCCATGGCCCTGACCAACAGCCATGAACCAAGATCATATCGAGCGCAGCATCAAGAGCTGGCTCTTAAATAACTGTCAGGCTATATACTTGAGCGACATCTATGGATAATAATTCAAACAACATTCAGCTATGGATATTGATATTGCTCCTAGTTAGGCTCTTTGGAGACACCAGGTGGAAATATCTATGTTTGTGCACCTGTTGTGTTGATATGGGGCCAAGCTGGGCAAGCAGAGGAAACACATTCTGATACTGCCGAAACAGGCAAAATGAAGTCAGTTTTTGTAGTGTTCCGACCTATAACCTGCCAATTGCAGGTGATTTTTTTAATAAATATTTTTAAACTCAGCGTGAATCAACCTGGGGCTTCAGGCTACACATGGTGCAATGTTTATTTATAACATCTGGGTCCTATTGTTCTGGAGGAGTCCCTTGTCGTGGCTATTTATAGACAACTCTGCCATGCAATGCCGAATGACAGTATCTCTTTATTTCACAAGTAAGGAGATACTGCATTTTGACTTTGTAGAGCGGAGCTGATGGACACTGGCTCACGCATGCGGCTTTCACAGGTGACCACAGGTTTATTCATAGTAAATCATCTGAAAAATGCTTAATTATGCTCTCGAATTTGTGACTTTAATGCACGAAAAAGGACTTCTTTCAGTGATTCTTAGCCTAAGTTGAAGTTTGCTAATTTTTGTTAATGTCAGTGGGACTTTTTGACGCCGTCGTATCCGTTCACTATTAGTCCGATTATTTTAAGAAGATACGTACAGCGGACTGTACTAAAGCAGTGCTGAAATGTCAAGGCAATCCGCCTTGGAATAAGAATACAAAATTATCCTCTTGAAAAACAATAGTTTGGAAGTAGTGGAACGCCCAAACTATTACATTTGCATAACATTTGTACAACGCCGGCCCAACGTCTTCGACGTTGGGCCAACATTGTACAAATGTCATACAAATGTTTTGTTCTTACCGGGTAGAGATTGCAAACCTCTACCGCTGCAGTGATTGTGTATTGGATCCGAATCCGTATTGTTACGTGGCCTGAGACACACCTCTGGAAAAAATATGTATACATGCAATGTACGATAAGTTTACCTGCACACACCAGGCTGCGACCAAAATATTGTTTTATTGTTGGTTGACCAACAATGTTGGGTCAGCCTTGCATGCGGTGGACCAACAATAAAACACCACTGGGTTGATAACACGACGTCAGTAGTTGACAATTCTGTGAAATTCAATGACCTTGACCTCCTTTGTTTTCACCGAGCTGGCTAATACAATGATGTATGGGGGAGGGTTCTTGTATAACCTTGTTTTCACCGAGTGACGTCACTGCGTTTCACAGAATGAAGTATGGGGGAGGGGGTGTTATATAACCTTGTTTTCACCGAGTGACGTCACTGCGTTTCCCAGAATAGGCCTATGCTACTCAAATTTGCAACTGCTTGGTTCACGCAGCCCCTTGGTATACGCGCCTATGTGCTCATGTATGAAATGAATAATGGTGATGGATAACTACAATTAAAATCATGAAAATAAGGCAAATATCCTTCGTAACGGATCACGTTATAGGCTAAGTGGGCCTAAAGAGGAGCGCCAACTCACATTCACAACCGTCTGGTGCACGCGGCCCCTTGGTGCGTTCCTGCGTGTTCATGTGTAAAATTATATTGTAATGCTAACCTGCTAACTACAATTGAGAAAAACATTGTTTACCTTCGTATCGGATGACGGTAGGCTAAGTAGGCCTAAAGAGGAAAGTTCGAACCTTCGGTGTCAACCCGGAACAAATTATCACACTTAAACCATCATTCTTATACCGCATTCTTTCGAATACAAATATTAATTAATGAATCCGTCATGTCTATAATCAATGTAGAAGTGGGTCATTACTGTACTTACAATGCATAATGAGGACTAGCAAACACGAGACGTTGACTCAATGCTGGGTTTATGTTGGACCAAAGTCGAAGACGGCGGGTCAACATTAAGCCAGCATTGGGTCAATGTCTCGTGTTTGTGCAGGGGCGTCTCTGTAAAAATAAAGCATTGAGCTAATGTTGGCTCAGTGACGGCCCAACGTCGATGACGGTGGGTCATCATTAAGACAAAACATTTCTTCGACGTCGGGGAAGAAACACCAACATCGGCTAACTGCTGATTCGGCATTGAAGACTTTGGACAGCGATAATGCAAGCTGATGAATATTTAGACGTCTTTAAACTTTAGGCACTGCCAGAACTGCTTACGTTATCACGTTATGTAAGCAATGCTATCTGGAGGCATAATATGGTACTGGAATATATGCTCTAATTTTTGGAGGATCTACTAAATTGTCTCCTCTTCTAGAGATGCGATGTTATTAAATGTATTAAATGTCAAATATTTTATAATAATGATTGATAAATACTGTTTAAGATAGAGTGATCACAGCACCTTTACATGCCGAAGGGTCACCAATGATGTAGGTACATACCTGTTGAGCATGTTGAAGATCGAGTCAAACTGTATACAGTTTGACTCGATCTTCAACATGCTCAACAGGGTATACTGAATAATGGCAGGTTCCACGATAATGTGTACCATAGCACTAGCATTATTATGATTGCAAATTACATTTTATTGTTTTAGTATACGAAAGAGGAAATAAGTGTGCTAAAAGGTTACCATACTGCCATATGGTGTACAAAATTTCTGTGATAAAGAAAAATCGTGAAAACTTAAAATTAATAAAACGTAGTGAAAAACCTGTCATATCAAGAGTATAAAACCTACTTTGGCGACATGTCATGTTTTTGTACATCGTTTTTGTCAACATTCTTTAATTAATTTAGCTAGCATTATGCTGCATCATAAAAAAATAGAAACACACCCTTTAACAACCAGAGTGCGTTGTATTAATCATAACCAATTCAGAAGCTGTAGGCCCTAGCGAAACAGAACAAAATCTGAACATTGACCAAAAAAAATGTTCAAACATCGGTCCTGTATTATCAATACCCCTTAACAACCAGAGTGCGTTGTATTAATCATAACCAATTCAGAAGCTGTAGGCCCTAGCGAAACAGAACAAAATCTGAACATTGACCAAAAAAAATGTTTAATCATCGGTCCTGTATTATCAATACTGTTGCTAGCTTGGCCTGGATTATGATACACGATCATGCACCAAGGATTTGTACGCCTTCCTGAGCTCGGTCCACGGAGGATACCCTGTTGAGCATGTTGAAGATCGAGACAAACTGTATATATACAGCTTGACTCGATCTTCAACATGCTCAACAGAGCACAACCCCGCCCTCACCTGCTCACATCAAGCACAGTATGTTGAGACACCTTTGGCTAAACCGTCGAAGCGATGCAATATATTTATATAAACCAAGAGAACAAAGGGTTAATTGCAATTTGAAACCATCATAAATATCTTAGCTCTTTCTGCTTCATTTGAATATCTATGGTAGGCCTACGGGTCTATGACCATTATAAATTTTAAATTATTTTAGTGCGGGTATGGACTTGAGACGTCTTAATCTGACGTCTTTTCGTCAGATTCTGACGTCTAAAGTCGGTCTTGCATTGGTTGAATGTTTGCTCATTTTAATCATAGTATATTTTGGGAAGGTCCATGATATTGTTCAGTACTCCCTTGTTTCGAGTCTTTATGATGTGTTGTAATTAATTGATTTAGGTCTAATTACATTTTTATGGACTGGAACTGTGGATCTACTGTTTCTGCTGAGACAGAAATAAGTACATGTTGAATTGAATTAGATAATGTTACCAACAAAAATTATCCATCATTGAACCAACGTCCAGTGTTTGCCTGTTATTATGTTAAGAAATAAAATACTAGGACATTAGTTTCCAAAACAAAAGCGATTTTCCGTGTCGGAACCCATGCTGGAAAATATACTTACTCAAAACATAGCGCCTTTCCAGCAAACCCGAAACATTGATTCAATGTTGATTCAATGTTGGCCCAGCGTCGCAGACGCCGTAATTGCCTGTTTTTGCGGTAAAACAAGGACAATTTATTACTGTTGTTCATCAAGATTTTGAATATTTCCTCTCTTTCTGGCCTCAATATGGGTGGGATAAGACACTTTATTTGCCTAATCCTCAACCCTTTAGGCCCTAACGATGCATTAAAGCATCATATTACACCCCTGAAAACAGACTTAATTTTCATACAAGGGTTTTAGAATGAAAATCTCCATGAAACTGGCTTACCAATACATTGCAATTTTCTTTAATTTTTCAACCACTCCAAATCATCTTCATCCACTACAAGCATTGCGACAGCAATTCGCGGCTTGTAGTGGATGAAGATGACAATGGTAAATTCAAACTTCAAAGGGTTAACGCGCTAAAGGCGTCCAGTGGCTATAAAGCTGCCTGCTTGGAAAGACGGAGATAGTGGGTTCGAACCACATGCACTCAAGTGTCAAAGAAACAAAAATGTTCTTCTTCGCTCACGCGTATAGATTACTGTGGGGAGCCTCCGTGACCGAGAGGTAGCGTGCTCGGCGTCAGACCGCCAGGGCTCGAATTTCGAATCCTGTGTCTGGAGAGCAGTGTCATCTCATTCATCTCACCATCCTCAAGAGGTTCTCCTGGCCCGATTCAGCCTATGTTATGTACACAAAGGTGGCATAAAACCCCATTCATTTCATTTCATTTAAGCGCCAAAATATGTTTACATGAACCAAGAGTCAAATTTTACAATTTTAAATCATCATACAAAATCATGTGTTAGTTTGCTATTTCTTTTTCATTTGAAAATCTATGTACTGTGTCTACGGCTATTTAGATTTTAAACGTTTACAGACGTCAGAAGCAGACGTTAAAAGTCGTCGCCGCACTGAAAGGGTTAACGCAGGTCGTTTTTAGATTAAATTAGGTATAATATTATTAATGTGATTTCACAAATGCACGAATACGGCAACATATTTTATTATGATATTTTGGTGATTCTGTATATATTTATATGTGAACTTAAACATCCACATCGAAATAACATAAGAGTGAGGGGGTTGCCGTGTTTGCATTCATATTCCTATTCTTGCATAATATAGTGTGAACGTACCTTTGACCTTCATGATTAATTTTACTATGGAGAGAGATTACATTTTATATCGGTTGGCATTTGAAGAGCAAAATATCTGGTTGATTCGGCCTACAAGGCTGACCAGGAGACTGTGACTTCAATAACCTTGTTACATGTTTATCTTAACTTTCTCAAATTTCTATCAGAATATTTTAGAGCGGCTTATGAAATACACATCCGGTGGAAAATACAATAATACCCATGGCTTTATTCGATTACGACTCTTATTTAGATAACCCACACCTACTTAGAATTATGCACTTTCTAAACCGCCATGTTTATCTTTAGCCATAAATGGCGTAGGCCTAGGCCTACCTAGTGAATTTATATAATAAAATGTCTTTCATTTTACTAGTGAACTTATATAATAAAATGTCTTTTCATTTTACTATATTACTGAATGCTCATATTATTGTCAAATATAACACTTTTGTCTGTTAAAACTGATTTTTCACTTCATTCTGAATCAAACATCATGAAGATTAACAAAAACAGGTTGACATGTTTTTTCAAGGTTGGGAAAATGTCCAAAATGGTGAAATCCAAGATGGCCGCCAGCGTAGATAAAAATCAACATATTCACGAATAATTGTGCAACTACATACGATAGGGACACAACTAATATGTCTATTCTCATGTATTCAGGTATGAGAGCCAATTCTTGCATTCGTTTTGACTGCTAGTTTTTTAATTCTGATTATGCTTGCCTAGTTAACGATAATGATATCTGGGCGGATATGGTGCTCTCATCCTTGCGGATTTTTTTGTAAAACATTAAATTCAAAATGGCCGCCATAAAATTACTGAAGTTATAATTGAGGCAATAATCGAGATAAACTTGATAACTTCAAACCATAATATTTTTTATCAGGGACTACAACAAAGAAAGCTACTGTTTGACATTATTATAATTACTAAAATTCGACGATAGCCTTTATTATACAAATTCCCAAATAAATTACATACTGGCACATCTATTGGTTACACGTGTGTAGTAAGCCTATACATCCCCCATTAGGCCATGAGCTAAGTTCTAAAAAATGGTCACTGGTACCATTTTATGGGGCAAATTTTTACACATATTTTCTACAACTACATTATCTCCCCTTCCCATTGATGTATGATAGCAACACAGTGGTTACAGCTTTCACTTCGAAAAATATGTTTATATTGGACCACCCTATACTCGTCTTTAACAAAATGGCGGTTATTTTAAAAATGCCCGGGGGATGTTGAGTAGGCTATGTAAATAGTATCGAGATATTATGTTTTGCCACCAGTGCTAGAATATTCCTTATGTTCTTTTACTTTAAGAAAACTTGGTCGAATATTTTTCGTTTTAGACTGAAGGTCATTTCGTGACATGACATGAGATACGCCTCTGGTAATAGTTTTATACACAACCAGTAATTACTTTGTAAGAATAGTAGTGTCACAAACATGCTGTATAAACATTTTACATCCGCGTGTTAAATTGTTCTACTTTATAGGGGGTTTATGACAACTGGCAATAATACAATTAACATTGGTGATAAAATCACTCTTTCTTCACTAAATTCTAACTATTATATCTAAAGAAGATGGCTATCTAGTCAAATATGAAAAAATATAAATCTTTAAAAAAAAACATGTGAACGATTACACCCAAAACTGCTCAAAAATGAGAACACTCACCGATGCGGAATCCCCCAAATTTACTGGCCTGTCCCTTGGCCTGCGTTTCATGCAAATCCGGTAATTGTAAGTACTAGTGTTCCAAAGATGGTGTATTACATTTTTCCATCTCAGGGGGGTTATGGGTGAAAAATGGCAATAAAACATTTAATATTTGTGACAAAATCGCATTTCTTTTACTAAAGCATAATTAATATAAACACAGAAGATAGCTATGTACTTACATGTGAAATATTTTTTTTCCATTAAAACTAAAAACTAATATACATATTGCAATAAAACAATGAAAAACCAACCAAAAGTGATCCAGAATGAATATTTTTTCAATAATCCCATGTAATTTGAGGATTGTTGGTTTTGAGTATGTATTTACATAATATGCTATGTAGGTTTGCTATAAATCCCTTGATATGGAGATTTTCCAAACATCATTTCTGTGAGAAAATAGGAAAATAGAATTTTCGGACAAAATTAGTACCGCTCGTGTAAAAAAGCATC
Organism: Flabesymbios commensalis; assembly: GCA_964017125.1. Lineage (NCBI taxonomy): Eukaryota > Metazoa > Annelida > Polychaeta > Terebellida > Flabelligeridae > Flabesymbios > Flabesymbios commensalis. Next base: position 35,381,819 of record OZ024914.1, on the reverse strand, counting down.
AATAATTTTTTTAAGCCAACAGATTTTTTTTAAAGCATAGGAAGCCGTGTCCACCCTTTCAAAATTTTGCGTCCCTGGATCCTGGACTAAAAGCTGAGCGGATTAGTCGAGGAGCTTATTCAGTCCCGTGGGATTTTTTGTATGATGCTAAGCCATCCACACAGATGTCTCAAGGACATCCCAAGTAGCAATAAAAAACATGTTGGCAGTCTTAAATATGTGGGGGGATAGGGGGTATAATAAGAACACCATAACCTTCTGTTTGGCTGACTTTGGGAATGAACATTTAAAAAATATCCAGAGGATATTTTTGACACATTTTTGCAACAGTAATGCTATCATATGATACAAAACATAAAATACAACCATTGCAGTCGTTATGATTACTTTATTACTTTATGAATACTAGTGATAAATGAAATATTGTGTGGGACAAAATGGTGGATAAATTATATAGACTGAGAGCCAAGTTTAAAAAAACTGCTAGTTTTTTTTAGTTTGCTTGACACACAAAGTGATAGAGGTGTTAGAGAAATATCTCCAGAACATTGTTAGGTAGGGTGTAGACGTTTCCTGAGACAGCAAAGTACTTAAAATGAGGAATGTATAGGTGTACCCTTGAGCCAACAAAAATGTACACTTTTAACCCTAGGTTATTAGAAAATCCAAACCACAATTAACCATTTTTAAATTATTATTATTATTATTATTATTATTATTATTTTTGTATTTTTTTAGACCCTTGTATCCAGCTGCATAGCCGATCACAGCGCTTACAGAATGAAAAGTCATGTGTGCTAAAAGTTTCAGTATCTTATTAAAAAACAAGGCTAAAAACTTGGGACAATCAGAGTGATCTATATGCAGATTGGAATAGGTGTGTTTTCAATGTCTGTTTAAAAGATTGCAGTGTGGGAATTGTCCTGATGTTCAGTGGCCGCCAAAATGTATATAAGTGTCAATATATTAGAATCGATATATTTTAGTCTAAATATACAATTTCAGGGGTACCGATAATAAATAAAGTATTTTAAAACACATTAAACAAACACAGATCATTTTAATGACTTTAATGGCAGCTATTTTACAAAATGGCTGACCAAATATATGATAAGTGTCTATAATTTTTATGCCAGCTTCTAGTCCACAAATATTATGAATATCTATGTCTAAATATATATTTTGAAGACCACTTGTAACAAAACAAAATATTTTTAAGAGACAAAAAAAATGTTAGACTTCAGTGGTGGCCATTTTAAAAATGGCCGACAAAGTCCGCATACGACGCGTGTCAATATCTCAGCTTCTAATCTACCTAAAATCGAAATATTTTTATCTAAATATACATTTTCAGGGGTACTGATAAAGAATAAAGTATTTGTAAACACAATAATCCAACAGAATAACAAACATTTTACTGACTCTAGTGGTGGCCATTCTACAAAATGGCCGACCAAATCTGAGTACGTATCAATATCTCAGCTTCTAGTCCACCTCAAATCGAAATATTTTTTATCTAAATATACATTTTCAGGGGTACTAATACTAAAAAAAAAGTACTTTTAAACACAATAATCCAAGAAAAAATATTTTTACTGACTCCATTGGTGGTCATTGTACAAGCTTGCCCGACCAAATCTACATGAATACGTGTCAATATCACAACTTATAATCCAAGTAAAATCGGAATATTTGTATCTGAATATACATTTTCAGAGGAACTGATAAAAAAGTATTTTTAGAAATTTTAATCAAACAAAAGAACATTTTCATGAATTTAATGGCAGCCAGTTTACAAAAAGGCCGGCCGAATATATTTAGGTGTCAATATCAGCTAACTATGCATTTATAAGCGATTTTTAGACAACAAAAAACATTTTACAGACCACAACTCCGGACATTTAAAAAAATAGTTATTTTAATAGATATATGTTTCAACACTGTCTCATACTCGAGGGCAAGGATTACAAAAAATAGACCCTAAACACTTTAATTCTACAGAAGAATTCAATGGCAGTCATATAATAGTCGGTCAAAAATATATAAAATAAATGTAGATCAATTTCTTAGATTTCCTGGTGATTTTTAGTTATATAGTTCAGTTACCGGTGATGTGCTCTATATGAAGAACCCTTGAAGTTATTCGATGAAAGTAGACATAAGGCTTCCTCCAGTCGCGACGTTGGGTCACCCTCATTGTGAAAATAATTAAGCAACCTTGTTTGTGGAATGCCGAGTATGCAATTATGTACGGCCTAATAATGCAACAATCGGCTATTAAAAGTGATAGCATGTCATTGAAAAAAGTTGTGGACCATTAAAATGCTTACAACGCTTACTAATCATCACTTAAAATTCCTGAGATATTTATTTTTATTTCACCCTTATTAACTTGCCACCATCCCCTATGGCAGAATATTTTTTAATGCAAATGTTATATTCCAGTTCATCATCAGTTAGGCCTATATCAGATATTTGTTTTAGTATTGGTTGTAGTTCCACATTTTAAAAAAACAACTTTACTGCCAATTTCCAATTCTTATTCTTGATTTCGTCTCTGGTAAAAAAAAACTGTTGAGTCCAAGCTGTATCTGAATTATTTCGTGTCAGTGGCTATACTGGAGGTCTATATATTGCACTGAGAAAATACGAAAAATTCAAATAACTGAGACTCAGAGATGATATCTCTTGAGAAATAAATTCGCCATCACCCAGGTGAAAGAATCATGGTAATTGAGGAATAATCTTTATCCCGTGGTCCTTATTATTTCATTTTATGCCACCCCAAGTGCTTGAGAGGGCAGCACGTCCAACTCTAAGCCGTTGTCTGTTTCAAGCGATCCCCATAGCCTACTGTGGATTGTGCTTGTGGTGTGTTATAATTATCATAGGGTAGGATAGTCTATGATAATTACTATCAATCTTAGCATATCTACTTTGGAACAACGTTGTTTCAATGTATTCGATGATAATTATCATGAATCTTAGCATATTTATTCTCCATACCGTTGTTTCAAGTTTCGCTCAACGTTTCAATTATTGGCCAAGACTAACACAAATTTGATATATTTTACTCTGTTTCTTTTAAAAAAAAAAGAATGTTTGAAAAATATGTCCATCTCACACTAATTAAGGGTGGACAGAAGAAAGAAAACCATTCGCAACAAATTCATACTTTTAGGTGCTCTGAATGGGCAAATTTTAAAGTTTTGCATTGTAAAGATTTGCTTCTGTCGCCACATAGGGGCTATGTGGCTATCATTTCTTTGACTTCCAGTTAACCCTTTGACTGGCATCATTATTTTTGAAAATATCTGAAAAAATATGGACACAATGGATAGAATTCCTTGCTGCTCCGTCAGTATGCATATAAAACATTTTAAACTTGGTCAAACCATAGACCATATGTGCTGAATCAAAACGCAAATTACATACTGTCATTCGCCCCCGTAACCATGACAACGGTTAGGGTTATCGTATTATAGACGTCATAATTTCATATATACCCGACTTCACAATTGGAAAAGCTGTCGTTTTCTAGTTTTTACTTTATTACTATTGGCAATATAAATGATGTTTCGTATCGTATCATGAGATTATTTTGAACGTGAATCATAGATTTACATCTTTTTCAATACTGACCGCTACACCCCGGGACTTACCCTGCTCCTTGACGACGTCATACATGGATAGGGCAGGCATCCGGCGAAAATTAGAGCTATGCCTAAATTAGAACTACAAAACAATGATAGGGCGCGAAAATATACTTCCAACATCATGGTTGTTATAGTGGCTTACATGTTATTATGTAATGTGGGCTTCAACATGCTCATATTAATTTTGAAAAAAAATAAAAAATACGCCATATATAATTAGCTTTGTTTGCGCAAGCATTAGAGGTATTAGAAATAGTAGTATATAGACTACCGCTACCACTATTTATAATAGCTCTAATGAGCAAAAACTCTAACAGATGGCATATTTTATAGGTAAAATATGAAGATGTTCATATAGGTATGAATAGGTCTAATTACAGGCATGTATAATAGTAGTTTTCAGGCCCATTGCCTACGAAACTGTAACGTTAGACTCAATGTATGATGTATGACGGGAAATAATAGTATAGTTTCGCAATTTTCCCAATGCTAGAATAAAAAAGCAGGCCTAACATGCCTAATGTCTTACGTTAGCCATATTGTAAATGAACTGTTAAAGCTGCATAACTGTTTTGTTTATTTCGATTAAAATAACCTAAAACGTACAGAACAATCATTGCTATTGTTTTAAAGGCCTTATAAATGCACTAAAACTGGGTAAATGTAGCGGAATTAGTTTACCATGCGGTACACCATCAAGTATTATTAAGTAGTGATTCGGTATGTGTACAATATTTATGTAATAGCGGTAAGGTTATGGGCCAATATAATGTTACATTGGCCAGCACGAAACCACCCCCTTAATAGCAAACACATACGTTGAGCTGAATCGGCATAATGTTGGGCCAGTACCACAGACGATGGGCCGACATTATTCTGTTATTTGATCAATGCCTCGTATTAGCTGAGATACAAAGCCCTCATAACCAGCCGCAGATCTAGATGGTGGATACTGGGTCAAATCGGTTACAGTAAAGTCTGATGTTTTTAAAGCAGCCCCTTGGGATGACATCAATTTTCGTTTTTACTTCCGCACTGAAGTAGTGTATCCCACGGATCATGTTTTTATTTTTTTCAGAATTTGCATATTTTTACAAATATTTTTAATCAACATCTCTATGAAACCAGAAGTAACCCAAACAAACTATTTGTATACCTGAAGGACGATTGAATGTTTCACAGCATTTGGCCACATGCTGATGGCATCGGCCCAGCGTCGGGTAGACAATCAGTGCTGCAGGTGTGTCCTCCCGTGTCCTGACTATGAGACACCAATTAGCGGCGACTGCTCTGATCTTACCGTCTGATACGTGGGAATATGTGATGGAAAGTGCTTAATATTGCTGACTTGTTTTGTTTACATGGCAATATACGACCTGGAAATACAACTATTTCGCTCTTTTTCGGTGCTTTAAAACTGTTTTTTGACTTTTTCGTATTTTTAGCTAAGATCAGTAGGCTATATAGCTTCATATAAATTAATTTTTCAAAATTGACAACATTGAAAATGTCTCATCCCAAGGGGTCCCTTTAAATATTATTTCATTTTACCGCATAGCCCGATGTATATCACTGTATGTGATGATTTACGATAAAATAAAATAAAGTCTGATATTGTCTAGTAGCCTTTTAACTATATTTTGAAATGTCCATGAGATACCTAATAAAAAAATGCAAATGTTTTTCAAGAAAATCACGAAAATCCAAAGAGCGAAAACGATGATTTACATCACTGAATTTGATGTCAATTCCCAGTACAATTTCTCACGGTCTGGGGAGAGCGTCTTAATGGCGGGCCAAAGGCTCAGATGCTGGCCCACACTTAAAAGCGCCATACCGAAATAGAGTTCTATTTTTCAAGTGAGTGACATTCTCCATACCGGTACCGATGTTAAACATGACATTACATGCAAATATCATCCATATCACACAAAGTAATAACTTCTAGATGTGTTTAACTGATATAAGACAATACACGTTGTACTGTGAAATGTATCTATGATCACTTAAAAAATAACAATAATTTTAAAAGTCTTCCTCTCTTTTTTCTATGATGACCGTTATCTGCCACTTGGTACTTTTAATGTCCTGATTATATAGACAGTATGTCTTACTCCGCTGTGAGCAGGTTTGTTTTGGTGGGGCAACAATTTAAAAAAAAAAACTTAAATCCTAATAACTCAGTAACCGGAGCAGTAAAATAAAAAAAATTAAACACCATTCTCCATGGAATTATCGTTTGAATAAAATAAACAAAACAGTTAATCAGCTTTAACTTTACGCCTAGCCTTTGGCTATTAGGCCTATTTCATGAGTAAATAACATATCTAACATAGGGCCTATAATCATATGACACACAAATAAAAGAAAAGGTGTGTAAAGGGGTCTTTTTCTTTGCGTATTAGGTCTACTGCTCAACAGTGTTCAACGTGGTAAAACTATTCTGTGATATTATTACTATTAGTCACTTGCGTGTATAGCCTTTGGCTATAGACCCTACCTATAAAGTTATTATTATAATGCCAATTAGGTTCTTCACTTCCACACGTGTTTAGTGCGCACCTGACATACCTGAGAGCACGTGGTAATCATGGTAATGCGTGATCAAAATTACGCCTTGAACTATGACGTCATAAGTTTACCACTACAGACTTACTACTTGTCACTTTATGAATGAATGCTTACTTTAATGAATGAGTGCGCTTTAAAGCTTGCTTGCCAGTCAAAGAGTTAAAAACATGCAAAAATGGTACATTATCATTTAATTGGGTATTTTTTTGAACTTGTTATTAATTTTGGTTGACGGGAACAGATCGAGACGACCTCTACAATGCCTGTCAACCATAGTAGTGAATTAAAATTATATAATAAAATAATATGACAGTATAATATAAAACCAACTGTTCACTGGCTATAGGTGTTGCCATACTTATCATGTAAGGCAGCATCATATCCAGTGTTTAAAATAGCAATGCTTTTGTGCACATGCTATTTAAAAATGTACATACATAGTATAGATTATACATTTTGCGAGATGTACACATTAAATAAAATAACCGATAATTGTCTGTCATCTGTTTCCCGCACCAAAACCAGAGATAAAATAGCTACACTGTGCTCTACACAGTGTAGCAAAAAAGGACACTCTGGAAAGCGTAGAAACTCAATTAAAACCTCTAAATCCTTTAGTTGTTTATTATATAAAAGGACAGACAACTAGGGTATGTGTAAAGGAAAAATAGTAAAAACTAATGACACTCCTAATTTTACCATGGGCCTACATGCATCCCTAAATAAAAGTAATACTATAAACCTAGAATGCATCTACTGACGTCAGCTCATATAGCCGTCGCGCAGCTGAAACATGCTGAGTAGTACCACATATGCAATATTAGACTGGAGGAAAAACAATCACTTTATGAATGAATGCTTACTTTAATGAATGAGTGCGCTTTAAAGCTTGCTTGCCAGTCAAAGAGTTAAAAACATGCAAAAATGGTACATTATCATTTAATTGGGTATTTTTTTGAACATGTTATTAACTTTGGTTGACGGGAACAGATCGAGACGACCTCTACAATGCCTGTCAACCATAGTAGTGAATTAAAATTATGTAATAAAATAATATGACAGTATAATATAAAACCAACTGTTCACTGGCTATAGGTGTTGCCATACTTATCATGTAAGGCAGCATCATATCCAGTGTTTAAAATAGCAATGCTTTTGTGTACATGCTATTTAAAAATGTACATACATAGTATAGATTATACATTTTGCGAGATGTACACATAAAATAAAATAACAGATAATTGTCTGTCATCTGTTTCCCGCACCAAAACCAGAGATAAAATAGCTACACTGTGCTCTACACAGTGTAGCAAAAAAGGACACTCTGGAAAGCGTAGAAACCTAATTAAAACCTCTAAATCCTTTAGTTGTTTATTATATAAAAGGACAGACAACTAGGGTATGTGTAAAGGGAAAATAGTAAAAACTAATGACACTCCTAATTTTACCATGGGCCTACATGCATCCCTAAATACAAGTAATACTATAAAGCTAGAATGCATCTACTGACGTCAGCTCATATAGCCGTCGCGCAGCTAAAATATGCTGAGTAGTACCACATGTATATGCAATATTAGACTGGAGGAAAAGCAATCCCAAACTCAAGGAGTAAATCAGTTGATCAGATATCTTTGCAATTCAGCGTAAGGGCCCACCTCATCTGGAAACAAAGGCGACTGAAAAATCACTGGATCTAAAAATAAAACAGTAAAAAAACAATTAATAATTTTGAGAGGAGCAGCCATCCATGCCATGTGGTAATACTCTAAGTCAGATCATGACAAGCGTGATCATGTAGAGTGATGTCGGTCTGCTCCGAACAGTATCAGAGACTGTCTCCGGCCTGAATTCGAGCCAGGCAGACAACACAATGCAACATTCGCAAATTATCGTTCATAGGTCGATCACTTAAGGTGCCATTTGTGCTGGATGTATAGATATATATTCAATACACTAGTATAAGTTAGGCGGGGCGGTTCGTCAGCTGCCAACACATGAGTATCGACAACGGAGCCCTCCGTCCTTAGTCATGCGTGGCTGGTGACAGCTCAAATAGCCGTCTCACAGCCGATTTAAATTGCACAGGTAGTTTGAGACACAAAATATTCCGCTATATTCGACAATTTCCACAAGCACAAACCAGGCTCCAGGTACATCGATTATTCACATCAAATAAGTTTATCATGGTGAGATATAATTCATTCAGGTTCTTCTTAAAAATCTGCAAGCTACTAGCATCCCGGATAACAAGAGGTAAAGTGTTCCATAAGCGAGCAGTGCGATGAAAATAAGTACATTGGAGCTGAACAGTCTTGCACAGAGGTAATTTGAATAGATCACCCGGTTTTGCCCAGTTCATTGTCTAATCTGAGTCTTTTTTCTGTTAATGGCGCCAATAATGCATCCCAGACACCAGCCCTTTAAATCGGAAGGGGTATATATTTAGGTGTGTAGGGGGCTGGAACCAACATGTTGGACACTGGTGGATTAATTGTATATAAAATTATTGGTTGGAGAATTACCACTATGTAAAAAATTCAGGGGGGTGCTTGAGCACCCTGAGCACCCCCCTGGATACGCCCCTGAGTGGAAGGGATTGAAAGATATATTAAAAAAGGTCTTTTTCCAACAAAAAACGCATATTAATTACTAACTTCAAATATCTTTAAATCCACCTAGAGTGGAAATATATATTCTAAAAATATATGGATACGGCTATACAGCGGCCGGCCGTGGTATTAGATTGATAATCATCTTATTCAGCAGCTGAGGTTGACCAATCACAACGCGTTTGACAATATGCTAGATGTACGCACGACGTCATGGAACTTGCAGACACAGGGAAGATTGCACAGCTGGAGAAAGGTCGTACCTTCGACAGCTACGCCGATTTCATTAAAGAAGTTGAATCGTACGAAGAAAAGACATGCACTAAGTTTGTTAAGCGTGGGGCCAAGACGGTAGCAGCTAAAAATAACGAAATTGGGCCAGGAAAAGCTAATTATTCAAACAAATTTGTATATTCAAGTATCCGATTGAACTGCAAACACGCAGGTCACCCAAATAAGACAGGGAAAGGCATCCGCCCCAATCGGAGGTGAGTAGCCTAATCTTGTTTAAGGTTTCATCTTGCCTTTTTATGGTTATACATCATAATATAAACTAGGCTATAGGCCTATCTATAGTAACATTAGGTATGTCCGACTATTATCTGTTGCTTATAGGCCAAATTAAGATATTATATCAGATTAGTATTAGGCCTACAATCATTCATATGCCTAGATCTAGGCCTATGGTATAGCCTAAGCCTAGTGCCGGGTCGTACCCAACGCACGCCCTCCCCATGACTAATATTGGACTAGGCTCATGGGTCAGGAAACAACGGGCTGCTATATAAGCCTATTATAATGCTTGACACAGCGGCCAAAGTATTCAGAAGCCAGACGCAACTTGTAGAATACTGGGCTGCTGTATAGCAGCATGTATATGCTAATACAGCGGCCAGGATATACCGGGCTGTTATATAAGACTACATAATGCCTTATACAGCGGCCAAAGTATTTAGAAGCCAGATGCAACTTCAAGAATACTGGGTTGCTGTATAACAGCATGTAGATGCTTATACAGCGGCCAGGAAACAATGGGCTGCTATATAAGGCTATGTAAAGCCTTATACAGCGGCCAAAGTATTTAGAAGCCAGATGTACCTTCAAGAATACTGGGCTGCTGTATAACAGCACATAGGCACTTATCAAGCGGCCAGGAAATAATGGGCTGCTATATGAGCCTATATAATACTTTACACTGTGGCCAAAGTATCCAGAAGCCAGATGCACCTTCTAGAATACTGGGCTGCTGTATAACCGCATGTGATGCATTCATACAGCGGTTAGGAAGCAATGGGCTGCTATATAAGCCTATTATATTGCTTGACACAGCGGCCAAAGTATTCAGAAGCCAGAAGCAACCTGTACAATACTGGGCTGCTGTATAGCAGCATGTATATGCTTAGACAGCGGCCAGGATATAATGGGCTGCTATATAAGACTACATAATGCCTTATACAGCGGCCAAAGTATTTACAAGCCAGATGCACCTTCTAGAATACTGGGCTGTTTTATAACAGTACATATGCACTTATGCAGTGGTCAGGAAACAACGGGCTGCTATATAAGCCTATTTTAATGGCAAAGTAGTCAGACGCCAGAAGCAACTTGTAGAATATTGGGCTTCTGTATAACAGCATGTATATGCTAATGCAGCGGCCAGGATACAATGGGCTGCTATATAAGACTAGATAATGCCTTATAGAGCGGTCAAAGTATTTAGAAGCCAGATGCACCTTCTAGAATATTGGGCTGCTGTATAACAGCACATATGCACTTATGCAGCGGTCAGGAAACAATGGGATGCTATATAAGCCTAATATGATGCTTGACACAGTGGCCAAAGTATTCAGAAGCCAGAAGCAACTTGTAGAATATTGGGCTTCTGTATAGCAGCATGTATATGCTAATACAGCGGCCAAGATATAATGGGCTGCTATATAAAACTACATAATGCCTTATGCAGCGGCCAAAGTATTTAGAAGCCATATGCGTCTTCTAGAATACTGGGCTGCTGTATAACAGCACATATGCACTTATGCAGCAGCCAGGAAACAATGGGCTGCTATATAGGGCTATATAAAGCATTACACACCGGTCGAAGTATTCAGAAGCCAGATGCACCTTCTAGAATACTGGGCTGTTGTATAAAAGTACATATGCACTTATGCAGTGGTCAGGGAACAACAGGCTGCTAGATAAGCCTATTATAATGCCAAATTATTCATAAGCCAGAAGCAACTTGTAGAATATTGGGCTTCTGTATAACAGCATGTATATGCTAATACAGCGGCCAGGATATAATGGGCTGCTATATAAGGCTATATAATGCCTTATACAGCGGCCAAAGTATTTACAAGCCAGATGCACCTTCTAGAATACTGGGCTGCTGTATAACAGTACATATGCACTTATGCAGCAGCCAGGAAACAATGGGCTGCTATATAGGGCTATATAATGCATTACACACCGGTCAAAGTATTTAGAAGCCAGATGCACCTTCTAGAATACTGGGCTGTTGTATAAAAGTACACATGCACTTATGCAGTGGAAAGGGAGCAACAGGCTGCTAGATAAGCCTATTATAATGCCAAATTATTCATAAGCCAGAAGCAACTTGTAGAATATTGGGCTTCTGTATAACAGCATGTATATGCTAATACAGCGGCCAGGATATAATGGGCTGCTATATAAGGCTATATAATGCCTTATACAGCGGCCAAAGTATTTACAAGCCAGATGCACCTTCTAGAATACTGGGCTGCTGTATAACAGTACATATGCACTTGTGCATCGGTCAGGAAACAATGGGCTGTTATATAGGGCTATATAATGCCTTATACAGCGGCCAAAGTATTTAGAAGCCAGATGCACCTTCTAGAATACTGGGCTGTTGATAACAGTACATATGCACTTATGCAGTGGCCAGGAAACAGCGGGCTGCTATATAAGCCTATTATAATGCTTTACACAGCGGCCAAAGTATTCAGAAGCCAGATGCACCTTCTAGAATACTGGGCTGCTGTATAAGCCTATTATAGTGCTTGACACAGCGGTCAAAGTATTTAGAAGTCAGAAGCAACTTGTAAAATACTGGGCTGTTGTATAGCAGCATGTATATGCTAATACAGCGGCCATGATATAATGGGCTGCTATATAAGATTACATAATGCCTTATACAGCGGCCAAAGTATTTAGAAGCCAGATGCCCCTTCTAGAATACTGGGCTGCTGTATAACAGCACATATGCACTTATGCAGCGGTCAGGAAACAATGGGCTGCTATATAGGGCTATATAATGCATTGCACACCGGTCAAAGTATTCAGAAGCCAGATGCACCTTCTAGAATACTTGGCTGCTGTATAGCAGTACATATGCACTTATGCAGTGGTCAGGGAACAACAGGCTGCTAGATAAGCCTATTATAATGCCTAAGTATTCATAAGCCAGAAGCAACTTGTAGAATATTGGGCTTCTGTATAACAGCATGTATATGCTAATACAGCGGCCAGGATATAATGGGCTGCTATATAAGGCTATATAATGCCTTATACAGCGGCCAAAGTATTTACAAGCCAGATGCACCTTCTAGAATACTGGGCTGCTGTATTACAGCACATATGCACTTATGCAGCAGCCAGGAAACAATGGGCTGCTATATAGGGCTATATAAAGCATTACACACCGGTCGAAGTATTCAGAAGCCAGATGCACCTTCTAGAATACTGGGCTGTTGTATAAAAGTACATATGCACTTATGCAGTGGTCAGGGAACAACAGGCTGCTAGATAAGCCTATTATAATGCCAAATTATTCATAAGCCAGAAGCAACTTGTAGAATATTGGGCTTCTGTATAACAGCATGTATATGCTAATACAGCGGCCAGGATATAATGGGCTGCTATATAAGGCTATATAATGCCTTATACAGCGGCCAAAGTATTTACAAGCCAGATGCACCTTCTAGAATACTGGGCTGCTGTATAACAGTACATATGCACTTATGCAGCAGCCAGGAAACAATGGGCTGCTATATAGGGCTATATAATGCATTACACACCGGTCAAAGTATTCAGAAGCCAGATGCACCTTCTAGAATACTGGGCTGTTGTATAAAAGTACACATGCACTTATGCAGTGGAAAGGGAGCAACAGGCTGCTAGATAAGCCTATTATAATGCCAAATTATTCATAAGCCAGAAGCAACTTGTAGAATATTGGGCTTCTGTATAACAGCATGTATATGCTAATACAGCGGCCAGGATATAATGGGCTGCTATATAAGGCTATATAATGCCTTATACAGCGGCCAAAGTATTTACAAGCCAGATGCACCTTCTAGAATACTGGGCTGCTGTATAACAGTACATATGCACTTGTGCATCGGTCAGGAAACAATGGGCTGTTATATAGGGCTATATAATGTCTTATACAGCGGCCAAAGTATTTAGAAGCCAGATGCACCTTCTAGAATACTGGGCTGTTGATAACAGTACATATGCACTTGTGCAGTGGCCAGGAAACAGCGGGCTGCTATATAAGCCTATTATAATGCTTTACACAGCGGCCAAAGTATTCAGAAGCCAGATGCACCTTCTAGAATACTGGGCTGCTGTATAACAGCACATAGGCACTTATCAAGCGGCCAGGAAACAATGGGCTGCTATATAATAGACTGGTGGAAATCGGAGCAAAATATTGACCCAGAGTAGGAAGTCTGCCCATTTAGTTTTTTCACCATTTTTAACCATTTTCGGGTATGGGGAATCGAATGCGAAGTCGTGTCAAGCCGGATTTTTCCTCTAAAACGTTCTATTTCGCGATTTAAATTATGACGTCTAAATCATATAATTAATAGATTAAATCTCGTCATATCACTATTAGTCTGGCAGAACTAGCACTGGACCTCATTTTGAGGTGTAACGTTTTTGTATTGTTGATTATTGATGGTGAGGATATATGTATTCAGAATTTGCCGGGAGACATCTTGTCATTCTTAACCACTTTGCACTATGGGGTAAATTCAAGGTCAAAGTTCAATTTCAAGGTCAAATATGATTTTTCAACAAATAAAGGTAGAAACAACTGTAATACCTCATTTTTGTGTAATTTTGACTGCAAAATGCATTTCTGGCACCAATTTTGTGATTTGGAGTCATCCTTAAAGACAGAAGGTCAATTTCAAGGTCAAAAGGTCAATTTTAAGGTCAAGTAAGCAAAAATATGATTTTCACCAAATAAAGCTAGAAACAAGTGTAATACCTCATTTTCGCGTGATTTTGACTGCAAAATCCATTTTTGGAATTTTTTTGGTGATTCGACGTCAACCTCAAGGTCAGAAGGTCAATTTCAGGGTCAAATATATTTTAGCATATGTGACCCTCCATGCGTTACAAGTATTTAAGGTGTCATTTGAAATTTAGATTTAATGATAACATAATTAAATTCAAAATATTAGAATCTGATAGTACACAAAGTCATAAAGATTAAGAACAAAAAAGTTATTGAAACAGGGAAGACTGCAAATTATACATACATGGACAAGGCCACCAGGGGTCATCGAAGTATGGTACCCTTGACCCCTAGGGTGGTATGAGAGCGTGGCATATACACACTGTCAGTGGAAAGGAGTTTTGCTCAAAAATATCTCTTTTAAATAGATTATTGGACCAGCACTTCCAATAAATCGATCGAACCCAACCCAAGTACATATGGTGACATGGGTTGGTGTTGGGTTTCATAGGGGAGTTATCGAAAGGTCATGGGGCGGTCATCTCAAGGTCACAACAAGATCAAATCTGCGCAAAACGGTTGAAAATAGCTTTTTTTTGTTGTTTTTGCTAACATTATGTTCACTTGAAATGTACACAATGTCTTGAAACATACCTAGATCCCAACACGGACCTACACAAAAACACCCCTGAGAGGTTGCAGAGATAACATTTAGGGTTGGAGGGTTTTTTACTCCCCCCCCCCTTCAAATCACCCTTGTGTCAATACTGTGTCACATGGCACAATGTACAAAATAACACACTGATGTTATATTTTGACCAATAACCAATACATTTATTACATCTGGTAAGGCTCAACCCAAGTATACATGGTGAAATAGGTTGGGGTTGTATTTCACAGGGTTCTTACCCCAAGGTCATGACAAGGTCATCTCAAGGTTACAGCAAGGTCAAATCAGTTCAAAATTGGTGAAAATAGATTATTGAACCAAATAAAGTCGAAACACAACTCAAGTAGGCCTACGCAAGGTGAGTTGGGTTGGTGTTGAGTTTTATAAAAGAGTTATCATAAGGTCATTGTAAGGCCATCTCAAGGTCACAGGAAGGTCAAATTAGCTCAAAATGGTTGAAAAGAGCTTATTTTTGTTGTTTGTCCTAACATTATGCTCACTTGAAATGTATAAGATGGCTTGAAACATACCTAGAATAGTAGATCCCAACACGGACTTATACCAAAACAACCCCGCGAGGTTATAATGGGTAAGTCACCATTTCTATACAGATTATAGCATAATTTTCTAAATAATAAAAATAAATTAGCATCAGTGTCATAATACGTAGAAACATAGGTGGTCAGAATAATTTATAAACAATAATATGCCCAGCTATCTTCACCAATAGTGGCCCAACATTGGCCCAACATTACCCATATGAATTGTAGATATCGTAGGCGGCCTAAAAGCTGCTGAAGATCAAACTATAGGCATTTTACTGGCATATTAGACTTCATAGGCGTGCTGTATTACGGCCGCCGATAATCAAAATATCCATATAAAAAATAATGTATACTATTTTCACACTCCTAACAGCCGTGTCTATTATACGCAGCGATGACGAATTGTCCTCTTGTGGCCCAATCATATTTGTAACAAATTGTCAACCGTCATCAATAACAAACACCATGTTTTCAAATTTGGTCACAGCAAAATTTTTAAATGTATCTTTCAATTGCAACATCTAGGCCTACTGGTAGGAAATGTCAGCTTAAATCCGGGTCCCTCCGGCTCAAATGACATAATTAAATGGCAACATTCAATGCAAGATCCATCAAACCGAAAACAGTCCCCTTCATCGAAAAATCTGGACATTGTGGCAGTGACGGAAACAGGGTTAAAACATGATAAAACGCAATCATCGATAGCTGATATCTCACCTCCTGGCTGTTCGTTTTTTCATGAACCTCGTGCGGATCAGCGGACAGGAGGAGGTGTAGGCATACTAGTGTCTGACCAATTAACAGTGATTAAAAACAGATATTCATTCTCTGCCATCATTTAAAACGTTCATGGCGCTCTCTGCACGTATTGGAAACAATTCGTTCAGTAGTTTCGTTGTCTGCCTGTATAGGCTTCAAAACGGTACATGTCAATTTTTGATCAGTTTCAAGATTTACTAGAGAACTAATTCTACTCCATATATATTACATCTGGATAACTCAAATGGAAAAGCCAATAAATTCAATGAAATCCTCACATGTTTCCATCCCAAGCAGCATGTTAATTTTCCAACTCACCTTCATGGTCATTGGCTAGATCTTTTGATCAGCGAACGCATTTCTAATTATATCAAATCAGTTTTTTTCGGCAGCATGTATTACACACCATCTCGCTGTCATATCAGAAATTGACGGTTGATACACGAAATGGAAAAAAGAAAAAACATTGTTTCGAAAAATATACGAAATTGGTTATGAATCGTTTCATTCAGATATTCTTAATTTGGATCCAATGAAGAAACCAAGATCTCTCACGACTCTGTCGACAGTATGATTCTGTCGTTAGCTCTACTTTAGACAATAATACGGTCTTGTAAGATAAGTCAGAAAACCACGATATCCATGGATGACTCAAGAAATAATGAAGGCTAAAATCTTTCGCAACAACTCAAACGTACATAGCGCAGATCTCGCACACAACTAGATCGTTCATGTTACATCAGCGCCACCTGTGTAACAGAATGATGACAAAGCAAAATCGAAATATTTAGCTGATCTTATTTCAGAAAATTCGGACAATCCTCGTCTTCTATGGAACTCAATAACTAACATTCTGCATAGAATTCCACACGCCCGTTCTGCCAGAATTCACATTAGTAAAATCACTTTGTGACCATTTCTTTAAATATTTTGTTGATAAAATTAAAACCAATTGCCAGATAAAGTACAGAATATTCCATGAGTGTAAACAACCCAGAAATTAGATCCATAATGAACGTTTTTGAACGGGTGACAGAAGATGAAATTAAAAAGCTTATTTTGAGCTCATCGTCAAAATCATGTAATCTGAACCCCGCTCATACAAGCGTGCTGAAAAATTGTCTTGATATATTAATAACTCCCATCACTGATATAATTAACATTTTAAGGAAACTTTCAAAGAATCTCATGTGAGACCACTACTTAAAAACACCTCTCCCTAAAAACGAACTAAAAAGTTACAAGCCTGTATCCAACTTCGAGTTTTATTTCCAAAAAGATAGTAGTAAATTGGCTGCAAGCTCATATAAAACATAACCATCTATCTAATCCAT
Organism: Flabesymbios commensalis; assembly: GCA_964017125.1. Classification (NCBI taxonomy): domain Eukaryota; kingdom Metazoa; phylum Annelida; class Polychaeta; order Terebellida; family Flabelligeridae; genus Flabesymbios; species Flabesymbios commensalis. The sequence goes on along the minus strand of OZ024914.1, from coordinate 35,364,445 downwards.
TAAAATCCCCTTACAGGAAACATTATTCTACAGAATCAGCTCTACTGAAAGTACATAACGATATCATCATTAGTATTTACAAGGGTGAGGTTACAGCTCTGACCTTGCTTGACTTGTCGGCCGTTTTCGACACCATTACCCATGCTACATTAACAAATATACTTTCAGATTGTTATGGAATATCTGGGCAGGCTCAAATTAGGTTTTCTTCTTATTTACAAAATAGGTACCAATCCGTAAAGATTAAAGACACTATGTCATATAAAGTCACAATCTCATATGGTTCCATAGGGCTCTGTGCTTGGACCAGTGCTTTTTACCCTATACACTACACCACTCAGCGCTCCGTTTTCCGTTTTCAAAGCTAAGGAATCTCTTGAGAAGCTTAATGCTAGTAAGACTGAATTTCCCATTGGGACCAAACTTAAGCGAGAAAAAATGTTAAATAATATACCTTGCTTAATTCTAGGTCAAGACACAAATCCATCTGCTAGAAAAGGCACTTGACCTTATATTATATGATGGCAAGTGACAAGTCATATCTTCAAATAAATGAAACATATTGACATTATTATCCAAACGGACAAGGGTTAATACAGGTGTCAACTCTGGTACCACCCATGAGGACATGTTTTTAGATTGATATGACTGTATAGTGGGTGACATTTGGTTGCTTAGCAAACTGTTTGATGAAGTGATTATAAAAATACCCAATTTAAATCTACTGAGACTATAAACTACTTAGATATATTCATAGCAAATGCCAGTTCGAGTCGAATCTGGGCCGGATGTGGATTATGTTTGTGCATTAACAGTCCTCTAAAATGTTTTATGGGTTTGGGGTATGCTCTTCTCTTAATGCAATAAATTATGTAAATAACCAATTAAATCATCCGATAAAAGTAGGGCTTCATCCATACCTCTTGTCGTGGGTTGTCCAAATTATGAACAAATTTTGGAAAAAATATGACAACTCACACACCGATTTACCCAAGGCATTTGGTTAATATTATTATAAATATGATACATGTTTTATATATTGACGTATTATGAATTTGTGTTATTTGCGTGGACATCATAGTTGAAAAACGTTAGTTACGTAGGCATGATAATCTCTCAATTACATATTACGTCATAAATATCGCTTTGAATTTTATAAATTTATAAATGACACAGTTTTCTTCTTGAAATTTAAAAGCTGGGTTTAGATACCTTGTTTGTGATAATATCATGATTGATTATTGAGATATTGCTAAAAATGTATATTTCGGTAATGGCGGTACTAATCAACGATTTTGGGATATCTAGACCTCTCCAATTATTCTATATTTTTGATATGTGTTTCTGTTTTTGCCATTAAAGTTCATGCCATTAAATAAATGATGTTGCAATTTTGTCTCAGTTGCACCTTTTTTGAACATAGGATGACTGTAGGCCCAGCCTACTCTTAGTGAAACTAAATGGTCAAAACTTTAGTTATAATATAACTAATGCTATATATTATATCATGCACGGTCAGCTCTTATAGTTAAGAAGAAATCTTTAATCAAATAGTTTTCTCCGATATAGACCATTTTGTGGCTCAAAGATCGCTTATTGAAACACCACACATATCCGCTTATTATTTTGAGCCATACTTTACTCCTCGTTGTATTGGGGTACTGAGATAATTGCTAGTAGTAGTATTTTTCGCCCCCATCCGGAGAGGGTCATTAGGGATCTGTTCCGTCTGTTGAATGCTGTGACAGCCTTATGCAGAAGCACTAGTATACAGCAATCATCCAAGAGCAGCTGCAGCCTCCTCGTATCTGGCCATAATCTTCGGGCGGATTGCCAGTGGTGTACCCTGGTTCCTCCGCTCAGCAGCAGAGCCAATGCAGCACCCGCATCAGTGCTGGCGCTGGTGTAGGCCGTGGAAGCCTTAAATAATCGGCAATAGCGTGTTTGATGACATTAGGTCTCTCACACGGGGAATGAATGGAGTTACCCTTCCTGTTGTTTCTCTGGGGATTATCCGACCCGAGGATAGCGGAGCTTTGCGAGATGCCAGCATTAAATTGCACAGCGAAACCCAAGTCTCCGGCTGTCTGGGCATGTCTGGGATAGATCCCCTAGACATGCACAGAATCCCTTATCAGGCGAGCGGAGGAAATAACCTACCATGCCCTATCACCACAACCCTTACATCATCATCTGTACATCATTCATCTCATCAATTGTCTACAACGGTTTTTATCGTATTACAATGTCACTTGAAAGACCATTTGTGCCGAAAAGTGACGTAAAGCAATGATTCACTACTACTACCTCGTTGTATTATTGATTAATCCCTGTGGAAGGGATGTCAACATTCCGGGATATCTTCTCTGTAAAGGAATTCCACCATTTATGTTTACTAAGATACCTAGACATGAGTGGTTCTCCACTTATTTTTTTCCATAATATGTGATATGTATAGCATTTACAGCAATATATCTGCATTATCCATATTGTGAGTGGTCCGCACTTATTTATTACGAAACAGTGTGCATTATGACTAGCCCCAGGGCCAACAGGTTTCAGCCACAGATTGACCGCGTACAAAATCGTGGGACATTTCTTTGGACGGTCATAAATAAGACTTCCGGTGAGATAATCAGGTCGAAAATAGATTCTTTTAGAACCAGTAACATTTGAGCTCATAGGTTGCACAGTCATTAAAAAGGTACGGACATTTTACGGACCTTGGGGTCGGGATCGCTCTCAGTGACCGCCATGTTGGATTTTTTGGGTAAAGCAAATACATCAATCCACGAAGTCGGAGAGGACGACACGGCTACATTATAAAGACGTTTTTTTATATTGAAAAACAAAACAAGTTTCCGAAGTCGTTATCAAAATCTGTCCACTATACCTACGAAGACCTAGTCGAATAATGTTTGCTGTATATACTGTCTTTTACCCAGTCATTATGCCTGCCGATCCATGTTACGTATTAATCTTAGTATTACATAGTTTGTATATATGTATTCTTATATATTTTCGCTAGACCGCATATTCATTACACAGAAAGGAACTTAATTGATTTTAGATTTTTTTGCAGATACAAACTAGCGAATTCGAAAGTAACAGATTTTGGGGCGACTTGAGCATGAATTCACTTTAAAGGGACTGGCCCAGGCTAAAATCATAAAAAAATCGGTGATTTTATTTCGGGTTCTTAATATGACCATATGATGTAAACATGTACATAGACTAGAACTGCAAATTTTTATAATTTTTGTGCTGCGCATTCATCAGTTAGACTAGATATAGAGACGAAATTCCCGCATTTCCTATTTTTGACATGGTTGTCAATAATTAGAAATCAGGAATTTCGTCTCTATATCTAGCCTAACTGGTGAATGCGCAGCACAAAAATTATAAAAATTTGCAGTTCTAGTCTATGTACATGTTTACATCATATGGTCATATTAAGAACCCGAAATAAAATCACCGATTTTTTGATGATTTTAGCGTGGGCCAGTCCCTTTAACAAGGGACAATATAGGCCCTACTACTTTTTGGAATTTTCTTTAATAATACAATCACCACTATATGTCCGTCGAATTCAAATAATCATGAACAATCATGAACAATGACATGTCAAAGACGAAAATGTATTTATTTTATTTATTCGTTTATTTATTTGACTTTCCAGTTTAAAACATGCAACAAAATGGTAAAATATCATTTTTATGCATTGAGTAATTTTGTTCTACATGCTATCAACTTTGGTTGATGGGAACAGGCCTTCTGGCCATTGGTCAAAACATAACAATCACATTGTCAATTTGTCTATTTTCATTTATCAGGCAGGGGTGATATAGGACTAAGTGTGAGTTAATAAGGGTAAAACACCTCCAAAGCTTATTATTACCCATGTAATCTCTCGGTGAGTATATGGCGGGTTTCAACGATTCATTCAATTATTTTTTATGTATTGCTAAAAAAATAATATCATATATTCACTTCTCCAATAGCTCAGAAGAGTTTGAAAATGGTTGCGAAAAAAACAAGGTCACGGCGGGCAAAATTCCCGATTATCAGTATTTATTTTTTAATATGCATAATATTTGTAAAACTGTGCCAGATGGCTAGACTATTACGATAGAACATACATGCAGTCTCAAAGAAGGATATCTTCTGAAAAATGTTAACTTGATCAAATTAAAAATGACCGACTTGGCATAGACATATCAAGTGAACAGAATTGGAGCAAAAACATAAAAAATCATCTATTTTTACTTATTATGAGCTTCTTTGACCTTACTGTGACCTTGAAATGACCTCAGAGCGACCATGGTAATACCCCTATGAAGCCCAAGCCCAACTCATGTCAACATCAATAAATCAATCAAATAAAACTTCAATAGCGCCTATATCCTCAGCGGACCGAGCTCATAGGCGCACAAATCCTTAGCGTGATCATGTGTCATAATCGAGGCCAAAGCAGGTTCGTCAACAGGGAGCCGGGCTGCTGAGGGACTAGGGTGGAAAAGCCAGGTCGAATAGGTGAGATTTAAGTAATTTCCGGAATGTTAAGATTGTTTTGGCATTACGTATTGGCACAGGCAGGACGTTCCATAAGGCTGGACCAGATATAGAGAAAGCTCTTGACCCAGTCTTAGTCTTTATACACGGAACAACAAATCTATTCGAATTAGTGGAGCGTAGATATTTTGAGCATTTCGGCCGAACAAGTAAATCAGCCAGATATGCAGGTTGGTTTTCTTTTAGGGTTCGAAAAGTTATCGCACATATTTTAAAATGAATGCGAAACTAGACAGGAAGCCAATGTAATCGTTTTAGAATTGGAACGGAACGACTTAATCGTGGGGCGTTGGTTACCACTCTTGCAAGGCAGTTTTGAACGCGTTGTAATCTAGCGATATCCTTTTCTGGCATATTGTGAAAAAGTGAGTTACAATAATCTAACATACTACTGACGAGTGCCACTGCAATTTGCTTGGCAAGATCTAAAGATAGACTTTTTCGAATTCGACGCAGGTCACGGATATGATAGAAGCATGCCCCACATGTTTGGGATATGTGTTTTCGGAAATTCAGGCTACTGTCGAATAGTTCACCAATATTTTTAGCTGATGTAGATGGATTTGTTTCTTGACCTAGAAGTAAGCATGGGAAATTATTCAAGAATTTTTCTCGCTCAAGTTTGGTCCCAATAAGAAGAAATTTTGTCTTGCTAGGATTAAGCTTCAGCTTAGATCCTGTCATCCAGGCCGACACACCCATTAAACAATGTTGCAACTTCTCAAGAGCGCTTGAAACTGATAGAGACATGTAAATTTGAGTATCATCGGCATAAAGATGGTGGTTTATGTCAAAACTAGAGATAATAGCGCTGAGTGGTGTAGTGTATAAAGTAAAAAACACTGGTCCTAGCACAGAGCCCTGTGGAACTCCATATGAGAGTGTGACTTTATCTGAAAAAGTTTATTTAATTTTTACGGACTGGAGCCTATTTTGCAAATAAGAAAAAAACCAAATTTGAGCCTGGCCAGATATTCCATACTAATCAGAAAGTCTATCTGTTAATGTAGCATGGTCAATGGTGTCGAAAGCGGCCGACAAGTCAAGCAAGGTTAGAGCCGTAACTTCACCCTTGTCCATACTAATAATGATATCGTTATGTACTTTCAGTAGAGCCGATTCTGTAGAATGATGTTTCCTGTAGGCCTATCGTAATGGATTACATAGATGGTTATTTTTTATATGAGCTTGCAGCTATCTTTTCTAAGATTTTGGAAATGAAACTTAAGTTGGATACAGGCCTGTAATTTTTCAGCTCGTTTTCAGGAAGAGTTGTTTTTTTCAGTAGTGGTCTTACATGAGCTTCTTTGAAATTTTGAGGGCTACTTGGGCTGGCTGGGTTTAATCAAATGTATTTTTATTTTTTATGTCATTTTCATCTGGATGCGGCAGTACAGACAGTGGCTGTGAAACTCTGACCCCTGGTGGTGATTATTAGGTAGTCGGGTGAGGGGGGGAGGGGGTGAATACCAGTGTCTGAAGTAGAGACACTGGTGACACGAGTGTAATTTTTTAAAAGTAGGCCTTCTGGCTATTGGTCAAAACATAGCAATCACTTTGTTATTTTCCTATATCAAGCTTTATTATTTTTCTATATCAAGAAGGGGTGATATAGGCCTAAGGATGAGTTGATGAGGCTAAAACCCCTCGAAACCTTATATTACCCATGTAATCTCTTGGGGTGTCTATGGTATAGACACGATGTCTAGGCGGGTTTCAAAATCACCGACATTTGAAATGAACATAAGTGTAGCTAAAGCAACGAAAACAAGCTACTTTCACTGTTGAGCTGATTTGACCTTGCTGTGACCTTCAGATACACTGGCCATGACCTTGTGGTCTCTCCCATATGAAGCCCGACCCCCACCCATGTCACCATGTATACTTTGGATGGGCTTCATTAGATTTATTTAGATATCGGTCAAACATAAAATCAGTGTGTTATATTTCGTCCCTTTCTGCCATATCAGACAGGGCTGAAACAAGGGTGATTTGATGGGGTAAAACCCTCCCAACCCTTTAATTACCTGTTACCTTTTAAGGCGTGTCTTGGTATTGGTCCGTGTTGGGGGTCTAGGTATGCTTCAATCAATCATAGACATCACAAGGGAACATACTTGTAGCAAAATCAACAAAACAAGCTATTTTCACTCGTTTTGAGCTGATTTGACCTTGCTGTGACCTTGAGATGACCTTACCATGACCTTGGGGTAGCACCCCTGTGAAATCCAACCCCAACTCATTCTAACATGTGTACTTGGGTCGAACTCCATCTGATGCAATTAATGTATACTGGCCATTGGTCGAAACATAACAACATTGTGTTATTTGGTCCATTTCTGCCATATCAGACAGGAGTGACACGAGGGTGAGTTCACGGGGAGTAAAAAACCCTCCAACCCTTATATTATCCCTGTAACCTCTTGGGGTGTTTTGGCATATGTCCGTGTTTGGGTCCAAGAATGCTTCGAGCCATCATAGACATCTCAAGTGAACATAATTTTAGCAAAAAAATAAAAAGAATGGTATTTTCAACCGTTTTGAGCTGATTTGACCTTGCTGTGACCTTGAGATGACCTTACCATGACCTTGGGGTAGCTCCCCCGTGAAGCTGATCATCAGCACATGCCACCATGTGTACATGGGTTGGGCACAAACCGACTTATTAGAAGTGCTGGCCATCGGTTCAAATACAGTGTCACCCATTTCCTCACATCAATTCATGATATTTGCAAAAGTACACAAAATATACATTATGACGTCATATTTTATTCTTCAAAATAAACGAATTTCGCGGATTTTTTTCGCTTGACACGACTTCGCATTCGATTCGCCATACCCGAAAATGGTTAAAAGTGTTGTGAAAACAAAATGGGCAGAGTTCCTACCGTGGGTCACTTTTTCTGAACGATATCTCAGATATCCACTAGTCTATAAGGCTATATAATGCCTTACACAGCGGCCAAAGTATTTAGAAGCCAGATGCACCTTCGAGAATACTGGGCTGCTGTATAGCAGCATGTAGATGCTTATACAGTGGCCAGAAAACAATGGGCTGCAATATAAGGCTATATAAAGCCTTATACAGCGGCCAATGTATTTAGAAGTCAGATGCACCTTCGAGAATACTGGTTTGCTGTATAACAGCACATAGGCACTTATCAAGCGGCAGGAAACAATTGGCTGCTTTGAAAGGCATGATGCCTTATACAGCGGCTAAAGTATGTAGAAGAAAGATATATTAAAACCAATATTTATATATATTTAACATTATCAGTTTCACTACGTGGTTAACAATTATAGTTAATTACTAATTACTGCATTATGTAAGTAATTAACAGATAGATTAATAATGAATAAGATGGAGAAAATAAATTTATTGATTTTTTATATTCGCAGGTCATAGAAAATAAGTTGTTCCGTTAGAATTCTGGCCTGTGTCGACAGGAAGGTTGATCAGCTTGTCATCACTGACATATGCCTCGACCATAATCACGAGGTGTCAAGTGATTTGTACAAACAATATCCAGAAGTGAGTTTATTTTCAGTTTTCATTCACTTATATTTAGTAACTGGTCATTTCCTATATGGTATAGTTGTGAATGTAAAATCTAAGTTTATATTGTCTGTGGGTGGTCTGTGCTGAAACACATTTTGAGTGATAGCTAAGATTGTAGCCTACCATAATCATTGATGGTGTGTGATGCTTAGTAATCTGTTACTTTCCCATTGCATGTTACTGATAAAATGGAAGCGAGGGCACTGTGAAAACTACTTGGTTTACCATGTTAAAAAACCTCTTCATACCAGTCATACATGTTTATGTATGTGTTTAATTTTATTAAATTGTGCTGTTTATAGCAAAAGCTTAAATGTTCGATTTCTATTTTTTCTGTATGTTATGCCAAAAGTACTGATATATACCCTTTTTTTCTATCAGAATCGAAGGATGAATAATGCTGAAAAGTCTAGTGATGTAGACATGCTACAAATGCATATACCAGCATCCAAGTTCAATGCATGTTTGAGCAGTTTCAGCACGCGCTGCATACTCACAAAAGATATCCATAATCTCAGGAAATCGTTGAAAAAATCGTCAGAAGAAGGTAGTTATTGTTTTAATATACATGATAAATAAAGTGCATATGTAATTACATTTCAAGTTTATATTAATAAATTATTAAACGTTTTCTTTGTAAAGTTTTATGTGGCCAAATTGTCCACAAAAAGTTGCTTGTAAAATCTAAACTGAAAGTTTATTTTCAAGGCAGGTGTGGGTAGCCTTGTAACTTTTCAAGTAGCGCCTCTGCAACAGCGACCATTGCACATATCAGCATATCCTAGTGATATTTCGTAATTTTAAACAACCCTCGCCGCTTCTAGCCTAGACACTGACCATCTCGTTTCGGATCAAATCTCTGAAAGGCCGTGAATAACTTCATACTACACACACATATCAATCTGAAGGTAGATATAAGCCTTTTGGGATTACGACCCTTCCCTTGACTTACTTTTTGATTTAGGCTTACATATCTCAGCTTATATAATTATCTATTCTAATTATTTGTCTAACTATCTCAGCCAAAATAGCTTAGTCACTAACAATTTCTTTTTCAGAGCAAATCTTTGAAACCCCTTTCAGAGGAGATTTATTTTATATTGCACACAAATGTAATATGTACTTTTTTGTGTTATAAGCATTTTTGTAATTACGTCTTTGAACAAAATATTTTTTTAAAGATTATCTGAGTAACAATACTATTTACAGAGCATATATCTGAAACCTATTGAGTATTTCTTCCATATTTCACTCTCACATCATGCCGAAAGTTATGGCCTAGTCTCTGTTTTCAAGTCACAAAGTATTAGTAAGCATGGAATAATAAATTGTAATTGTAATTGCCATCAACACATATTCATTTAGTATGGCGTCCAAGGTAGGGCGCAGTATAATTTTAATTTGTAATATTCGAGTTTTGTAGTATCGTTAATCCACCTATATCATGCAGACAACATTGAAGAATATTTAACCCTTATACCCCAAATGCTATATGTATCAGCTGTGTTCTTCAAATTTTTAAACAAAAATACATCAACATGTTTATTCTAATTTACAGAAGAATTATTGTACGTTCTGGAGAAATTTCTCGACTCGGATCCAAATGCCACAGTTAAAATTTTGTTGGATGAATACGGATATATCCAGGTATTACATTGAAAAAATATAATATGTTAATTTAATATGTGAAGGTTGTTAAAAATGTCATATTTCAATTACATTTTATGGTGTTTTATTCCTGGATTCAACTGAGAAAGTTAGCCTGGTGAAATACCATTTGATTGCATAATTGATTGTATCATTAGAAATGAGCACTCGAAATTTTAACTTTTTAAATTTGACAATTTTCATTTAGAAGTCCAAACTTAATAACGCAACAACTAAGTATTTGAATCTGTGTATTTAACACAAAACATGATTGAAAACATCTGATTTTTTTCTATGTTCGCGGATAATTGAAAACCTTCCACGGATAATTAAAACCTTCCGCGGAGAATTAAAAACCTTCCGCGGAAAATTAAAAAACCTTCCGCAGAGAATTAAAAACCTTCCGGGGAGAATTAAAAACCTTCCACGGAGAATAAAAAACCTCCCGGGGAGAATTAAAAACCTTCCACGGATAATTAAAACCTTCCGCGGAGAATTAAAAACCTTCCGCGGAGAATAAAAAACCTCCCGGGGAGAATTAAAAACCTTCCACGGATAATTAAAACCTTCCGCGGAGAATTTAAAACCTTCCGCGGAAAATTAAAAAACCTTCCGTGGATATTTAAAAATTCTTAAAATGATTTCACCTGGCCTGGCGGCTGTCCAACAATACCATCCGAAACGGATTTGTTTAATTAATTAACTGAAGTAAAATAACGTAATGTGATGTGGCGTGTCGTAATATCTGATAGAATCTGGAGCATGCAGGTACATATTTCGTTCCAAGGAGGTACATGTTGGGTGGAGCCCTCTAAAAATGTTTGTCAGTGGATGTTTCAACATTATTCAGCCTTGAATACAAGCGAAGGGTAGGGAAATTGTAACCATCTACGGCTTCCACTTGATTCTATGTTGACAAGACCATTGATCTGCTAGCGAAATATGGAAATATGTATTCTGAATGAAAATCTAACTGTAGCTGCCCATTTAAAACAGAACTCATGTAACGTATTTTGAACATAATATTACACTGGAAATATTTGTTTGGAACTGAATAATTATCATTCACTGTGAGCTGGAAATTGGAGTGGCAATTATAATATGATGCAATTTTTTTAAGTAGTTTTCAGCTCTGGAGGTCAGTGATATAAACAAGTGTAGTGTAGTGTAGGGGTAGGCATGCATGTGTCAAATTGCATTAACCCCTTGAACACTGGGTATATCTTGTTCATATTAATTAATATTAAATTGGAAATTACAGAAACAATTGAATGGCTCCGTGCAATAACCTGTTAAGTGCATGTTTTATAGTTTTGAGAAAAACGACTTCAAAGTTTAGGTTCAATATTTTTTTCCTTCAAGAGCTTCCGCGTAAAATAAGTTTGTTTATCAATAATATTGGTAAAGTAAGTTTAGTAATCATATCTAAGACTCCCAGCATGCCTTGCGCACATTTTCAAAGTTTGTTAACTAGTATTTGTCAATAGTTTTCAAATTCAACATCCCAATATTTTATGGTAAATGACATTACCATTTTATTAATTTATGCGATTTATTCCAGAAATCATGGATATCGATTACATATCTGTGAAACAGTGACTTCACAACCATCTATCTGAATACTTTTGCACATTTAAAATTAATAGTGCTGATATTTGTAAAATCATGTTAATGGTGCTTACCATTTCTGATTTGTGATTCTATTATTTGCAAGAACATGTTAAGTTAGTTTACCGGTAGGATTTGCTACATGTTATTTAGTAATATTTACTGGTAAACGCACTTAACATTTTATTATAGTGACATTTGTCTCACTAACAGTCATAAACATGTACTTGCTTCTGAGAAAAGTGCTTTATAATGGTCGTAGAGTTAAGATTTTTTCACACACTAATCTTCCCTACTTCAGCACCTCAAACCCGTCGTTATCAAAAAGAACCTGTTAATGGCGCTTGACAGGTTATTACACGGAACCCTTCAATTCACATCTCAAGTTGAATGAAAATGTGAAGAAATATCTATTAAAAAGGTTAAAGGGACTGGCCCACGCTAAAATCATCAAAAAATCGGTGATTTTATTTCGGGTTCTTAATATGACCATATGATGTAAACATGTACATAGACTAGAACTGCAAATTTTTATAATTTTTGTGCTGCGCATTCACCAGTTAGGCTAGATATAGAGACGAAATTCCTGATTTCTAATTATTGACAACCATGTCAAAAATAGGAAATGCGGGAATTTCGTCTCTATATCTAGTCTAACTGATGAATGCGCAGCACAAAAATTATAAAAATTTGCAGTTCTAGTCTATGTACATGTTTACATCATATGGTCATATTAAGAACCCGAAATAAAATCACCGATTTTTTGATGATTTTAGCCTGGGCCAGTCCCTTTAAGATGGCGAATTTAAATGAAATTCATTTTTTGATCACCTGTGGACTTGTAATTTTCATCCGTTTTTACATCAGATCTGACACTTGCCAAAGTATGACAACAATCTGATTTCCTGGGAGGAGCGCTGACCAAATTATTTAAAGATCCCATTCTGCTAGAGTAGGCCTGGGGAATAATTTTGTTGATTTTTTTTTACCTGGCCTGGCGACTATTTTAGAAAATGGCTGCCAAATTCAGTTGTCCAACGATAGCGTCCGAACTGATTTACGTATTTGTTTAGTGTCCGAAATTGACATTTTAAGATTTTAAAAAATGATCAGTTGTGCTTCGATACGGTCTTCGATTGGACTGAAGCAAGGTATAACCCTCTCACACTTTTTAGAACTGTTCCAGGTTAAATTGTCTAAAGCTAATTAGATTTATGTTTTATTGTGAAAAATAAAAATGGTTAAACGTGCACAAGATGGTATTGCATTATCGCTTATTGCATTTTGCCATTATCACCTGCGAATATTCCCCCTTTAAAGCTAATGCAGAAGGTGATGCTTTTATGCGGAAACACATCTCTAGTTTTGTGGATATTTAGACTTTGGTGGAAGCCGTTGTGAATTTTCACAATTTTTGTTCGCGCCACGAAGAAAATTCAGCTTGGCACTAAATCCATGATATCTTTAATCCATCAGCCCACGTGTTGCTTTCTACACGTATCTGCCCCACTAATAAAATATATCCTTTATCTAATAATACATAGGCATACTTCTTATTTGTTTCAGAGATGGTACAGATTCACGTAACATCGTGGAATGAAGAATGGGATCAATTCTTTAGAATAAAAAAAACATATTAATAAATGCAAAATAGTTATTAGAGAGTTATTGTTGTATTTGTGTTGCGTCCACTTATAATCAGCAAATCATACAATGTTAACAGAAAGTTTTATCACTGGCAACAAGTAACAAGTATTTATTCGTCTGAGAGGAACATGACAACCAATAGTCATAGTAACCCTGGTGGACTACGAATAAACTGTTTAACTTAATGCCCAACATGATGCTCGTTGCAGCTGTTATCTATGCACCTAAAACTAATGTTAGCATGTAAGGCTCCAAGGTTTGATTATTTAATATTATTGACATATCAATGCACAAAACTGCATGATGGACACTTCTATTCGAAAATAAAACTAATTTTAAATTTATTAGTAGAGCGCCGCTCTACTTTTTCAGTCTATGTGGGTCTGAGTGGTTTTCTGTATGATTAATTTCACGGCAATAACTTTAAATTTGTGGAATTGGGAACATAACTAACTCCATGTGTGTGTTAAGAATAACTTTTTTTGTTGCACCACAAAGCCAGATTTTGTAATTTTGGATCAGCTGATCAGATGAACACTGATATAAATGACGCATCAATTCCTATCATGTACAATTCTATGTCAGCCATGTCTGTTAGGTGAAGTCACGCGTGACCCGTGACCTTCCGTGACCTTAGCAATACCCTTTGACCCTCAGTGCTTGCCAGTGCTTGCCAGTACTGTATACGACACGTGACCTACTATGATCCAATGTTGTTTGAATGTTGGCCCGCCGTCTCCGACGTCGGTCCGGCATTGAAACAACATTGGGTCAACGTCTCGTGTTTGCTGGGAAGTGCACCTGTCATTAATAGTAGGCCTAATACGGCAACGCTGACCAAATGTTGGGCCAGCGTCGTAGACGGTGTGCCAGCATTGAAACAACGCTGGCTGCATGTGATTGTCCAGCGTTATGCGTGTTTGCCTGTAAAGGCTGTATGGGCAGGACACAAGGAGACGTTGAATCAATGTGCGTTCAACATTTGTCCACAATCTACGACGTTGGACAAACGTTAAGCCAACTTTGATTCAACGTCTTGTCTCTGCTGGCCTGCCAATACACATGTATGGGGCCTATATAATATGCCTATCGGCCACTCACTGCCCAACAAAACAAACATTCACTCGATGTGGCATTAATGTTGGGCGAGCTTCATAGACGATGCTCTAACATTAAACCAGCAAAAAAAACAATTCATTTGTAGTAAAAACTTAGGCCTAGGGCCTACTGGTGTCTACAGTCTGAATACGATCTGAAAACTTTAAAAACACCCCTCAGGCAATGCATAGCCTAATCCTGCTATGCTTAATGAATCTCATAGCCATATGCGAAGCCCCAGAAGTGACATTTAAATTAGGCTATTATTGTTTTCAACTCAACATCAAGTTATTAACTCACTAATTATATCGATAACTTTGCAATCTAAATATATCTAGGCTTATCGAGTTGTGAGTTATATTATAGTGAGTGATATTATAGTGAGTCTATTTAATGTTGTCCTGCAGTCTCACACTGTTATCACGCTGATCTATCATTAAATCAACATTGGCTCAACGACTGTGGCAGTGGAAGTAGTTAATCTGTCTCCTGACTCAGTTATTTCAATCTGAACACTACACACTGCCATCACATCTGAGCAAATAGCAGTAGGCCTACTAGCATGCAATGTGCCTAGGCTACTAAATTTGCTAGACACGTTCTTTTGTACATTCCCTACATGTCATTGACTGGGGTATGCCTAGTAACATATATGCCTATACCACCCAAACTGTCAGGTTATTATAAATAGTTTCTGTTTAATAGATCGGCTTTGAATAATGAACTGCACCACAGTCCCAGACCCTGGTCCCAGCCCAGGGTCACACAGGGAGTAGCTAGCTGTGAAACGCAGTACGTCACCCGGTGAAAACAAAGTTATATAACACCCCCTCTCTCATACTTCATTCTGTAAAACGCAGTGACGTCACTCAGTGAGAACAAGGTTATATAAGAACCCTCCCTCATACTTCATTGTATTAGCCAGCTCGGTGAAAACAAAGGAGGTCGAGGTCATTGAGTTTCACAGATTTGACCCATTTCCATTAGGGTAGGCCTACCCGATTATCCCTAATAGACCGGATATGTGCCTACTAATAAACACATAGACGCAGTAGGGGGGCGTATTTACAAGTGCAACGCATGACCACCACTAAACTTTGAAAACAACATTGAGCTGACGACAGTCAGATACGAGATACAGGATAGTTACTGTCGAATTCAACACCTCATTTAGACCAATATATTTGTTGCTTAATTGTGAAACAGCTACATCTTAGCTTTCCTTAAAACCAGGCCCGTTGGGAGGAGGGGGGGGGGGTGTGAGAGGGTCGCACGACCCCCACCCCCCCCCCCCGTTACCACAAAGCTGAAAATTTACCCGGCGACATCCACCAAACTGCACCTGCAGCTAAAAATCGAACAAAAATCCCAGGGGCATGCCCCCAGACCCCCTTAACCTGCGTTTGATATTTGCTCAACGCCAAATATAAATTCAAACAGTTTTTTTTACAGGGGGTCCAATTAACCTATTTCGAAAATACCCCAGCAATCCAAAATTCGACCCCCCCTTCAAAAATTTCTGGGCACGGGCCTGTTAAAACAATGACTCTGAAGCCCGGCACAAGCTCTACTACAGTGCCGTCAGGCTCTAGTATTTGTTCTTTTCACTCCATTGTGGTCATTTCGAGATTCCTATAAAAACACACCAAAATACGTATTGCAAAAATGGCACCAATATTTTTCTATATCAGTATACCCCTGACCACCTGAAAATCATAAAACATAAACTAAAAGTAAGTGTTTACCATGTAAACACCCAAGAAGGCTCCCCCTCGCACTTTTCAAATAAAAGTTCAAAATAATTAAAATTTTACCAGATCATCAATTTGTACATGTAATTATCAAGTAATATTAGGAGACAGAGGCTAGCAGCTTTAGGGAGACAAGGTGCTATTTTGATCCAAATATATTAAAGATGGCCACCAAAAACCGGTGTTTGTCAATTTTTTTCAAAAATTGATGCAGTTTAGGAATTAATACTAGCATGCAGTATTTTGAATATTGAGTGTGTATGATAAGCGCCTTTGAAGTTATCAGGATGACTAGGTTCTAATTTGGCAAAAAAAGATTAAGCATGGCCACCATGACCCGGATATTTTTCCAAACTTTCTGAGAAATTGATGCGGTCTAGTAATTAATACTACCATCCAGTATGTTGGATATGGAGTATATCGGATAAGCGGTTTGAAGTTATCAGGGTGACAAGGTCATCATTTGACGAAAAAAGATTAAAGATAGCCGTCATGACCCGGATATTTTTCGGAACTTTCTGAAAAATTGCTGCAGTCTAGGAATTACTACTACTATGCAGTGTTTTGAATATTGAGTAAATTGGGTCCTAATTTGATAAACATAATTATATTAAAGATGGCCACCATGACCCGCATATTTTTCCAAACTTTTTGAAAAGTTGATGCGGTCTAGGTACTACTATGCAGTATGTTGGATATTGAGTATATCGTATAAGCGGTTTTGAAGTTATCAGAAAAATTGATGCGGTCTGGAAATTAATACTACCGGTACTACTATATGCAGTGTGTTGGATATGGAATATTTCAGAAAAATTGATGCGGTATAGGAATTGTTACTACTATGCAGTCTTTTGAATATTGAATAACTCTGGTCCTAATTTGATGAAAAAAAGATTAAAGATGGCCGCCATGACCCGCATATTTTTCCGAACTTTCTGAAAAATGGATGCGGTCTAGAAATTAATACTACTATGCAGTATTTTGAATATTGAGTAAATCGGGTCCTAATTTGATGAAAAAAAATTAAAGATGGCAACCATGACCCGGATATTTTTCCAAACTCACTGGAAAATTGATGCGGTCTAGGAATTAATAATATATACTATGCAGTATGTTGGATATGGAGTATCGGATAAGCGGTTTTGAAGTTATCAGGTTGACAAGGACTTAATTTGATGAAAAAAAATTAAAGTTGGCCGCCATGACCGGGATATTTTTAAAAAAACTTTCTGGAAAATTGATGCTGCTTAGGAATTCATGCTAGTTATCGGTCTCTGGAACACCGAATGAATTGGAGAAGCGAATTTGTATGTATGAGGGTGGGAATGCATGGGTGCGGCCACACGAGGCGGATGCGTTGGCGGACGAAACCGTACAAAAACAAAAAGCCTCCCCCTGGCAGGGGGAGCCTTAATTAACATAGCTTGCCAGCATTACTGGATCGGTATAAGTATGCTCTTGTACTAAAACGTTAGATGTTGAGCAATTGTCGGCTCAATTATGTACATGATGTACCACAATCTAAGACACTGGCCCAACATTAAATCGACATGTTAGCTGCTATTGAAGGATCCGAGCTACTTTTATATATATATTCATTTAATTCCTATGATTAGGAAAGAGAAAAAAAGGTTAAAATCTTTCCGATTATCTAGTTTTATTCAAAACACCAGACGTCCCGTATTCTTGTTTAGAAATAGACCTCCATTCAGTTATGTTATTGCAGTAGAGTGAAATCGTTTAAGCTAGTGAATACATCTCGTATCTGTTAAATACTGGGAATAGATATGGGCTCGTATTTCCCAGTAATCAACAGATACTAATGTATTATCTTGTTTGACGATTTAAAGCAATTAGAAATTCTAGAAAATGTCACTGTTACCTGAAGTTTATCCCTCTTTACCGCCGAAAAAGCTGGCCGCTGTATAAGCGCTTGTGTGGTGTTATACAGCAGCCGATAATTCTAGCATGTGGCGCCCTTTTCAGAAAAAAATGGCTGCTGTGTGTGAGAAATCGCTCTCTTATCACTGCCAGCCGCTGCATAAGAGCCTTTATTTTGTTATAGAGCAGCCGATGATGCTGCGTAGAAATCACATTATTTGGTTAGCACATCCAATAGTTCTCTGACATACTGTTTTTATTATGTGACACAACAGACTTTTCCTTTATAGCGGTTATGATATTTACCAGTGGACATAATTGTTTTAATGTCTACCTTTCTTAACCAAGTGGCAAATCCGTTAACATCGCCATATTGATTATGTTAAGCGCGCTGTGATTGGCTTATTATATTTCGGCAGCTCTAGAAGGAGATATTTGCCCCAATTCAGCAGCCAGATAATTCATGTAGTCCTAACAAGTATATATTTCGGCCGCTGAATAAGCGCATTTTCAACACAGCGCAGCGGCTGGCCGCTGTATAGCCTCTTCCAAAATATATATATTTTAAAGTACTTTTATAAATCTTGAATCAAGAATGATTTAAAAAACGGCATCTTAATAATTCAGACTAATTATATTGGTAGAAAACTCATTTTAGATAGTTATTATTAGAATCATTGTTACCATTGAAAACTTCTGTTTAATATGAAAATATAAATAATTTTTAACCTGTTCTTGCTACAAATAAAATAGTTTATAGATCAAAGAGCTTTTATCTTCCCTACTTCACTTCTCAGCTCCCATTGTCTGTTGGCACTTACCTTAATTCACAATATCCAAACTGTCCAGATATTACTATATGTGACAGTAAGGTTTGTTTTTAACTTGGATGATTACGTGTTTGTGCATTTTGAATACACATACTATTTACATGAATTCTCTCTCATTAATAGCGTCAGGTATGAAATTATAGTCTGACTTATTAGGTACAGCAAACATAAAAAGCCGGATAACCAAACCCCCCCCCCCCCCCCCCCCACACCCCGGGTAATTTGGTGGAGTGTATGACTGCTGTAGCTTGTCTAAAACTCTTTCATAAATAAAATGATCACTGTTCAGAGTATTATGGTCAAAAAGATCGATGGCTAACAGGGTGTTTGGCCTTGAGCTTTGGTGCATATACAGCATGATTTGTTTTAAAATAATGACAGAGGTTGTTGCCCAACCTTGTAGAACTGTTTATGACACTACCATTTTGATAATACACAGTGCCAATTTAAATAGAGCCTCAACCAGTTCTTTATCTTGTTGTGGATCAGCACTACGCTGATGTCTTATCTCCCTTTCTTGTCTGGCGCGGTTGTAGAGGTTCATTTACCATGTTTATAAGACACCAATATGGTACTTGGCCTTCTAAATAATAACATCATCTTTGTATAGTTCAGCCAGCATACTTGCATCTTGTAGGTGTCGGGCATATTTTCTGACCGGAGCATCAAGATCAAGCGTATGGTACAATAATTATGTGTCTGTTGTTAGTTCCATGCAAAAAAACAGATCTGCCATGCTACTATTTTGACGAAAATAGGGCCTATGGGCCATATCCTTTGGAAACATAATGTAATGTCTGCTAATGCTGTTTTTTTCTTATTAGTTTGCTCGAACTTAGTCTTGTTAAATTGTAAATAAAATTCATCAAGCCATTTGCCTTTTTGGTTTTAAACGTTCCGCCTAGTCAAGTAGCTGTAAACGGGAAATAATATTTGATGGCAAATATCATTTTCTAATGCTACCGACCACAGCCTATATCAACCAAAAAGCATTACCATGCATATCTTATCTGCATTCATATTAATGTTGCGATGATTTGTAAATAAATCAATAGAACGATAAAATAGGAATTTTCAGATTATTTAGATACGTATTTCAGATTATTCTCCCTAATCCTTTGTCTTGGTCCTGAAAATGTATATTTAAACACAAAGATCTTTTTCTATGTTGATTAGTAGCGGGGATATTAAAACATTTATATTCTGGCGGCCATTTTGAAAAATGACTACCATTGATATACAAATATTTTTAATTGCATCTTGTGTAATCTTGGTCCCGAAAATGTATATTTAGACACCAAAATCTTTTTTCTAAATCAATTAGAAACTGAGATAATAAACAAATATATTCTGGCGGTCTTTTTGGAAAAAATGACTGCCACGATAATCAAATATTAAATTTGAGTATTTATAATTGCCTTTTTTTTGCAATCCTTGGCCCAGAAAATGTATGTTTAGACACCACATTGTTTTTCTATGTGGATTAGAAACTGAGATATTAAAACATGTATATTCCGGCGGCCATTTTTAAAAATGGCCACCATTAGGTCAAAGGTCAAATTTGCGTATTTGTTATTGTCTTTTTTCTAATACTTGGTTCTGATAATGTATATTTAGACACCAAGAACATTTTTTAAAGTGATTTAGAAACTGAGATATTGAGATATGTATATTCTGACGGCCATTTTGAAATGATGGCCGCCATTAAGGTCAAGGGTCAAATTTAGCGTTATGGTATGTTCTCCTAGCATGCAAGGAGAACATATGTTCTCCTAGCATGCAGGGCGGGGGCCCTAGGGTAGTGGTTAGCACCGCTGCCTTTCACGCCAGAGTCCGGGGTTCGGTTCCCGGTCTCGGCGGTTTGAAAGAAACAAAATTGTTTCTTCCCCATCCACGTGTGAAAGTTAGTATTGTGGGGAGCCTCCGTGACCGAGAGGTAGCGTGCTCGGCCTCAGACCGCCAGGGCTCGAATTTCGAATATCCTGTGTCTGGAGGACAGTGTCATCTCAATCATCTCACCATCCTCAGGAGGTTCTCCTGGCCCAGCTTAGCCTACATGTGCACAAAGGTGGCCTAAAGCCCGATTCATTTCATTTTCCTAGCATGCAAAATTTCATGCTTTTATCATTAAATGAACAATTGTTTTACCAGTCAGCCTAACTAGAGCACAACAATATTGTGGGAACTTCTTTCCAACAAGTAACAAGTATTTTATTGATGATGGTTCACACTTCTATTTCTCGGAAATTCCCCCCAGAAGCCAATATAAATATAATACCTTAATTCACCGTGTGAACAGCCACATACGAGATATATGCTCAAAATTGAAAAATGTTGACTATATGCCCACACCCGTAACAAAACAACATCTGAGCCGTGGTGGAATACACTTAAACGATAAGGGACAACAAAAACTGACTGCGGCTATGGCTGAAGTTTTCAACAACCATGCAGAAACCGGTCAGTCTTTTCATATACCAACCATCATAACAATGACATAGCAAACGTGAACACTGAGGTTATAAATGATCAGGTCGGTGAAATACGCGTTCTGTCATGGAACATAAATGGCTTAGGTAACAAACTGGCAGATCCTGATCTTTTAGCATTTATTCGTGAATACGATATAATATTTTTAACAGAAACAATGAAAAGTAATGATTACACATTGGTATTACCCGGGTATCAGTTCCATCATGTGAGTAGAACATTTAAACATAAAAATGCTTCAAGAGCTTCTGGTGGTATTGGAATACTAGTAGCCAACAAATTTGAAAAACATACTAGAATAGACTCGACCTATGATCATCTGGTATGGTTAACTATAACTACAGAATACTATCAGAAAAACATTAAAATCGGCTGTGCCTATATACCACCAGAAAACTCTACATATGTTGGTCTAAGAAATGATTATTTTACTATGTTAGAGGAGGAAGTGGCTAGATATACAGAAAGTCACCATATAATATTATGTGGTGACTTTAATAGTAGAACTGGCCGCGCTCCAGATTACGATAATAATATCAATGTTTTAAATGAACGCTGTAATGAGGACGGAGTCATTAACAAATATGGACGATCTCTGCTAAATTTTTGTATAAACACAGAGCTTAAAATAGCCAATGGTCGAATGTCTGATGATAAAGGTATCGGCCGCTATACATACTACTCGCCCATGGGAGCAAGTACTATTGATTATATGATACTAAGAGAAGATTATATGATCAGTAAATTTAAAGTTCTACCGAAATTAGTAGAATCGGATCATTGTCCTATAAAATTCCATATTCTCAATTCAAAATTGAAAGAGTTAAGCTCTGCAGAAATGAACATACATATTAATGACTCATCTGTGTGCCGCAGCTGAAGGTTGTAGTAGCGATAATCTATGTGATATTTTCAATGGTATGCTAGAAAATGCATTATCCCCGTTATTTCTAAAGAAGCAGCATCAATCAAAGTTTAGGAAAAACATAAAAAATAACTTTCCTTCAAACCCTTGGTATGATAAAGAATGTAAATCTCTAAAACAAGTTTTAAATAATATTGCTAAAGATAAGAAATTTAACACACGTCAAAGTGAATATAATATAATGTTACACCAATATAAACAATTAATCCAGAAAAAGAAAAGACATTACCAAGAAGTCAAACTTGGTCAGCTTGAAAATATGAGAACAGAAGATCCAAATTCCTACTGGAAATTTTGGAAATCTTTAAAACCTAGAAATTCAACCAAAGGTTCTATTCTGTCACAATTTGTGAAATATTTTGAAGAACAAGTCTACCCTCCTCATGTTGACTATTTTGACTACGATCACAATATAATGAAGCTAGTTAAATCATCCCCAAATGATATTAATGAGAAGGTAGAAAATGGACAATCCGATTTGTTACAGTTCTTAAACAGCCCCATAACTATAGACGAAATTCAAAAAGCAATTAGAAAGATAAAATGCAAAAAAGCGGCAGGCATAGATGGTATTCCTGCGGAATTTTACAAGCATGGTAGTAATGAACTCTTACCAGCACTAGTTTTACTGTTTAATACCATTATTGCCAATGGAGAATATCCATCAAGTTGGGCCACTGGTATAATTCATCCTGCTCACAAAAAAGCTGCCCATAACGTGCCCGATAACTACAGGAAAGTTACAGTAATGCCATGCATTGGGAAATTATTTGAATCTGAACTTAATAACAGACTGTCTTTTAAAAATGATGTATGCTATGATAATGATCCCTTTCAAGCCGGCTTTAGAAGTAACTCCCGGACGACTGATAATATATTTATACTATGTGCCATTATAGATAAGCAAAGGTGTCTTTCAAACGTTACATTTTTATGTAGAACAATCACAAGTCACCTGTCGCTATATTATCCATATTTTCATGCCTTCATGATCTGACTTGGGTATTACCACATATCAGGACGGCTGTTGCTCTCGGATCTTATTATTTGGCTTTTTAGAGCCGGTTAGGGACGTTTCCGTCGCCTTTGTTATCAGACGAGGTGGGGCCTTATGGAGGATTTCAGAGTTGCTAAGTCAACTGATTTTCTCTATGAGGTCGGGAATGTTTTTCTTCGATTGTAACTCCTAAGTATGTGGTAATAACTAGGTCGTGAGTGAAATGATATGAACTAAACAATATAGTGAATTAAAATAAGCTGTAATGTTTTTGTGCGAGGGCCATAAAGATAATAAATCACTAGTTAATTAAACAAACTTTATTGCTATTGTGTGAGTGCCATGTCCTGCGTGAATGGCACGCATAATTATTATCCGTAATTTTTATTCTTATTACATCACTAAGTCTCCAACACTCGATAATATGGATGGTTCTGATGCTATACTTTGTTGGCAGTCGACGAACCACCATGTCCGACTTTTATTAGTATGTATATATTGTGTTTCGGTGGTATTACTGTTATTACGTTGTTAAATTTGCATCACTAGTCTATATCAGGGAATCGCCGAGTTCATAGCGACTGTGCTTGCATGGTCACATGGCTCGGAGCTACCTGTGTCGCAGATTGTCACATTGATTGTACTTGCATGATATAATATTTGATTTTTAAAAATATCGTGTAATTTTTAACATTGTCCTAATACATTCTCAAATTACTGTAGCATAATTATGCACTTGTATATATTCTAGGTTTCTACGCTTTCCAGAGTGTCTTTTTTGCTACTATATATATAATTAGCATGTCATACATAGTAGCTATTATATCTCTGGTTTTGGTGCGGGAAACAAAATGATAGACCTTATGTTACCCTGGCAATGCCTTTCAATCTTATTTTAAGTATATACCCAGTGTTTCTTATGGCAATGCCAGTTAACATGATTTTAGTTATGTATGTCATACTATGTATATTGTCATATGATTTTAACAAATTAACAATGTTGTATATACATGTACATATCTCTATTTCTATGACAAATAAGTCTGGATTGACTTTCTTTCTGTCAATGATATATCTGTCTGTCTGTCTGGTTCCTGGGAGAGGAACATGACAGAAGCAGAAAAGCACTAGCGCCACAAAGTAGCCTACATTAGGCCACTGTGTTTTATTTCTCTGTTTTAGATGGGAAAAAATTCAAAATCTAATGAGGGAGGGCGGTAAAAAAAACATTTAGGAAAAGAAACATTGAGCCTATTTATGGAAAAGTTAATGAGGGCGCCCAAATAAAAAAACATTTGACAAATTTCTAGAAAAGTTAATGAGGGTGACGAAATAAAAAACTTTTGACCTATTTAAAAAAAAGTTAATGAGGGCGACGAAAAAAACAAGCAAAATAAAAACATAGCTGGGAAAATGTTTTTTTATCTCCTGAAATAAACTTGTTTTTTCGAAATGTTTTTTTTATCTCCCGAAATTAACTGGGGTTTTTTCGGAAATCGGCAACAATCTAATGCGCGCGCTGGGCAGAAAAAAACCACATGTTTTTTTGGGGTAATGTGCGGCCTAAATCTAATGCGCGGCTCATCTAAAACAGAGTGTTGCGGGATTTTGTACCCAAGGGGTTAATAAAATGTGTTTGTGGCACTTAGTTTACCGTATGAGATGTAATTATATGTTGGGCCAATGTTGTCCCAACGCCAATAATAAGGTATTTGGTCTACTGTATGACATGTAAATATATGTTGGGCCAATGTTGTTCCAACGCCAACAGTATTGCTGGCCTACGTGCAGGAGGCCTACGTGCAGAAGGCCTACCTGCAAAAGCAGTGAAGCATGAGTGACTCGGGATGTATGATAATTGTAGAGAATGTATGATTGTGTACAGCTGAGGTTTTCTGTTAAATAGGCTTGTATCGGAGTTATGAGGCAACACTTTTCTGTTTCGGCTCTCTAGAACAAGATCTTCCGAAATTGGGGGCCTACCGTGTTCCGGCGTGAGTGTGACTACTCCTAAGGTAATCTGGGGTACTCACGTCGTTAGTCCATTTGATCATCGCGTTCTGCGACCTGGAAGATAGACGAAGGAGACTGAGATATCGTGTAAGTGTTTTCTAGACTTCACTATGTAAACTTCACCACGATGATCACTAATCTGTTGTCTATTTTCCAGGTCGCTGGGGTTTGGGTATTATTGTTTTTGTTATTTTATTGTGTTTGCTGATGAATGACTGATGTGTGATTGACATAATTATATTATTGTTAACGAGAGTGTGTTATTGTTAACTTTGCTATCGATGTTTCATATAGTTTAGTAATGTTGGTACATCCTTGCGAGATAAGTAACTAATTCTCTTTCATATTGTTCAGCATAGGATTATTTAAATTTATATTTGGAATGGTTTGAGATATTATCTGCGTTAACCAGGCATTTTGAGTGATTTTCAAGCCCGAACGTTTATTGATATTTGACGCATATTTTCTGTGTATTAAAGTTTGCTTCTCTTTTTATATTCCCGACTGTTGAAGATAGTGTTTATCGTATATACCACATTGTACTGTTTACATGATTAATGAAATTAAAATGTCAATGAATGTGAATTGTTTTGTTCTTATCATTACCGTCAGTTCAACCTCGTCTGTCTCATATTAGTCTTTTGGATCGGTTTTTTACATCCCAAATTTTGATCTATCCATTTCGTTAAATAATTCCCCCCAGTGTAATTTCATCATAAACACCACGTAACAAGACATAGTGGCCTTACAGTAGACCTACATATTATAATAATAGTCCTCAATATGACTAGTCGATCGGCTGATAAAACAGATTTAAACGACTATAGTCGCGCTTAGAGGTGTAAGGGTTAAATCTGGTGGAGACCATGGAGACCAAAGGGTTTTTTCATTTTGAAATCATTTAAATGTCTTTGTTAGCTCTTTCCGATTCATTTGAATACCTATGGTATGGGTCTACGACCATTAGGCCTATAAATATTTGAATTCTTACATGTCGTGCGGGGATCGACTTTAGTCGTCAGAATCTGACGTCTACAGACGGCAGATTCTGACGACTATAAGTCGATCCCCGCGCTGTAAGAGTTGAAAAACTGTGTGGTTTAAGAAACCGACATACAAGAGATTTCTGACTAATATGGCGGTGGCTTGGGAGGAGTTTGGTCAAAACTGTGTTTTGATTTAGTTCGTTAATCTTATATTATGCACGACTTCCAGTTATTCTACAATATATTGGGCCTGAAAAATCCTACGCGTTGCAAGGCGTGTAGTGTCGACCTGAGAGCCACCTGGTGAGCAGAATTGTACCGTAGGTAAAACAGTGGAGTCTGCTCAAAAGTTGAGATTGTGTCAGGCGTATTTAACCCTTTCAGCGCGGGGATCGACTTTAGACGTCAGTATCTGACATCTATACGTCTACAGGCGATCCCTGCACTAAAATAATTAAAAATGTATAATGGCAGTAGACCCATAACATAGGTATTTAAATAATGCAGAAAATGCTATTAGCTATGATGACTATCAAATTAAAAAACCCTTTGGTTTCCATGGTTTAAGAAAAATATTTCAGCGTTATAGCCTATAGGGGCTAATGGCTGTTTTTGGATGTCGGTTACCCATATCCATTATATACTCCTGGTATGTCCTATTGACCCTTTACCCGCCGGTGCCGCATATATTCGGGTTTTCATTTTTTATTAGCACATTAATTAGTACCACCTTTTAAACATTTTTAATATAAAATGTGACACCAATCATCAATATTTGAAAACAGTTGACCTCCATTTGTCAAATCTGAATAATTTTCACTCACTTGAAGTTGTGGATCGCGTCAGCGAGACACAACTTCAAGTGGGTGAAAATTCAGATTGAATAATTTGGCGGTTAAAGGGTTAAAGGACCCGACATGCATCCACACAGCAATTAAATCTTAACCACAAAGCTCACCTAAAAACACTTTTGATTCAATTGTGCAGTGGCGTATTCAGAAATAAATTGCTCAAGTTTCCAATAATCCATTCAACAGCATGGGCCTATAAAAGGAGGGGGGACATGTCCCCCAAAAATTCTAAAAAAAATAATAGTGCGACTTCGGGGTATCTTTGCTGTGAAATGAAGATAAGAGATACTGGCTTAAAGTGAGGGGGTTCTTAATGAAAAACCATAAACATGATAAGCTTTAGCTCACTCAAGGCATATTAAATGAGCTGGGTAAACATAAACAGCAGCTGCCGACCCAATGTTGTGCTAATTTTCGGTCAGCGTAGCAGACGATGGGCCAACATTAATTTTGTTTCACCCGGGTGTGATAATAATTATGCAATAATCAACTATTAAAAGTGATTACATGTCATTGAAAAAAGTTGTGTACCATTAAAATGCTTATAACGTTTACTAATGATCACTGAAAATTCCTGAGGTATTTCTTTTTATTTCATCTAACATAAATTTGCCACCATCCGCTATGGCAAAATTTTATTTAATGCAAATGTGATCTTCCATGTCATCTGGGACATTTCTAGCTGACTGATTTTTTTAAATACACCTATTATCGTCCTTCTTTTACCAAACGTCCTTGTGGATTTACAGGCATATGCACAAGACTGATTTATTTATTGTAAGTGGTGCTGATCTAGAATATACTAAAAAATACTTTTAAAATTTCATGGTGAATCATGCTGTATTTGAGTATATATATTAAAAATAACATAAATCCAATAAAAGATATAAAAAAGTCAACAGTAAATAGGCCTACGTCAGCTAGACTATCATTTAAAACTAATTTCTGAATGGAATTATTCAAATTATTATTAATGTTTATCCATTTTTTAGGTGTAAAACTGTGTAGATGTAATGTTCTTCACAATCCTTCTAGCTCCCAATATTAGGATAGGTCCCACTATTAGCTTCAGGTGTAATATGGAATCCAAACATTTTACGCTAAATTTATGTACCTTTAACCCTTTAACCGCGAAATTATTTAAATGTTATTTCACCCAGTTGTGTCTCGCTGACGCGATTCACAACTTCAAGTGAGTGAGAATTATTCGGATTTGATCAAACGGAGGTCAACGATTTTGAAATCTCGTTGATTGATGTCGCGTTTTATCTTTAACATGTTTAATAGCTGGTATATTGTATGCTAATAAAAAATTAAAACAAACTAATATAATCGTGACCAGCGGTTAAGTGGTTAAGACCAGTAATTAACCCTCAATTATTTGTGTTTAAACCATGAAGACCAAAGTGGGTTTTTTTAATTTGAAATCATCATAATTGTCTTAGTTAGCTCTTTCCGATTCATTTGAATTTCTGTGTTATGGGTTTACGGCCATTACAAATATTTTAATTTTTACAGTGCGGGGATCGACTTTAGAAGTCAGTATCTGATGTCTACAGACCTCAGATTCAGACGTCTAATGTCGATCCCCGCGCTGTAAGGGTTAATAATTAGCTGTGTGGGACTCAACCGCGCCATATCTAGGGACCCACACACTTAACCGTGGAAAAGGTTTTTTAATTATCACGAAAACTCCTAAAGCGTACGGTTTGGATGAAGGCTGCACTTTGGTGTGTTTATTTCCTTATTATATACAGTTGTAATAACAACAGTAACTGTGTTCACATGATGGACGTTGTGTCTCGCTACCGCGAGAGTGTGTCAAAATAAGTACTAATTAAAGTGAAAATAAATTGGTAAAAATTACATTTGCGAGTAAAATGTTAATGACTATGCCGGTGAGATAAAGCTTTGAACTTTGTTATCACTCTCAATCTTTTCTTTGGATTTAATTCCTGTCACAAACTCAAATTTGCGATATTTTTGTGATACTTTTTTATTGTCTGATTGTCTCGGTTAACTGTGTTTCTAGAGTGTGCAGATTATTATTATGTGCATAACAATTATTGTGTTTAAATAGATAATTCGAATGTTGGCTAATATCAAAAATACATAGGCCTACATCTGTCTAATTTGTATTTCTAAAATGATCATTAAAGCTGGTCCAGTCATTGAAAATCATGTAGATTAACCTTCACAGCACTTTAGATGTCAGAATCTGACGTCTGTAGACTTCAGATTCTGACGTCTAATGTCGATCGCCGCATTAAAGAGTAAAATTATTTCTAGCGGCCGCAGACCACTAACATGGGCATTCAAATGAAGCGGAAAGGGCCAAAAAAGACATATATGACCACTTCAAATTAAAAAACCCCTCTGATTTATGCAAAAATTATTCAGCGTTTATTGTTTATTATAATGTTGAATGTTTTAAAATGTCCTGTTATTTCATGATAACTATTGCAATAATTTATATTATTTATTGTCAATGTTTTCACGTGATAATGTTTACCAAGAACCTTAGAATTTGCTCTATAAAAAAACAAATTCAGTTCAATGTTAAACTGTGCTATTGTTAATGTGTGTTTGTATTGGTGATATATATTTTGCATGTCCTAGAACTTGCGCAATCACTATGCTCTAGAGGTTTATCAAAAGGATTAAAAAGCGTATTCCGGATATTTCACGACCCCCCCCCCCTTCCCTGAACGATTGATCTGTAAATACCCTGTTTTCACTTGAATTTTCCGAATACTCATTGACATTGTCCCCGTCTATTTGACCTACGTGTCATGCATTGGGGCAACGTCCTGCAGCGTTGGAGAACACTGTATTTGTCACCAGGAAGTGCACAGCTTTCACGGTCAGCTAATTCTAAAGAATACCCTGGGATCGTCCACCCACTTGCTGTAATCCAATTTGCATCGATTTTGGCTAATCTGCCCAAGTGTTAATCGATTCCAAGTAATTTTCATCCACATCAGCCTGTTAATCGCACAAGCGATTAACAGGCTGCTGTGGATAAAAATTCGAGAAGAAACCCTTGAACATTTAGCGGGTTGACAGGGGTGAGTTTTCTGGTTGCGGAACGGTCAGCTGGGGTCGTTAGGCTTACTTGCTCAGTCGCGGTTCACCTGATCCCTATTATGTTAATGTTGACAGCCCCCCCCGCCCCTTCTCTGCGAGACGTGAATCCCAATATACATCAGATGTCGGGGTGTGTGTCTAAAATTTGACGTGTGAAACGGGGTGGTAGTCGTCACGAGTTATTATTGTAAAGTTAGAAAAGGGTCCTTTGTGGTCCGCACAGTCAGTTCCCTGCAAACACGTTAGTTAATGTTAGTTTAATGTTGGGCCAGCGTCAAAGACGATGGACCAACGGTAAAATTACATTGGTTCGATGTCCCGTGTTTGGGGGGAGGGGATGAAAGGACGGCTTCGTAAATGAGATAAATTGAAAGGAACTTTGGATTCCTAGTGATACGATCTGCTGGCTACACAAGTCATTTGATGCATTCGTGATGAGCTAAATGTCTAAGGTGAAACACATTTTGATTCGCAGTTCATGACAAATTCTACAGATAGGAGGTTTCAGACACAGATTAGTGTCATATCCCTTTAAGTGACAATCACTGTCGTTTTTTTACATCTTTTGAAAGTGGAAATTTAAAGCTGCATAACTGTTTTGTTTATTTCGACCAATATAACCTAGAATGTTCAACACAATCATTCATATATTTTTAAAGGCTTTATAAATGGACAAAATCGATGTAAATGTAGCTGGATTAGATCACGACGCGATACACCATCAAGTTATATGATGTGGTAAATCGGTCCGTCTGTGTACAATATGTACCTAATACTAATAGTGGTTAATTGTGGGCCAATATAATGTTGCATTAGACCAACATCAAACCCCTTAATAACAAACACGAGACGTTGAGCCGCATTGGTCCAACGCTGGGCCAGAGCCGTAGACGACAGCCCCGAATTAGTTTGACATCGGACCAATGCCTCGTGTTGGCTGCGATGCCAAGCTCACACAAACCACCAGTTGGTGTCCTAAGACTAGGTCAGCCCCTATGATCACTCAGCAGGCACGAGTCACTGACCCATTGATGGCTCAAAGTTGGTCCAGCTTCTATGACGCTGGTACAACATTGACCCATCAATGGTTGAATGCCTCTTGTTGCTGCTTTTTTACAATTATTTTATTTTATCGCATTTCGCTATTTATATAACTGTATGTGATGACTAACGATGAAAAAAAATAATCTGATATTTTCGAATAGCATAGTCACTATAGATCGTGTTTCTCTTTTCATTAAAAATTCACTTTGAATTCACTCATAGCATTGCCACTATATTTTGAAATGCCCGTGAGGTATCAAATAAAAAACTGCACAAAAAAGATGATTTACATGATCACTGAATTTGGTGTAATTCGGACTGCAATTTTCCACGGTCGGGGGAGAGGGTCTTAATGGCGGGCCAAAGGCTCAGATGCTAGCCCACACTTAAAAGCACCATACTAAAACAGGGTCCTCTTTTTCAATTGAGTGACATTCTCTATACCGGTACCGAAATTAAACATGACATTATATACAGATATCACTCATATCACACAAAGTAATAACTTCTAGATATGTCTAACTGACATGAGACAATACACTTTGTACTGTGAAATGTATCTATGATCACTTAAAAAATAAGAATAATTTTAAAAGTCTTCCACCCTTTTTTTAATGATGACCGTTATCTGCCACTTGGTACTTATAATGTCCCGGTTATACACATTGTAAACTTATGCATGCCTAACGCAGTAGGTAAACGCAGAGATGATAACTACTGTTGATCTGACCAGAACGGAACACGACAATCCATGATTGGATTGGGTCAGTAATGGATTGGTCAGCACAGGCAAAGGTCAGCCGAGCCATCAAGGCTGATGGACGGGCGACCGTCGCCAGGAAATGTATGTTAACTCAATGTGCCGATTATGATCATGTATGATTAGATGTTAAATCAATGTTGTGATTATGATGATGTAAAGTGCATATAAGCACTGATAAGTGACGGACGTCGTCGAGGAGAGTGATGCGGGCTTGGTACAAGGTTGAGGCGGGCCAGAGTGCTGTCACAGGCACGATGGTGCGCGCTCTGGTTTAGAACCAAGTGGTTTTATGTTCTCTGCCACGTTGGGTAGAGTCAACTGACTATGTAATTGTATCTGTATATTATATGTGGTCCACACAGTGAGGAGAAATAAACACGACGTTTTTCTAGAGAAGGACTTTGTTGAATGAGCCTGGAGTCTAAGATTGAAAACCAACGCTTCGCCGTCCGCCGTGTCGTGTTGGCGTCGGGATGGCGTCAAGGGTTGACGTCTCTTTTCAACATGATACAGACAATGTATCTCACTCCGCTGTGATCAGGTCTTTGTTTTGGTGGGGCAACAATATAAAAAAAAAAAACTTAAATCTTTAATAACTCAGTAACAGGAGCAGTAAAATAAAAAAATAAAACACCATTCTCCATGGATTGATCTTTTGATTAAAATAAGCAAAACAGTTATGCAGCTTTAAGATTTAAAAATGATTAGTCACAAATCTAATAATTTCCCTCTCAATTACCCAGCAAACACGAGAGATTGACCCAATGTTATTTTGATGTTGGCCACCGTCTTTGACGTCGGCCCTACATCAAAACAACTTTGGGTCAATGTCAATTGTTTGCCGGGTAACAGTGTATCGCTGAGTGGCAGCTCGCTGTGCTTGCAGAGATGTTATAAGCCCCTATTACTTGAAATAGTGGATCACGCTATGAGACTACTACATAGTGTCTTAACCCTTTGACTTCCAGGCCGGAGTGCATGCCAGGATCCAGATATACTGGTGTAGGAGTTCTATTTTTCGTCATTTGAAGCTGGAATTGCTAACGCAATTTCCAGCTTCAAATGACGAAAAATACATAAATGTGGTATATATTTGACGAAAATTTGTGTCATTTTATGGTTACGTTCATTGACGAATGACGACGGAAATTTCCGTCTGAGACTATTACTACTGGTACCCTCTCAAAACCTGGATTCATAACAGAAATAGTAAGGATCTATAACTGCATGATTACATTACCGGCTAATGATATCAAAGTGCATCGTGGGAGCAGTTGATAAATCTCCCTCCAACTCGGCGGACCACGGTGAGCATCACGGATAATTAAATGAGAATGACGCAAAACATTTGTATAACATTTGTACAATGTTGGACCAACGTTGAAGACGGTGGATACAAAGTTTTGTGTTTGCTGCCGAGGCCCGTTGTTCAGGCTAAATAAGTAGGTCTGCATGTATCTGAGGTTTCCTAATCCATGGTCAATTAGGCTAGTAAAGTAGCAAGAAGTAATCCACAATAGTCTTATTATCTCACTTACCTGCTTACATTGAGTGACTTCATACATGTGTACATTTATATCGGCAGTAGATTATACTGCACATTCTGGCATGAAGCGTTCTTAGGTATGTATACATGGTATATAGGAAAAACTGTTGCTGCAAATGTTAAAGGTCTAGGTAACTGTTAAAACTTGCAGGACATAGGTACCCATAATGCATTAGCTCCCGTGGATTGGCCTATGCCCTATATCATAATAATACTAAAATTTGCGTTTCATACCCACCGCCGCATTAAGAGCAAGTTCCCAAATCATAGCAAGTCCATAATATACTTGAGCGACATCTATGAGTTAATAATTCAACTTAAACTCAAAGCTCTTAGACCTGGCTCTTAGCTGGGCTTCTGGTTTGCGGTTTGTAACTTTATTACTGCGGGGCTTGAACCCGCGAATGTGTATTGACAGGACAGCCAATGTACACACCGCCAATGTTGGTTCAATGTTGGGCCAGCGTCGCAGACTTTGGGCTAACATTAAAACATCGTTTAAGTAGTATCTTGTAATCAGTTTAGTTGCTGATATTATTGCCGGCACCCTGTACTATGAGCATTCTATTTTAAATACTAATTCATTATTCCGAAACGACTATCCAGGCATATTTACTACGGATGATTGAGGACAGTAACTCACATCCAACTATATGAATAGTGAATATTTATGGACCGTGCAATCATAAAGAATATCAAAAGCTACAAATAATAGACGAACAAACTAACGCAGTCAACAATTTGTCTATAAATTCATTTTTATTTGCATGAGTCGAAGTATAGCGCCGACAAAGAACCAGTGTATGTATTATTATGTTGAACTTCTTTCTCAGTCAATGTATATGGATGATTGTATGGCACCTTCATTGTTAAATCAGAATGTTCGCTTGCTTTTAAGATGATGTTAATAGGAAATCAGTCTCTCTTCGCCTATATACTGCTCTGCAAAGCTAAAAGGCAGTATCTGCTTACTTGTAAAGTAAGCAGATACTGCATTTTGGCTTTGCACGGCGGTATAGTGATAAACATCCGACAGGCACAGTATGAATGAGTATATTTATACATATAGAATCAATGAGTATATTTACACATATAGAATGAATGAGTATATGAATATATTATATACATACATTTATGTACAACACGTGGACATAACAAACATTATAAACTTTAACAAAAGGCACATCTATTTCACAAATGATGCACACATTATCAAATTAATATTATGATATATAATATTATATGGCATGCAAGATTTATAATAGCATGCTGAAACACAAAGCGGAATGATACAACACTTTGTAAACATCCATATAATTAATATGACATAATGGCTGGAAGTTGACCCGTTTCAAAAAATAAATAATTTGAAACGAAGCATATTAAGCCTTACAGCCCGGGGACCGACTTTAGTCGTCAGAATCTGACGTCTGTGGACGTCAGAGTCTGACGACTAAAGTCTATCCCCGCACTGTAAAAGTAAAATATTTCTAATAGCCGTAGACCCATAACATAGGTATTCAAATGAATCGGAAAGAGCTGAATAAGACATTTATGATGATATCAAATCGAAATAAACCCTTTGGTCTCCACAGTTAAAAAAAAATTCAGCGCTTCAAGGGTGCGGCGCTAAGCACGACTCCAATTGTTTTGATAGGTTATATTGGCAGGTTAATTCAGAGTTATTGAGAATGAAATGGCTATTAAAACATCAATATTTGCACATGATTGTATGGTCCCAAATTAAACAAATATGAGTAAATTTTCACTCACTTGAAGTTGTGGGTCGCGGTAGCGAGTCACAGCACTAAGTTTGTGTAACAATATCTGAATACGACGGAGTATATTTGGACATATTATATAAGATGTCACCTCACACAATAAAAAAAATAGACGACAATTTGGTAATGCTGATCATGGCAAGACGAATTGTATTGTTAAAGCTGATATAATTGCACCCCCAGGCTCCAAATTCAGCGTTTGCCCTTTCAATTAACCCTTCAAACGCTACCGTACATTATTAAATTTATTTTTCACCCACTTGAAGTTGTGTCTCGCTACCGCGACCCACAATTTCAAGTGGGTGAAAATTACTCAAATTTGTAATAATTTGAGACCAAACATTTGCAAATAAAGATGTTTAAACACTAACTTTATTCCCAATAACTGTAATTTAACCTGCCGATAAAACATATTAACAAACGAATATATAGTTGTGATCAGCGATCGTCATCTTCAAGTTGGTAAAATATTTATCTATCAACAATTTGAATAAAAAATATGTCAATCAAACAAATGTAATGTTCATTTCTCATACAAATTATATTGCCCAACCCTTTAAGCCCTCGCGATGCATCAAAGCAACATTTTAAATCCCTGAAAAGGGACTTAATTACCCTACAACTAGTGGTTTTAGAATGAAAATTTCCAGGAAACTGGTTTCCCAATACATGGCAATTTTCTTTAATTTTTCACCCACTTCAAGTCCTCTTCATCCTCTACAAGTCGAGAATTGTGCTAGCAAGTCGCGGCTTGTAGTGGATGAGATGACAATGGTAATTTCAGGCTCGAAAGGGACAAAAACGGCTATACCCGCGATTAGCACTTTAACTCTGTCTAATCTGAATTTACCATTGTCATCTTCATCCACTACAAGCCGCGAATGCTGTCTTAATTCTCAACTTGTAGTGGATGAAGATGACTTGAGGTTGATGAAAAAATTAAAGAAAATTACCTCATATTGAAAAAACAGTTTCATTTCCATCCTAACACCCTTGGTTTTAGGAAAATAAAATCTGTTTTCAGGGATGTAAACTGATGCTTTAATGCATCATGTGGGCTTAAAGGGTTAACTCCCAAACTGCTAAGCGCGACTATAGGCGTTTTAATATATTTTATTAGTCGATAAAATCACTAATATGCGGAATTAAATGGGTCTTTAGGAATCATCAGATTTGCAAATGTTTGGTCTCAATTCAAAGAAATATGGGAAAGTCGATCGCCGCACTGAAAGGGTTAAAGGCGAAATAAAAAGGGAACTCTCATGCCAAGACCCAATTATTAAGACCTAAATCGCAAAACAAATAGCAAAAAAAAGAAGATTTATTTTTTAAATTGATCAAATATAATAATCATCATAGACTATGGACAACATTATGCACATTGGTTTAATTCATCATTGTCTAGAAATCCAATTTGTATAAGAAACAAACATCCATTTTGCGTTTGCAAGTGAGATTTCGTCAAAAATTCCAGCTTTAAATAGATTAAAAAGGCAGTAAAAGGGTCGAGCCGGGAATTTCTAAGTATCGAAAGCAATCGTGTCGGGATGCTGTATGTCTTGACTGATTCTTATGATGATTAATTTTTTAACGATTGTCATCAGTATGCTTGTCTTTGCTGCTACAGTGTTTCTTTCTATTTTCCAATTACTTTCCACTCATTTTCTATTTTTCACTCGGAAAACTAAACTGAAATTGCTGACCCAAATGATGAAAGAAAAGTATATTAATGTGAAAAATAGACATGTCCCAAATTGATTTACTAAATATCTCATAAACTGTTTGATCGAGTTCAGTTATTTGGTTTGCTGCTTGTTTAATTACCACTTCAAGCGCTAAATTAAATAATTTAAATTGTCACCCATTTGAAGTTGTGCAATTCAAGTGTGTGAAAATCACTTAATTTGAGTCCAACCATTTGCACATCTTGATGTTTAACAGTTTAAACACATACATGTATTTCGGTCATCCCGACTGACACGAATTTGTTCTTTTGGGCTAATTAAACGGATTAAAAACGACCATTAGTCGTACTTAGCTGTAAAGGAGTAGTCACTAAGGTATAACAAAGCGTATGTATGCGGTCCTAGCAACACAAGGGTTAAAAGCTAGTTGTAATTGACACCCGTATGATTGTGGGTGTAATGATTTTCGGATAGATATCACACAGAGCAAATAATATTTGCAGGAATCTACAACCCCTTAACTCAATATTGTAATATCAGTGGCGGATGCAGCAATTGCCAGACGGGGGGGGAGGGGGAGGGAGCGCCGATTTTTTGCAAGAATTTCTACACACCACAGCTGGCACTTATATGCTCTAGAGGGGTCCGGGGGGGGGGGGGGGCGCCGGTTGCGCCCCCCTCTGGATCCGCCACTGTAATATGATCATTGTATGCAGCTAATTTGTAAAAGGGCAATTTCACGTAAAGGGCACACAAAAAGTCTCATAGCATGTCAAAAATAAAAACCTTCCATGTATGATAATTTCACAACTTTTGACAGCGAGATGTCATTCCCCAACATCAGCTTAATTATGCCCATAAATGAAGATATTGACTTGTGAAATGTATGCTGTTTTTGCGTGTACTGGAGGGGACATTTGTTTTAACAATCAGTAGTCTCTGCTCAAATGCTAATAATGTAGGTGATTTGAAAATCCTAACCCCTAAATTTGTTGTTTTTTAATTGTCGTGTTTCTAAAGGGAAGATCACTATGTGTTGTACCCGTATTTCACATGTATATAGATTTGATATTCATTTGAAATGTGACAAATGAAATTCTGCAATACACTCAAGTATGAATTGTACAGCATTTACTTCGACAGCTCAACAAATTAGTGCTCTGACATCAACTAAATATACACATATAGCTTGAATACTATATATGACATATTTTGTGCATTTTTACAGTGCTTTTTCATGCGAATCCTCTGCACAATTATATGTGTGACAAACTGTACTGGAGGGGACATTTTTTTAACGGTCGAAATAACAACATCACAAGTGCTATAAATGCATACTTTAGATCAGTAAAACATGATATGTTGCTCAACATTTCATATTCTAATTTTGCTCCAATATATATTGTTATTAATCAACATTTTGTTTTCAAATTGAGCTGAAGTAGCATAATTGTATAAACTTTGCTAGTATAAAATGATGTTTAAGTGGTTTATCACGGGTAAAGGCCGCAACTATTCGTATTAAACACCATCAAGGATAAACAATGAAAAATAATTTTGATTTTTGTGACATGACTTGGACAATGTCACGGTGTTCAAGCTAATATCATAAAATGTACTGGAGAGGACATATTTTTTTTAACAACAATAAGAAACCTGTAAGCATGAATGATCACTCAATAATTCAACTGAATAACAAGTAAACTACTAAAAAGAGATAAAATAGCATCATCAGTCATAGTTACAAACATCTACATTACTATTATTCTAATATAACCGCAGAGAGAGTTAGTGTATCCATTCCAACCCCCTCACGAAAGGCTAGAAAGCATTTTGTTGGCACATCCTTCCCTTAAACCTGACATTTTGTTTTATACTATAAAACAAAATGTGAGGTGTATGGTATAAAACAAAATGTGAGGTTTGAGGGAGGGATATATATGCCAACAAAATACTTTCCGGGCTTTCATGAGGGGAGTTGTATAAATTATAGTACTGGGCTAGGTATCTGGGATGCTTATAGGAAATAATGGGTAATAGTCAGCCATCTTGCATTTGATAGAGTTGAAATTTGTCAAGGTATATAAATAAAAACAACCATTTTCAAATGCATATTCCTCCCTTATCTTCACTTCATCATGTCTGTTAGGAGCATAAGCTTGTTGTAGGGTCTAGCTAGCTAACATACCGTAGTTTGCCAGATATCAGGCATATTCAATAATTAAATAATTGCCGCAAGTCTGCTATTTTGAATGTGATCAAGTTCAGATTTGTTAGGTCACAGCTGTCACTCCCTGAAATCTAGCATTTTCTTTTTACTTTGTTACTTAGTTGTAGTGTAACTGTTTTATTATGCTAATGTACCGTACACAATATATTTATGTACAGTGGTTTAAAAATAATATTAACTCCAGCCGATCTTCAGCTTATATAATTGGATACAAAGTTTTGCATGTAATGGTACATATAATTAAAAAAAATAGTAATACATACCTCAAACTGAAAACAAATTTACATGCATGCATCAATAGCCCTACCATTATCTTACACCAAGCTACGTTTTTACTACGGTAAAGCAATTACTGGTTAACTATTTTAGTATGGTACAAATAATAATTTATTATGTTTATATAACAATACCGTTCTCTCACTCCTTCCTAGGCCTATATCTACAAATCTGAGATATATTTGTATTCTTAACAAGACCTATTAAATTTGATTTTTTTCATATATCCCGATAATCGGCTATTTTTAAATTGCCAAAATATCTCCCTGAAACCTCACATTTTGTTTTGGCATAATAACCTTTGAACTATCTGGCACATTTTAGCAGATATCACATATATTAAAGTAGGCCTAAACATGACGTCATTAGGCCAATTCCTATTTTATACCGGATGCTATCGGCAGTAACAGCGGTTAAAATCCAGCATTCAGCCATTGTTATTATGCGACTACATTGTTTGCCTTTATTGGCCCATTACTGGTCCAATGCGGAATATAGATCATAAACTGTATTGGCTGAAAACAGCACCAATGTGCAAGACATAATGATAATCAGGCCCAATTAAACCATTTTATTGGGCCAATACTGTGATGTTATCAGGGTAATTTTGAAATTGATGGGAGTTGACATTTTTCAGGGCATTTCCCTCGATCCTTAAAACCTCACATTTTGTTTTCTTATTCTATGGTCTAGCTGTCTGGCAATATTTGCTGTAGTAGTAAATCTTTGCTTTACGTCACTATTCGGCACAAATGGTCTTTTAAGTGACATTGTAATACGATAAAAACGTTGTAGTCAATTGATGAGATAAATGATGTACAGATGATGATGTGAGGGTGGGGGTGATAGGGCATGGTGGGCTATTGAGAGCGTTTTCCTTCGCTCGCCCGATAAGGGGTTCTGGGCATGTCTAGGGGATATACCACCAGATATGGCCAGACGACCGGAGACTTGAGCTTTCGCAGTGCAATTTAATGCTGAAACTCTGTGGCATTTTGCGCAGCTCCGCTATCCTCGGGTCGGATAGTCCCCAGAGTAACAATAGGAAGGATAACTCCCTCTGGGTAACTCCATTTATCCCACGTGAGAGACATAATGTCAAACACGCTATTGCCGGTTATTTAAGGCTACCACAGCCTACATCAGCGCCAGCACTGATGCGGGTGCTGCATCGGCTCCGCTGTTGAGCGGAGGAGCCAGGGTATGCCACTGGCAATCCGCCCAAAGATTATGGCCAGATACGAGGAGGCTGCAACTGCCCTTGGATGACTGCTGTAGACGGCAATATTTGCTAGATATATCAGACATAATATATATTTTTTAAAGTAGATAATAAATGGCAGATAGTTGGCACTTTTGAATGTGATCTGAGTTGAAATAAGGTCTATCCCTCCCGGAAATCTCACATTTTCTTTTATATTAATTGTCTAGTTATCTGGCACTGGATATGAAGCATGTTAAGTTAAATAATGGACACCAGTTGGCCATTTTGAACCTGATAGATTTGGAAGTTTTTCGAGGCATACATGTATATTTTATGAATATAACTGGTATGCTGGTAACATTTTCTCAAACCTCATAATTTTTTTCATAGTTATAGTCTAGCTATATCAAACGATCTGCTTAGCCTTGCCCTCCTTAAAACCTCACATTTTATATTATCATGATTATATCAATTAATTGTCTGGCTATTTGGCATGGTTTGCCAGATATCACTATCAGGCATAGTAAATTAAGGCCATACAACGCTGCGCCAACTTGAGCATTGTAAGATCCTACATCATGTACCAGTGACATGTGCGCTATCAACTATTATATATCTGGGGGCTGGGGCCATGTTATAAGACATGACATAATTTTATATCCTAGCACATAACCTGTAGTGAAACCACCTCCTGGGTGGATAATGAACAGGGGCATTAGATCTAGTTCTCATTTCTGGTCATATTTTGAAAGTCAACAAGACATTTAAACTCATTTTTTGCAATAGAAAATGTATATGACAATAATACATTTAAACTATTAAATCCATTTTTAAGTAGGCGGGTCATCATGGTTCGCTGAGCAAACATTATCCACTCATCCGCATGTGCAGCATCGAAGCGAAACTATTATGGTTTGGTGAAGCAAAAGGACCCAGCTGCTACAAACACTTTTTTTTTGTAATTTAAGTAGTCTAGTAGATTGTGTATCGGTACAGACCGCTTAAATCGCTTGACAAGCATGAAAAATACCACAAGTTCTATACCTGAGTAATTACACTTTTAGTGTTACATACGTTCTGTCCCCTCCAGTACGCAGTGTACTGGCTGCCTATTATAGACAATATAGAGCACATTTGTTCGATGATATATACGCCATAAATGTATATATATTGTACTAGTAGGTCTTGTAAGTCAGAACAGTGAAGAAATTACATTAACATGCTAATATTGATTTAAAAATGAGCAACGGAAACACCTACAAAATATTTTTTGGTTACAACTTATCTATTAATGAAATACATATGTATTTTTAATAAATATCAATTTTTTGGTGTCTAGTGGCTGCC
This sequence comes from Flabesymbios commensalis, assembly GCA_964017125.1. Classification (NCBI taxonomy): domain Eukaryota; kingdom Metazoa; phylum Annelida; class Polychaeta; order Terebellida; family Flabelligeridae; genus Flabesymbios; species Flabesymbios commensalis. The sequence goes on along the minus strand of OZ024914.1, from coordinate 35,322,627 downwards.
ATTAACGAAGGCTTTATTATAATAATACATAATTACCAAAATAGATCAGTAAATAACAAAAATTAGGTCTTATCACACAAATAATACTAAATATTGATATTATGTACTGGAGGGGACAATTCTAATTTAACACTATTTTTATCTAAAAATGTATAAATATGTGGTTGTTGTAACATGAATTTCCAATTAATATCCACGTGGGGGCTCGAAGAGGCGGGTTATATTGCAATAATAATATATCTTAGAAAAACAGACTGCGTGGATCTTGAATAGTGATGTACTGGAGGGGGACATTATTTTAACGGAATTTTCACATACATACAGGTAATTCTAATTAATTTGCTAATGTTAATCAGCCATCAGTTTGAAGTATTTGTATGCCATATATAACCACCAGACCTATTCAAAAGAGTAATTAAATGTCTATATATATGTAGATAGTTCAATCTGGGCAGTGATGTATTGGCGGGAAAAAATGAAAAAACTTTTAACGGAAAATACTTTAAACTCAATAAATACACATAAAATCAGATTTTGTGACTCGATTTTTGTTAAACATGTGTCGTTTAAATCGTAAGACCAATAACCATACCACAAATAAAACTTAATTTGTATGTTAGATGCATATCTAGAATAGAAAAACCCTCCTATGAAGACAATTCCGGGATGAGACTGCAAAATGTGTTGAAAATAACATAAATACCACTGATTCATGAAGAAATAATTGACAAAACTTTATAAAATTTGGTCTGTTGTTTCCCCATAAAACCCTTGGTAAAATAAAAATTGTTTCATATAAATATTGAGCAGTATTTGCTAAAAAATTGTGTAAAGTTTCAATTTTTCCTAAATGCACCCTTTATGTGAAATTGCCCAAAAACAGTCGGAATTTACAGTTGCACGTATGACTACAGAATGTCATTGGTTTGTTGTCGTTATCACGGTGAAAATAACACAATCAAATACAATATTTTGTTCCAAAGTCTTTCTGATAGGCTTTGTATTATGTCACGTAGTCTGTTTGATAACATATATGTGATTGTAGGATGAAACGACTGAAGTTATCTTCAATATTATTCGTTATGCTTAATTTTAAGCTGAAAACGCTAACGTAGTTTCAGTTTCAAAAGTACACATACAAAAATAGCCAATTTTAAATGCAACTGTTTATATGATCTGAATACCGTACGTGATTTAAACAGTATATATCTGAGAAGGAGAATGGGTGAGGTTGTTTATTCAGTGTGTAATATCACACTAAACAAACCTGTGCCATACATTCTCTAATATCTAAAGGCAAATAATTAAATATATATTGTACGGTTAATCTATGCCTAGTATCTCCAAATTCAAATATATAATCGAAGAAATGTTATGATCAATATGCTTTTTGATCAAGACAGAACAATAATTGAGTCATAATTTTTCATGTAGGCATTTGCAGATTAGAACAAAACAACAATTTCAATCACGCAACTATTTTACATAATCATAATAATGAAAATAATATAATGCATTACGAATTGATAAGCACAGACAATATGCATTACTCGAGTCGCATTATGGACAAAAATAGGCCTACGCATCAAATTTAAGATTAACACATTAAATTGTCATAATATGCCACATTCCAAAGGAGAGATGCGTGCCTTTAATCGGGGTGGGGGGGGGGGGGTTGGATGATAATATACGTTTATGATAATTCGCCTATGTAACATGACTCAACAATAATTATCCTGTAAATTTCTTGAGAACTGCTATAAAATGGCAAATACATGCAAATATACATGCATAACATATTCGGAAATGAGTCTAACCCGTATTTGGAAAATTGGATTTATTTTTTCATCCAACGCTAATGTTGGACCACCGTCGAAGATCCAACATTAAACCAATATTTGGTCAAAGTTTATGCTGGAATTCTTCGCCCCATTAAATAAGTAGATGCTCACATTCACATGTAGACTGAAAGACATCCCTCTCACACAGCTCAAGGACTGAATATCTTGGGGCCTTTTGCGAATAATGGCAGCTTGCCAACTCGAGGTGTTGCAAGTTGCCAGGTCCACTCAGCGACCAGCTTTGGCAAAATCTGAAAAATGCTGACACTCCCACCATGGTTTTAATAGAAGGGGAATTCTCGCTGACCTGGTTTTTGACCACTGCATTATTATTCAAGCGAGAGACGAAGGTTAGCAATGTCTACACATGGACAGATGACACTGCTGAAGGAGTGTAATTCACATGTTCTATATACAGATATACTGCCATGCATAGTCAAAAGGCAGTATCTGATAAATTCACAAGTAGGCCATAAGCAGATACTGTATTGCAGAGCAGTTTAAGTGTCATGATTTTGTGAATCCAAAATTAGCTGTGGAGCATCAGCCATAACCATGATAATATATTTTATCTTTATAACGCTAACACACGAAGAGGCCCATCAATCAATCTTCAGGGGGGTGGGAGGTTAGAGGTTTTTTTAATAAATAATTTTGGGCAGTCTCTGCGTGAAATAAATAATTTACGTTAGGAATAGTTACTGTACTACATAAACATGTGATTAAGTTTGAAATTTTCAGCACGCCGCCCAGCCGGGTTAAAATAAATAATCTGCCCGCGACAAAAACTACAGTCTACAAGACTACATAAGTCCAGGAGCTCCCGCTCCGAATTAGAATTTGATTTAAGCAATTTTGTGTAGGGTTATTAATGTAGTCCTAGGCTAGGTCAAAAATCAAGACGCAAGACAACTAGGTCTAAGAAGCTCAGTCTAAGAGTAAGATAAGAACTAGACAGTCTGTCAGAGATTGCAAACCTCCATTAAAATTAATGATCCGGATCAGTATCCCAGTAATGGTCTACCTATCTGGCACGGTTTACACGATATCAGGCCAATGAGGTAACTAATAGCTGATTTACGATCATTTTGAAATCGATATAAACTGGTTAAAAAATTAGGGTGCATCCTCCCCCGAAACCTCAAATTTTGTTTTATAGTAATGGACTAACATCTAACACAGTTTGCAAAATATTGGGCATGTGAAAGTAAATAATGGCCGATAGGGGGCCATTTTAAATTTGATCGCGTCAGAATTTTTCAAGATGCATCCTCACCTGAAATCTCACATTGCATTCTATAGTGATCGTCTAGCTATCTAGCACGGTTTACCAAATATCGGCTATGAGAAAGTGAATAATGGCCTGAAGGCGGCCATTTTGAATTTGATCAAGTCGAAATTTTCCAAGGTGCATCCTCAGCTGAAATCTCACATTTCATTCTATAGTAATGGTCTAGCCATCTAGCACGGTTTACCAATTACCGCCCATGTGAAAGTGAATAATGGCCGATAGGAGGCCATTTTGAATTTGATCTAGTCAATTTTTTTCAAGATGCATCCTCTCTTGTAATCTCACATTTTGTTTTATAGTAATTGTCCAGCTATCCAACACGGTTTACCAAATATCAGCAATGTGAAAGTAAATAGTGGCGATATGCGGCCATTTTGAATTCGATTGAGTCGAAAGTTTTTGAAAGGCATCCTCTCTCGAAACGTCACATTTTGTTTTATAGTAATGGTCTAGCTATCTAGCACGGTTTACCTGATATCAGGCCTATCGAGGTAAATAATGCTGATTGTCGGCCATTTTGAATTCGTAAGTTAAAAATTTTCAGGGTGCATCCTCCCCCGAAAACTCACACTTTGTTTTATAGTAATCAGGTAATGGTCTAGCCATCTAGCACGGTTTACCTATTATCAGCCATGTGAAAATGAATAATGGCCGAAAAGGCGGCCATTTTAAATTTGATCAAGTCAAACTTTTTCAAGATGCATCCTCATCTGAAATCTCACATTTCGATTTATAGTAATGGTCTAGCAATCTAGCACGGTTGACCAAATATCGGCCATGTGAAAGTGAATAATGGCCGATAAGCGACCATTTTGAATTTTATAGAGTCAAATTTTTTCAAGATGCATCCTCTCCTGAAATTACACATTTGGTTTTATAGTATTGGTCTAGCCATCTAGCACGGTTTACCAAATAACGGCCATGTGAAAGTGAATGATGGCCGATAGGCGGCCATTTTGAATTGGATCGTGTCAATTTTTTTCAAGATGCATCCTCTCCTGTAATCTCACATTTTGTTTTATAGTAATCAGGTAATGGACTAGCCATCTAGCACGGTTTACCAAATATCAGCCATGTGAAAATGAATAATGGCCAAAAAGGCGGCCATTTTGAATTTGATCAAGGTAATTTTTTTCAAGATGCATCCTCATCTGAAATCTCACATTTCGTTTTATAGTAATGGTCTAACCATCTAGCACGGTTGATCAAATATCGGCCATGTGAAAGTGAATAATGGCCGATAAGCGGCCATTTTGAATTTTATTGAGTCGATTTTTTTCAAGATGCATCCTCTCCTGAAATCACACATTTTGTTTTATAGTAATGGTATAGCCATCTGGCACGGTTTACCAAATAATGGCCATGTGAAAGTAAATAATGGCCGATTGGCGGCCATTTTAAACTTTGTTTTATAGTAGTGGTGTAGATATCTTGAGCGGTTTTCATGATATTCCACAATATCAGGCCTGTCGAGGTGAATAATGGCCGATAGGCGGCCATTTTGAATTTTATCAACTTGAATTTTTTTAAGATGCATCCTCTCCTGAAACCTTACAATTTATTTGATATTAATGGTGTAGCTATCTTGAGCGGTTTGCATGATATTCCGCAGTATCAGGCCTGTCAAGGTGAATAATGGCCGATAGGCGGCCATTTTTAATTTTATCGACTTGAAATTTTTCAAGATGCATCCTGGGCGGGGGCCCTAGGGTAGTGGTTAACACCGCTGCCTTTCACGCCAGAGTCCGGGGTTCGGTTCCCGGTCTCGGCTGTTTGAAAGAAACAAAAATGTTTCTTCCCCATCCACGTGTGAAAGTTAGTATTGTGGGGAGCCTCCGTGACCGAGAGGTAGCGTGCTCGGCCTCAGACCGCCAGGGTTCGAATTTCGAATCCTGTGTCTGGAGGACAGTGTCATCTCAATCATCTCACCATCCTCAGGAGGTTCTCCTGGCCCAGTTTAGCCTATATGTGCACAAAGGTGGCCTAAAGCCCGATTCATTTCATTTCATTTTCAAGATGCATCCTCTCCTGAAACCTCACAATTTGTTTTATAGTAATGGTGTAGCTATCTTGAGCGGTCTTTTGATATTCCGCAAAATCTTTCAGTCGGATTTACGGATGTTATAAATTGTGTCAAAGTGCTGGGTCAACTTCAAGGTCAAGGTCCAAAAACCTGAAAAGGCACAACTAGGGACCTTAGAAAACATGTATGTGCAATATGACTGTCATCGGCCCAGTACTTTTCGAGATCTGCTCCGGAAACGAAGTGCGCGTCAAAACGTCTAAATAGGTCATAGTTCTGAACCAAAAGTAGGTCAAAGTTCAAGTCCCCCAAAAGGCACAACTAGACCCCCTAGGGGTGTTGTGTGTGAAATTTGAAGACCATCGGACAAGTACTTTCAGAGATATGCTCCGGAAACGAATTGTTTACGGACGGCCCAACGGCCCAACGCCGTTCCATCATCATTTTCTCCTCTGCGACCTTGCGTATTGAATTCAGATTAAAAATATTTTAACCTGTCCATTATCCACCTGGAAGTAACCCACATGCCAAAAAATGTTATCCTAGCTTATTTTCTTACAAAGTTATAGGCAAAAGAAGAGGCAAAAAAAAAACGGAGGCGGAATCCATAGCTCCCTCAGTCTCACCTACGGTGACGGCGGGAGCTAAAAACTACAGGGAATTGGCCCCCTAAGTTAATTAATTTTTTTTTTTACCCACTTCAAGTTGTGTCTCGCTACCGCGATCCACAACTTTGAGTGGGTAAAAATTGCTCATATGCGTTTAATTTGAGACCAATCATTTGCAAATCTTGATGTTTGAACACTCATATTGTTCCAGATATGTGATTTCGTTGGGAAATAAAGCAGATTAAGGCTTACACGTGACCACCCCACGCATGCCCGTTTCGCAGTTGGACGAATCTTTAATATAATTAGCATTTTTTACCAACTCGAAGTAGTGTCTCGCCACCGCTACCCACAATTTGGCTTTGGTTGAACCTATATTATCAGTTTTAAAGTTTGGATATAAAGATTTACTCACATATGAACTCTATATTTTAACTACTAATACATTATAACGAAACGACCATCCAGGTCATAGCATATTTACTACGGGGGATTGAGAACAGTAACTATCCAACTATATAAATAAACACATCCAACTATGTGAATAGGGAATATTTATGGATTGTGCAATTATAAAGAACATCAAAAGCTGCAAATAATTAGACGAATAAACGAACGCAGTCAACAATTTGTTTATAAATTCATTTTTATTGGCATGAGTTGAAGTATAGCGCCGACAAAGAACCAGTGTATGTATATGTTGAACTTCTTTCTCAGTCAATGTATATGGATGATTGTATGGCACCTTCATTGGTAAATCAGAATGTTCGCTTGCTTTTAAGATGATGTTAATATGGGAATCAGTCTCTCTTCGCCTATATACTGCTCTGCAAAGCTAAAAGGCAGTATCTGCTTACTTGTAAAGTAAGCAGATACTGCCTTTCGGCTTTGCACTGCAGTATAGTGATAAACATCCGACAGGCACAGCATGAATGAGTATATTTATACATATAGAATGAATGAGTATATTTATACATATAGAATGAATGAGTATATGAATATATTATATACATACATTTATGTACAACACGTGGACATAACAAACATCATAAACTTTACCAAAACGCACATCTATTTCTCAAATAATGCACACATTATCAAATTAATATTATGATATATAATATTATATGGCATGCAAGATTTATAATAGCATGTTGAAAAACAATGCTGAATGATACAGCACTTTGTAAACATGATGGCTGGAAGTTGACCCGTTTCAAAAGTGAATAAATAATGTGAAACGAAGCATATTAAGCCTTACAGCGCAGGGACCGACTTTAGTCGTCAGAATCTGACGTCTGTGGACGTCAGATTCTGACGACTAAAGTCAGTCCCCGCAATGTAAAAGTAAAATAATTCTAATAGCCGTAGACCCATAACATAGGTATTCAAATGAATCGGAAAGAGCTAACTAAGACATTTATAGTGATTTCAAATTGAAATAAACTGTTTGGCCTCCATGATTTTTATAAAATTAATTCGGCGCTTTAAGGGTTAAGCTAAGCACGAGTAAATTTACACTCACTGTAAGTTGTGGGTCGCGGTAGCGAGACACAGCACTAACTTTATGTTACAATACGACGGAGTACTGTAGATCTGGTAATTTTCGCGTGTTTAAATTTTCGCGAACTTCTGATTCTGGGACTTTTCATGAAGTTTAGAATTCGCGAATTTTCTTTTTTTAGTAGCGCTATTATAATATTAATTTTCGCGAGATTCTTGAATTCGCGAATTGGTTCTCCTCGCGAAATTTGCGAAAATTAAAACATAGCGAATATTACCAGATCGACGGTATATTTGGACATATTATATAAGCTGTCACCTCACACAATAAAGTAATAAAAGGGTAATTTCGTCATGCTGATTATGACAAGACGAATATGTATTGTTAAAGCTGAGATAATTTCACCCCTAGGCTCCAAATTCAGCTTTGGCCCTCTTAACCCTTGAAACGCTACATTATTAAATTTATTTTGTACCCACTTGAAGTTGTGTCTCGCCACCGCGACCCACAATTTCAAGTGGGTGAAAATCACTCAAATTTATAATAAATTGACAAATATTGATGTTTAAACACACATTTTATTCCCAATAACTGTAATTTATCCAGCTCACGAAACAAATTTAAAAAACGATTATGGACGTGCTTAGCGATCCACAACTTCCACTTGGTGAAATATATTTATATATCGACAATTTGAATACAAAAATATGTCAATCAAACACATGCAATGTTCATTTCTCATTCCAATGTTCTTGTCTAAACCCTCACGTTGCAATAAAGCATCATTTTAAATCCCTGAAAAGAGACTTAATTTCCCTACAACTAGTGGTTTTAGAATGAAAATTTCCAGGAAACAGGTTTACCAATACATGGCAATTTTTTTTACTTTTTCACCCACTTCAAATCATCTTCATCCACTACAAGTCGAGAATTGCGACAGCAATTCGCGGCTTGTAGTGGATGAAGATGACAATGGCAATTTCAGGCTCGAAAGGGACAAAAAACGGCTATATAGACGCGATTAACACTTTAACTCCTAAAACGCTAAGCGTGACTATGTCTTTTTAATATATTTTTCTGGTCGATAAAATCACTATATGCGGAATGAAATGGGCCTTTAGGAATTCAGATTTGCAAATGTTTGGTCTTAATTTAAACAAATATGGGTAAGTCGACCGCCGCAATGAAAGGGTTAAAGGCGAAATAAAAAGGCATCTCTCCTGGTAAGACCCAATTATTTATACGACCCAAATAGCAACTCATAAAAAAAAGATTTATTTTTAAAATTGATCAAATGAAATAATCATCATAGATTATGGACACCATTATGCACAGCCCCATTGGTTTAATTTATCATTGTCTAGAAATCCAATTTGTATAAGAAACAGCTTCAAATAGATTAAAAAGGCAGTGAGAGGATCGAACTGGGTATTTGAAGTATTGAAACCAATCGTGTCGGGATGCTGTATGTCTTGACTGATTCTTATGATGATTGATTTTTTAACGATTGTCATTAGTATGCTTGTCTTTGCTGCTACAGTGTTTCTCTCTATTTACCAATTACTTCCCACTCATTTTCTATCTCTCACTCAGAAAACTAAACTGAAATTGCTGACCCAAATGATGAAAGAAAAAGTATATTAATGTGAAAAATAGACATGTCCCAAATCGCATTATTTGATTTACTAAATATCTCCTAAACTGTTTGATCGAGTTCAGTGGCATTTTATTTGGTTTGCTGCTTGTTTGATTAACCCTTCAAGCGCTAAATTAAATAATTTAAATTTTTACCCATTTAAAGTTGTGCACTTCAAGTGGATGAGAATCACTCATATTCGTTTAATTTGAGTCCAAACATTTGCACATCTTGATGTTCAAACACACATTTCGGTCATTCTGACTGATACGAATTTGTTCTTTTAGGCTAATAAAACGGAATAAAAATGACCATTAGTTATGATTAGCTGTGAAGGGGTTACTAAGTATAATAAAGCCTATATATGCGGTCCTAGCAGCACAAGGGTTAAAAGCTAGTTTTAATTGACACTCGTATGATTGTGGGTGTAATGATTTGCAGGTATATCACACAGAGCAAATAATATTTGCAGGAATCTGCAACGCCTTAACTCAATATTGTAATATGATCATTGTATGGAGTTAATTTGTAAAGACAGTCGGAATTCACACGTATGTGTATGACTACACAATGACATTGGTTTGTTGTTGTTATCACTGTGAAAATAATACAATCAAATACAATATTTTGTAACAAAGTCTTTCAGATAGACTTTGTATTATGTAACGTAGTCTGTTTGATACATATATGTGATTGTAGGATGAAACGACTGAAGTTATCTTCAATATTATTCGTTATGCTTAATTTGAAGCTGAAAACGCTAACGTTTCAGTTTCAAAAGTACACATACAAATATAGCAAATTTTAAATACAACTGTTTATACAATCTACATACCTTACTTGATTTAAAAAGTATATATCTGAGAAGGATAAATAATTAAATATATATTGTACGGTTAATCTATGCCTATTGTCTCAAATTCAAATATATAATTAAAGAAATGTTATGATCCATGTTTTTTAGTCAAGACAGAACAATACTGATCTGCAAAGCCAAAAGGCAATATTGGCTTACTTGTAAAGTAAGCAGAAACTGCCTTTTGGCTTTGCACGGCAGAATAATTGTGTCATAATTTTTCATGTAGGCATTTGCGAATTAGAACAAAACAACAATTTGAATCACGTAACCACTTTACATAATTCCAATAATAATAATGCATTTTAAAGTGATTATCACAGATAATATGCATTACTCAGTAGCATTATGGACGAAAACACGCATCAAATTATTTAAGGATCACAAATTAAATTGTCATGATATGCCACATCAAAAAAGAAGAGCTACGTGCCTTTGATCCGGAGGGGAGGGGGTGATGATATACGTTCATGACAATTAGCCTAGTATGTTACATGGTTCGACATGATAATTGTCCTGTAAATATCTTGAGAACTGATATAAAATGGCAAATATATAATGGAAATATACATTCATAACATATTCAGAAATAAGTCTAACCCGTAGTCATGGTAGTTGGGAAATAGGATTCATTTTTTCATCCAATGTTGGACCACCGTCGAAGGTCCACCATTAGGGAAAAATTTGGGCAAAGTTTATGCTGACTTGAATTCCTAGTTGACCACATTCTATTCAGGTAAATCAGGTAAATTCTTTACCACATTAAATAGATAGAGGCTCACGTTCACATGCTATATGTACAGATATACCGCCGTGCAAAGCCAAAAGGCAGTATCTGCTTACTTTACAAGTAATAAATACTGCCTTTTGGCTTCGCGGAGCAGTTTAGTTGTCATGATTGTGTGAATCCAACATTAGCTGTGAAAGCATCCGCCATAATCATGATAATATATTTTATCCTTATAACGCTAACATACTAAGGGTCCCATCATTCAATCTCCAGGGGGGGGGGGGCAGATCTGAAGATTTTTTTTAAATGAATTATTTCGGACAGTCTCTGCGTGAAATAAATAATTTACGTCAAGAACAGCTACTGTACTAAATAAACATGTAAAAAAGTTTGAAATTTTCAGCGCCCAATTAATTTATTTATTTTTTTGCCCACTTTTTTGTGCCCAAGTTGTGTCTCGCTACCGCGATCCACAACTTCAAGTGGGTGAAAATTGCTCATATTCGTTTAATTTGAGACCAATCATCTGAAAATGTTGATGTTCAAACACTCATATTGTTCCCGAGATAAGTCGGCAAATAAAGGAGATTACAAATGACTATACAGTCGGGCTGAGCGGGTTTGCAGATCAATATTATGATATGTATAGTGAATGAACGCGTTCTATACACACAAGGTATCGCCCTAATGCTGGACCAACGTCACAGAGTTTGGCAAAACATTCTGGAAACAAAATAATGACTATGTCGTGGTCCCCACTCGTGATAGTTCACTGTCGCTGTTTGTCTATTTCATATCCATCGATAAAATGGCAATTTATACCTTTTGTCATTCACCAGTTAACTGATTTAGTATTATATACCCAGACGTTGATTTTTCGGTATAATAACTCATAGAATATACCAATCACTCATTGGACAACTCGCCACTTTAATAATAGAAGAGTGCATTTACAAAGTGGCAGATGCGCCCCTATTAACTCTTCAACCGCCAAATTATTCAATTTGAATTTTCACCCACTTGAAGTTGTGTCTCGCTGACGCGATCCACAACTTCAAGTGAGTGAAAATTATTCAGATTTGACAAAATGGAGGTCAACTCTGTTCAAATATTGCTGATTTATGTCACATTTTATCTTTAACACGTTTAAAAGGTGGTACTTAATGTGCTAAGAAAAAATGAAAACCCGAATATATGCGGCACCTAACCTCACTTGTAGTTTTCACCCACTTGAAGTTGTGGATCGCGGTAGCGAGACCCAACTTCAAGTGAGTAAAAATTTAAAATGATCTCAATCCACCAGCTACCAAATCTCTCTCTAGTCTTACGGCAATAAACAGCTGATAAATCTTCAAAACTTTTTTTGTTTCATTCTCTACACAATTATTTTTTTATCATGATCATTACGTTATTTGTACATTTTTTATAAAAAATATATCAATATAATAGGGTCTTAATAAGTGAAATTTACAGTCAGTATTATTAATATTCACAAATTAGTCATGCAAAGTATTTGGTCAATATAATATATATTTACACAATTATTGTTATATTGTAGCATGAACGGCCGGGGTGATTGACACTGGTTGAAGAAAGCTGCAATACCACAAAGTATACATCTACATATGTCTAATATATTGTTAATGTCACTAAATAAACACAAGAAACACCAGTTTTTTATGTTGGCCCACCTTCTATGGCGGTGTTTCAACATAAAAACCCATTCTAATTGCTTTGAAGTCAGGACTATTTTACAAGCAAACACAAGATTTTAAACCAATGGTGGTTTATTGTTTGTCGAGCGTCGTAGACGGTGCAATATTAAACCATCATTGCTTTAACGTTTGTAATAACAATATTAATATTCCACAACAGTTCCACAACAAAAGTTTTAAAATGTAAGCATCACCTGATATTAAATGGACACAATCCAAATTGATTTTTCAATTTTTGTCTTAAAACGCGACCCTGTGTGATTAACAACATTGGAGGCTTATATTATGTTTGTGTATTTTTAGCTGTTTTTGCTTCACACAATATAAACCAGTACGTGTACTAATATTATAAGACATATATAGTGGTATTAGTGTGATAATGGCTATACAATCATGGGTTTTTTGTCTCACATAAACCCTTAAAACAATAAATTAAATAATTTAAATTTGCACCCACATAAAGGTTGTGCTTCGCTACCGCGATCCACAACATGTATGTTTAATTTAGGACCAAATATCTGCAAATATTGCTGTGAAACATAGATTCCGTTCCCAATACCTGCGATTTCAACGGCTGATAAAACAGTTTGAAATCGACCATAGTCACGTTTAGCAGTGAAAGGGTTAAGAACGATTAGGATACAAGTGATCCAATTTAAATTTGAGGGACATTATTATATCTGCCATTTTGTAAAGTGAAATGTGGTCCCCTGGCGAATAAAGTGCTGTATCTTATATTAAAGCTTTTGAAACCTGAATTTGGCATTGCAATCTTCATCCACTACAAGCCGCAAATTGCTGTATCAATTTTAGACTTGTCGTGGATGAAGATGTCATTGACAAATTGATAAATTGAAGATAATAATTGTCATATATTGCTCACACTGTTTTTACATACAAATTGTCGTTTTATAACCCCTAGGTCTCTGAAATTAAGTCAGTTTGCAGGGATGATTTTTTTTATATGAGGCATGACGAAAGCTTAGCCTTGAGCTTAAGCTTAACCGTCTTTAGACGTCAGAATCTGACGTCTATGGACGTCAGATTCTGACGTCTAAAGACGGTCCCCGCGCTGAGAGACTTAAATTGCCTTACACCCGTAACATAGGTATTTAAATGAAGCAGAAAGAGCTGACTGAGACATTTATAATGATTTCAAATTGAAAAAAAACTTTGATCGCCAGGGTTTATTCAGAAATATTTCAGCGTTGTAAGGGTAATGAGTGACCTATATAACACTTTGATTGCCAGGGGACGAAATACGAAGTAGAACATGAAATTAACAGTGTGCCAGCCTGCAATTCATATGTGACCGAATAAATCAAAATAAAACTTATAAGAAAAGTCTAAATCTCCAGAGGACCGACCTCGGAGGCTATAAATATAATATTGTGATATACACATATTTCTCGAATCTTCTAAAAAAATTCGCAACCAGCAACGGATTCTTGGGACGGTTCTCTCCATCTGATTGGTCGAGGGTTCGACCTCGATGTACATACATAATAAGGCAAGGTCAATCGGCAGTCTGGCCGATTCTGTGTGTAACATCCTGTGATAGCATGTTCGAAACATGACGAAATCGTATTTCAAAAGCAAACAAATCGGAATCCGCCATTTCACAATGTGAACTGAATATTCGTGCACCATGTCATCGGCTTGAGAATTGTACAATGTGTTTGTTGATCGGTGCAAATAAGTAGTGGCACTTTCACTAGACCTGGTCTCAGTAGTCAGCCGAGCTCAGTAGCTCGGCTTACTACCGAGACCTTCCAGGTCTACACTTTGACTGGAGACTGACAGTATCGCGGGTTGACAAGTCTTTCACACGGCCAGAAGGAATCCCTACTGTTTCTTCCAGAAATACTTAATTCCCAGAAAATCTGCCACCACACTTTGAAAATATAACCCAAGTCGCTGGTCGGTTCAAACTTTATCCTTTGCTAATGCGTCAGATGCCACGTGTGTTAACTGTTGCTGACATTTGAGTCCAGTTAACCCTTTAACCGCCAAATTATTCAATCTGAATTTTCACCCACTTGAAGTTGTGTCTCGCTGACGCGATCCACAACTTCAAGTGAGTGAAAATTATGTCGATTTGACAAAATGTAGGTCAACTGTTTTCAAATATTGCTGATTAAAGTCACATTTTATCTGTAACATGTTTAAAAGGTGGTACCTAATGTGCTAATAAAAAGTGAAAACCCGAATATATGCGGCACCGGCGGTTAAAGGGTTAATAGTTGGTGATCTCCCCTTTCCCTAAACTACCGTTCGAAGCGTGGATATCGTGCAGAGAGCTCGTGGTCGAGTAACCCGCATTGCTGTATCCTGGATTGCTGATGTCTTCTCGACTTCGTCGTGTGTCGATGGTGTCATTACTGTAATTAGTGGTGGTTTCGTCTTTTAGTGTGTCTATCCAGGACTGCTTATCATCGCCTGGCACAGCACCAGAAGGGCTGAAGCTCGGGGAGGTCATGGCCATGTTAACACGCGCGTGCTCCTTCTCGTCTTCTCTCTCCTTCTTCTGCCGAGCCAGGAATATGAGCAGCAGTATTACGAAGATGATGATGAGTATGGTAAGAATGATGAGCCAGATGAAGAGGCCCAACACAAGAGGTATGTTACCAAACATATCTTCTTCTTCTGCCACGACAGGCTGCGCTGAGGGGTCTACTGTACCCGAAGGACCTTGAGGTCCAACAGCACCTTCAGGTCCAACGGCACCAGCATCACCTTTGAGCCCTTGTAAGCCATCAGTGCCGTTGTATCCAGACGACCCACGTTCTCCTTTTGGACCTTGTGGTCCAGTAAATCCAGTAACTCCAGTTGCTCCATCTTCACCCATTTCTCCTTTATCCCCCTTTTCGCCAGTGTCCCCCTTTTCCCCCTGTGGTCCAGTCATTCCTGTGTCATTTCCAGGCACTCCTGGGGCTCCTACATCTCCTTTTTCACCATTCACTCCCCGGTCACCTGTAAGACCTGGTGGTCCGATCTCACCTTGAGGACCTGTCGCCCCTGCAGGACCTGTAGGACCTGACACCTCAACAGGAGGGTTAGTAGGTGCGATGACGTGTTCAGGAACGGGCAGGTCTAACGGACAATTAGGAAAATCAGGAATAGAGCCGTTCTCGTCTTCGTAAATCGTTAAATTGGTATCCATATACGCGGCTACTGAGAAAACGTTGGGGAATCTTAGGGCGTCAAATTCCACAGTTTGACCTACTTTGAGTTCCACTGTTGGCTTATCTCGGGATGAGTAATACAAGGAGTTAATACGTGATGAATCAAATGTGTAGACCACCGAGCTGGGAGCTACTTCTACATACACACCGATACGATCGTTCTGCTGTACCTTGATGCAATACTGGTCAAATTTGGCTCCAATGTAGACCTGTGAAATAGAAGAAAAGAGAAGAATAATTAGTTCAATATGTGTATTAACAATTTGGTTGTGAATCAGTAGGCCTATGATTTAAATTCACACATGTTCACAATACCGTGCAATCATTTCGCTTTCCTTTTGTTCAGGTGTCATTTTAGTATTCAGATATATTATAGATTATCTTATCTTTCCTTCATTTCTATTAGATGGGGAAATGACAGAAAATGTATATTATTAGTTTTATAAATTTTAAGATTCTTAGTGGGAAAGTCCACAACTCTTGAGCACATCATTGAAACAAGGTTGGTTCAACGCTGCGATATAGAAAAAGGCCTAGATTTGGGACTGAGCGCATAATGTTACAAATATATTTGCATATTATTATAGAACTGGTGCAAAAATTTATCAGGTATCCCACGATAGTAGTGATGCTATCTCAGAAGCAGCACTCAAGTATCGGCATATTACGTTAAAGGAATTTTTATGTTGTTTATTGGTGCGTAGGATTAAAATACATACACTGTAATAACACCGTAATAATTTTGTTTTTACAATTTAAAAAAGCTCAATCGTTTTTAAAAGCTATGGGATTGACAGACACACACCTGGGAAATGTATAGCTAGAGCGTTTTGTGAAACCCTCAATTATTACATACCCAGTCTGCAGGGTCTGTAGGCCTATCTTATAAAAAATCTGCTGAGGTTCATCTGATTGTCAGTCATACATGTATATATCAGTATATGGTATGGGATCAACAACATCTTATCTACATATCTATCATTATATTATCAAATAGTGAAGCGAAAATATGGTCTGTCATTTGTGACTATTAGCCAAAAATGGCTGTTTATTGAGAGATCCCAAGTTTTTACTTGAGTATACTTGTATAAACTTTGTACAGGTTCTCTCAAAGTATACCACAGTGACAATAATTCATACCAGAATAATATTTATATAAATGTAGTTGTCACAATTTAAAACATCATAGACTTTGTCCTTGTCACCGTACGTAATCAGGTAATGTTATAACATAGGGTAGCAGCTCGATATTGGTCCAATGCTGGTCAACCGTCTGCCACTATGGCCCAGTATTGACCTAATAAAGGGTCAGTGTGTAGTACTGGGATACTGTATAAACGGAGAATCTGACCCCTGATCCGCTCTGAAAAGCCAAAATGCACTAACTGCTTGCCCAAAGAGTAAGTAGTTAGCTACTGCATTTTGAAAGGCAGAATTGTGGCTCCTTTGTGCTCTGTCTAAAACTGGCTGGTGTTCAAGACTGCCTTGTCGGGCATTCTCAACTCAGAGCTGTATTCGTCAATCTTTATCACTTGGCCGCACCATGTGAGGTACCAACGGCCAACGCCCGGTACCAACCGCATGCATTCATCATGTGAGATACACACGTACCGACCACAGGCATTCATCATGTGAGGCACCCACGCCCGGTACTGACCACAGGCATTCGTCGGATGAGGTACCAACTCCCCGTACAAGCCACAGGCATACATCATGTGAGGCACCCACGCCCGGTACCAACCACAAATATTCATCATGTGAAGAAGCCACGCCCGGTACAAACCACAGGCATTCATCGTGTGATGTACCAACACCCGGTACCAACCACAGGCATTCATCATCTGAGGCACCCACGACCGGTACCAGCAACAAATATTCATCATGTGAGGTACTCACACCCGGTACCAACCACACATTTATATTCATGATGTGAGGCGCCCACGCCCTGTACCAACCACAAATATTTATCATGTGAGGAAGCCACGCCCGGTACCAACCACAGGCATTCATCATGTGAGGTACCAACACCCGGTACCAACCACAGACATTCATCATGCGGGGTACGCCCGATACCAGCCACAGGCATTCATTATGTGAGGTACCCACACCAGGTACCAACCTCAGGCATCCACCATGTGAGGCAGCCACGCCAGGCATCAACCACAGGCATCCACCATGTGAGGTAGCCACGCCAGGCATCAACCACAGGCATCCACCATGTGAGGTAGCCACGCCAGGCATCAACCACAGGCATTCATCATGTGAGGTAGCCACGTACCAACCACATGCATTCAATATGTTAGGCACTGACGCCCGGTACCAGCCACAGGCATTCATCATGTGAGGCACCCACGCCAGGTATTACCACATGCATTCATTATGTGAGGAAGCCACGCCCGGTACCAACCACAGGCATTCATGATGTGAGGTAGCCACGCGTAGTACAAACGACAGGCATACATCGTGTGAGGTACTCACGGCCGGTACCAAACTAACAGGCATTCATCATGTGAGGTAGCCACGCGTGGAACAAACCACAGGCATACATCGTTTGAGGTACTCACGGCTGGTACCAAACTAACAGGCATTCATCATGTGAGGTAGCCACGCGTGGTACAAACCACAGGCATACATCGTTTGAGGTACTCACGGCTGGTACCAACCACAGGCATTCTTTAGCGCTGACGTAGATATGTAATGTAACAGACTGTTAAAAAATCGCAAATTTAGTGACAAATCCAACACTGTTAAGTTTTATGTGACGGCAGTTTAAAACTCCTAGCGTACTCTCATTTATTTCATCATCCTCAGTTGGTTCCCCTACCCCAATTTAGTGTGTAGGCCTATGTAAGTTACATGATGTAGGCCTACACAAATATGGCTTAACCCTTTCACCACTGAAGCCCGTTTTTATGTGCTGAATGCTATGGCATTCAGCACATAAAGTGGTGAAAGGGTTAAAGCCCAATTAATTCAATCATTCAATACACATAGCCTTAGCAGTAGGAGTAGGCCTACTGAGCAACGTATTAACCTAATCTGATAATAGGCCTACTCACTCAACAACTTTTACTGACTATATATACGCTGTAATTATAAAAATATATAACCCATTTTTTGCAATCCTCAAAAGTTACAATGAGAGTGCTTGATTGTTGTTATAACGTGAAAGATGCAGGAGTAGTTGTAAGTTAATTAGCCACGCTTTGCAATCGTCAGTAGAATCGCATAGGTATAATTTTGATATTTTTCATAGGTTTCATCGAGGAGGTGTTTTCTGTAACTGTTCGCAACAAGAGTACTGTATGAACGAGCGTTTGTTGTGTACCTCGGGGGGCACAATAAAAATAATTCTTATTGTGATCAATGTTGGCTCATAGCCACTTTGTACCAGCATTGAACCAATGTGGGGCTAAGACCTATTTTGGACTGCGTGGTACCCGAGGCATTGTTGGCAGCAACTTCATTCGACATCGCAGTGGTCTCGATCGGGACAAAGTGCTCGGCGAATGAGGTCACAATGTTTTATTAGTTGCTGACAGATATTAGGCATATCATTTGAGACTTATTAAATTGAAGTCGCAACACAGATTTAATAAATTGTAGAAATTGGCTACAAAAGTGTTGTTTTTTTCAGCTACGCGTGCAATATCAAGCCTATGTCGGTCAGAATGCTACATATTATGGTCATCCTGTGTCCCCCCCCCCCCCCAATGAGTATCATATATCTGTATATGACACTCAAACTCTGGCTGGACGATATTCATGGTCTATAGATATGTCGTATTGCACCTATTTAGACGTAACTTATGGGATGTATTTCATGCATATTACCATTATATATATAGGCATGGAAAAACATTTCACAAGTTACGACTTATATGAACACTAAGTAGCTATATTTGAATATCTAGAAATAAATGCAATTGAGTTGACTGAAACCTGCGTCAATAATCACGTTCCAAATGTCTGAATGTATATGTAGAGAAAATCAAATTCTAAACTCAACAGGCGATGAACTAGTTTGAAGTCGACAAAGTATTGAAGGCATGTTAGTAAACCTGTCTTGGATGAGTCTTGCTATAAACATTTCTTGCAAGATGCCAATATAAATAAATTAGTTTTTTTTAAACGGACCACGAATTGACATCGCTGACTCAGCGCTTAACTTGTTAAATTGATGAGAACTTTTGCCTCCTGAGGCTGACGTCGTCATGTATCATTTTCTTCTCTACACTTGGCACCTCCGGGGCAATAGCTGTAATTTGTCGGCTTGCTCAACAAACACGTGTCGTTGGTAAACAGCTAAATAAAAGCTGGACCGACGATCTAAACGTTGCTGATACCTTAAGTTCAAAGTTTGGCAGAAATGTTGAGTTGTGCACAGCGTTCCCAATGATGTAGACCAAATATCGATTTAATGCTGGCCCATCGTCTTCGACGCTGACCAAGCATCGAATTAACATTGTGTTCACGTCTCGTGTTCGCATTGTTTATTTCAAAGAGGTTGTTCTTATTGTTGATATGCCCTACCCCCCCCCCCCCAGTGTACCTCGGGGTGCAGGCAATTAGACATTATCTGGTGTGTGAATCTCGTATTGCGCATGCTTTCCCCACTAACATAATATATCATATCAAGAGTAGAACGACAGAAGTTATTAAAAATGATCACTTGGAATTGATTTTATCTATTCAAATTGAATCAATACCTCTTTAGAACCACTCCTGATATATGCCTATACTCCTATTAGTTGAGTTGCTATGGTTCATATGTCTCATTCCTTAAAACGACCCCTGCCATATGTTCCTTATATGGCTGAATGTTCGGCTCAAGTCTGGTATTCTACCCCCGACCAATCAAAGAGTGGCTCAGCCTGTCACATCACATGACGAGATTGGCCAATCACGGCCGTCATTCAGTTGTTTTTAAATTGGGGTGGAACAATACCATACTTGGTCTTAAAACCAACCCTGATGTATGTTCCTAATATGGTTGAGTTTTCTGTGGTTACGTGTCATATTCCTTAAAACCATCCCTGATATATAGGCTCCCAATATGGCTGAGTTTCCTATGTGATGTGTCTCATTCATTGCAACCACCCTTGACGTCTGTTCCAAATACAATGAGGACTCACTTTTCCACGGTTTATGTGTCTCCTTCGCTAGAACCTTGTAACCACCCCTGAGTCAGCAGCTGATGACTGAGTACTATGTGGTGGTTCACGTGACTTGAATATCGCTAATTCTCTACATAACATGCCAAGCAAAAGTGATAACGCCAACCAATTAGCACTTAAGGTAATGAGCTATAATTTATTAACCGTCCATATGTAGCTTACTGTTTGTATGTTCACTTTGCTTTTCTATATTTTCTTTTGAAAATGTTTGTTTGTTCAGAGCGGATGGGCATAATTACTACAAATGAATTATTTTTCTATCAAAAGCTGATGTGTGTGTCACACATTATGCTAAAATAGTTAAGTAGGTCTACTTTAGCACCAACTGAATGGCTTAGAGGTAAAGTGATCCAAGTCCGCATTTTCTCCTTTTCCAATAGAAGGCTTCAAAGGTAAAATTCAACTTTATTACGTTCATAATTAGAAGCACATGGGAAGTTTTGCATTGTTTTTTAATTTCCATTCCTACTGGCAGGTTTTTAGTTGTCGATGTCGTAAAACCCTTTTCTGGCGATTTTTATTTCATTTTATTTTCTAAATAAACTTTTGAAATTTAGAAAAATAAATTTATTTTTAAATGTCACAAACTAGTACAGAAACTGCCTAGGGTCTCATCATCTTGCTCCAGTGAAAAATTGGTAATGATTGGCATAGCACAAACTGATCCACATAAGGAGTGTTTAATAACATTTCAGACGCCATTTTCTGTATATCTCAGTGGTAAACTGTTCCAAGTCAAAATGTCCCTATATAAACTGATGGACTTGGATCACTTTACCATTGACAAAAAGTATCAATTTTAAAAGTGAAAAAATATATGTTGATTTTTTAATTTTTAATTTTTTGACGAATGGCTTAGATATTTTAGTATACTTTTTTCTATATATTTAATTTTTCCAAAATGACATAAACAGAAAAAAATCGAATTTTGGACTTGGATCACTTTACCTCTAAGCCATTCAACTTTTCTTTGTACATGCCTATATAATACTGGGGCGCTTGCTTAACACTGACGATATAATTATGTCCAGTTTACACAAAAGATGTGGAAACATCAATTAATATAACTTATGGCTAAGAAAAATTGATTTTAGCTCCAAGTTTGCTACTCGTCATCTCGTAGTAAATTATATCTGCCACTTCATTGAGTGTCAGATATAATTTACTAGGAGAGGACGAGTAATTTGCAGCCAAAATCGATCATCTTTTCTTCGGTTTCGGTTAACCTTTTCAAATTTACACCCACTTCAAACCACGAATTCTCGACTGGCAGTGGATGAAATTGACTTGAAGTGGGTGACAAATTAAAAAAGCCTTACATTTATAAAAATAAGTTCCATACACATTTTCATTTCTACAGGTGCATATAATTTGCTTCATTTTCAAGGAGGCAAAATATGGTTTTAGGGTTTACCCTTACGGCGCGGAGATCAACTTTAGACGTCACATTCTGACGTCTGTAGACGTACACCTCTAAAGTCGATCCCCGCACTGTAAGATTAAAAATATTTATAATGGCCGTAGACCCATAACATAGGAATTCAAATGAAGCGGATAGAGCTAACTAAGACATTTATGATGATTTCAAATTAAAAAGACGCCTTTGGTTTCCATTGATTGAACAACAATGTGTCAGCGTTTTAACCCTTTAACCGCCAAATTATTCAATTTGAATTTCCACCTACTTGAAGTTGTGTCCCGCTGACGCGATCCACAACTTCAAGTGAGCGAAAATTATTCAGATTTGACAAAATAGCGGTCAACTCTTTTAAAATCTTGCTGGTTGATGTCACATTTTATCTTTAACATATTTAAAATGTGGTACTTAATGTGCTAATAAAAAATGAAAACCCGAATATATGCGGCACCGGCGGTTAAAGGGTTAAGTGGTGAAATAAGAGACTAGTCTTACCACTTCGGCCGCGTTCCTCACTGACGGAATCACCCGAGTCTCCCCGACCAGGGTGACCATGCCCTCGTTGGCGGTGTCATTCGGTCGCCATACCTGGAATCTCATGGCGTTGTCGTTACGGTAGTACGCCCTGTACGCAAACAGTACGCCTGTCTTCAGCACGACGTCCTGTAGCAGTACTGCGTATCCGGAAATATCCACCCCGGCGTTAGAAGCCACGGCTGAGTTACCCGTCCTCACAACACGATCTACAACACAAGATGTATTTTACTCGTACTCGTAGTACAGACTTAGCAAGCACAAAAACATTTGTATAACATGTTGGACCAGCGTCGAAAACGTTGACCCGAGTTGTGTTTGCTGGGGAAATACTACCGTATGGTGCCCTAATTCAGTCATTGATGAAATATTGTGTATTCCTGTGTCAAAATGATGCCTTATTTCCTATAGTCGCAACGTTTTTAAACAAAAATACTAGGAAATAAATCTAACACAACAATCTCTTGTGATATAACTATATTATTTTCAAAATCAGAGCCATTTGAAAAATAATTTCGAGCTGTAACTAAATTAGGATCCCGGAGCTTAATTCATTTATAGTAAGTGTCTGAATATTTCTTAAGCATGTTTAGTAATATTCAAAAATGAGAGTTTTGCAGAGGCGACGTGGTTGTGAAAGGTCAAAGTCACTGTGAATGATTCAGAGATATGACCAAATTTGGTCACTTTACGGTATGTACATAATTATCATGGGACACATTATCATCCGACATTATCTAGGGCGGAATAAGTGAACCAGGCATCAGTGGATCCGGTATAGGCCTATGTCCAGTCAAGTGACATGAGTGGCGGGATTCGAACTCACAATTTCCTATCACAGAATCAGAAGCGCGAACTCTAACCACTGCACCACCACGAACGTAGTGTTATTTCTGTGGGTGGTTTTATCATGTGTTTATTCGCAGTTATATAATCAGTTTATAAAAGTTTAAATGCTTTCAATCTGTGAGACTCCCAGTAAGCACAACCCATTTGTATAGCATTTGTACGATGTTGGATCAACGTCTAAGACGTTGGGTCGACGTTGTACAAATGGTATACAAATGTTTTGTGTTTTCTGGGCTGATGCACAATATGACCTGATTTTACAAATGCGGATAATTCGCGGTCCATTGATGCTTCAATTTCAACATTACACTCTCAAACCGCTGAATATATTTTTGTATGGAGACCCAAGGAATTTTTCAATTTCAAATCATCATAAATGTCTTAGTTAGCGCTAGAAGGGCTAACCGGCGTTGGGTCAACGTCTGTTCTTTGCTGTGTACATCACAAAAATAATATGAAGGGGAATATCCAAACGGGAACAGTTGTAGGTTCAAAGTGCTCTCATCATCAACTATAAACTCGAATATCGTCACTTTAAGTTACAATATGTTTCTGATGAGCAGGCCTGTCTCCCCAACTCAGATTAACCTTTTAGTCATCAAGGTAAAGGTCCACTATGTACCAACTACCAGCATCAGGTTATGTTTATACCCAGGAAGCACCGCGCGTGTTATAGAGATAGTCCTGAGTATGTTTACAGCTATTCACCAGGTGGCGCTTATATAGCCGTGTCGTCCTCTACGAGGCCGTGGATTGCTGTATTTGTTTTTCTTGAAAAAATCAACGTTTTTCAACATGGCGGTTACTGGGGGTGATCTCGACCCCAAGGTTCGAAAAATGTCCATAACTTTTTAATGACTGTGCGAAAATGTGCTGAGCATGTGGACATGTAACTGAAATGTTACTGATTCTAAACAGAATATTTTCGACCAGATTATTCGTGGGCAACTCATAGATATGACCGTCCGAAGAAATGCTCCACGATTTTGTACGGGGTCAATCTGTGGCTGAAACCTGTTTCAGCTACTGGGGCTAAAGCTTATACTGACTGACAGTGAACCAGGGGCTCGTTTCCCCAAAAATGTTTTGTCTTAACTTTCAGTCATTTATCATTAAAAAGTTCAGATCATCCTAACTTTTTTTAATGATAAATGACTGAAAGATAGTGAAACGCTTAGCCACTCCCTTATCTTGATAAACTAATTTATTTGAATTTTCAACCACTTGAAGCTTCAAGGGCTGAAAACTACTCATTTTTTCTTATGATCTTTATGATTGTAAATGTTGATGTTTAGACACACATTTCATTCCCAAAAACAGTATCTAGTTGACAGATTAAAAATTAACAGATTAAAATTAACAGATTAAAAACGACAATAGCCGTGATCAGCAGGATAATGGTTCAGGGGATTGAAAAAATTATTATCCAACACCAAGAATTGTCGGGTAACCCCCTTTTGCATTTGCTGCATTCACCCCAAGTACATGCCTATTGTACTGCCTTGTAAAGGCAAATAGCAGTAACTGTTTACTTTAAACGTGAGCAGTTACTGCTGTTTGTCTTGCCCTGAATGGCCTACAAGTACCTGTGTGAAAATAGTTGATATTAGATGATGATAACAATCAGGTTTGCACTACGGGTCACACTTAATCTCTTCATCGGGTTCCTACCAATTATTCATTGTGTTCATCGAGAGCTTACCCCACAAACACAAAACATTGTATAACATTTGTACAATGTTGGACCAACGTCGAAGACGTTGGGCCGACGTTGTACAAATGTTATACAATTTTTTTGTGTTTGCGGGGTTGTGGAGCAAGCACGCGCGTACTTCAATCACGTTGTCAGGAAATTATACTCATGATCATGCTGATAATGAAAGAATAGCCCTGCAAATACATGTACGATAGATAGACACAATTCTGGGGTAATGCGGCCCAACAATAAACCAGCATTGTGTAGCTAATAAATGATTTAGATACTCAAGCTGTAACAAGCACTCGTGATAGTTTCCTCAAGGTTGTGCCACCGTTGTATAAGTTGGCCCACCATTGAGACAATCTTGGTTTCAACATGCATAATAGACAGACAGCTCTGACCTTGAGCCGATATTATATTATATGTATACACGATTAACGAATTTATGAAAACAGATCGCGTTGTACATTACATAAGCTACTGCGTTCTCCTAGTTATTATAATGCATTATTTTTTTAAGATTCACGTAGCTAATATATACAGTACAATGTTTAGAAAATAAAAATTACATATTTCTAATATATTATATTATTTTGTCAGATTGAGAATTGTCAAACTTGAATGCTTTTATTAATGTCATGTATCTCGACAAAAATTGATGAATAATAATTATTGTAAAATTCAGGGTCTAAATTAATTTTTAAATCACTATTAGCTCACAATACATGATTTTATATTGATATACAGTGAGCTTAGGATTATAAATTTTATCATGAACAAATTATTTTTGTAAATATTGTTCGTTCAAAAAAAAACACTAGGAAACATCTAGTTCTAATATTTAAAATACAGCAGAGACCAAGACTTGAAAAGTGATTTTCATTCGCGCCGGGCGGTGAGTCGCTGCGGCGGCTCATCGTACGGCGCGAATGAAAATTGCATATTATCCCTGTACCGTTTAGGTTGATAGGGTGTTAAGTATTTCATGTGGCATTCCTGCTCACTGGAGTATGGCGGATCTGGTTGTTGCAACCCAGCAAACACGATACATTGTCCCATTGTTGGTTGAATGTTGGGCCAGCGTCGTAGACGGTAGACCAACATTGAACCAGCAGTGGGACAATGTTTCGAATTTGCTGGGAATGGCCGCCTGACTGGGTGTGAACAACACAGGCTCATCCTTGCTCATTGAGCCCTGATCAAATGCTCAATCATTTTCACTCACCTGCTCGCCAGCTTGCTCATAGAGACTCTTAATTTGACCTTGACCCTAAAGTTCTGCTAAAGGATTTAAGTATATTTGCAGCTATTCATATTTCGGCCCAGTGTTAACTGTATAATCTCACAGCAAACACGAGACGTTCACCCAATGTTGGTACAATATTGGCCCATCGTCTACGACGCTGGCCCAACATTGTACCAACATTGGGTGAACGCCTCGTCTTTGCTGGGGAGGTTGATGTGTAGCCAAAATACATATAGGTGTCAATGTGTGTATCGTATTACACAAAAGTTACATGTAGCAGTAAAAGGTGTGAACCATTAGTATATAGTGAACACAAACACTTTCTGAGAGAAATCGTCATAGTTATATGCCACTATATCAATGTATATAATACAGATACAAGGACGATATTAACCCTTTAAACCCCCACGATTCATCAAAACATCATTTCGCAAATCTGAAGAATGATACAATTTTCTAAAACTTGATGGTTTTAGAATGAGAATATTAGCGAAACCGTTGTAATAGTAACACTATTTTTCTTTCATTTGCCAACTTCAAATTATCTTTATCCACTACAAGTCGATAATTGCGACAGCAATTCGCGGCTGGTAGTGAAATATAATTAGCTAACTAGAATGCTATAAACTTGTAAATATCCGCTAAAGAAAGTGGATTGTTCCTTGGCTAGAAATACACCTCTGGTAAAAGTGTCATGCAAATCCGTGCAAGCCGGATCGTAATCCGGATTCTGGATATTGATCGTGATCAATGGCTTGATCCTTTGCCTTAGACGAACAAACAAACAAACAAACAAACAAACAAACAAACAAACAAACAAACAAACAAACAAACAAACAAACAAACAAACAAACAAACAAACAAACAAACAAACAAACAAACAAACAAACAAACAAACAAACAAACAAACAAACAAACAAACAAACAAACAAACAAACAAACAAACATAACCCTCTAGCCATGTCTAGCTGGCGTAAGCTAAAAATATAGCAATTTTTCGTCCTACAAATACACTTTAAAACGTGCCTCATGGTGATTGCCATGATCGGTGTCAATGGCTCATTCACAGAAAACACGAGACATCGGCCCAAGGTTGGTTCAATGTAGGGCCACCGTCTTTGCCGCTGGCCCAGCATAAAACCAGCAGTGGATGACAATGTTGCGCGTGTCGGGTTTTTACCAGATAATAATGCATGTATGTTCCAAACAATAGCTAGGATGCAAACCAAACGTGGACTTATGCCCAGATAGTATTAAGTCTAATTTTAAGAGATAATGTGTTATACGCATAATAGTGTTCCTACCAGGAAGTAACATTTGGCATCAATATTATAGCATAATACACAATTAACAACTTACAAAATGATAGGAGCTATTATTAATTGGACGTGCGGAACATTTTTTATTTTCTGCTTACTACTTTGTGGTTAGATATCGTTTTCAATATTTTTATTATTTTTTTCGACCTAGAAAGTCGTAAGGAATCATTTAGGCAGATTCTATGTCACTGTAAATAATAAAATTGCATTATTATATTTAAGGCTATTTCCGCAATCAATATATAGGATACAGAGAACGGTATTTGCAAAATACTATAAACATGCATATGAACTGCCGGCTCGTAAGCATCCATATGAGAAATTATATGCATTCGCTTATTTAATTTTTCAGAATTAAACCTAAATGGATAGCGGCTTGCCTTTCAGGTATGTGTGATGTGGTATACATGGGGAGAAATCAAAGACACAAGGGAAATACAGGGAGAAAATGCATGCACTTGAATCGTGGTAATAACAGTAGTTATTCTGACCGCTATATTATCTCTGGGAAAACAGCGTGATCACTTTTCACGCTTTTATCTTGCCAGGTAAATGGTGTGTACATGTATGTACAGAGCGCAAATCATACGCAATCTAGTCGGCCGCGGGCGATAATTTGGGATCAGCGGAGTAGAACGCTTTTGTCCACACTTACATCTTCGTCTGGAATGCTCGTAATTACTGTTAACTTGGCAACGCACCTTGTCTGACCCAAATCTAACCTCGTCTCTATCAACTATCTGATCACAGCGATATATTCTATATTTTTCTGCACTTCAGATCTAACATATACCCAAAGAGGTTACACATGTATATATAACCTCCTTGATATACCTTAACCTATACAATAAGGACAAAAATACCTCCATACTTTTATTTTAAGACTGGTAGCCTACTCTTCACGTAGCAGAACATAATGGAAATGCTTACGTAACAGAACAGAGATAACAGAACACCATTCTATCATAATCAGGGGAAAACTATGGATCGTATCCGGCTTCAGTTCACATATTGCGTGCACAACGCCCCCCCCCCCTTCACTATTACAGCCCTATGCTTTTTCCTTTCATCATTGTAACCCTACGTTTGATTCATCTCACTGTTGTAGCCATTTGTTTGTTCCTTCTCTCCATTATAAAACCTATTTTTGTTTCCTCTGATCATTATAACCCTAGGTTTGTTTCATCTCACTATTATAGCACTATGCTTATTTCCTTTCACCATTATAGCCCAATGTCTGTTTCTTTTCTCCATTATAGCCGTATGTTTGTTTCCTCTCATCATAATAGTCCTACGTTGGTTTCCTCCCACCATTATAGCCGTACGTTTGTTTCCTCTCACTTTTATAGCCCCGTGTCTTTTTCCTCTCATAATAGTAATCCTACACGTGTTTCCTCTGACCACTATAGCCCTATGTTTGTTTCCTTTGACCATTATAGCCTTATGTTTGTTTTCTCTGACCACCATAGCCCTCTATTTGTTTCCTCTCACCACTATAATTGATGTTTTTTCTCTCTCACCATTATAGAGTTATGTTTGTTTCCTCTCATCATTATATCCCCATGTTTGTTTCTTCTCATCATTATAGCCCTAGGTTTGTTTTCTCTAATCATTATAGCCCTATGTTTGTTTTCTCTCATCATTAGAGCCCTATGGTTTTTTCCCTTCATCATTATAGCCCCATGTTTGTTTCCTGACACTATTAAAGCCCTATATTTGTTTTCCTCTCACCATTGTTGCCCTATGGCTGTTTCCTCTCATCAATATAGCCCTATATTTATTTCCTATCGCCATTATAGCCTATGTTTCTTCCCTCTCACTTTTCTAATGCCATGTATGTTTTCTCAACAGCATAGACTTCTGTTTGCTCCCTGACACCATTAAAGCCCTATATGTGTTTCCTCTGACCATTGTATCCATATGTTTCTTTCCTCTCATCATTATAGCTCTGTGTGTGTTACCTCTCACCATTATAGCCGAGCGTTTGCTTCCCCGCATCATTATAGCCTATGTCTGTTTTCTCTTATCATTATAGCTCTATGTTTTATTCCTCTCCTTACGGATATTTTCGCTCATCATTGTAGCCTTACGTTCATTTCCTTTCACCATTATAGTCCTACTTTTGTTTCATCTCATCATCATAGCCATATGTTTGTTTCATTTCACCATTATAGCCCCATGGTTTTTTCCTCTCATCATTTAGCCCTACACGTGTTTCATTTCACCATTATAGCCCTATGTTTGTTCCCTCCCCCCCATTGTAGCCCTACATTTTTTTTCACCATCGTAGCCCTATCTGTTTGTTGATCTCGCCATTATAGCCATACGTTTATCTCCTCTCACAATTATACAGAATAATAACATTCAATGCTGCAAGGGGATACATAATTTTCAAAACTTTCTCACTATTTTAATTGTAAAACAATTAAAATCGTGACGAGATGACGAGTGATGTATTTTTATAGATACAGTATAATAGTCAGATTAATTCATCAACCAGGATTATTGAATTTCGCGGAATTCTCGGTCAATTGTCAATACATTTTCATGAAATTTTACACACACTATTTTCCATTCATGTCGTGACTAACCGAAACATTTTGCGAAGTTTTGATCACTGATAATTCTGGCCGACTTTTTCCTCATCTAAAGTCAATACCATCATGAACGTGGTGAATAAATGAGTCACCTTGGTATCAAAGAGTCGTATCTGCCGCTTTACAAACCTTTAATCATGTTAATATAAAGGTGACTTTAACATGCTTAACCCTTTAACCGCCGGTGCCGCATATATTCGGGTTTTCATTTTGTATCAGCACATTATAAAGTACGACATTTTAAATATGTTAAAGATAAAATGTGACATCAACCAGCAAGATTTGAAAATAGTTGACCTCCATTTTGTCAAATCTGAATAATTTTCAATCCCTTGAAGTTGTGGATCAGGCAGTATGATGATGTCACCACTGACAGACCAATGCAATATCATGTTTATAGCATTTTGAATTTATCGCGTTATCGAAACGGACGCAATAAAGTTACTGGATAGTAGTCTACAACATGTACAATAGGTGTGTTTTGCATAGGAAGAAATTCTCAAGTATTTTAGAAGTTAGACCATTAAATTTTTACATGTAATAACATTCTCAGACGAAGCTAATGGGTTTATAGAGGGCAACATTTTTATTTATTTACTACATGTCAAATGGTCTAACTCCTCAAATGCTTATCATAACTTTGCGAAACTTTCAGGGTAGTCACGACATAAATGGAACATAGTATGTGTCAAATTTAAAGAAAATTAGTTGAGAATGGACTGAGAAATCGGCAAAATTCATTCACCACGGTTAATGTGAATCCGATTATAGGCATGGGTTGATCGATTTATGCATTTTCCAGGGACCTGCAATTGAAGCGCTCCGACTAGATTCGAATCTGTCAGGGATAACGTCTTACCTCATACCATTCACCGCAGCCACCCCACAGTGAATGAAAATTACACAATTCAATAAAATACGCAAGTGTAATATATCAATTTCCCGATTTACATGGGTGGTTTCATTCTCCACATAATTTATTTTGTTATTGAAAATATGTCGGAGGACGACAGTTTGCGGGTCCCTAGCAGGGAAAGGTTTAAAGGCGAGGGGAGCAAAGCGCGACTTGACACCCCAATCACTCACTTTGGGGTTGAAAGCCCTGGAGCACAGTAAGCAACATAACACCCAGATCTCTCTCTCACAGTTACATCAGGTTAATCACGTGCCGCCATCTGATATCTCGGCTGTCGATCAGCATCCTGTTGTGAAATGAAATGAAAGGGGTTTAGGCCACCGTTGTACACAAATAGACTAAACTGGGTCAATAGAACCACCTGCGGATGGTGAGATGGATGAGATAAGACTGCCACAGGATTCAAAATTTGAGCCCTGGAGGTCTGAGTCCGAGCACGCCACATCTCGGTCACTGAAGTACCTCACAATATTGAATCATTACGAGTGAGCGGAGAAGAAACATTTTGTTTCTTGGAATTTGAAAGGCCAGAGGGGGGCTTGAACCCGCAATCCGACTTTCCAGGCAGCTTTAACCACTGCACCAGGGTCCACTCCTGTTGCGACTGTCAAAATGCTGCTATTTTCGAAAAACGTTTCCAAAATTTCGAAAATATCGTTTCGTTGTTTAAAACCTTTCAATAAACAAAATGCGTTCTATTAATCATTTTCTCGTTCAGTCAATCACTCACTCACTCACTCACTCACTCACTCACTCACTCACTCACTCACTCACTCACTCACTCACTCACTCACTCACTCACTCACTCACTCACTCACTCACTCACTCACTCACTCACTCACTCACTCACTCACTCACTCACTCACTCACTCACTCACTCACTCACTCACTCACTCACTCACTCACTCACTCACTCACTCACTCACTCACTCACTCACTCACTCACTCACTCACTCACTCACTCACTCACTCACTCACTCACTCACTCACTCACTCACTCACTCACTCACTCACTCACTCACTCACTCACTCACTCACTCACTCACTCACTCACTCACTCACTCACTCACTCACTCACTCACTCACTCACTCACTCACTCACTCACTCACTCACTCACTCACTCACTCACTCACTCACTCACTCACTCACTCACTCACTCACTCACTCACTCACTCACTCACTCACTCACTCACTCACTCACTCACTCACTCACTCACTCACTCACTCACTCACTCACTCACTCACTCACTCACTCACTCACTCACTCACTCACTCACTCACTCACTCACTCACTCATCACTCACTCACTCACTCACTCACTCACTCACTCACTCACTCACTCACTCACTCACTCACTCACTCACTCACTCACTCACTCACTCACTCACTTTCTGAATTTGGCACAAAGAGAACGGTGTCATCTCTTACAGTGATTCCAACGTGGTGACGTAGTTGTCTCAGTAGCTTTTCGAATGACATTTTTGACTGTTTACTCATACCACAAGAAACAACATTGTTATGTAAACCACATTATGATATAAAGCATCTGACAAACCACACAATGACAGACTGGCTTTGTCTCGGTGGTTCCATCACCAACATACAGTAACCCAACTCATAATTTAAAGTTGAGATGTGATATTATGACGCATAAAATCCCGGAGACGGGGATACAGTGTTACATCTAAGGCTAATACAGTGTTAATGCTATCATAGCGTTAATCTTTATTAACTCTATGATTCTATTGAGAAAGAACATCAATAAGAAGACGTAGAAGGAGGAGGAGGAGGTGAAGTAAAATAAACTATGACCTCTAACGACCATATTCGTACGCAAAAAGCACAAGAATGTGGACCAGCCCAGTGTATTCTAATCCGCTTTGATGAATGAATGTCCTAGCTACGTTGATCTAATGTAGGTTTAATGTTGGTCCACCGTCTGCGACACCGGACCAACATTACCCCCCATCGGTTCAACGTCTGGTGTTTGCTTTGGTATTTTGTGTACCAGCTTTCAATGGTGGGTCTTTTATAATGTCACATTTACTGAGCCTTTCCGCGGGGCCACATGCATGACTACTTTACTACAATACCTCAGTTGTGATCAGAACCATACAACCAAGATTAAACCCACTACAGCTGTGCTGGTGGGATGATCTATACAATGAACTCTCGACATTTATCAAGAATCTGAAAGGTGTCAAACCAGCTGAAGCACTGAGTAAGATTAAAATATGTCATCCAAGTTGTTGAGTTAAAGGTGATCTATCACCCCTTATATGGTATGAATAATTATGTCCTTATATGGGGTGATTGGCGATCATGTGACCCTCTCAGAGGGTCACATGATATCCGATCACCCCATATAAGGAAACACTTGTGCCCCATCTTGTGGCAACTTTGATTTATTTGTCAAAAAATTATTCATACTATATAAGGGGTGATAGATCACCTTTAATATGACAATAGAACGTCTGAAGTACACTTGGTACTCACTTCAGGACGCTGAACTTGTGCTGGTTTGAGTTTAACCCTTTAACCGCCCGTGTCGCATATATTCGGGTTTCATTTTTTATAGCACATTGAGTACCACATTTTAAACATGTGACAAAGATAAAATGTGACATCAATCAGCAATATTTGAAAACAGTTCACCTCCATTTTGCCAAATCTGAATATTTTTCACTCACTTCAAGTTGTGGATCGCGTCAGCGAGACACAACTTCAAGTGGGTGAAAATTCAAATTGAATAATTTGGCGGTTGAAGGGTTAATGCGGATCAAGGTCACTGAAAACCAACAATAAACAAAAACAGCCGCAACGTCGCGTGTTTCTTGATAAATTTATTGATGAAGAAATATCAATTTCAGTTGCGCAGTTCGTATCTCAAAGTTACATTTTCAATAAAAAGAACGCTTCATAGCAAATATGTGGAAATGAAAGACATGGTAAAGAAGAGACAACTGGCTAAATACATGTGCCACTGTAGTACGTACATGTATATGGGCTAACATAGTGTACAGCAAAGCAAGCGGTAAAGTCGGTTTTAAAATTAAACTGAAACTCTAGATGCAGCAAGGGCAAATACATAATTCAGACCCAGAACCCTGGGGAGGCTGAAGTGAAACAACCAAAACAAGGCATTGGCCCAGTGTTAGTTCAATATTGGGCCAGCGTCGTAGACGGTGGGTCAACATTGAACCAACACTGGGTCTATGTTTTGTGTTTGCTGGTCTTGTGTACGCAGTCGTTGGGGGGAGGGGTCTTCTATTTAAACATGACATATATTTTGACGATGAATGCCAAGTAAAATCAAGCAAAAATAGATTATCTGAATCATCAGCTTTCGGAATCTGAATTATGAGATTATATAAATCAAGCGATGACTTGAAAATAAACCATAATTCGCAATTTAAAGCTATGCAGTTTAGATTATTACCAAACTAGAATAATCAACCCTTAGAGTGCGGGGATCGTCTATAGTAGTCAAAATCTGACGTCTGTAGACGTCAGATTCTGACGACTAAAATCGATCCCCGCACTGTAAGAATCAACATATTTCTAATGGCCGGAAACCCATAACAGATGAATCAGAAAGAGCTAACTAAGACATTTATGAAGATTTCAAATTGAAAAAACCTTTGGTTGCGCTGTTTTTTTTACAATTTAATTCAGCGCCTTAAGGGCTAAGCATCAATAATGAAGTTGATGCACTTCACGTTTAATTTAATCTTCTTTAACATTTCCCATCATTACCGCTAACTTTTTGATCAAATTTTAAAGGTAAAATTCACAAATGGGAGCCGATAAATTATATCACTCTTTGACACTACACACAGCTAGGATTAAAACCTCTTAGGGGGCCACCATTAGATTCCCAGGGGGGGGGGGGGGCAGGAGTATTTGTCGCGGGCAAATTATTTATTTCAACCGGGCTCCGCGGCGCGCTGAAAATTTCACATTTTGTTACATGTTTATATGGAACAGTTCTTGAAGTAAATTATTTATTTCACGTCCGAAATTATTTATTTCAAAAATACTCCTGCCCCCCTCCCCCCTGGGAATCTAATGGTGGCCCCCTAAGAGGTTTTAATCTTAACTGTGTGTAGTGTCAAAGAGTGATATAATTTATCGGCTCCCATTTGTGAATTTTAACTTTAAATTTGATGACTCCATGCAGATAAGGAAGTGACCATCGACAGTTCTTCTGAGCACGTCATCAATGCTTAAAGCATTGACAATACACACTCCAAAAAATTAAATATGGCTGTCAAGATCTCCTGCTCTAAAATAGGCTGTGTGTGATCGTGATTTGCGGCGTATCTCTAGCAAAACTAATCTATCATGTCATTATCCAGGACTCTTCTGTCATTTTTAATCGCTTTGACGACGGTGATGACGGGTTTTCAGCGCTCACAAATTATGTGCTGCACCAATTGTCATCGCCACCAAGTCAAGAATCGCTGACGCGATTAATGACCTGGCGGAGATGACAATGGTTGAGGTATGCCTGCACTAATTAGCAAAATTACAGTGACGTGTGATGCTCTGAAGTCATTTTCACACTGCAGGTGTGGCGAATGTACAACAAATATAGCTAGGATGTAAAAAAATTGTTTCTGAGATGTTTAGATTGTTTTTAGAGGTACTATAAATGTATATAATAGCCAATCTTTAAGATTTGAGAATTTATGCCTGAATCCTAGATACTGGGTAATCTAGCGTTATGTTTGTATCCGACAGATACATGTACATGGAATAATCACAGTAGGATAGATTAAGAAGCACGAATATTGTCCAGAATCAGATATTGATTTGCAATTTTATGAATTAACAATTTTAGATGGTGAGATAAATGATCGCGAGTATGGCTTAGAATGGGTGCCCCTCAGTGACCTCCCCAGCAAACATGAGACGTTGAGCCAATGTTGGTTTAATGTTGGGCCAACGTCGTAGACGGTGGGCCAACATTTAACCAACATTGGCTCAACGTCACTTGTTTGCTGGGCTGGGCAATCTAATAAGCAGCAAACACCAGACATTCACCCAAGGTTGGTTCAATGCTGGACCAGCGTCGTAGACGGTGGACCAACATTGAACCAACCTTGGGTAAACTGCTAGGATAAGGAGTAAGTTATGTGTGGCGTAGACATTCCTTGTCACCACCTTGTTACGAAGGATGACTGAGCCGTCATTGAAAAAAGTGCCCTCAACTATAAATGATGACTTTCAGGTAGAATGTGCATGCCTAATCTATGAGAAATAACCTTGAAACCCCGCATGGATGAGTTCACCTTTCCATGGACAAAGCGAAGGTAGACTGACTTTAAACTTCAGAGTGTTTGTGTTACCAGACATCATAGAATAGATAATATTTTACTGTTGTCAGACATTTATAAAAGAGAATGATGGTGTTGTAGAAAGTAATTGTATTTAGCATTACGTGCTTAAGAAAAACATGCTCTACACAGTCCAACCTAAATATTGCGCTGCAGTTATTTAAAAAGTATGGCATTATCTTCTCCAGCTTCTGTCTGTAGTATAATTTTACAGACGCCGGGCGGGGGCCATGGTGCAGTGATTAAAGCTGCCTGCTTGAAAAGTCGGAAATCGCGGGCTCGAACCCCACTCCGGCTTTCAAGTTATTAAGAAACAAAATGCTTCTTCCCCGCTCACTAGTAAAGATGTATTATTATGGAGAGCCTCTGTGACCGAGAGGTAGCGTGCTCGGCCTCAGAACGCCAGGGCTCGAATTTCGAATCCTGTGTCTGGACGGCAGTGTCACCTCATTCATCTCACCATCCTCAAGAGGTTCTCCGGGCTCAGTTTAGCCTACATGTGCACAAAGGTGGTCTAAAACCATACTCATTTATTCACAGGCGCCAGTGCTCAGAGTATGACTCAACTGTTCAAATCCTATGCTCCTGAATTGTCAGATTATAGTGTCATGAATCCCCACTATATCCCAGCAAAGACCAATGTTGTATGAATGCTGGTCTACCGTCGTAGGGGGATCTTGTCTACTCTATCGCTCATATCATTAGCGTGCATGCACTTAGTGTTCGAATATAGGTGCATGTACTTATATTCAAGCATAAAAATAAATGTAAAATTCCGTTGAAAAAACTTAAAATCGTACTTGTTTGATTTATTTCAACCAAAAATTAATTAACATATTAATCACTGATTGTTACTTTGAAGTTAACTTGCGGGAGTGACTCCAAGTAATATTTATTGGTGTTGACACTACCTGAGCTGTCATATCAAACCCCATAGGCCGAAGCTATTCAGCTATCACACCCATGTACCATAGATTTGACGGCTTGAACTGTCGGCGCACATACGATATAAAAACAATTCTCCCCTATTACCTAACCGTTAAGAAATACAATAATTAATGTAGTTTATATTAACGATATTTAATTATTATGGACTTATGCCAGACATTGAAGGTTTGTATTAGACAATACATATCGATAGTATTGTCACCTGCAGTGTATGGCTGAGTTACACAGCGGTGCACGTAGTAGTTTTCGCATAGAAGGGCATGTACGTAGTATTCGAATATAAGTTGTTATTCGAATACTACGAGCATGCACCACGAGCATGCACTTCTATTAATTAATAAGTGTTATACTTATATAAATGAATATTTTGGAGCCATGCCTATAAAAATCGATTTTCACTCACATAAGTGCATGCACGTTGTTTATGCGCGGGGATACGGTAATTGGATCGGCAAAGGAGGCTTTTTTATGCATATCGCTTTACAAATTTTAATATAAATCATAATAGTAGTAAGTTCTTATAGAGGGCACACACAATGCTCTGCGCGCCTTGGTGTTTGATCTCATGCAAGAGGCAGCAGCTGCTGTAGCAAAGAGCAGCGCTCCACTAAGCAAAGAGCAACGCTCTACTGTCCAATGCGCCGCGTTACTCTCTAACGTTACCAGGTGGTTACATAGAGACCGACATATCGTCACCTGGTCACACCAAAAGCACAAATACGCTGGCCATACCACGATGATCCGGGGCACATCTCACTCAGAATCTTAAAATTAAGATTATCTTAATTTGTCTGATTTCCATTAGAAAAGTTAGAATTTATTTTAACTTTCCTAATTGAAATGAGAGGACGTTAATTTTAGGATTCTTAACCCTTTGACTTCCAGGCCGGAGTGCATGCCAGGATCCAGATATACTGGTGTAGGAGTTCTATTTTTCGTCATTTGAAGCTGGAATTGCTAACGCAATTTCCAGCTTCAAATGACGAAAAATACATAAATGTAGTATATATTTGACGAAAATTTGTGTCATTTTATAGTTACGTTCATTGACGAATGACGACGGAAATTTCCGTCATGTATGGTAGTGAAAAGGTTAATGGGATGGGTTCCGGATCGATAGTCTTTATCTTTCAGTAGTGGTTGTGACACCCAGTAATTTCATGAAGGCGTTATCACATTTTCCAAACTACTTATTAATTATAATGGTCAGTCCATACGGCACCTCAACAATATGTGTTTGTCTTCTCGTAACTTAATCCGCGATGATCTGATTTAACAAATTGGATCACAGGATCTGAGTGACATCGAATATTCCCTAGGACTGGTAGCCGTCTTAACCATGTTATATCATGTGCTATGTATGAGGTGGGTGTCCCTAGGACTTAAGTCTTAATTCCTTTACCGACTTACCCCTGATTAAATTACTCCCAGAAGCCGACTTCTTTTTAAGGAGGATCCCCGAGGTAGCCCCTGGGCACAATACAGGTCATAGCTATACGCATGCGCATATCGTGCAAATAAAAAATGCAAGAGAACATTGAGTTCATGTCACTGACCATTCTGGTTGGTGGTTTTCAACCACGCATGTAATGGAATATCTCCATTGCAATCAATCCATGTACAGATGTGGATTTTGCATAAATGCGAATTTGGTAAAGGAAGAGTTTTAATTAAAGAGGCAATGTCACTCCGTCCATATTTACAACCCAACCGGAGATTTTGATCCAGTGTTAGATTAATCTTGGCCCAGCGTCGTAGACGATGATCCAACGTTTATTTAACACTGGGTCAGTGCCTCGCATTTGCAGCCAGGGAGCGTTGAGTATTTGGAGTTTGTCACTCTGTAATTACCTGTAATTTCAAGTCATAAATCGCAATTAAAATTAATTATCGAAACAACTACGAAAACTATGCCAAAACTAAACATGGTGCGATAGGTGTGCCAATTTTCAGAGTCATCGCGATGTGGCTCATCATGTACTATTATGAGAGAAATACATGGATATGAATATCAATCACTGGGGGCCTGGATATTGTCACCATTATGTATCGGTATATACAGCATGTACAATATTTATACTCTTAAAATGGGTTCAGATCTGAATATAACTGTAGTGTATCACAAGTGATAGCAGCCTCTATAACATTAACCGTCTGCTTCCAATAGTTTATACTATAGATTTAACATGGCTGTCAACTTAGGCATGACAGGGTCTTCTATTACATATGTGACGCTTTTTCCACTTTTCAAAACCAACCGTGTATGAGCTGATCATGTGATCGTTGTTTACAAACATTTAACCTTTTCACTACCATACATGACGGAAATTTCCGTCGTCATTCGTCAATGAACGTAACCATAAAATGACACAAATTTTCGTCAAATATATACTACATTTATGTATTTTTCGTCATTTGAAGCTGGAAATTGCGTTAGCAATTCCAGCTTCAAATGACGAAAAATAGAACGCCTACACCAGTATATCTAGATCCTGGTATGCACCCCGGCCTGGAAGTCAAAGGGTTAAGAAATAGTGAGTATTCCCTATAAATTATGTCATCCAAACGTCTGCAAAACCCGGTTAAACAGTAATCTTCGTGCAAGGTTAGACCAGCTGATTATGTTCTCATCTATATTTAAACGTTTATACAGCGAATCGTATATTTTACAGACCAGTCGATTTATCTTAAGTAACCCTTAAAACGTTGATATATTTTTATATAAACCATAGAGACCCAAGGGTTTTTCTCAATTTGAAGTCATCTTAGTTCCCTCTTTCGATCCGCTTCATTTGATTACTTTTGTTATGGGTCCCCGGCCATTATATATATTTTTTATTTCTTTCGGTGCGGGAACCGACTTTAGACATCAGAATCTGACGTTTGTAGACGTCAGATTCTGACGTCTAAAGTCGGTCCCCCGCTGAAAGGGTTGAAGCATAGTGTACTATCACTATAGTACTTCCACTAGTGACAGTAATACATTTACACGTATATATTATAGGCACATATGTACATAAATCTAATGGACCCGCGGTTCCACTTAGATGGCGTGAACCGAGCAAGTGAACGTAGCTCGTTCTCGGTCTCCCATAACTCTCACAAATCACCCCTCCCTTCTAATCATAACATCGTATCGAGAGCGTCACCACTATTTTACAGCCGCGCTTCAATGCTTAAGAGAACCGTCAACAATTTCGATATCTCCCCCACATTGCAGTAGTGGTGGTCAATGTCACCTAAAATAAACGAGCTGATATTCCACCCCACAATGGCGGCAAGTTGAGACGACCAAGTGTTCAAGGTCGAGACTGAATGAATGATCATGGTATGACGCGCTCAGGCAGGGCGCATGACTGTTACAAAAACCTTCCCTCGTTGATGTCTGTATTTTAAATTACATGTGCATCCCTGGTGTAGTATGAAATTATCTGCATATTTACATAGATCAGTTTATTATTAGAAAATATTCATGAAACTCAACTATTTCAGGAAATGTAGGAAGATGAGTGAAGTCACCTGTAGTATCTAGAGGGTTAATGTACCACTTATAAATAACCGGTGGTAAACAAGACCTGGGCATTAGAAAGTCCATAAATATTCTCTTGTCTCACGGTTAGTTGACTTATAGCATGTGCTGTGGCAATTTTATTTTTGATTGAAGAATATATATTTCCATGGTGTTAATCAACTGGAAGGTACAGCACTTCTGAGATGGGTTCCATCCAATTTGGGCTTGCAGAGCAATGACAAGATTCTTCTAATATCATGAATATGGCCATGTAAACATCTACAATATATTAGGATATCATTTCAAATCCGACCAGCACCTTAATCATGTATGTTGTCTACAGGGAAGAAACATTAAGCGTTGGGTACAATGTCTTAATCATTACAGCATGGGGTTCGACTTTAGATGTCAGAATCTGACGTCTTTGGACGTCAGATTCTGATGTCTAATGTCAATCCCCGCGCTGAAAGATTAGAAATATTTATAATTGGCATTAACCCATAACAGAGGTATTTAAATGAAGCAGAAGGAGCTGACTAAGACATTTACGATGATTTTAAATTGAAAAGACCTTTGGTCTCCATGGGCTATACAAAAAAAATCAGCGCTTTAAGAGTTACCCCCCCCCCCCATACGTGAGATGTGAATCGCCACCGCAATTTCCACCTACCGCATTCCTCACCTAACATTAATTACCTTTTCAGTGCGGGGACCGGATTATATCAGAATTTGACGACTATAGAATTCACATTCTGACGGCTATAGTTGATCGCCGCAATGAAAGAGTAAAATATAGTAAAATAGGGCTCCATGGTTTATATAAAAATATTTCAGCGCTTTAAATGTAAAATGAAAGAATCAAATGCTATACAATATTATAGTAGGGTAATATTGGACATTAAACGTCCCCGTTTGGATGGGTTGCATCAATTTTTTATCGATTATTTTTTTACTGAAATAATTAAGCCCTATGACGCCTATGATTTCGTTGTTATGATTCTGTGTAGTTAAAGAGTTCAAATACCTGAAATAAACTTATTGTGTTGATGCCAGTAGAGAGAGGGTGTCCACGTGAGGTTCCCATTTACCCATCAACATGATTTATTTACTTTTGGGTCATCAATTGCCTGCAATGGAGAGGAGGATTTTTGTACCTAGTTCAAGATGCATTGACCTTGACATACCAACGATGGGACCACAAAAGGCTGCACTCGCAAAACAAGCACTCTATAAGTGGTTGAAGACATTAAAATAAGATTTTACTACATGTACCTTTGAACCACCCAAATGTTGCTGGCTAGATAGCGGTTTGTTGTCTTAAATTGACATCGAATGATTTAGTAAATTTAAATTCGGCCCATCAAACATTGGTGTATGCATTTTATAATTCTACATCAACTAATTTTTTCGAATATTTTGTTTGATCTGAATATATCTACGTATCCATTAAACAATATATATTATTAATATAAGGCTTTTGTCGATGATAAAACCACCTGAGAAATGTTGTTGAACAGCTCTGTAAACCAACCCTATAAACATTTTAAACAGTTACTTTCTAAAGCGCAAATCAGCCTAGCTCTGTAGAAGGAAGTTTTAGAGAATAATTACATGTCTCAGCATTCTTACTCAGTTAAGTGATACGACGCAATTTAATTTAACTGTAGATGGTCACGAATGCCTGCTCGGAGAAATGTGTGTCCCAGCGAACAGAAAACGTTCAACCAATGTTAACCAAACATTAAAACAACATTGTCTGAACGCTCGTGATGCTGGGTGGCTGTTGTGTATGAAAATGTAGTGACAGTCTATATTTAGAAAGCATTTAAAATCCTATGCATGCAATATAATCGGCTGATTTAATCGCGATATGAAGTTTGTCATGTACAGAGGGAAACGTGAAGAGCGCCATGTACACATTGAACATATTATTATAAACCTTAGCCTGCTTCAGGTTGCTAACATGTAGGCATACACGTATATATCGTCGCCTCGGAGCTAAAGGATCCTATCTGCCACTCTGACGAGTGTCAGATAGGATCCTTTAGCTCCGAGGCGACCGAGTTTAGACGTCTGTCTGACGAGTGTCAGATAGGATCCTTTAGCTCCGAGGCGACGATATGTTCACAATAATCATGATAATTCGCGCGAAAAAATGCCGTCTTGTCACGTCAAATTCATATAACAATAATATGGCAATGTACTAACAAATAAGATATTAACACTTTACTAATAGTATCGTAACAAAATACCATGATAAATACCAAAAAAAAACATATCAGCATGAGCATCCCATAGGTAGTCATAGGCCATATTAATATATCTATTGGCGGTGTTACCTACTATTGTTTAGACCAGACATCAGAAATAAAAAAAATCCGTTCTAGTTGTTTATTTCACAATAATAAAAAATTATAACAGATGGCTGTCTTTTCCTCTCAATAACGGGATGCCGTTTTGATGACCAATTATCGCTCAATTTTATTTGAGTTGGCGCATTCGTCTTGTGGATTAGTTGGTATTTGGTATCTTCGTT
Organism: Flabesymbios commensalis; assembly: GCA_964017125.1. Classification (NCBI taxonomy): domain Eukaryota; kingdom Metazoa; phylum Annelida; class Polychaeta; order Terebellida; family Flabelligeridae; genus Flabesymbios; species Flabesymbios commensalis. The sequence goes on along the minus strand of OZ024914.1, from coordinate 35,279,149 downwards.
AACTTTAGTTCAGAGTTGATTTTTAATGAGAAATAGTATTTACATTGATAAGTCAGCAGCACGCAAAAGTGTCACGATGATGATTTAAGAAATGAAAAATGAAATGAAATGAATCGGGCTTTAGGCCACCTTTGTGCACATATAGGCTAAACTGGGCCTGGAGAACCTCCTGAGGGTGGTGAGATGATTGAGATGACACTGTCCTCCAGACACAGGATTCGAAATTCGAGCCCTGGCGGTCTGAGGCCGAGCACGCTACCTCTCGGTCACGGAGGCTCCCCACAATACTGACGTTCACACGTGGATGGGGAAGAAACATTTTTGTTTCTTTCAAACCGCCGAGACCGGGAACCGAACCCCGAACTCTAATGATTTAAGAAGCGTTCATGCGCAGAGGATATCACGCTAGATAATTTATTTATAGCTACATTTTGCGGAAACGGATCACATTGGCTAGAATGTGCATCTTAAAATTTTGTGCTGAGGATATACTACTAGTTTGAACCTCAACCCTCTCTGCGCGGGGACCGAGTTTAGACGTCTGTCTGTAGACGTCATATTATGACGTCCAAAGTCGATATCCACGCTGGAAGAATTAAAATATTTATAATGGCCGTAGACTCATAACATAGGTGTTCAAATGAAGCGGAAAGAGCTAACTATGACACTCATAATGATTGAAAATTGAATAAACCCTTTTGGTCTCCATGGTTTACATAAAAATATTTCAGCGTAATGAGGGTTAATGCATTCAGTGTTTATCAGGGGTGTGGCCAAAGTTGTTTACAGTGAGTTTGAACTTTTTCTACATTAACCCTTTAACCGCCGGTGCCGCGTATACTTGGGTTTTCATTTTTTATTAGCACATTATGTACCACCTTTTAAACATGTTGAAGATAAAATGTGACATCAATCAGCTATATTTGAAAACAGCTGACCTCCATTTTGTCAAATCTGAATAATTTTCACTCACTTGAAGTTGTGGATCGCGCCAGCGAGACACAACTTCAAGTGAGTGAAAATTCAGATTGAATAATTTTGCGGGTAAAGGGTTAAACAGTCTGTTCAATATAGAAACGGCTCAAACTGAAGTGTAAATCTTATCTACATTATCAGTTCAAAAATCCACTGTGATCTCAGCGCGGGTCAAAAATACTGTATATTAGTGAATTATGGGGTCAACGCGGTTACAGGACCTTATTTGGGGAGGACGGTAGTATGGGTGGCCAATGGTCTCACATGTTTACAAATGCTCTACATAGAAGGCACTAAATTTATATACTATAATGTATATTTTCAGGTCAATGCCATCGCAATTTCATATTTGTCATAATTATTTATTATTTTATTGGATATTAATGAAGTATTAATCCATACATGTTAGTAATAAATGTATAATTTATTGTTCCTGTGCGTGTGTACACAGAGACAAGTGGACACGCTAGACTCGAACCATCGATCATTCTATGGACTAGACTGCTAAATTTACAAATTTACCCCAGTACGTCAGTACACCTGACAGTATCACGGCATATGTGTATAATAATGGGCTATTGAGATGTAACTATAATGTAGGACTGTTTCATTGCACGGTACAGACATAACAAGCCTCTATTACCGTTAGAAATGCCCCAGGACTGCTATATAGAGAAACTGCAGATTTGTCGGCTGTGTCCATACATCATACACGGTGGGGGCCCTGGTGCAGTGGGTAAAGATGCCCACCCTGGCCTTCAAGTTTCAAAGAAACAAAAATGCTTCTTCCCCGCTCACTCGTAAAAATTCAATATTTTGGGGAGCCCCCGTGACCGAGAAGTAGCGTACTCGGCTTTAGACTGCCAGGGGTTGAATTTCAAATCCTGTGTCTGGAAGGCAGTGTCATCTCATTCATTTCACCATCCTCAGGAGGTTCTCCTGGTCCAGTTTAGCCTATATATGCACAAAGGTGGCCTAAAGCCCGATTCATTTCATTTATTTTTCATTTCTTAAATCATCATCGTGACACTTATGCACAAAGGTGGCCTGAAACCCCATTGATTTCATTTCATTTCCAAGCATTATACTACATCTATGTCATTACAGAATTGATGCCCGTGCATTGCATCATTTAATAGTGTTGCCAAACTAGTGTTGCCAAATTTAAATATTTATCCTCATCTAAGCGGACATCGTTCATCAATGCATGCTTAGATGATGATAAATAAAATATGTTTTCCTTTATTTATGGAAATAAAATATATATCTGTCTGTCTGTACTATACTAGACGAAATGTTTCAACTAATATATTTCTAACTACACCACATAATGATATCAATTTCCTGAATTGTAGGGAGATGGATAATTTAATTTATTTATCTATCTATTCAAACATATTTATACACGGTAAAAACATTATTAGCCGTTGGCTATTTTGCATATGTGCCCTGTTATATAATTAACTTACAGATGTGTTATTGCTGCCACATTTTGATTTTTTTTCATCGACTCTTTTTATTCGCTGCCTGGTTACAGTCACGGATACTTATAATTTAGATACTATACGGATACTTTGTAATTTAGAAATAAATCATCAAAATAAGTTTGTCATTGCGCCAAGCTCTGCAGAACTGATTGAATTATTCCATTTTTAAATTAACTACGCAGTCCTGTCATATGCGTACGAAGTTAAAGGTGACCCATCACCCCTTATATAGTATGAATAATTATGTCCTTATATGGGGTGATTGACTATCATGTGACCCTCTGAGAGGGTCACATGATAGCCAATCACCCCATATATGGGGTGATTGGCTATCATGTGACTATCACATGATAGCCAGTCACCCCATATAAGGATACACTTGTGCCCCATTTTGTGGCAACTTTAATTTATTTGTCACAAAATTATTCATACTATATAAAGGGTGATATACCACCTATAAAGAAAACATCTCACCATGCTGAGCACAATTATTTTATGTATCATAGTGTGTAAACACACATAAAATATACAGAAAATGAAGGCGTATCTACATTAATAAGGAACATTTAGCAGCTAAACAGTTAATCTAGACATCTAAGTATAGTGTAATGACGATACTTAGTACTCTGTAAGAATAACACAACAACACTATTGTCCTTGTATATCACAAACAATTGTAGAACCTGTAGAACCTGTAAGTATTTCTTAATCTGGCACAGTACCTCTTCTATTTGGCTCTTTCACCGCCGCATGCGTATACGTTTCCTTAGCGTTGGTTCTATATTAGATAAGCAACGCAGAATATGACCCAGTATATCATGGTAATAGGTGAGCCAACATTACGATGACCAATTGTGCTGTAGAAAAAGGCCTATGGCATCGTTTTCTCTCATCGTGACCGTCGAAGATACATTCAACTCTATATACATTCGTGAAAACTATCCTGTTTTAAATAGACATTACAGCAATTACCAATAGCGAAAGCAAAAAAACATGATACAATTCTTGTATAATAATGAAATATGAATAATTTGCGATGTATACATGATTGCAATTCTGGCGAATTTTGTTGTTGTTTATACTTTATATTTGTCATAATTTATAGTTCACTAAGGCATTTGTGTTGAAGTAAATATGCCTAACATGTGAATAGCTACATGCATTATATCAGGGGCTCTATAATGGCCACGAATTTGACTAGTATTCAACAGTCGTTCGCGATGGCGTATATATTTTCAAAGTACGCTATTTCACTATATTAGTATATCACGTATGGCATAGTATTTATTCACACAGGTGCTTACATGAGGATTTAAAACTGTGATTTTGGACGTAGTTTCAGAGGTTCAATATTACAGTGCGAACCTTCAAGCTGGCCTAGTCAAGCTACATTTTCTACGCTACGATCACAAATTAAAAATTTCGACTAAATCTCTACAACACCGGATTGGAATATTCTGAATAACATTAGCCTTTTCAAAGTCTTTGGTGTGCACAAATTCCAGCTCGGGACAAAATATCTTCAATATATTCTTGGATTCATGAGCTATAGCCATACAGATAATAATAATCATAATCTCTGCAAACCGTACATTCCTTTTCATTGTCTAGTTATTTCGTAGATATTATACTTCTGATACCAGTCGGTGCATATTTTAGACTATTACACGTATCCGTGAACGCAATATATTGGCTTGGTTGTCAAATGTAATTCAATCAGTAGCCACTGATAACTTAATGTCTGTTTACTTTTCCAGTGTACATTGGGGGGGGGGGGAGGGTCACAAAATTCAGTCGTAAATTGACACGTCGTAATAACTGATATCAGGGGTGTGTATAACGGAATTTATAATAGACTGATTATTACCCATGCAATAGAGTTGTAACTGAACATCTAAAATTGGTTTGTTTACGTTTAATGGCACGTGAAATATTTTCTTGTTTATGCCATATGTCGTATATATCATGTGCTAATAGAGGGTGGAGCGAGGGTGATTTAATCGACGATCTCTGGCACAGGGTCTGGTTAATGATGGCCCAACGTCGTAGACGTTGCGCCATCATCAACCAAACTCAGTGCTTGTGGTGCTGGCAGTATAGGAACGCTGTCATTCGTGATAGAGACACAATGTTGTTTACCAGTTCTGGTCCACTGCGCCGGCCATCGACAATTTCAGGACATCTTAGTTGTGGAGCCACGGGCATAAAAGATATGATGAAAGCTGGTTACTGTGTGTTGTGTGCACCATGTGTACAGGCACACTATAAAATATGTCACTGTCAGTAATCAGGTCCAGTTTTCTCAACATAACTTAGCCCTTTGAACACTGGTGTCGACTACAGTGGCCATTCTGTGTTTTATTGGCAAATGTATTACCAGTTGTTAAAAGTAAAATGTGCTTTCAATTTTGAAACACTGATATATGCTGGGACTTGAATCTCACAAATAACACAAATTTTCAGTCACTTGAAGTTGTGGATCGCGGCAGCGAGACACAACTTCAAGTGACTGAAAATTTAAATTGAATGGCTAGGTGATCAAAGGGTTAACCATTAAAGCGCTGAAATATTTCTATATAAACCAAGAGACCAAATGTTTTTCCTCAATGTTAAATCATCATAGTCAGCTCTATTCGCTTCATTTGAATACCTATGTTATGGATCTACGGCCATTATAAAATAAAATGTATAATATATATGTTTTCTTTTTCAGTGCGGGGATCGGATTTTGACGTCTATATGCCTTTATTTTACCAGACAAAGCACAGCAGTCAAATAGTAATAAAAAATGATCAAATACAAAAATCGAATACACTATCACAGAACACTGTGTCTGCTTACTTGATCCCTTTACTTTGTCAATAAATGATTATCATGAGCTACTCAGTTCAATCATCATAATGATCCCTCATTGGTGTTGGTGCGAGCCAATCCTTATTATATGAACCGATTCGCTTCAACTTCAACAAGCTTGGATCCTCTTAATCATAAATTCAGCTCAAACAGGATATATATATATATATTCTGTGAAACGCAGTGACGTCACCGCAAACCATTTTGAATGGGAGCTCGGTGAAAAGAAAGTTATAAAAGACCCCCTCCCCCATACTTCATTATATTAGCCAGCTCGGTGACAACAATGGAGGTCGAGGCTATTGAGTTTCACAGAATATGCTACAGTTTATGTAGTAAACAGTTGTTCAAAATTATACAAGCACTAGATGCATCTTGGCGAGTCAGGTCAGACAGTCAGACCACAGGTCTGAGTTTACTTGTAGCAGACAACTTAATAGCTGAAGGTGACTAAAAGTCAGGTTATGTTACAAATTAGTTTACTACATGACATAGAGAAAGTACATTTTTAAGCAATTGACGTCTCCTACAATAAAAATGTATATGTCGTGCTGTGAAGAATACATCAATAAAAGCAGATACCAAGACCATATAGAATCACTGAAATCCCAGGTTGGAAGGGCTTGATGATGTTATTGTAAACAGTGTTTATGCTTGTACTTTACTAGTTCATGACTCAGTGACATTCCAGTCAACTGCCGGTTATCATAACATGCCCCCATCGCCAGGTGACAGTTTCGCAGAAATATATATCCCAATTCCGCCACCCCACTCTAGCTATAGGCATAGTAAATATGTCAGTTTTCAAACTGAAAGTCGGTGAAATAAAGATCTAGGTCTTTGTTAATAAATAATAGTTAAATAAGCAATTTGCATAACCATGTCGGATTTATTAACACTCAAATATACAAAACAAGTAAAGAAACAACGACCAAACGATTACATCAACAGATTATGGAAAACTAAAGAGTTTTTCTAGTTTGAATACCTCCATTTTCTGTTGTAGCGCTCTAATATTGTACAGTCAAAAGATTAAATGCCTTTAAAATAATTTGACATTTGAATCAATCAATTAGATTATTTCGATATATTTTATAATGTTTAATCAAATAATGAATAAATGTATAAAATAATTCCCGGTATTTGTGGGCTGAAACTTTCGCATACCTCTACATCCCACATGAAATATTTGTGCAAAGCAAACATGTCACACCGCAATCTTATAATTAAATTATAAATAAATAATAATTAAATGCCAACAATCGCTCGTGTCTATTATGCGCACAAGGCCACCATACAGCACGTGTCATGAATAATAATGTGTGCGGGGTTCAGAACATCATTGAAAAGATTAGTAACACTGTTTGCTCACCCGAGGCGCAAATAAAGCGGAATTGATAATCTCCAATCCAGGTGGATGTTGTCAAAATGATTGTTACAGTGCTGGACCAGCGTCGCTAACTTTGTTCCAGAAGTAAGTCAACCTTTATGTCAATATATCCACACTATAATATACCTTTCTATTTTCCACAACTACTTTCAGTTATAATACTTGACCCCGTCAACTTGGGCCGAATAATTTAACAATCGAGATCTTCAATGGTAGCAATCAAGAGGTTAAAAGGTTACCATACTCCAATTATCTTGATTATGTAATCATATTCTACCCGAAATTCCTTATTATTATCAATCAATTTCGGGTAGTACGCATAATTATTATACTTAAAATGCCACAACAGCCATATATATAAGTCTACAAGTACATGCCAGTGAGAAAAGGCAGGGTGGTTAGTAATCAGGGTAATGCAACTGGGAAAAACAAACAGTGGCATATAATAATTATCCAATTATGCACCAATGTATGTAATAACACTATTACAACCCAACACTGCCATGCGGTAGAAAATGAGTACTTTTGTTGTTATCTCAGCAACACGGGACGTTGGCCTTGTTCTGGTTTAATGTTGGGCCATTGTTGAAGACGGTTAACCCAACAACTGTTTTTCTGAGATTGGACTTCGCTGACATCCGCTTCGTAATAAGATTTTTTCCCTTATAAAACATAATCAAGACAAGAATCAGCAGGTATCTTTTGCGTCACTGTATACTGATTCAGTTGCTGATGAGAGGATTTTAAACCTACAACTGGATACTATACTTTTTTCTACAACGCTGGTTAACCCTTACAGCGCGTCAGAATCTGACGTCTATAGACGTCAGATTCAGACGTCTAAAGTCAATCACCACACTGAAAAAGTAAACTATTTATAATGGCCGTAGACCCATAACATAGGTATGCAAATGAAGCAGGAAGAGTCAACTAAGACATTTATGATGATTTCAAATTGAACATTTTCCTGTTTATATAACCATATTTTAACACTTTAAGGGTTAAAAAAAAACATGGAGACCGAAGGTTTTTTTTCAATTTGAAATCATCATAAATGTCTTAGTTAGGACTTTCCGGTTCATTTGAATACATGTGTTATGGGTCTGCGACCATTATTAATATGTTTACTCTCACAGTGCGGGGAGCGACTTTAGACGTCAGAATTTGCCGTCTACAGACGTCAAATGTGTGACTTTCCCCATTCAGTTCTCCCAGGTTGTCCTCAACTATATTAAAACACACCACTACATTATTTTCTTTGTTTGACCACGACATTTTAAGCCGAGAATGGAAAGTTATTGTTGACCCAGTAGGCTACAGACCAACTATCATGGTAGGCCTATGGTACTATAATCAGTCAGGTGTGACCGAGCTGTTGATTGTGAGGGATCCTCATTATGGTCGGATGTGTTTTAAGTCAGTTAAAACCCTCGGAGTTCTACATTATTAGCTGTGAAAAAGGCCTCGGCCTTCGGCCTCAACCTTTTTCACAGCTAAGAATGTAGAACTCCCCGGGCTTTATCCTATACATAAAAAGCAACAACGCTCAGTTACTCGGCTATTAAGTCACTTTTGAATCAAGGTCGTTCATGAGAGAGGGACGTGGCGCAATGGTTAAAGCGTAGCGCTTCGCAATTGCCGCTACCTGCCATGCGGTTTCAAACACCACCGGGCAGGTTTTCAGTGAGCTATTATAAAGTTTCTCTCCTCTCAACTTTGGGCCATTGTTTTGTTGTTCGTGTCCTTGGGCAAGGCACTTTACCCTCACATGCTTCGTTTGACTCGGGTGCAAATGAGTACCTGGAAATGTTGTACAGCGATGACATTCAATATAAATATCAATATGATAAATTCAATGCGCCGAAATGGCTGCAGGACTGTATGCTCACCGCGGAGTTGAAATGCAAAGTTTTCGGGTTTGATATCAGACTGTAAGCCTGTACATTTATTTTTACATTTTATACATAAAATCATATCACACATCATCTCCAGCATTTTATGTAGCCCTTCATGTAGTGATACATTATACAACAATGCTGCTAATCTCTCATTCGTGGGTTTAAACCCGGCTTGGTGCACATAGGCTATGCTTCTCCTCTCACAACGTTGGGACATCGTTGTTTTGGAGTCTTATCCTTAGGCAAAACACCTAATTTGTATATGTTTTACTTCACTCGGATGTAAATAAGTAGGACACAGATTTCAATATATGTCATATGATGCCAGGGGAGTTGCAATAAAGCATGCATATAAAAACAGGCTCAGTGACCAGTGTGTGAAGCGTACAGAGCCATGCATGTGTATGCGCTATATAAAAACCATTTTTTTATGTGTATCATAATAGTAAACACTAATAAATATATTAAATAGACTTCATACTATTGTGAATACCTCGATCGAATATTATGTGACAATGCGTCGCGTCTCTGAGCTTTGATACGCGTCAATTGAGGGTTTTTAGAAGTAATTTAATATTCTTATTTTATATCAATTGGCATGATTGTGTGGAATATAATATAGACGTGGGGGCTGACAGTCGTGAGAAGGGATGTAGGCATGTGACGCTACCCCAGCCAACACGAGACAATGAGCCGATGCTGGTGAAATCGGCATCGGCCAACGTGTCGTCTTAACTGAGAGAGGATAGTACCCAACAAACACGAAACGTTTAGCCAATGTTGGTACAGTGTTACTCCACCATCTACAATGCTGGCCCAACACTGTAGCAACATTGACTGAACGTCTCGTGATTGTTGGGTATGTTCAAATGAATCTGTGATAATAATATTATCAAAAGAAATCATATACTATTTCACATTGTACATGTATCATGACTGCGCGCAGGGCCGTATCCAGTCTAAGACAAAGGGGAGGTTACAGAACAGCCATCCAATGATAAGGTGATTCTGGAGGAGGTCCCCCAGGACATTTTGAAAAACAAGGCATATTGTAGATATGCAAGGGTTTTTACAACCCCCCCTCCTGGATAGGCCCTGTGCGTGGGCGATCACGTTAATGGCGGCGTCGTCGATACCTTGCCTCCCACTCAGACTGCTATACAGAGTGTTATACCTAAATTCTCCACTTACACCTGCCGTCTCTAATAATGATACAGCAGGCAGTCAGATTTTTCAGTTATATTCGCATGCTATTCGTACATGATCAGACATAACGGTTATAGGTAGGGCCAAGGGCCATCCACCACTGTGTAATTTCGCACAAATGTGCCCATCAACCCTTGGCGTACTGAATCAGAGTGCTAACTCTTATCCACATTAAGCCTTAAATCGCGGCAGCGATTCAGGGCTTGAAGTACAGATATCTGATCTGATTAAAATGTAGGCCTAGTGTAAAATCAAGTAACTTTTCTATATAAAAATGATATATGATTAAAAACGTAGATCGAGTTAAAACACCTCTCGCACTCAGAATGTTAACTGACCTCATTTCTGCCTCCCCTGTGGCGGCTCTATATGCAAATTAGGTGACGTTAAAGTGCCATCGGGGTGCCCGAATTCTCACCATCGGTGACGAGTTATGCACTTTTTACAAAAAGACTCTAATTATACTGTGCAGTACGTGTTTTGTGGTGTTTATGACGAAAACACTGACCCCGCGCATGCAAATCCCCCCCCCCCCAGCAAACACGAGACGTTGACCCGAGTTGGCTTAATGTTGGGCCGACGTCGTACTTACTCGGCCGTCTCTAATGTTCATTCCCGTCGTCCGCACCCCCATTTTAGTCTCAACACAGCCCTAAATTTCACGAATTATATTTTTCTATCTCTTTTTTCCACTAAATCTGACAGGGTCTTTTATTTACATTCAATGATCCTCTGGTCCAATGTAATAAAACCTGAATAAATTAATTTTTCCATCAACCATGTAACCGCTAAATTATTTACTTGGACTTTTCACTCACTTGATTCATAACTTTAGGTGAAAGAAAATTATTCAGATTTGCCAAAAGGGAGGTCAACTATTAGGAATTTTTGCTGTTGATGTCACGTTTTATCTTTAAAATGTTAAAAATCTGGACCGAACGGTGATAAAACGCCAAAAGTGCTAAGCATTTTTTCAGAAAATGTAACCTGTGAAAAGTATATGTAATTCCGAACACACTCGTTTCAGGCGAAGACACTAATTCTGCCATGCTATTTGCATGGCTTATTTATAGTCCTGTTATGGCATGCAGAATCATTTCACATATAATGTTATGGTAAACAACAATTGAATTACCCTTTAACCGCCAGTGCCACATATCTTCGGGTTTACATTTTTTATTAGCACAATAAGTACCAACTTTTAAACACGTTAAAGATGAAATGTGACATCAATCAGCAATAATTATTTGAAAACAATTGACCTCCATTTTGTCAAATCTGAATAATTTTCACTCACTTGAAGTTGTGGATCGCGTCAGAGAGACACAACTTCAAGTGGGTGAAAATTCAGATTGAATAATTTGGCGGCTAAAGGGTTAAACACATTTAATTCACATTTCTTGTTACATTTCAGAGTAGAAAGTGGTGCAACATAAATCAGACGTTGGCACAGTGATGTGTGACTTCCATTGTATTGTGTCAATCGGGATACAAATCAATCAAAAACCATAGAAATGAATGACATGCAAAAACTCAGGAATGTTAAAAAGTAGGTAACCAGGTAACTGCGCAGTTAACACAACATACAGGATGATGCCACAGGCGAAGGCAAACGACAGTAACTACTTATTTGCAAAAGTTATTGCGTTACTGCCGTTTGTCTTTTCATTGCGGTTTGGTTCTCTGTGGGCGAGTGAGTGGAAGGGGGGGGGGGAGTAGTATAAGCAGCACATTCATCAAACATATTTGGAATATTTTAATCTGACAATTATCCCAATGGCTACAGGTAATATAAAATAATGTGAGGTTCACTCTACAACGAAAACGTATTGAAAGTTACCTCCCTGATTCTCTGTCGTGGATACTATTATGACGAAGACCTTGTGATTTCTGTGATTAAAAAAATTGAACTTTTTAAATCGATTGTCTTACTTTTTTGCCTTACAAAGTCAAAATACAATCACTGCTTAGTTTACAACTTGTAATCTAAAACGTAGTAACTAAGTAGTTACTACGTTTGGCTCTACAGAGCAATGTATATACGTCGTATGAGAGCATCAACTAAATTACCAAGATGATTTGCTATGCTGTAATGGTGGCAAATGAGCCCGGGGTTTGCAATTATAATTTGCTCTATAATTACAGAAACAGCTACCCATTCACTCATTCATTTTATTCGCCATTCATGCATGTGACCATTTCGTCTGCTCATAACGGTCCGTTACTAATTATGCTGCAGATCAACAAGCAATGTTTTGCTCGTCTTCTTCCGCCCATTAACCCTTTAACCGCCGGTGCCGTCAATATTCGTTTTTTTCCGCCGGACCAACATCAAACCAATATTGTTATAACGTCTTGTATTTGATGGTAGTAGCCTACCCGTGAGAAAAAAAAAGAAAAATGCGCAATAAACTACATAAAAATAGAGGTATCTATAACACAGACATTTCCATAGTGGTTGCCTTCTTATCGCAAAAAAGGATCTTAGCGAACATAACAATCTGGCTGCACAAGTTACGATATATCGTAGGCTTCTGATTGGTCGAAATTGCCATCTCGACCAATCCGAAGCCTACTATATATCGTAAGTTGTACGAGGAGACGGGCTTAGGGCCCATATTGTCGTACAACTTACGATATATCGTAGGCTTGGTGAATTGTTGGAGGTTCTCAGACCAGACGGCAAGCACGAGACGTTGAACCAATTATGTGTAAGCACTGGGCCGACATCACATACGTTGGGCCATAATTAAAACAACATTGGTTCAACGTTTTATGTTTTCTGGGATAGACAGTCACGAGAATCAGACAAAAGGTTGGGACAATGTTTGGGCAACGTGGTGTTAGCCAACAGTTATGGCATTTCTCTGTTTAAGCTTCGATAACATTTGATTCTAAGAAAATTGAAAACGTCGATCCAACGTTGTTTTAAAGCTGTGCTATCGTCTGTGACACTAGCCCAACACTAAACTATAAACTTCTATAGCGCATATATTTTCAGCGGACCGAGCTCAGAGGAAGCTAGCCTGGTTCGCCGTATCTATGCACATGAACACTTTATTACCCTCGCTCCCGATTATATCGGGTTTTAATTTTTGTATTAGCACGTTCAATACTAGTTTTCGAACATGTTGAAGATAAAACGTGACATCAATCAACAAGATTGTTAACCTCTGTTTTGTCAAATCTGAATAATTTTCACTCACCCGAAGTTGTGGATCGCGTCAGCGAGACACAACTTCAAGTGGGTGAAATTAAAATTGAATTAATAATTTGGCGGTTGAGGGGTTGAGTGATCGTAACATATTATAATGTAAACATAACTTTCATCTGACAGAAAAGTAGTGCCAGCGTCAAAAAGGCTCAAATTCTGGATTTGATCCCTATCGTCACTGTACTTTTACGACCACTTAGGCCCACTCTATAATTACAGATTTTCACTTCAGTGCGCTATACAAACGTCAGCACATTTGCGCTATATACAGTTATATAGATTACTAGTTTGTGTAGACAGGGTACCATCACTGGCTTGGTCAAATGCAATAATTTCGTCCTACATTAAAACCCAGTATTGATGTCTCATTCATTTATGTCTATGTTTCCAGGGCACTTAATTATAATAAATTTGATAAAACAATTTAAGTATTTATTGTTTAAATTTTAAGCAGACAGCATGATATTACACTGATTAAGTTATTGAACGCGTGGACTAATTTAACCCTTAGAGCTCCGGAACCGACTTTAGTCGTCAAAATCTGACGTCTGCAGACGTCAGATTCTGACGACTAAAGTCGGTCCCGGTACTCTAAGAGTGAAAATATCTATAATGGCCGTTGACCCATAACATAGGTATTCAAAAGAATCAGAAAAACCTAACTAAGACATTGATGATAATTTCAAATTGGAAAAAATCCTTTGGTCTCCAAGGGGTTCATCAAGGGTTAAAATTAACGAATATCTGGTAGCCCTTGCAAAACGTGTAGATACACTGTTGATATTATCGTGATATTATATTGCAATTTAAAAATAATTTCTTATGAGTTGGAATAATGTTAAATCAGCGCTAATGTTTCCAAGTGCTATATTCAAAATTTTGTTGTAAAAAACGTGTTCGTGAATTATTTTTACAACGTTCAACATCGGTTGCGCAACGTAAAAATCTAAATAAATTTTTTATTGAATTAGGTAAAATACTGTCAGTATTTTCTTAACATCCACCACCGAACTAGACGAAAATAAAGCTCACCTGCTGCAGCTGTCATGTAGATATTCCAAAATGTGACAAATGCCAGTGAATAGAGTCCGAAGCAAAATCCATTATGTGAGGAGATCCACATGTTGATCGTCACAGGACCGCTGTTTATCGTAAGAACGTGTGTGTTTGTCGTGTGCTTAACGTGTCTGTTGTGAAAGCTGTGTTTTCTAACTGATACATGTGTGATTCTGACGAGTGAGCTCCGGTCCTTCTACCTCCGAGTCACCCCATCAACTCATGTGGAACCGAGCGCCACCATGCCCTAGGTACTGTACTGCGATGTCCGCGTATAATGGCAGAGAGTCACCCCGTAAAGATGAGGCGTTCAGCCAGTGTTGTTTTAACGTTGGGCCAGCGTCGTAGACGGTGGACCAACGTTAAAATGGCACTAGCTGCATGTTTTTCCTGTTTGCTTGGAGTTGGATGCCTTTGCTTGGATGCCTTGGAAACTGACAGGATGTTCCACTGCATTTGTCAAATAAGTCACAAATTGTCACAACGCAATGGCTTTGTATTAACCCTCTCAAGCCTAAATTTACCAGTGTCACCTTTTTCCGCTACAAACCGCGAATTGCTATCCCAATTCTCGACTTGCAGTGGATGAAGATGACTTAATGTGGTTGACAAATGAAAACAAATATTGTGATTGTTAAAACAGTTCCACTAAAATGTTGGTACTAAAACCCCCTAGGTGTAGAAAATTAGGTCATTTTTCAGAGATAAGGAATGATGCTTTGGTGTATCGTGAGGGCTTAGAGGGTTAATAGATAACTGTTTTCTTCCATTTTAAGCTGAAACTGCTTACCATGTCCAGCTGCGATTAACTAAAATATCTAAATAATAAAATTGATCAGTTCTTAGAATGATAATTATTTCTCACTCATGTTGGAATGTTGACGAATTAAGAAGAATGTCGCTTATTTAGATTATAAAATAACTTAATTATCTGAACTCCTGTTTTGAGGAAAAATAAATCACATAAACTGTAAGTGGATGTTCGGTTTCACACACGGATGAAAATAATGTCCTAAAAACGCGCCCCTGGGTACGGGTCAGGGGGGCGTTTTTGGTACGTTATTTTCCAGAATTCTCGTGACCTAATTCCTGCCGCTTATGAAAATGAAAAAACTCGTTGACTTTCCTCGTTTGATTCCCTCTTTAACATGTATAGGGAGGATACCAGCACTCTGACCCACTCGTTTAATCTTAACGATCCTCATATGCAAATGAGCTATATCTGAGCGATAATGATGTTGAAACGGGGCCCTGCGTCATAACAACTGAATGACTAGTGGCGATTAGCCGAACCTTCCACGTGATCGACGCAGACGATCATGATTGGTTACACGTAAACTTCATAGACCATAAAGTTCATAAACTTCATAAACACATAGACCAGAGATGGGACATAGGCGCAGATGCGAAATAGTTTAACCCTTGGAACACTGATGTCGACTACAGTAGACATTCTGTGTTTTCATTAGCACCTGTATAACCAGTTGTTAAAAATAAAATTTGCTTTCAATCTTGAAACACTGATATAATAATGTTGAGACTTAAGTTTCACAAATAATACACATTTCCAGTCACTTGAAGTTGTGGATCGCGGTAGCGAGACACAGCTTCAAGTGGCTAAAAATTTAAATTTCTTAGCTCAGTGCTCTCAGGGTTAATTATAGTAATTATGAGGCTTTATAGTGTAATATTAAAATTTATGAATCAGGATACAGCACTTTGGCAAACAACAGCAGGATGTGCTGACCAATGCTACGGCAATGTGACATCGGCCCAACTTTAAGCCCATACTGCTCCTGACAGAAAAACTAGGGCATGCTTATGATTTCTATGAATGTGCAACCAAATAATAATTTTTTTAATTATTTGATTAAAAAAAGGAAAGTAAAAATGGAGTCCCATTTAAGTGCACGGCATGAAATTGGCTCACATTTTAATATCTTATTTAAAAATTTACAATTTGTTATAAAGAGTGTAAGGCTCTCGTATTAATCCAGATAACAACATTTTGTCTGTTATCCACGCGGTTTATACAACTATTTAAAATATACTACTAGAAAATACAGAGGCTTGTTGGTGTATCGGTTGTTTTGTGATTGACGACTAAGATAATATGATTGAGGATTAGGTTCAAGTGTTCACATCAATAACAATCTGAGATTTAAGTTAAGCCCTTTCGTTCACTATATCCACAGACAAATATAGATACACCCTATAGGTAAGACATAAAGTTAGATTTTGTTTTCCCAAATGTTTTATCCTCGATCGTTTTCAATAGTTCTCCCATGTGGCACCAGCAATAACACGTGATATGGAATAGAGTTGACAACACAGGAGATTAAGTAACACGCTTGATAAACGCTCATTTACAAGCTTGAAAACAAGAAGGTCTAAAACTTTCTGTTCAAATTTCTAGCATTCTCCAAATATCAAGGAAGATGATATAATCATGGCCTCTGACCTTTCAATTTTTCAGCACAGTTTAATATTTGGAATACTTAATTTTACATTTTTATTGTATGTATATGTGGTTTCATTATTCCACACGTTAGAGTCACTTTTTTGTACAATGTGTGGAGTGACCTCCCAGCAAACACAAAACAGTTGTATAACATTTTGTACCATGTTGGGCCTACATTGGCCCAACATGGTACAACATTGTACAAATGTTATACAATTATTATGTATAATGAGCGGCTGTGAAAATTTGGGCTCTTTTTATTTTAAAATCGCGTACGATCATGGAACATATAGCAACTGAACAAAGTGATCAACATTAGTTAACTTTACAGCAGTCTTCGGAAAATCTTTGGAAAGTGTGTAGTTTATGGTGCTGGTCTATAGTCAGGTCACTTTATGGTCAATTAAAATTAGCGCAGTGCGCATGGCCTAGACAATTACTTTGTAGGTGAATTGATGAAATCAGAGATTTCCTTCCTACTAATCGAACCGGATACCCATCGGTCTGCTGTCTAGCATCCCAGTTAACACAAAACATTTGTATAACATTAGCACAATGTTGGACCAACGTCGAACACATTGGGTCGACGTTGTGCTAATGTTGTACAAATGTTTTGTGTTTGCTGGGAGAGTGCCGACTCATTAACCCTTACAACGCTGAAATATTTTTGAAAAGGTTATATTGACCGTTTAGATGTCAACTTTGACATACTGGTCATTTTTATTAATACATTTTTCTTAAATGTTTTGTGGATGCGGCGCGAATCGGGTATACGTTTCCGTTGTCAATATCCCATGAATTTGAACAGTTTTGGGTCACTGCATATGTTTGCACCGAAGAAATATATTGGCCGCAGCCTGCGGGACTCGACCCGATACACCGGACCCTGAGTAAACCACCTTACCAATGAGAAATCATTTGATACAAACCATGGAGAACAAAGTTTTCTTCAATTTGATATCATCATAAATATGTACTTTAACTTTTTCTGCTTTATCTGAATACCCATGTTAATGGTCTACGGGCATATATTTTTTAAATTGTTCCTGTGCGAGTACCGTTTGTAGACGTCAGAATCTGACGTCTAAAAACGTCAAATTCTGACGTCTACAGACGGTCCCGGCGCTGAAAGGGTTAAGGGACCCCCAGGCTGTTAGAAAATTGCCGTCGTTTTGTGATTCATGCATCATGTGTAGGCCTATAAACACGGTCCACCAGAGGCTGGTATAAGGGTATTGTGGTATGGAGGAATCTCATCTGAAAGGTTTGAGCACATCTGTGTCTATGTATGTCTTCCTTGGCAGATATTCTTGATCTAGATCTGGGAAAATCTCATAGGCTTCGGTGACCATTGGTCATGAGGATGGTGAGATAATTCAGATAGCACTGCCCTCCAGACACAGGATTCGAAAGCGATACCTGGTGGTCTGAGGCCAAAAACGCTTTTATCAGCCACAGAGAATCACCACAATACTGAATCTTTACGCGTGGGCAAGAAAAACCTTTATATCAGAGTATACCTTCTGAGACAACCTTTTGCCTACTCGGAGATAACCCTTTGCCTGCCCGGGGACGTCAGCATATTTTAATTTACTGTGATGAGTCAATTGCTATCACTATTCCTACTTCTGAGTAGAGAAAAAATAGACCGTTGTTTATCCCTTCAACCGACAAATTATTCAATAGGAATTTTCACCCACTTGAAGCTGTGTTTCGCTGACGCGATCCACAACTTCAAGAGAGTGAAAATTAGTCACATTTGACAAAATAGAAGTCAGCGATTTTGAAATATCGCTGATTGAAGTCACGTTTTATGTATAGTATGTTCAAAAGCTGGTAGTTAATGAGAAAATAAAAAATGATAAAAACGAAAATAATTGAGACTAGCGGTTAAAGGGTTAAGTAAACAAGGGTTTAAATCAAATTGTCGCAGGAGCTCCAAGTTTATAGTTTTCAAATGAATTTATAGTATTCAAAATGTGTCAAGTGACGCATAAATACCAGCCACTGCCAGATAAAAGGGTAAATCACTTAGCCTTTAAAATCCTTACAGCACGGGGATAGACGTCAGTATTTGACGTCTGTAGACGTCATATTCTGACGTCTAAAGTCTATCCCCGCACTGTAAGAGTAAACATACTTATACTGGCCGTAGACCCGTAACATATGTACTCAAATGAAACGGAAAGAGCTAACTAAGATATTTGTAGTGATTTCTAATTTAAAACCCTTTGGTCTCCATGGCATATATAAAATAAATTCAGCGCCTTAAGGGTTAAAGCGCTAATCACGACTGTTGTCGTTTTTAATATGTTTTATTGCATCGAAAAAATCACTGATATTGAAAGTGAAGATTTGCAGATGTTTAGTCTCAAATTAAACAAATATGGGTAATTTTCACCCATTTGAGGTTGTGGGCCGCGTTAGCGAGCCACAACTTAAATTTAATGCTGTAAGGTTTAATGAGTGGTAGCATTTTCTAATGAATTTTATTTTTAATTTTATTCAAAATGTAAGTGACGCTTATATACGCGTCCCTGGCATATAGAAGGTTGACCCTTACAGCGCTGGGCACGACCATAGTCGTTTTGAATATGTTTTATTAGCAGGTTAAATTACAGCTATTGGTGATAAAATGTGTGCTTTAACAACAAGATCTGCAAATTTTTAGTATCAAATTATTACAAAAACCAGTATTTTTCATTCGCTTGAGGTTGTGGGTCGCGGTAGCGAGACACAACTTCAAGCGGGCGAAAACAATATTTTTTTTAATGTAGCGCTTTAGGTGTTAAAACACTTGAAGGGTTAACAAAACGCTGTGATAAGTGAGGGAGTTATAATGAGATGTCGCAGTACATGATCGTGTGGGTGGTGTGAGGCCATCATGCCTTGTGGGCACCAGCCATCCGTGCAGATCGCCCACTCTCAGTTAGATTAGTGTTTTCGGCAGGTGGAATAGCTATATATTATATTTTGTGGGCGGTGACCCTTGGCACATATAAAAGTAAACGCCGGGCCATAATTGACCCAGCCTGGTGATTTCAACAGGAGAGGACCCTCCCCCCCCCCGTCCCCCATGACCACATAGTGAGGTGAATCAGAGACTCGTGGTAACGGATGAACATTTTTCTTGTAATTGTTTTAATATTTTTTCCACTTTTTACCAGTCAATTTCAATTGTGAACCCTTTGACTCTCAAAGGTATCACAACTCGTGATTAATATGTAGGACAAGATAATAAATCATATTTTGTCATTGTATTGACTGACAAATTGATCGACATATTTGTAATTTTGTGTTTATTCGAAATTGTTCTCAATTTAATAAAACTTTAGTAATTTATAGCGGTTTCAAGGACTTAAAAATCAAATCATGTTAATGCAATGACAGTTGTGTAATGTTTACGGGACAAAAATAATAATGTGATCATTTATGTTTTAGTGGCTCGCATGGAAGCGGCTTTTTAACAGAGCCTTTTGTGGGTCTCCCTTGCATCTATTACTAAAAAAACCTTTTGAACAACAGATGTATAATTTGCAATAATTGATTGAAATTTAGTATGGAGCCAAAAACCACGAGATAAAGGATGTAAACCGAGAATTTATTTATTTATTTATTTATTTAAACATATTTATACAGGATAAAAAAATTATTAGCCATTGTTTATTTTGTATTATGTGCTCTGTTATTTACAAAACAAAATACAACACAAAATATAATTTGATATTAAATTTATTTTAATTTATAACTCATACTCTAAGTGTTAAATTGTGTTGAATCACAAAGACCTTGAAATTTCTTTGAAATCCCTCGAGTTCCGGCTTGTATGACATATTTACCCCTTTTAGCGCGGGGACCGTACTTAGACGTCAGATTCTGACGTCAATAAACGTCAGATTTTGAAGTCTAAAGACGATCTCCAAGAATTAAAAATTCATAGCTGCCGTAGACCCACAATATAGGTGTTTACAGCAAAGAGCTGACTAAGTCATTTATGCAGATTTATAATTAAAACCCCCCATTATTTTGTTCTCCATGGTTTATACACAAATATGTCAGCCTTGTAAGTATTAAAATGGGTTGGAATTTCTTTATCCCCCCCTCCCCTGAGTTCCGGCTTGTATAGCATATTTAATTACTAGCATAGAATGATACACTACGTGATATAAAGTGTAATTATCTTATCAGATCACATGTCTGCTCGTCACACTTACATGTACATAATTCATCTTGAAGCATTCGTCTTTACTGGCGTTATCCCAGCAAACACAAAACGTTTATAAACCATTTGTACAATTTCGTCCCAACGTCTTCGACGTTGGCCCAACATTGTACAAATGTTTTTTGTTTACTGGGATATTTATATAATTTGAGTTCTTATAATATTATTGTTATGTAGATATATATCTGACGAAGTATTGTCACTTAGTTTCAATTTGCCAACATGGATCATGAATAATTTCAATTTTATTCTATCTTTTTATCTCACCAACATTTATGACAAGCCCTCTAAATGGGTATTCAAGTGATGAGAAAAGAGCTAAGACAGTGATGGCATTTTTAAATTAAATAACCTTTGGTTTTTAAAGTATATATATCGTCCTCTTGGACGTGAAAGGGTGTATCTGCCACTTTGTAAAGGACGTCAGATTCTGACATCTAATGACGTTTCCCGCCCCGAAAGGGTTAATTGAAACACACGTTATCAGTCGTTAGTACCTGTAATAGAGGTCGTAGTGAAATTGATTTTGTTTTAAAGTGTGTATTTTTGTTATTGTTATGATAGGTCGCACTATACATAAAAAAATCAACACTAAGTTTTAAGGTGAAACAATTCATAATATTCAGATTGTTATAATTTTGTTTTTACAAACGTCTAGCCCTGAAAACACAGTTCCTTGTTTTAGATGAGGAAGGCGAGCTAATATATACAGGTATAGCCATGATAAACGTTGAACTAATAATATTTTAAAGGTAGTCGAGAAAAATAATGGAAAAATTTACTTTCTTTGATACACAATCACCAGCACTATACCATTCCTAGTAGTAAAAAAATCATAAATACACTCCCATACTAGCTAGTCTTTTTACAGTTAACCCTTTAACCGCCAAATTATTCAATCTGAATTTTTCCCCACTTGAAATTGTGTCTCGCTGACGAGATCCACAACTTCAAGTGAGTGAAAATTATTCAGATTTGACAAAATGGAGGTCAACTGTTTTCAAATATTGCTGATTGATGTCATATTTTATCTTTAACATGTTTAAAAGGTGGTACTTAATGTGCTACTAAAAATGAAAACCCGAATATGTGCGACACCAGCGGTCAAAGGGTTAAAAGTAACCTTATATTATCGGAACGCGGAACTTTGAGCGGGTGTGAAATACAATTATTTGGTCTTGGTGAATGAATAAATAAAATTAAAAAATGTATATCTTTGCTACAGTAGCCTATTTATAGATTGGGTGAATTCGGTATAAACAAGGGTGCGAGCGATGTGATGTTAATGATAACAGAGAGGGCAGGGGCGTGCGCAGCTATTCGTCAAAGGGGGGGGGGGGTCGAGGGGGCAAATTTAGAAAAATATGGGGGTTCTGGTGGCTTGCGGAAATCCTCGGAAAATTAAAGGGGGTGTCAGGACCTCTCTGACCCCCCCCCCCCCTGTGCACGCCCCTGGAGGGTTAACCAGCAAATAATACAGCGAAAATAGAAGCTGATTTAGCACTCACATGGAGTCACTTTTATGACCGTTTCCCCCTGATGTGGTTTGAGGTAACATTTTTATGACAAAATCATCAGTGCAAATAGACAGTAATTGGGTGTATACTTCTGGATAAAAGTCTGAATTTTGGCGCACACGTAGTTTACACCTTCCTCTTCGGGAATTTTGATGGAAGCATTTTCGCAAGCCTTATTTTTGCGATCATTTGGGATTTAAAAAACCCAATTGTGTAATGGATAATGAAGTTGAATAACTGGTGAGATTATTTCAGCGGCTATTCCAATATTTTTGTTTTCAACGAATAATGTATTGTCACTTTTGTAGTTGATTGACATAAATTTTAAAATGGTAGAACACTTCGAGGATTCAGTTCATTTCAATTGGTGTGCACATGGTAGAACATACTTGATGGGTTGTTACCTAATTTAGTAGAAATGATCACAAGTGGCTCTAGTAACTATGACCCTTTCACTAGAAACATCACACCGTGCAGCTGTTTGTAGTAAAATGCTTTAAATTATGATGTCATTAAAAACACATGTTTGCACATTCTGAACTCAGAGATTATATATCTATCAGATATATGAATATGCGGCTACTGTTGAGTTAAGAAAATAAATTTACCACTTGGTGACCTTTTGTGACCTCGAGCTACCTTACGCATGGTCTAGGAAGGTGACCGGTCAGTTCGCCTACAGACTACATGTTGTGTTTGCACATTCTGAACTCTGAGATTATCGGGTGGTTGACCTGAGCGAAATAATATATGCGTGGAGAAAAGTGTTCGCATTAACAAAAAACCCCATTATTTAGGAGATTCTGTTAATATTGCCGTCTCCAGCATGTCAACCTCTTCACTCGTGTTACCAGTGTCCGTAGATTGGACCATAATTCACCCAGCAAACACAAAACATTTGTATAGCATTTATACAATGTTGTACCAACGTCGAAGACGTTGGGACGACGTTGTATAAATGTTATACAAATGTTTGTGTTTGCTGGGCAGTGAAGTTAACCTCAAGGTCATCACTAATTAGTATAGGTAGTCTACGCCTTTGTGGTTACAAGGCTTTAGTTTGAATACTTTCAATTCTGACCCAGTTGAGTAATTTCGACTACTTTTTTTCTGGACATGTGTTGGAAAATACTTGTTCATGTTGAAGGTTTGTTACCATAATTATGTACACATGATATGCCTTTTTTAAACTGATAAAATTCTTTAAATTACGAAATTAGTACTTGTTAAAAATGGAATAAACGGAATATGAAATATGAATAAAAATTTAAAATATTATAAGTAATTAAATTAGCATATATATGTGTACCCCCCCTCCCCAAGGAATATTTATCCATATCTCTAGGCATATGCTGTCGTTTACATTTCCATCCCTTTGACGTGTTTGCGTTTTGTCTTTTCTTATTCAATTTTGAAGACCTGGTCCCATTTTGTAGTAGCCCTAACATACCCCAGCAAACACGAGACATCCACCCAATGTTGGCCCAATGTTGGGCCGGCCTCTAGGACTGGGAAATCTTCTCGTGTGAAATCAGAGCCAGGATTGTGCAAGCTCTCCTATTGAGGCAGGATAATCTCGTGAATGTGGCTGAATATTGTACATATTATATACGAATTCGTCTGTAACATTCAAACATATCTGTAGCCGTACCATTTGAGCATGTCCAGTCGCCGCTATGTTCCCAGCAAACACAAAACATTTGTATAACATTAATACAATGTTGGACCAACGTCGAAGAGACATTGGTCCAACATTGTATAAATGTTATACACATGTTTTGTGTTTGCTGGGTTACTCCCAGACAAATCTTTTCGGATTAAACTATAGCTCAGAGACATCTGGTGAATGAAAAATCACAATTTTTCTCTACATAAATCCCGGCCGTCTATTGTGATAGCTCACGACACTATAAAGTCTTGCAGACAGTTATATAAATTTTAATAAAATAACCTGGCGGTTTAAGGGTTAAGATCGTATCTCAATACGGCCTTTAACCCTTTCAAGTCTAAAGTTACCATTGTCATCTTCATCCACTAAAAGTCGCGAATTAATGTCGCATTTCTCGACTTGTGATGGATGAAGATGACTCGGAGTGGGTGGTAAATGAAAAAGATATCGCTATTATTATCACAGTTCCGCAAAAATGTCCTTCCAAATACCTTAGGTGTAGTAAAATAAAGCCATTCTTCAGAAATTAAAAAGATGTTTTGATGCATCGCGCGGTTTTAAGGGGTTGGATCTACAGTGGGCAATAACAGTCAGACACACACCGATATTACCATACTCTTCTGTAAATTCCCACAGAACATTTCACTTTATTAAAATAGGTTTCTGCAATGCACATGTCAATTCGGTATCCTTTAAATGTACACGCCAATTCATAGTCATTCTGATCAAAATCTCTGCCCAATGTAACAGTCCGCGTCAGGGGGTCGTAGGTGGCGACAACAGGTACTGCATAATCTTCATCATCAATAGAAGAGTAGGTTCTGCCTTCCCAGAGAACGGTAGTCTGCAAATAAACAATTGCAATTAGTAACGTTGTCAGTGCGGGGATCGATTTTAGACGTCAAAATCTATTGACGTCTGATTCTGACTTTTAAAGTAGATCCCAGAAAGAATTAACAATTGATAATGGCCATAGACACATAACATGTGTAGGCCTATTCAAATGAAGCAGAAGCAGTTAACTGAGATATTTATATATTTATAACATAGGCTAGGTGTTATAATATAACATTAAGTAGGCCTATTCAAATAAAGCAGAAACAGCTTACTGAGATATTTATGATGATATCAAATTGAAAAAGCCCTTTAGTATCTTGGTTTATATAAACATATTTCAGCGTTGTATGCCTCCACGAGAGATAACCAAGAAAGTCTACTTTCAAAGGTGATTAAAGCAAAAAATCATGTTTTCGTTTTAGCTCTGTTATATATTTTTGAATGAGTGTTTGAATAAGTGAAGGCAACATGCCGATAGATTACAACTTTTAGAAACATCCGTTGGCAACGTAATCAGGTTTCGAAAAAGACGCACTATGACAAAATGTCGGTCATTATTTTTTTGTCTTTAAGATCCACCCGTTTTTTATTTCGGTTGCCATGTTTGACAGGAAAATGACATCAAATCACCGATTTGATTATTTCCTTGTAAAGGTTTTTATAATTTACTAGCCGTAATCTATGACAAAATGTTCTTAACTCGTATTAGGATAAGTATGGAAGGTCAGACGGGTCTCAGATGTATCACATCGTCAAACACGTTGCTAGTTTAATTACAACGTCATCAGAAAGTCACTGCTTAACGGCGCTTTCCCAACGGGCCTCACATTTCCAAACACGAAGGCTCAACACATTGATATGTTTTACATCTTTAGGGGACATCGTGAACATCGCCAAAATGCAAAGGTAATATTCATGGGATATTCGTGGCTGGTGTAGTAACAAAAAGAAAGGGATTTTCCTCAGTGTTGACCTTGTCAAAGAAAAAAACAAATCAACATCGGACCCTTCATCTAGACCCTCAGCGGGCAGGTTTTATGGTCAATGGCAATCAAATTAGTGGGATGGTTGTCCCAAATTGTATGAACAAACATTCCGAAATACACACTTACCGGGTACATATCTCTTTCAAATGGAGAATGGATAAAGATAATATAGATTTACGATGATATAAGCCTAAATAACATCATTTTAAACTTTGAAAATTTTTAAGTTTAAGGCACTTGGGAATGGGCCTTTTACATAATGTCATCTGCTCAACCCTTACAATGTTAAAATAGTTTTTGTATAAACCATAGGGACCTAATTTTGACCTAATGATTCCAAGTGTCTGAGTGAAATATCTTGACTCAATATATCCAATTCTAACCCTTATGCTGCTGGAACCGTATATTACGGTTTCAAGAAAATTTCAATCTGAATAAAATACCATTTAAATTGATATAATAGTTTGTGGGAGATACTCTGTTATTCATTTTTATAAATTTGAAAGGTGTCTTTTTTTCATAAATAGTGATATTTTTTGTCATTTGAAGCTGGAAATTGCGTTACCAATTCCAGCTTTAAATCAGTGAAAAATAGATACAATCAATTTGGCGCCGTAAGTGTTAAATGAAGAATCTTTTCATACATACTTTGACATGGGTCCGGTACCATGGCGGGGTTTTGATGGCTACAATCATGAGGTAGGCTTCGTCTGCATAACTAGGCTGGTCACAGGTGTCATAAAGAATGTCCGCCTTCCAGATTGATGGCACAACGAATGGCATATCTAAACAGACATAAATCAGTTAAAATGTGACTGTTATTTCTATAATATGTGTTAAAATCCATTCGAAGTGATTTCAGATTAAAAAATAATTGAAGTATATAATTATATCACAATGACCAGTTTTGAAGTAAAAAAATTATAATTTTATTTCACTGATAATTTGTTATTTGCAAAAGATAGGTGACATCATACACAAAGTCCGACCAATAATGACATGAATGATTTTAGCCAAATATAGTTCTTGTAGACAGGTCTGTGACGCTAGCCCACCAGTGAAGCAGTATCGGGTAGCGGCTTGTGCTTGCATGGCTTTACGCGAACTATTTTAATGAGCCCATATTGAAACCGAGTCAATCTGTGACTTTGGTCAGGAGCTGAAGCACTGACTGGCCAGAATAATTGTGTCGTTCCGGCGTCGCCCTACTTTCGAATACAAGATATCGATCCC
Source organism: Flabesymbios commensalis (assembly GCA_964017125.1). Lineage (NCBI taxonomy): Eukaryota > Metazoa > Annelida > Polychaeta > Terebellida > Flabelligeridae > Flabesymbios > Flabesymbios commensalis. The sequence goes on along the minus strand of OZ024914.1, from coordinate 35,252,145 downwards.
AGTGGGCTATGGCGTACCGATGAAGCACTCTCGCCATTACAATTTTATTTAAATGGAAAGATAATTATTTTATGCAGAGTAGTTCTGCGGATTTCAGTTGGTCTTTAAGGTAAAGATAGGATTTATTGATTTAAAGACTCACTAATATTACATAGTCTACTGTAGTTCTACAACGAGCCAAACGAATTAATGAGGTTTTGACATGCGATGCACACCCGGTAAGCATAAAACATTTGTATAACATTTATACAACGTCGGCCCAATGTCTTCGACGTTGGTCCAACATTGTATAAATGTCATACAAATGTTTTGTGTATGCTGGGCAGTCAATCCGCACTGAATAGTATCTGCGACTGCCACCGGCCTAAATACGAGTCGGATAAACAGCTACCCCCAACGCCCAGCCCCCAAGATTAATCTACAGGAAAGAATTGATGAAATACGACTCAAGGGCTGTTACCATGTGGACGAGGTCGATCTGTTCCAAACAGTATCGGCGACTGTGGCCGGCCTGGATTCTAATTAATTTGCATGTCAGCCTCGAAGTCATTCTTCCACTACGGAGTTCTAGGGATTTTGTTTATGTTATCCAATAAATAGAGCATAGTACAATTCTACAAAGTAGCATATAAGTAATTTCTTGAGAAAAGCATGTGGCAGACAATTAAAATTAGCATTTTGCGAGTAATAAGCTTATTTGATTAATGTAGGCTACATACATACCACATACAAAATTAGTTTCATCTTCACCATTTCTACAGTCCTTGTAACCGTCACACATGAAGGTTTTGGCCACAAATTTATGTTCTCCATTACCACAATACATGTAATTGACAGGACAACCAAGTGCTGCAAATATATACATATTAACATAATGTTGTCTTCTCTCAAGTAATTATGAAAATAAGTGCGATTTACCACAATTCGAGGTTACAATTCACTTAAAACAAAATAAATTATCAAGTACTCGCACGCCTCGCTGTTTATCTTTGTAGGCCCCTGTATCAAAATATGTACACATCTTCCCAAAATGATATGCTAATTAGTATCATAAGCGCACCAGTAGACACCTACCTGTGGTCTCCATGGTAGCAGCCACGTGGCCTTAATGAAGTTCTCCCAAACCATATGTATTTATATTTTCATTTAATTTGCACTATTTTTTTCATAGTTAAATAAAGACTTCTTCTTCGATATTCAGATCGAGTAGACTATATAGTGCATGGTAGAATGAAAAAAAAAACCCACTGGAAATCACTTTACTCCAAGAAGTAGCCTACATTTTGATAGTACAATGTGGAAAATTAGTAATACGTTACGTCTTATATGCAAACCTTGACAATCTCCAACCCCTCGACACCACCTTGTCACATCTAAGCAAGATATTATCCAATTGAGGTGAATATGTTATGGATAACTAATTCCTATTCTATATAATAAGACTTACCAGCGTTTTCTTGATCTTGTAAGCGCAGGTAGAGATCCTTGAGATAGTACATATTATCCTGCACCATGTCCAGCTGTGTGGATATAGACCTCAGCAGCTGCTCCGTCTCGTCCATCTCATACTCTAACTTCCTCAATATATCGTCTAAACTGGTGTTCTGCCCACTAAATAGGCTAGGATACCCCAGATATACTATAATAAATAGAATCCTAATATTCCCCATACTAGAGCTGATCAATCAGCAACATACTTAGTAAGCTTATATATAGGCAATTTGTTATTTATGTGATTATGTTAGTGATATCACCTAGCAGGAAAGATCTATTACATTACTGTCAATAGCTGGAGTATAAAACAGACTTTGTTCACTTCACACTTAACCATTGGAGTACAAACCCTATTTTAGTTGTGTCCCGAAACTGCGACCTACAAGTGGGTGAAAATGACTCATTTGTTTAATTTGCGAGCAAACATCTGCCATTCTTGGCGATTAAACTTAAAAACGACCTTTGACTTATAATTAAATCAATAAATATAGTCGTGTCTGACGATCAAAAGGTTAAATACAAGTACATGTACTAAGCCTTTCGTTTGCATATCCCTGTTGGCCCAAGTATCATGAGTATGGTATTTATCCACTAATTTAAATAAGAAATGAAATGTATCGGGCTTTAGGCCACTTTGGTGCACATACAGGCCAAATTAATTGGTCCAGGAGAACCTCCTGAGGATGTTAAGATGACACTGCCCTTTAGACACAGGATATACGAAATTCAAAGCCTGGGCGTCTGAGGCCAAGCACGCTACCTCTCGGTCATGGAGGCTCCCCACAATACGAGTGTTTTACGAGTGGATGGAGAAGAAATATTTTTGTTTCTTTCAAACCGCCGAGACCGGGAAACAAACCCTGAACTCTAGCGTGATTGCGGTGCTAACTACTGCCCTAGGGCCCCCGCCCAATTTAAATAAGAACTGAGTGACGGCGGTGATTGACTGCTCTCGTTATAAGAAATGAAATGAATCGGGCTTTAGGCCACCTTTGTGCACATATAGGCTAAACTGGGTCAGGAGAACCTCCTGAGGATGGTGAGATGACACTGTCCTCCAGACACAGGATTCGAAATTCGAGCCCTGGCGGTCTGAGGCCGAGCACGCTACCCCTCGGTCACAGAGGCTCCCCACAATACTGACTTTCACACGTGGATGGGGAAGAAACATTATTTGTTTCTTTCAAACCGCCGAGACCGGGAACCGAACCCCAAACTGACGTGAAAGGTAGCAGTGCTGACCACTACCCTAGGGCCCCCGCCCATCTCGTCATGAGACAAGCTGAGCCAGGCTTCCATGCATTCGTCGGGAGTAAAATACCATTCTCCCATTGTTGGATCAATGTTGGGTCACCGTCGTAGACGGTGAACCAACAATGGGTCAGTGCTATGCGGTGGTGGATGTTTGATCATTTCTGACATACGAAAAAAATAGAAAAAATATTTATTATAGAATATAACATTGCATGAAAGATTACGATGACGTATTTCAGCATTATGCAATAATTCATAGGCCTACTATTGTGTAAAATAAGTATGCAGCTAATTTGAGCTATCCCAGTAAACATGAGACAGCAACCAGGTGTTGTTTCAACGTTGGTCCAACGTCTGAGACGCTGGATCAATATTGAATAAACATTTGGTTACCGTCTCGTTCCAGCTGAGATGGCATACTTTTGTGATTTGTGCGCGCGTAGGCCTATTTATAATCCTGATAATTAACTGCATGATATTTCACACGCTCTCATGTCCTTATAAACGTGCTGGTTTAAACAAAATATATATTATACTTTTATAAATAATTTGCCACCGTCTAACGCCAACGGGATGATGTATTCGATGCATTCTGATAAAATAAGACATCCGGTAATCAAAGAGTTCAATTATAAATGAAACACTTAAAATGAGAGATATGTGAATAATATATAAGTGCACACTTGTCTCATAGTCCTCAATTACCATTTCCTCATAGGCCGTACACTTCAGTCTTTTCAATTCACACCGAGAGGTTGTTACAACCGAACATGTTAAATCACTGATAATGTAAAACGTTTAGTACAGTGAAGTTTATTGCCTTATTGGTTAAAGTTACTACATTATTGGGACCTATGTTTATTACATTATTGGGAAGTATTACATTATCAGTATCGGTATAGTTTATTATAACTGGGCATTTTACAACCAATAATGTAGTGAACTACTGATAATGTAATAGGCCCATATTTACCGATAATTGTGACCGATATTGTAAATAAGTCCCGATAATGTGATAAATCTAACCAATAATGTAAGACACATCAATGTGCTGGTGATCGTGGCCATCTTATAGTTTTGGCACTTTTGGCGTTTAAAAAAGCCCAATGAGCCGCAATTAACATTTTGCATCACAAACTTGTTTCATTTTCTTTTAAGAATCACATATTTTATCACCAAACCGATAATATAATAATATGACCGGCATATTTTAAGCTTGCTGTTAAAGTCGTTTCAATACTCTATTTATACTGGTATTTTACAACTGAAATAATTTTATGTATGTACGGTATTATTCTCTTCTTTGAAAATTATTATTATTATATTATAATAAACTAAATGACATATGTAAGTTCATTCTTCAATTTTCTAAAAAAATTGCATTTAGTTGCAAAATTTTGGGGCTGTCATCCTAAATTACATACAAAAATATTATAAGTTAGCAATCGATAATAGGTTTAACCCATTTCTTGGCCATGAAAATATATTTCTAAATAATGGTTAAACCTTTATTGAGGACGTGTAAATACCTACCCGGTACCTAAAAGCCACCAGGTGGTTTAATTTCAGATTCATAACTGTTTTTCTCGTTTGCTAGGAGTCATTTTGATGAGTTTCGACGGCAACTTTGAAAAATGGCCGTTACACATTTGTCTGCGCGACAAAAAACTGCCGACAGTGTCTACAACGTCACAAAGTAACTAAAATGAAATGATTCCATTGACCTTGACACTTTATCATAATATAGGCCTATTGTTTAGTGTTATTACATTATCAGTTTAAATTTTATCACATTATCGGAGAGGTTGCTTATTATATTATTGGTTAATATTATTAAAAAAAGTAAATTGTATAATACATCATCTGGACTTACTATCTCAGTCATTTTTATTACAGTATCAGCAAGTAGGCCCTATTACATTACCACTCGTTTATTACGTTATAATGATTATTGGTTGTAACAGCGGTTTTAACAGTGGCGGATGCAGGATGTAAAGAAAAGGGGCGCTGGGGTTTGCCCCGGATTTTTCCGGGTAAATTTAGGTCAATTTGGATCCTCAGCTGGATCTTCAGCTGATTAATATCGGAATATGTTAAATTCATTCATGCATTTTATCAAGTAGACCCTACATATGTAGTAAATATTACTGTCAGGATGCAACACTTGAAACACTATTCTCGTATTTCAAAGGTCAAGTATTTTATTAAAAAAGAAATTGTGACAAAAAATAGAATATGCCTACGACACCAGAGGTTGAAATAGCATGGTATTATGGTATTAAGCAACCACAATAATACAATTTGCTGTCTGGACTTTTTAACTGCACAATATATATACTTAAAGATCCCACCAAATGAAGCGGTGTTTCTAATATCTCGAATAAATGTGATTGGCTACAAAGCCAGCCCAAAATGATCTAAAAGTCTTTGAGATTTGTTGATTGAAATGTTATATTAAAAAGAATAAATATATCCCCAATTTCTACAAAATAAATGTCTTAGTTAGCTCTTTCCGCTTTATTTGAATACCTATATTATGGGTCCATGGCCATACACATATTTTAAATCTTTCAGTGGTGGGGGGGGGGGGGGGGTGGCGTATTTGCACGTCAGAATCTGACGTCTATGGTCATCAGAATCTGACTTCTACAGACGGTCTACGCAAGAAAGGGTTAAAAGCAAATTCAGTTGATTTCGACCATTGTACCAAACTATGTCTAAATACAATGTAGTGCCATTTCCCCATTTTTCAATTGGGCCAATTACCACACGTGGTCCCACACATTATTCGGGACCCCACGCTAAAGCCCCTATACTTGGTTTTAAAGGGGAGATGGGCTGAATGCTACCAAAATATACACACTTTCTCTCAATGTTTAAACTTTGAAATATATATTGTATAGCCTCGAATTATAGAATAACTCGTAAAGTTTTGTTATCGGACTATAAGCAAAATATCAATAGTTGGAGTCACGAATGGAAGCTTAATTTTCAATACATAAGATGTAGCTAACCAAAATTTGGCGAAGTGTATAATTTAACAATTATGAAAAACCTTCTTCTTGCAAAGCAAGACAATGAATGGGGAGAGGCTTTACTAAATAAACCAAAATTAAGAACTTACATCACTTTTAAAAAACAATTTTTATACCGAGAAATATGTTAAAAAGTATATATGTGAACGTGAGAGATTTCTATTCGCCCAGTTACGTGTAGGTATACCCTCTTCGGAGATACCGAGGTATTGCAATTAAAGAGAGACTATGTCATTTTTGTAAATCTTTGGTAGAAGATGAAGTTCGTTTTTTGTGTGTCTGTCCATTATATGCCACAGAAAGATTTCAATTGTACACCAGCATCATTGAAAGAAATTAACTTTTTGAATCGATGGAACTTAATACAAAATTACAGTATATGATGCAATTAAATTTAACAGATGTTCTTCACTTTGTAGATAAATCATGGAATATTCGTAAAGAGTTTATGTATAACCAACGACTATATAATAAAAAGATGTAATTGTTACATATGATATGTTACCGGTACAATGTTATTATAATTTAAAATAATTATGTTGTTGTTTTATACAACTTTTGAACTCACATCATGCATATTGTTTAAAGATTGTTACTCTATTTGAACTGATCTATAATCCTATGTCGGGGCTGGGCGTGCATTTATTTTGATGTTTGTTAACACAGATCAGTATAATAAACAAAATACTACATAGAATGTGCGGATATAAAATTAAGATGCCAGAAGCACCTAATTTTGTATAAAATCTATCAATATACAATATACTATATATGGCAATCTGGCTTTTGTGAGAAAAGCATAATTATACCGCAAGTGGACCATCACTGCAACAAGATAAAAATGGACGATCTGAGAATACAATTCGATGTGGCGCATTCGTATCAATTAAATTGAAAATGTTATTTTATCAAATCGCAACAATTTTTAAATATTTTAAAAAATTCGTAGGTTATCTGTCACAAATTGTTGTTAAAATACGGTACTTATTTGAGATGCTTTACTTCGATTTATTAGGGCTACTTTAACCCTTACAGCGCGAGGATCGACTTTAGGCGTCAGAATCTGACGTCTGTAGACGTCAGAAACTGTAAGAGTAAAACTATTTCTAATGACCGTAGACTCATCACATAGGTATTAAAATGAATCAGAAAGAGCTAACTAGGACCTTTATGACGATTTCAAATTGAAAACACCCTTTGGTCTCCATGGTTTGCACGAAAGTATTTCAGCGCCTTAGGGGTTAAAATAAATCTAAAGGTTTTAAAATAATAACAGGAAAACAAACTACATAGTATGTGTATTTCATGCGAGTTACAGATATTTCTAACTCTTAATAGGCCTGTAGGCCCTACCGATTATATTCGTGGTTTTTTCATTTATTATTAGCACATTGCATATCAGCGCTTAAACATAATACAAATAAAACGTGACATCAATCAGCAAGATTTGAAAATAGTTGACCTCCGTTTTGTCACATCTGAATAATTTTCACTCACTTGAAGTTGTGGATCGCGTCAGCGAGACACAACTTCAAGTGGGTGAAAATCAAAAGTGAATAATTTGGCGGTTAAAGGGTTGAAGTGTACTTTATATATACAAAATATGTACTATATTACATTCCAGAGTAAATATACATCCCATTTTTTCAAGATACCCACGCTGACAAATTTCTCCACAGTATGGCGACTGATTTATGTGAAGTGATCAAATTATTCTGAAGATATACGCGATCACTTGGATTGTCTGATTATGCCAACGAGGATGATTAATCAATATAAATTACATTTCCCAGATGTGCGCGAATTATATAATATTCTACATAGCATCAACACTCATCCTGCTAACGTAATTTATTTATTGTTTTACCCACTTGCAGTTGTGTCTTGCTACCGCGACCCGCAACTTCAAGTGGGTAAAAATCATGCATATTTGTTTAATTTGAGATTAAACATCTGCAAATCTTGACGTTTAAACAGACATTTCGTTTCCAATATCAGTGATTTGATTGACTGATAAACTAGGTTGAAAACGACAATAGTCTTGATCAGCAGGATGAGGGCTAAATGAAGTATATTGATGCACTACATGTTTATCCTAACTGTAAACTACACAATAAAATAGAAAATAAATATACAGTGGCATTTGATCACATATTTTGCCTTGACATTATAGCTCTACAGATTCCAATTTTTTTATCAGGGTTAAAAATCTGAAAATTCCACATAGAATTTTTTACATCCAAGTGGTTTTATAACTTGAAATAAAAAGATGAGTGCACCCACTACTATCAACCAGTTTGTAAGCTAACACCTAATAACAATGTGATAACAAAAACACAATACAAAATAACACGAAAGAGCATGGCAATTATTCTACATTCTTTCTATATACTATTACTACTATTTGTTGTTCCAATTATGAAATATAATAAATCAATTTGCATTGAAGTTCTTAAAAGGAAATGCTATATCGTAAAAGGGAGCACCACAGTCGACACAGCTATTCTCAGTAAACATAAAACATTTGTACAACATTTATACAACGTCTTCGACATTGGTCCAACATTGTATAAATGTTAGAAAAATTCTGTGTTTACTGGGTTTTCATTGAATTTGCTAAAATATCATTAGGGGAGGACGGGATAAATTGTGTCATGAGTCACCCAATATCCTGGTAACTGGTGGTAAATGGTAAGGGGGACGTAATGCACAACCTAGTGAATGACAACTGAATTATTGTGTCATTAGATTATAAGCGGTGTCCACGTATTAGCTGGTCTGCACGTAGTGTCTGGTATGACTTATCAAGATGGCATACATGGCTACATTTACCAATGTGGCACAAATTACCCTGTCCCACCCTACATGATATATGTGCGAGCCAGTAGACAACCAAATATGAATTCAATTCTAGTTACTTTGCCGTGGACTGTGTGTTTGAGACAGTAATAAACAACACTGCCGAGTAAACATAATATGTTAAACCAATGCCGCTTTAAGGTTGGCTCACAGTTTACAACCAGCATTAAAACCTACATCTGGTCAACGTTTTGTGTTAACTTAAACACGTCATTATTTTAATATATGGTGCGTACATGCTACATGGTAGCAAAATCACATTTCCCACCCCTCAAAACTAGACTTTGAGCCAATGTAGTTTTAAAGTATGGCCAGCGTAACAGACGATGGGCCAACAAAAAATCAACATTAGTTTATCGGTCAAAGAAAGTACAATCTTATCTCAGCAAACTTTGGCGCAACGGTAAAGCGACACAATCAGGCTAAAATCATAAAACATATGATGTAAACATATCCACAGACTATAAGTTCAAAAGTTTTTTAATTTTTGTGCTTCGCATTTATCAGTTAGGCGAGATATAGAAACGAAATTCCTATATTTCTTATTTTGGACATGCATGTCCAAAATAAGAAATCACGAATTTCGTCTTTATCTCTCACTTAACTGGTAAATGCGCAGCACAAAAATTAAACAATTTTTGCAGTTCGAATCTATAGACATGTTTGCATCATATGGTCATATTACATGATTAAGAGGGCAAAATAAAATTACCAATTTTTTAATGATTTTAGCCTGATTGTGTCGCTTTAAATTAACATTGGGCCTAAATTTAATAAACATTCGGACAGCACTTTATGCAACACAATTACGGGACTCAAAACAACACTTTTCTACCTGGACTATCAGAGCTTCCAACCTCAATTTCACACTTTTAATCATTATAATACTAGTTTCCAGAAGAAAACAAAATGCATTGAAAAAATTATTTACACGTTTTTTTTTACAGAAAAAATGTGTAAATTTTAATTCATTTCTCTGTCCACACTGCAATATTTTCTTTATATATAATTATAGTGCTAGATATGTACAGGGTAAAATTTGAATATTTGTTGTGGTTTTTGTCAGCCACAAGTGTCCATATGGCAATGTTCTCATTGCCACCGGAGCACTATGACAGACTACAGGAAATGATCATCGAAGAGTTTTTCGTACACTTTTTGAATGGCACAATGTTTTTAAAATGAAAGCTGCTGGACCAAAGGAACCTATGTTCGCCTAGGGGTGCAGCAAAATCTAAATTTTCAGAATCAGCCCCAGGAATAAACTGTGTATTTGACTTTCCAATTTTGTGTACAAAACGGTGAATATGTATACACTTTCCAACAAGAATCTGTACCCAATTTACAATCTGAAATGACCTTTATTAATGACAACGACAATGTAGATGACCTTGAAACATTTTAACATGAAAAATATATCCATACATATAATAGAATTTTTTTTATGTATTTAGGTATAAAAAAGCAGTATATCTCTATCAACCTTACTTCTGAACAATTGAGTTTTGGAAAATGCGTGTAGTCACCTTAGTATCCTATCACCAAAACAGGGGTAGCATTTGTAGAAAATCATTTTAAATGCGTATAACAACCACTCAAAATGCAATATATGTATGGAAGCCTTTGTATGGCATGCAACTTTTTGAAACGCTTATTTTGTTGCATGTATAAAATCCACAAAATTCGTATAGGTAGAGTCACTAGACAGCTCTGTATTATACATATACAACGTTTACTTATATCTTTCATAAATATCAGTTTTGGGAAACATATTTGCAAAACGTGCACATTTGATTGCTAGCTATTTAAAGATTACAAGTACATGTGGTAGGTCAAGAGAACATTATATTATTTCACAAAATTGAACAAGATGTAAAGCAAATTAATACTGTGAAAATATTACTTTGGTAGATTCCAATATATAACAAATCATATAAAACCTTTTGAAAAGAGAGCTGAAGCTGAGAATTGTGTTAGCAATTTCAGCTACAAATTGGGGGGAAATTATATTTGACTAGGAAAGTTTGTATTTAAATACTTTTATCCTCTAGCCTTTAAAATCACAGTGTCTAATAGCATCCAGCTGTGCATTAAATGGTGAGAAAAAGGGATGTGTTCAACCTGCTAACTACCGGTACACACTATTTTCTTTGATAAAATTTTGAGAAAAAATTATATAATTATCTGATTTTGTAAAGTATTCAAGTACAATATACAAATGCATTTTAAATATGCTACGTATTGATGAGCAAGATTTGCTTCATTAATTTATGAATTAATATAATCTTTACTTTACTTGAAGTCATGTCTATCTCTTCATGGCAGACATGGTGAGAACCGGTATTTCAAATTACAGGTATCCAAATGTGGTGCATAAAGATTTTTAAAATGGCAATAAATCAAGAGGGGTTTAAAATAATCATGCCAAAAATTAATCTGCAAAATTTGAAGAACGCAATTGTCATGAATGATTTACACATGTTTCTCTTGAATTATCGATTGTAATCTGCCAGCTAACAAACATGATGTAGTAGCCCAAGTAGGCTCGACATCTGTCTACATGTACTATAACCAGGTTTTCACTTTTTAGTTAATTGGTGGTAACAACCTCACCACTGTCAAATCCCTCCTCTAGTGCACAGGTGTTTGTACGACATAGGCTCTTAATATATGACATAGGTGTTGACGTACGATTGTATGACAATCGTAAGCGTTTGACCATTTCTCCCATTTGCAGCAGTTTATAGCTTGCACTATTTTTTCACAGAAACAGCAATAATGACAGCTATGATGGCCAGAATGACTAGGAGTATCAAGAGCAAAATGCATTTCTTCTTACGTGCCTTTCTCTGAAAACATAGTACACTTTTCATTAAAATATCATCATGCCAATATTGTATTTTATATACAGTACTACCTCTATATAACGCCAACATTGGCACAATTTTTTGACTTTATGCCGGATGGCATTATGGTGAGGGAGGTGATTTAAGCCTTTGAATATTTGAGAGCTGATTAACATTAATTCTGATACATATTGAGTGTTCTCACTTATTCTGTTTATAGTAATACAAAAAAGTACAGTAGGCCCTATATAATATTGTTTTATTTAGAGCACTATAAGTGCAAATCATATTTGTTAATGCACAAGAATATATCAGAGGCGCCACTGTGTTTAAAAACAATAGGTGTGACATTCCGTTCACACCTCCAGTTAGTGTTTGCAACACTGGCCCAATAGTGTACCAGCAAAGGATCTAGTATACCTGAAGAGTTATTATTTATTGTGATTATCGCTTCATCAATCATTGGTAAATGTGTTTGCAACGCTGGCCTAGCATTGCACCAGCAATGGATTTCATACCTGATGAGTTATTATTTACCTGACGAGTTATTATTTCATTGTAATTATCACTTCATCATGCATAGGCCTTCTGACACAATGAGAAACAATTATTTTGTAATATTTTTTGTCAACAGATGTGTCTGCTACAACAGTCAGACATTGGTTCAGTGGTTGATGAAAGTGAATGCAGAAGATTAAATAAGCGTTGGGCTTAATGCTTACTTACAAGTCCATTTTTATGTTCTGTTACATAGCCCAATTAGTAGTTCGCCCACCACCCAGTGTTTTATCTCACGCTTTTCCGAACGTGTGAACGCCTGTGCCCACTGCCGTGTGTGTTCATTGAACTATAGTAGCCTACAGGTGGCGATTGTTGATCAACCAAGAGTGTTTATTTAACAGTCACGATGTCTGATAAATTAGGCCTGTTGGCTATACGATTGAGGGAAAACATATGACAAAAATGACATTGGGACTTCACAACCATTGGCGGACAGCAAATAGCGAGGTTGGCATTGTGCCGCGGGATTTACCATTGGCGGGAATCCGTTCAAACACTTTAATTGGCAGAAGGCGGGGTTGGCATTATTACCGGGGGCAATACAGCGGGGAAGCACTGTACATGAAAATTTTTTGAATGATAATGTTTATTGTCATGATTATTAAAGATGATCTTCTATCAAAGAAAGAAGTCAATTTGTATTCAAAAGTGATTATTTGAGCGATGAATCATTAGGATTGATCAATAGTTTTATTAAAGGGACTGGCCCAGGCTAAAATCATCAAAAAATCGGTGATTTTATTTCGGGTTCTTAATATGACCATATGATGTAAACATGTACATAGACTAGAACTGCAAATTTTTATAATTTTTGTGCTGCGCATTCATCAGTTAGACTAGATATAGAGACGAAATTCCCGCATTTCCTATTTTTGACATGGTTGTCAATAATTACAAATCAGGAATTTCGTCTCTATAACTAGCCTAACTGGTGAATGCGCAACACAAAAATTATAAAAATTTGCAGTTCTAGTCTATGTACATGTTTACATCATATGGTCATATTAAGAACCCGAAATAAAATCACCGATTTTTTGATGACTTTAGCCTGGGCCAGTCCCTTTAATATATCTCTATTTGATTTTTTTTTTCAAATCCATTTAGTGCCTGCGAGCTAACATAGATATATAATTTACTGTTTGATTGGTAATCTGCACTAAAATTTGAAGCAAATTAAATCTTAGGGTTGGATGGAGGTATTTACTGGACATTTCAAGTCAGTGCTTATTACATGTAGTTGTGCTTTACATGTTTTAGCAAAGCGAGCTTTAAAAGTAAGACACTGACTAAATGTTAGTTTAAAGTTTGACTAACATCAAAACAACTTTTGGAAAGCATCTCATATTTCATGGACAAGGGCAAGTACATTTTTTAACTGCTAATGAAGAAGAAACACCTATTCTAATGTATAAAGTTATAATGCTAATGTTGAATATTCAAAGGACATATTTTTGCAACAAGATATCAGATAGAGATTTGCTAAATTTTCTTTCTTGCAAACACCAGTAAAAGACAAATTAGGAAGTCTAATTGTACATAAAACTAATAATTTGTATTGTACAGTTCTTAAGTCTAAAATCGGTCAAAAATCCTTAACAAACATTTTGTATCAAGTTTTAAAACAATGGATTTGATTAGGTGATACTATTTTTATCCCAATGTCAATATGAAAACAAATCTCGGGTATGAGATATAAAGCTTAAGTATGATACGTAGATTAAATGTCAAGGTAAGAATGCGAAATGTGGTACATTGAAAATGAAATGTCAAATTTTCAGCTGTAAGAAATAGTTGCTATGTATAATAAACCATAATTGAATTAAGTGATACTTAAGTAAATAGTGAATCATTACGAAGCCACCACATAGAAGCACAATTGAATTTAAAGGAGATTAGCTAGTTGTCATTTTTTACGGTCAATATATACTTTTTTATATTTTATAGATGTAGAGTGTGCTATGATATGAAATAAGGTATCACAAGCATTGACTATACATCTTTTAAATCTTCTTTCTATGGGTGTGCTACGATAGGAAATAAGGTAACAGAAAAATTGACTATATCTATTTTAAATCTACTTTTTATGAGTGTGTTACAATGTAAAATAAGGTATCAGAAGCATTGACTATATCTCTCTTAAATCTACTTTTTATGGGTGTGCTATGATGGGAAATAAACTACGACAAACATTGACTATACCTCTTTAAATATATTCTGTATGAGTGTGCTACAATAGGAAATAAAGTAGCACAAGCATTGTCTATATCTCTTAAAATCAATTCTCTATGAGTGTGTTAACATAGGAAATAAGGTAGCATAAGCATTGACTATATATCTCTTTTAAATCTACTTTCTATGAGTGTGTTAACATAGTATATAAGGTAACACAAGCATTGACTAAATCGCTTTTAAATCTATATAAATCCAATAATTATGAAAGGTTGTATACACTGACCTGATAAGTAGACGCTTTACTGAGTTCATCTTTCCCTGATTCCACATGATGATATGCTGTCTCCACATTCTGCTCAATACTGTCTGCAAATTTTATTCAGATATTGTATTTATAATTTTGTAGATAAAAGAGATAATTCACACTGAATTACAGCTATTTAAATTGCTTTTAAACAGATCAAAGAGCCTGCTATTTAAAATGCTTATAAAAATGCAAAAACAGACTAAAACAACACTGGCTGTGACATGTGATTGGTACTCAAACTAATGTATAGCTTTAAATTTACATTTAAATGTAAATGTAATCTTTTAAAACATAATTCCCTTTGAAATAATTATAGTCAAATATTTTACTTTCTTAAAATACAGAAATACACACCTATAACCTCCCCTTGTTCATGTACAAGAGTTCCTAAATCTCTGAAAATTTCGTTGACATCTAAGATATCACTCTGCAACAACAAAATATTGATATTTAAGTTGCCTTACTGGTATCATTTCCCATGGTAACATAGATTTTTTCAAATACTTTCTTTAGAATTCAGGTGCCATAAACAACAAGTTAGTGTTATTACATAGCAATATAACACAGTTCACACAGCAAATCAATGGTAAAAATTTTGTGCCTGTTTTGAATGCTCTTTTGTCATCAAAATGTTGTATCTTGCTATATTGTACAACAAAAAATGTACCCGGTAAACTATCTAACAAGTGCATCACAAATGATCTAGAAATAACATAATCTCTGATCATTCAGTGATCGAGATTTCAGGCAGCGATTCAGTTGCATCACTGGCTTAGCACATAGTAAAAGCTATTATAGTTGTCTCATCATTTCATGTTAGACATATGTATATGTATGTGCCTTACATATTACACCACTCTTTTTCCAATGTTATCAAGATCGAAATCTTGTCGGAAACTTAACATTAGAAATGAACTTTTAATACAGAGAACTATAAATTTAAGATCTTGTTATAAATTTATGGAATTTTCAAGGTATTTAAATTTTTTTAAAGGGAAGTAAGAAATCCAGTCTTTTACTAAAGCGACATAGCAGCAATTTCAAGGCGAATAAAAGTGAGAAAAAATGGATGCAAAGATTTAGCATTAAAAAATAAACTGCCTGTGAGATATTATCAAAGCTTGTGTGGCAGACCAGCATCGTCAGTGATCAAGATGAAAATATTGGTAAAATAACCTGTAAATTTTTTCTGGAGCTTTCAGAAACATTGTGGGTGAAAAACAATACATTTTGGGTGAAAAACAGTACATTAATTTCTACCCAGCATTTATATAAAAAAACATCTAGTGCCTGTCCCATCGTGATCAAATGTATCTGTCATGACTAAAGGGTAGCTCGGTGTCTAAGACTGTGGCTGTGGGAAAAATCATAAGCAGTTTAATATGGACACAATATTGCTGATATATTGACCTCTAGCTGCCTGATCCGTGTTTCCCTCTCCTGGATTAGAGCCACGTCGTGCTCTAATATTTCTTCTTGTGCCTGTAGCTGCTGACGCCTTTCTTCTGCATCAACCAAACGAGCCTCATCATCCGCATCCTAAATAAATTTCAAGTTTGTAGATACAATAAACTCAGTCAGAACCAATAAAGAAAACATAAAAAAAACAAGATAAATAACATGTATTACCAGAATACTAATAGACTAGGTTACCAGTAAAACTGGAGAAAATGACGGCTAAAAAATAATGTAACATACAGTGCAGCCTGTACATATCAGACCCTGAACACACCGGAATCATGTCTATAAAATAATGAGTATTTAGTCCCTGATTAAATAAACTCAAAACAATGCTAATAAACCCTTTAAACCGGGACCCTGTCTACTCTAAAATCCAGACTGATTATTTTCCCTAAATGGATAAATTGTGTTGTATTTCACCTTGTCCAAACCTTAATCGAACTTTGTTTTTAGAGAAATTATTGAAAAGTGCATGTGGTGCACTAAGAGTAAAACTTTGGGGTGACAAGGTGATGTTACATCCTGCTTGTCATGAAATGATAAAGATGCAAATTGTTGTTAAACCCTTATGGGCTTTGAGAAAAGTCAACACTTTTACATTGAGATTGGTAAGCTATTTTAACAACATATAATGGATTGATAAAATAATTGGTCAATAAAACATTTTAATAAAATCAAATGATTAGATAAATATTAAAAGTCATACTTTTTGAATATAATATAAAAAGTTAACAAGCAAACGTGTGTAGTCGTCCTCACCATTGAAAAAGAAATATAATTAGCTTTGATAATATTTAAACAAGCTTATGCTGTTGTTAACAAATATGATCTGTATCTGAAATGTGTGATGGATCATCACAAGAATCTAATGTTATTTTAGGTTCGGTGCTACAGATTAAATGTTTATAAAAATACAAATGCGCTCAGTGTGTGAAATCTGTGATGTACAATTACAAAAATGTGCTGTAATTTCAAGTTTTATTTGTTAAAAAGGCAATTATTATAATAAAGCTGCAAACACATCTATAAATTATCACAATAAGCGTACCAGGTAAGTACTAGCTTAAAATTAGCTGTATTATGTGTCTTATATGAATTATCCTTAAAAAATTCAAGATCTGAGCAATTAATTATGCTGATTATCTAAATATATTATTTATATTATATTGATATTTTATTTTATTAATAAAATTTCATACAGCCACAGGACACAATATCAAAACACAACGATGTCCAAACTTTATAGGAACAGGCTACAAGTAAGGTGGTGTAAAGTGTCACACTCTACTATGTCCCTCTCCAAGGACACCTATCTTGATCTTAATGAACATAGCATAACCGTGATAACAGTAATCCATCTTAGAACTAAATTATTAAAATTATGGGTAAATACTTACACCCCAATTGATGAGATCAGCCGGAGCTTTGGAATGGGTCGGTAAAGGTTTGGTGGATCGCACACGTTCAGCTACTCGCTATAAAACAAAACAATAAACTAATTTAATGTCAAACACAAACATTACTCTTAGTGCAGAATAAACATACCTGAATAAAAATACCTATCGGAAAGAGCTTCTAAATTTAATAAAATACCTACCAGAATAAAACTACTCTCCTGACAACTGTGAAATTCCCGGTATAAATTGTATGACAAAATAACGCCTATTTTCTCAAAATTGTGACTATTATTCGGTGTTATTGTTGACATGTTAACCAATATTGATCAGTTGTTGATGGTCAGTTCAATATCAGTGAATCAGCAGTGACCTTATTCTACCGCACGCACACAGTAACTGGTCGAGCGACTGATGACACATTTAAAAGGTGTACAGGTAACTGGTAAGATATCCTCATATTGCTGTGTATCTTCACATGTTTAGTAGTACTTATTACATTGTGTGCATGTATTGCCTGTCAGCGCAGATTTCTGCTGTGACCAACTTATAGTCAATTTTCTGCAGGTCTGTTAATTGCTGAATTAAAAAAAAGATGACCTGGCTGTCAAAATCATTTTATAACATATAAATTATAATCATAACCGTAAAGTTGGCTAGCTGGCAAACTGATGAATGATTGAAAATGTTGATCCGTAGAGGAATTATAATAGTGCTCATATTATATATACATTAAATTTCAAATAGACAATTGAAACAGGAGAAATCAAGTACACCATGTACACAGATGGATAAGTGAAGTTCATGACCAACAGTCTCAGCTAGTAATGAGTACAGACACATTTAATCATGTTCTTGTGAGAAAGAAATTTAACATAAACATGATAAACTACACAATAAGTATCTTAATAAAGGCAGATACAAAATAAGGCGAGAAGTAAATCTTTACCACAGATTACCAGATCATACATGGACAATAGATCAAACATAATTTATTTTTACACCTTTTCAAAAAGATTTGATTTGCTATGATTCAAGTGATGCCTTCATGAAATGTTACCACTGGAATTTCCATAGGGTTTCTAATCTTACCTGACATCATAAGCTAAAACGAAATGAGAAATTGACCGATTGTTAGCTTCATGTTGGGCCAATGTCATACTAACACATGTTCCAACATGAATTCAACATCGTTTTAGCTCATCATGTCTGCTGGGTACCTTGAATTACATTACAGTATGTAAGTTATTCTAAAAACATAATCTAAGACCAGAAGACAGCCCAGCAAACATGATACATTGAGCCAATGTTGGCTCACCATCTACATTGCTTGCCCAACAATTACATTGGTTCCGTATTAAGCATGTTGAGTGAATGACTCATGATTGCTGGGAGATGAGACAACATACCTTCTGCAAACTGTTATAACGTTCTGAAGTGTCCTTGAAATCAGCCATGAGACGCTCATATTGAAGTCTTTGTGACTGTCTCTGATTCTTAAATTTACAAATAAAAAGCACTAAAGTTAGTCTCAAGTAACATAATCATGATAATGAAATTATATAATTATATATATGCAAAAGTCTAATTTACCTCAATTTTGCTTAGTTCAATATTATGTTCTCAGCTCCTTAGTTGGCTCTTTCCTCTTTATTCATGTTATTAGAATACCTACATTAGGGGTCTACGCCCATTATATAACTTTAGACGTCAGAATATTTGCCCCTCCCCCCACCACCCTCAATTTATTACTAGCCAAATATCGCCAGGAAAGATAGTTTTATCGCCAGATCTATTCGAAAACTATACCAGTGTCATATAATGAGTTACAATGTGACAGACGGTTTCTCAAATTTGAAATGGTGCAAATTCAAGCACTAACCCCTAAAGGGGGGGGGGGGCACTGTCTGTAATTTTGTACTTGTCCCCACCCAAAAAGGGTTGTTCCGGGCAACCGTTAGTGTATACCTGATATCACACACTGTACCGGAGTTTGACCATGCGGTCCTGATCTCTCTATAACATGTATAATACTAGTATGAGTATGAGCATCGCGTTCTCAGTCATAGTATTATAGAGAGATCAAGAACCCATAGCCAAATTCCCGATACAGGTTGTGTATTTTTAATTGTAGTGATTGTTAAAATGTGATCTAAATGAAAAAAAATATAATTAATTTACCTTATCAGTATTTTTGTTGAGATTGGAAAATTCCCGGAATGCTAGGGCAGTATTCTTGATCACCGTATTTGTACTTTGTTCTGTACTATGACTACAAACAAATAGCATAAACGTAAATAAATCATTGAAAATATGAAAATAGGCATGAATATTTGTTAGGTCTATTTATATATTTGAAGTTGGAACTGCTAACATTATTCACAGGTTCAAATATTCACCATGTGCACATTTCAATAATTTTTAAAATAAATTTTATCTCCATTTTATTTCCTTTGAAAACCATGAAAACATGTTAACTCTTTGTTTGCTGATCACGACTAAAGTCGTTTTTAATCCATTTTATTAGTCGATTAAAAATCACTGTTATTTGGAATAAAATCAATGTTTAAAAATCTATATTTGCGAATGTTTGGTGTCAAATTGAAAAAATTTCAGTAATTTTCAGCCACTTGAATTTGTGAATCGCGGTAGCGAGACACAAGTTCAAGTGCCTGAGAATTCAAATTATTTAATTTAGCAGGATAAGGGTTAAAACAAGTTCAGCAAGACAAGGGTTAATAAGTTTATCTGCACTTGAAATGCTTGAGGGCAATATAAAAATTAACAATTAGTCGTTTAAAGGGACTGGCCCAGGCTAAAATCATCAAAAAATAGGTGATTTTATTTCGGCTTCTTAATATGACCGTATGCCAGAATAAAATCACCTTTTTTTTATGATTTTAGCCTGGGCCAGTCCCTTTAAATCACTGTTACTGTGAGTGAAATTTGTGTTTAAACATCCAGATGTGCAACTGTTTGATCACAAATTAAACAAATATGAATAATTTTCAACCACTTAAGTTGTGGATTGCGGTAGCGAGCGACAACTTCAAGTAGGTGAAAATTTAAATTATTTAATTTAGCGGTTTAAGGGTTAACCCTGCTACTTAATTTATTTAAATTTTCACCCACTTGAAAGTTGTGTCTCGCTGACGCTATCCACAACTTCAAGTGAGTGAAGATTATTCAGATTTGACAGAATGGAGGTCAACTATTTTCAAATCTTGTTGACTGATGTCACATTTTATTCTTTAAATGTTTAAAAGGTGGTACTTAATGTGCTAATAAAAAAATAAAAAATCTAGTTTTTTGGGGACCGGCGGTGAAAGGGTTAAACAACATCAGGTTAACCCTTCAGGTGCCAATCATATCTATAGCTTTTTAAGCCTTTCTGTTTGCCCTTCACGAAAGATAATTTGTGAGATATGAGTACTTGATTTGAAAAATAAACATATATTTAGATTAACATTGTATATACACACTTGACCCTTGGAGACCAAAGGGTTTTTTACAATTTGAAATCATCAGAACGTCCTTAGTCAAGTCTTTCCGATCATGGGTCTACAGTCCTTAGAAAATATTTTCACTCGGAATCTGACTCCACAGACGTCAGATTTTGACGACTAAAGTCTATCCCCGCGCTGTAAGGGTTAAAGTTCTGGGTCGAGGTGGCTTGAAAACTTTAAGGCCCAGGTAAAAATTCAAATTCTATAGAGAGGTAATATTTACTTTATAGCAAAAAACTATTGTTACAAAAGATATTTGTATTCAATTTGCATAACATAGCTGTGGATTTGTTCATACACATAATTTACTAATATTGTACATCACTCTTGCGTTATTGCACAAATGACTTACATTCTATCACGTAGTTGGACACTATCTTTATTTGTTCCTATCTGCTTGGATGATCTGTCTAATGTAGTTGCTATAACATGTATAAGAACACAAATAAAAACTATTTAGCAAAAATATCATAAAAATCGAAACAATAAAATCTATAGGCCTACAATTTATGTATTTCAATGGTTTAAAGAATATAACATACTTACCGTTGTTGTTGATAGTGAAGATATTGTTTGTAATCTGGTCAACTATTTCAGTCACTCCGCAGCCTGATAAACATATTTAAAACAATCAATGTATAATTATTTTAATAATCAATGTATAATTATTTTAATATTGATTTGTTGCTTTTATAAAAATATAGTGCTGTGAATAGTATGCAGAGAAGTAACAGAAGACAGTAAATTACAAAAAACAGCCTTAGAGTTTAATCATTTGAGATAGAACAGAAAAATGTTGTTGGTAATGTACACAAAAAATTGATATCATTAAAAAAATTGATAACTCACTTAATCTATGTGGTATTTAATGAAAAATTATAAAATACTTGACCATGATAAGAAAAGAAGACAAGAAAGGAAACAAAAATAGCTAACTGAAAATGTAAAATTTGTGCTAATAAAAAAAGTGAAAAAATTGTGCATAAGACTACAGTACTAGGCCCCAATTTAACATCTGGAGATTAGAGTGTCAAACAAACAATAGTATACCACCAATCATGCACACTGTACCTTCACCTTGATAACCAGAACCACCTGAAAATGGGTTGTCTCTGTATTCGCCCGAGCGTGGTGGTGGCACCCCAGAATCAAATCCTCCGCCAGTTGATCCGTATCTCGACATTTCTAAGCAGTATTTAAACACTGGTCCTTAGAAAATACATTTCTCTGCACATAAAATATTTTAAAATTCAGATATTAGACAATAGGGTCTATAGTATATATATGCATGATATACAAAGCATCACAATATTTATAAGTTTCGTTTTTCTATGCATTTGTTTGTTTGGCGATACAGTAAAAAGTCATCTCATTCTTATACAGACATAGACTAACTTATACTCATACATGTCATAGGCCTAGCACTAGGTGGGTAGATTCAATAAATTTTAAAATTGTTGGATAAAATTATGCTGAGCCTCTTTTCATAACTGCAGATATGCTAAAAAAAATATTTGACCACATTCCACAGTTTTCACTGAGCAAGATAAATGCTGTGATCAAAATGTGAGCTAAATTATAAAAACATCCAAAAGATGGCACCTCAATGTCGCAGACTGTTATGGGGGTAACAGAATCCAAAACATCACCCAGACACGTGAACTTTTTGAAGCAGCTGAAGAAAACTTCTGAGATGATGTTGCTGTTGAGTTTTAGTTTTTAGATACATCAGGGCACCCAACAAGTGCCACGCAATACACATAACAGTAGCAAATATACCACATATGCACATAACAATCAGAAATTTTAGCTTTTAGCTATAAAAATTCCATTTTTACCCTTGGTGCGCCCCATGACTGCACGAGGAATTGCAGGGTAGGCAAACAAAACTTCACCCAGGTTTTACCCTGGGTAAACTAGTGAAGCCTTCCCCAGGTATCTCATTTCTTTGAGATTCCCACATTGTTCTGTCCAAACGGATGTCCTCCATAACTTCCTCATAGGGCAGTGGACATAATCTATTTTCATTTTTTGCATTTTTTTACAAAAAATAAAAAAAATGGCACCTGCGTAAAAAAATTATCATAACATGCATAAGGGGCGACAGCATGCCTGTTCCACTTACCTAGTCAAGCATTTGTTGCAGCTATCATGAAATTACCATGATTAAAGCCCAAAGGCGAGAGCTAGGATCATTTTACGTAATTATGGTGCTTGCGAGAAATCTATATTAAATGAAGCCTGAAAGGAACCCCCGGAACAGGTGATAAAAGTGCCATTCAAAACAAATAACTCTTGAATTCTACAATGATGGTTGCATTTCTACTAGTAATAGCGAGCAAAAAGACAAATAACAGGCCTTGCTAAGTTACTTCCGTGCCGCGATAGCACAATAGTGCGTACTGCCACGTAATATACAGATACAGTCTACAGATGTCTTTTATTGCAGTGTATCACAAATTCAATTAAATCCTGAAAAAAACACGAAAAAAATACCAAAATGACTTCTTCGGACGTACGGTACCTAGGCCTACCCTGGCCTTAGTTAGCAAAATCTCACCCTCTACATGTTACGGGTTAGCAAGCAATGCCTATCTGAACCGTAAGACCGAGCGTCATATGTGACACGCGATCGACTCAACCCCTATTACCGCTCTTGAAATATCTTTAAATTGATTTCACCTAACTTACTGACCTTTTATGAAGCCACTCAGCTTATTTTGAAACATTCGCTCAGTTATTTATCGTGTGAGAGCATTTTTAAAACACCTCCCGAAAAATAATGCGGCCATTTTAACCATTTGTGACGATGTGAGTATCTTACGTTTCAGATACATGCTGCGTTCTAACTCGGAACGTAGTGGAGAGCGAGATCATTCTAACTACTTGGCCTAGGCTATAAAAGTTAAACATAGACTTCAGTAAAATATGCGGCATTGCATTTGCACTGCACTGCAGACAGTCACAGACACAGTGGCACTCTGCCAATCATCCCAATGCCAGTGGTTTTATAGGGTCTAGTCTACTAAAACTCACTCAAGACAAGTTGTACTTGTAAGTTGTACTTGTAGTCCGTCGTGAAGCAAAGTGGATCAGCCTGATCTAGTCTAGACTATAATATATACCAGGATTCACATTCACCGTGGTGGATGAATTTCGCCGATTTCTCTGTCAATTCTCAATCAATTTTCATGAAATTTTACACACACTATTTTCCATTCATGTCGTGACTACACTGAAAGTTTCGCGGAGTTTTGATAAGTATTAAAAAAGTCAGACCATTTGACATGTAGTAAATAAATAAAAATGTTGCCCTCTATAAAGCCATTAGCTTAGTCTCAGAATTTCATTACATGTCAAATGGTCTAATTTCTAAAATACTTATCAAAACCTCGCGAAATTTTCAGGGTAGTCACGACATGAATGGAAAATAGTGTGTGTGAAATTTCATAAAAATTGGTTGAGAATTGACGGAGAAATCGGCGAAATTCAATAATCCTGGTTGATGAATTTAATGTGAATCTGACTAGATCTATAGTAGTCTATAGTACTACTACAACTTTCAAGTACAACTTGTCTTGACTTGAGAAGTTGAGTGAGTCCAATATTTTGATATTTTTGAGTCCAAAATTTTGTAGCAATCAAGTTGTACTTCTGCAAGTTCTGTGACTATTTTATAAAGACAGTAGGCCTACCGGTAACATAACAAGCTAGATCTATAAATATCAGTAGGCCTACTCTACTGTTTTAGTGTCATGCAGTCACTGTTGTTATCAGGTTATTGTATGACTGAAGTGATGAAGACGTACGTTTTAGTGCGAACAAACTAATACACATAACCACTGATACAGTGATACACACAGTGCACACTGTTGGCGTTGCAGTACGCCTGCAAAAACAGTTACAATACTTGTCACTGTACATGTCATGTATGTCATGTATGTATAAATATAACACACGTGACGCTGTACACTCAGTCAGTGTCACATGATCATGATGCAGCGCGAAGTAATCGTGACCTATATCTACTGTGTAGTCTTCATGTGATTTTTATAATACAATAAAAGCTGTAGCCTTAACCTGTTAATTATGATAGTATTCAGTTAAAATATAGAAATAAATATAGATTATACGGCTGGATTTGTCATGCTAGAGTGATAATCTGGTAATACCTAGGTCTATTCAGGCTACTGGTGGTAGGCCTACTGCACTATTTTCTCATACAGTCATGTTTTACGTCAGGAAGTAATTTGGTGATAGGAAAGTAAACATCGTCTGACATTTCTGACGTTCATGGACGTTTGTGAACCACTTGCCGACTTGGACAGTCACGCACATGACTGACACATGTGTGACGTTACAAAACAGGAAGACAATTGATAAGATTGACTTCATAGGCCTACCGGGTATAAATAACATATTGATAAAGATAACGTTATAACCTACACTCTGTCTCTGTCACTGTCAGTGTCAGTCTCTTTCTCTGATCCTGCAATTTCCTCTGATCCTGCAAGTCTTAGATTTCTATAAAAAAAAATTATAGGCAGACACAGCCTGTCAGCCAGTGTCATACTCCCACTGAGTCCCAGTGTCCAGTGACGCAGACTCAATCACAGGTGGGTCATTCTATCACTATCTGGTCACAGTTGTCTATGATTCTACAATACCAATAGGCCTAACACTACCAGCAACATTGTTAGTGGACAATATATTTTGCTATGCAATTTTACAATATCATCAAATCATGTCATATAAATGTTAAGTGTTTTTAATGTAAACTAATAATCTGTTTATGATTGTATACAATTTCAGTTGATTATACAAGAACAAGTGAACAGGTGAAGAAGGTATTTTGACTGGCAATATGACTGAGCCTTCATCACCACCACCAAATTATGGAGCAGTAGAGGGACAAAATATGCCATATCCTCAACCAGGTATGCAACCAGTTGTACAGCCAGGTGTACAACCTGGTATGCAACCATATGTACAGCCAGGTGTACAACCAGGTGTACAACCAGGTATGCAACCAGGTGTACAACCAGGTATGCAGGCTCCTCCTCCACCCGACTTTTCTCAGGAGCCTCCACCAAAGTATGAGTTACCAAAAGAAGGCCCATATGCAGCACCTCCTGGACAACCTGGTTATCCACAACAAGAGTATCCACCTCAAGGTCAGTTAATTAGAACTTTTATCAAACTAAGCTGTGTACATGTTGAGAGTTATAATATACTAATTTAAACTTACTAAGTAAGTTATACTATATATATATACTAAGTCAAACTCGAAGTAAAAAATTGTCATGTTTTTATACCCTTATATTTCAATATTCATTAGTTGGTACCCAGTAAACTCGACACATTGAACCAATGTTGGTTTAATGTTGGGCCACTGTTCATGATGCTAACCCAACATTAAACCAACATTGGTTAAATGTATTGTGTTTGCTGGGAAGCTGTGAATTGCTGCTGCTATTTGTACCCGGGAATGAAAATGATGAAAGTTATTTAAAAATACCCAAGTATGCTCATGATGATATGAAATTAAACTCCATGCAAGAATACTGATTTTAGTCTGTATAGTGGTAGATTTATATGTAATTAAATTTATTCAAGAAAAAAATGGAACTTATACATGTTATATGCATTTATCACCATGATCATGTAAAACATTAAAATAATGTTAACATGTTTCAGACATGGATCCAGGTTTAAAGGAAGAGGGGGTGCGGGGGTCTGGGGGCCCTCCCCCCAAATAATTTGAATTTATAGATGCTCACAGGCACATTTTGGGCCAGCCAAAGGAGGGGTTGCAACTGCCACAACCCCCCTGTAGATCCGCCACTGTGATTTTGGGAGTTTTATTTAATGTTGTATCTGAGGTGTTTATCATGTTTATAATACAGTACTAACCACCTAATGTTCAAATTAGTTCAGTTCTTAAAGTTGTAATTGTCACTATTAAAGTAACTATTGTGAGTGTGATCATGGTGTTGTATGTGATTGATGTCCAATAACCAGATAACTAACTAGTATATTCCCGATGTTGCAGGATACCAGGGAAACACTACATCGACCACTCATTTAATATCCCAGCCAGTGCATCAGCATACTATTGTTGTGCGTCCTGCAGGTTTTGGTCCCAATCCTGCTCTGATGGACTGTCCCAATTGTCACTCCACGATCACTACATCCATTGACCATCAGACAGGTGGCTTGACGTGGCTCACAGCTGGCCTTATCTGTCTTTTCGGGTGAGTGTAGCCATGTGTTTTTCTATATCTGTAGCATTGCTGCGTTTTATAACATTTGTTTTTCTACATATTTTGCAACTTTGCTGTGATGAAATTTGTTTTTCTATACTTACAACTTATTTGTTTTTTACATTGGTACCCATGGTATCACAGCTGTGATAACATTTGTTTTCTATATTGGTAACACCGCTGTGATAACCTTTGTTTTCTACATTTGTAACACCTCGTTACAAATGGTAACATTTTGTTTTTCTACATTTGTAACCATGGTAACATAGAGCTCTGTGATAACATTTGTTTTCTACATTTATAACACTACTGTGATAACATTTATTTTCTACATTTGTAACCATAGTAACACTGCTGTAAGAACATTTGTTATCTACATTTATAACCATGGTAACAATGCTGTGATAACAATTGTTTTTTTACATTTGTAACCATGGTAACACTTCTTTGATAAAATTTGTTTTCAACATTGGTAACCATGGTAACACAGCTGTGATAACATTTGTTTTCTATATTGGTAACACTGCTGTGATAACATTTGTTTTCTATTTGTAACACTTCTTTAATAAGATTTGTTTTTTCTACATTTGTAACCATGGTAACATACAGCTCTTGTGATAACTTTTGTTTTCTTCATCTGTAACACTACTGTGATCATGGTGATAACATTTCTTTATACATCTGTACATTGGTAACCATGGTAACACTGCTCTTGAGAGCATTTTTTATCATCATTTGTAGCCATGGTAACAGTGCTGTGATAACAATTGTTTTTTCCACATTTGTAACCATGGTAACACTGCCGTGAAAACATTTGTTATCTACTTTTGTAACGATGGCAACACAGCTGTGATGACATTTGTTTTCTACATTTTTAACACTGCTGTAATAACATTTGTTTTCTGCATTTCTAACCGTGGTAACACTGCTGTGATAACATTTGTTATCTACATTTGTAACCATGGTGACACTGCTCTGATAACATGTATTCTCTACATATGTAGCCATGGTCACAGGATTGTGATAACATTTGTTTTCTACATCTGTAACCATGGTAACACGGCTGTGATCACATTTGTTTTCTACATTTGTAACCATGGTAACACAGCTGTGATACAATATGATTTCTACATTTGTAGCCATGGTAACACAGCTGTGGTAGCATTTGTTTTCTACATTTGTAACCATGGTAACACAGCTGTGATAACATTTGTTTTCTACATTTGTAACACTGATGTGATAACATTTGTTTTCCACATATGTGACCATGATAAAATTGCTGTGATAACATTTGTAACTATGGTACCAGCTGTGATGACATAAATAGTAACCATACTGATGTGGTAACATTTGTTTTCTACATGTGTAACACTTCTTCAATAACATTAGTTCTTCTACATTTCTAACCATAGTAAAATAGCTGTGATAACCTGATACCACTTGTTTTCTACATTTGTAGCTATGGTAACTCTGCTGTGAGAACATTTGTTTTCTAAATTTGTAGCCATGGTGACATGGCTGATATAACATTTGTTTTCTACATTTGTAGCCACTTAACACAGCTATGATAACATTTCTTTTCTACATTTGTAACCATGGTAACACAACTCTGTGATAAGATTAGTTTTATACATTGGGAGTACTGCTCTGATAACATTGTTACATTTGTAACCATGGTAACACACCTGTGATAACATTTGTTTTCCAAATTTGTGACCATGGTAACACAGCTCTGTGATCACATTATTTGTTTTCTACATTTGTAAAACTGCTGTGATAACATAATTTGTTTTCTGTATTTGTAACCATGGTACCACAGCTGTGATAACATTTGTTTTGTACATTTGTAGCCATGGTAACACAGCTGTGATAGCATTTGTTTTCAACATTTTTTAATTATGGTAATACTGCTGTGATAACATTTGTTTTCTACATTTGTAACCATGATAACCATGGTAACACAGCTGTGATAACATTTGTTTCTACATTTGTAGCTGTGGTAACACAGACTGTGATAACTTTAGTTTTCTACATTTGTAACCATGGTAACACAGCTGTGATAACATTTGTTTTCTACATGATTTGTAGCCATGGTAACACATCTCTGTGATAACATTTGTTCTCTACATTGGTATAACACTGCTCTTATAACATTTGTTTTGTGCATATATGTGTAGCCATAGTAACACAGCTGTGATACTGATAGCGCTTGTTTTCTACATTTAACACTGCTCTGATAACATTTTGTTCTCTGCATTTGTAGCCATGGTAACACTGCTATGATAACATTTGTTTTCTACATTTGTAACCATGGTAACATTGCTGTGATAACACTTGTTTTCTACATTTGCATGATTTGTAACCTCATTACATTGCCGTGATCTATAACCATGATAACATTTGTTTTCCACATTTGTAGTTATGATCACACTGATAAGATAACATTTGTTTTCTACATTTCTAACCATTGTAACACTGCTGTGGGATTATTTGTTTTCTGCATTTGTAACCATGGTGGCACTGCTGTGATAACATATTTGTTCTCTACATCTGTACATTTATAACCATGGTAACACTGCTGTGATAACATGCTATTCATTTAACCCTTTCCAGTCTAAGTTCTTATAACAACATCTTTATTCACCGGCCAATGGGCGAATGGGCATGAAATTACATCTAGGTCATAAGACAAACACGTTACATGTACATGTATCGTTAAATATCATGCAGAATGAGGATGTCATTGAACATATCCTGCTAGTTGTAAGCAAGTATTCAGACCAGGAATCAGTATAATTCGGTATAATATTTTTCAGATATTCGTTTATAGAGAAAGTAGCCCTTTTTCCATAATGTTTTCCTGTGACATTTTTACTTCTCTTTCTTCAACTGCTGCGAAATGAATGTAGTAGTTCGCAAGTATTATTAGGACATTTACAAGGAAAGTTTTCATTTGGGTTTGGTCGTATAATGTCTCTGCGATTTCTAGGTTTTACAAATCATTTATGGTCTCCTGGTATTGAATACACCATATGGTAAATTATGTGGTTATTTAATAATTATGCAAAATTGAATATTGACAATGACCCAGGAAACACACAGCATTTGTAGGACATTTGTACAACGTCGGGCCGACGTCTTCGACGTTGGTCCAACATTGTACAAATGTCATACAAATGTTTTTTGTTTACTGGGGAGTTAATTGAATATTCTTTTTTACTGTCACTTATCCATTTCTGTGTGCCTGTGATCAGGTTGTGGTATCTTGTGGCAGACTATCATTGTGTTCAGGTGCTGTTTTTTTAATATTACCATGATTACCAAGATGGTGTAAATTTCATGTCATGTGCATTTTATTAGGCAGCCCTCGCCGAGGCGGGCTGCCAACTGTATTCAACATGATCCTTTGCCGCCGCCGCAGTTACTTGTTTACAAGATAGGTACTAATCTATCAACTTCTGCTTCCTCATACTTCACATAGCCATCACAGACCACTGGGGAATTGTTTTGGTTACAATTTGATCCTCATATCATCAACCCTTTAATTACTAAACATAGCCATATCCAAAAAAGTTATTTTTAATCAAAAATGCCTGACATTGTACAGACACAGCCGCCCAAATCTTGGACATAGCTAGGGTTAAATGGGAGTCCTGGAGATCTTTTAAGTCATAAATCTCAACTTCAAAAGTGCATGGAGGTGAAATATGTAATTTTTTTGGCCGCCATTTTGAATTACACAAAAAGTATTATAATTTAGCAATTGAAAATAGCTTCAGCAGATTCCTTAACCACGTAAATGTAGGATTAGATACCAAAATCATCAGCTTTTTAAGTTTATTAAGAGGCAAAATATGCTCAATTATGAATTTTTGGTACGTTCGGTAATTTTAATGGCGGCTGGTGTTGGACGGTAACATGTCAAACACCTACTCATTCCTTTTTATCATGATCAGTTTATCCCCTGAGGCTGGACTTTGATATAACATGTATAATGATAGAATATGTTATAACTAAATGCTAAATGGTGGTAGTTCCAATAATTTCACTTCGTTGTACGTCACATATACTGGACGATTATCATGATTATGATTTCTTCTACCATTTCTTCCAATGCAATATTCGCAGTTTAAGAAATAAATAAGTTAGATAACTTAAAAATCACATCCATTAGGCAGTTAGTTCCCCACATTATCATGATCATTACTGAACTAAAATCTATTTGAATTTTGTCTGATCAGTTGCGGCTGTGAAATACCATTGATATTTTATGAGACTTGTGTGAATTAGTCTATGATTCATAAGTATAGCATTATCAGATTATATATGTACTACAGTTTTCTGCTAATCTTGCAATGCTTGTTAATCTTAACCACTGTTAACTAGTTAGGTGTTTGCAACCAGATACAATTATCATGATTATCATTCATAGCGTGTGGAATGTGAATAGGCTGAGTAGAGGAATTATTTGCATCCATTTGAATCAACCGCTAGGGAGGACTTTTTTAAACATAATATGCGCATGTGATTTGATTAAGGCTGGTAGATGTATTTTGAATACATGTATATCTCATGATCTGTAAGCCTATGCCGCATAGATGATGTGTCTTTATAATCTTGCCATGGCAATGATGGCATCGATTAGCAATTTAGATGCTCACTAAATTTACTGCACCAAGTCATCATGCTTATTAGCATTGCTTCCCAGCAAACACAAAACATTTGTATAGACCCCCTATCATTTATAATACAACGTCGGCACAACGTCTGCGACGTTGGCACAACATTGTATAAATGTTATACAAATGTTTTGTGTTTGCTGGGTTAGTGCCTATTATAAATCATGATTATAATGTCTAATGAACAACCTGGTAAAAATGATATAATGTTGATACAGTGTAGCATATAGCGTTAAAATAATATTGATTAGGTTCTGGTTCTTCAGTTCATGGTATACAGGTATACTGGCTCTACTTCTAATACTGTGATAGGTATGTTAGGCGCTAAATGGATCTATATACATGATATAGGCAACAGATATTCACTTAACTTTATGTATCAATGGATCATGGTTTTTAGCATTGCTGAGTGCCTATTATCAGATTATCATGATTTTATAGTCTAAAAAATCACCTAGTAAAAAGTGATCTAATGTTGATATAGCGTAGCATATAGCGTTAAATAATATCGATTAGGCCTAGTGTGTTATCATGGTTATGGTGTACTTGCTCTAGTTCTTATACTGTTAGGCATGCTAGGCGCTAAATTGATCTCTATATATAGGTAACAGATGCAAGACTGTATATTGGGCGACCATAACCAGATAATCATTATAATTTTCTAATAGTACAGTCTGCATGGTCTGGTTAGCTTCAATTATCGATGTTTTCTTGCCACCGATGTTGACGTTTACAAGCATACATAGCCAGTAAAAAAAGGTCCAGCTACAGATCGATATAAAATGTTTAAGTGTAGGCCTACATGGGCCTATCTTTCCATTTATATGCAAACTCCCCAAACATAGGCCTAGTAAATGCATTTATAAGCTATTTACCACAAACAAGCTTGTCTACCCTCTACATCGATCTCTATCTCTGATAACGTCTAGCTCATCATGTTTACCGCCAGTTGTGAAAACTTTATCATGTTTATACATCGTCGCCTCGGAGCTAAATGATCCTATCTGCCACTCTGACGAGTGTCAGATAGGATCCTTTAGCTCCGAGGCGACGACATATTGGAACTCTTAGAAGTCATTGTAATAATCAGATGATATTGTGATTTTTCACATACATGTGTCATTTATTTTATACAAACCCGCATCTCA
The DNA here is from genome assembly GCA_964017125.1 of Flabesymbios commensalis. Classification (NCBI taxonomy): domain Eukaryota; kingdom Metazoa; phylum Annelida; class Polychaeta; order Terebellida; family Flabelligeridae; genus Flabesymbios; species Flabesymbios commensalis. The sequence continues at coordinate 35,219,166 of OZ024914.1, read as the reverse complement.
TAAACATGATAAACACCAGGTGACTATGCCAGCGAACACGACACATTGACCCCATTGTTCTATGGTGGCTCAACGTTTATCACATCGGCCCAACATTGAACCAACCTCGGGTCAATGTCTCGTGTTTGCTGGACGGTATTGGACGATTGGTTTCAAGTTATGCCACGAGATGGTACAGTATGTTGTTATACGAGTGATTTGAATGAGATTATGTAACTGTAAGCCAGATGGTATATTGTTATGTAACAGTTGATTTGTATAGGGTTATGTAGCCAGATTGTACCGTATCCATGATATCCCCGCGCATAAACGTGCATGCACGAGTGGCGGATCCATGATCTGGAGAAAGGGGGGGGCGCCCGGGGTTTTGGGGAGTTGTCCCCAAGAATTTTTTGTTAAATTTTAGCAAATTCAGGGGACTTTTTAAAGTATTTTTGCGAAAATTGGGGAGGAGGGTGCGCGTTTGCTGCTCACCCCCCCCCCTGGATCCGCCACTGTGCACTATATTTGATATGCACTTAATTTTCGAAAACAGATGCATGCACTTACATGCGAACATAAGAAATATTTTAAGAACAAATACATGTATGTTGTTATCATGGTTATAAGTGATTTGAATGAGCTTATGTTACCAGATGGTACATTGTTGTGTTTACTGTGGTTACAATAAGGTTAGGCTAATGTTACCATATGCTCGCTGACGGTATTACTCTATGTTGTTACAGGTGTTGGTTCGGCTGCTGTCTCATCCCATTCTGTATTCCGGATCTACAGGACGTAGAACACAGGTGTCCTAACTGTCAGAGGCACTTAGGAACGTACACACGCCTCTGAATCAGTCCATCTCAACGTCTGACATCGCGAGTATGTTACTCCTTAAAACGATCAATTATTGATCAGGATTATACAATTAAATTGAATAGTAAACATATTTATGATGGCCGTACACCCATAACATACATGTATTCAAATGAATCGGAAAGAGCTGAATATAACATTTATAATGATTCGAAAAACGAAAAACCCTTTGGCTTCCATGGTTTGTACAAAAATATTTAAGTTGCCATACTCATGTGACACAGTTCACTTTACACGGTAATCATGTTGATGATCAATACGAGAATACATGTAGGCTGCTACCCAGCAAACACGACACGTTGATTCAATGTAATGCTCTCTTGTATGGAAGACGATGAAGCTAATTCAAAATGTGTTCTTTTTCAGAGTAGTGTGGTCATCCTTTGTCGGAAAATGAACGTACAAATTGTTGAAATTGGTGGATGGAGGACGAGCGTGGTTATTTTATGAATGATATATCTAATAATCATGATAATCAACACGATCAATGAATTTAAGTTATAGCATTGCACTTCCAAATGTTACTTTGCGTATTTGTTGCTATAAGCCAGCTTGTAATTGAATTAAATTATGTTATACATTTTCATATTGTATATCCAAGATATTAGTCCTCAGTTAGTGTATCTGACATTCCAGTAGTCATATATCTATTTTTAAAGATGTTTAAAGAAGGTTTTATTTCTTATTTTTTTCAAACTACGAGTGTAAAAACATTATTGTACATAATACTTTCATTCTCTGGTAGGCCTACTCAACACCTACACGCTGACAGATGGTATACTCAATATACCCGATATGACGTTGACCCAGTGTTGGTCTACTGCTGGGCCATCGTATACAGTGTTGGCCCAACATTAAGCCGGCATTGGGTTAACGTTTCGTGGATATGATGTTTATGTATTATATACAGACGATCTGAGTATCAACTCGCTCATTAACATACTCGACTCTAGAAACTCAAAACATTAGGCCCGTATTATAAGGGGTGCATGTGGGACTCGAACCATGCAACCAAGTATTACCAGATAATGCATGTTATAAAATGCAAGATACTCGCATATACATCACTGTATTATATGTGTAGTCATGCATGGCAGGGATGTTCCTTTTTCAACAGCGGAGCGATGATGTTATCTATGTCCAATGAAAGAGTAGTGGTTTTTGTCAAACATTTGAAGGCCCTACATTGTGTGAAAAAATATATTATGGTTATCTTTCGGTGGGCCTTGTCATGTTGTGGGTTTCTGCTGGAACTGGGGTTAAAAAAGTAAAATAAATTCACAAAATATGTATGACTTCATCCGCCTATATTTTATGCAACTCCAGCAAAGCGAAATGTTGACCCACTGTTAGTTTAATGTTGGGCCAGCGTCGTAGACGATGGGCACACATTAAACCAGCATTGCTGCATCAACGTCTCGTATTTGCTGGAACAGAATCTTATCAAACCAGCGTGTATGCAACGGATAAAATGAAATAGTTGTGAACTTATATTTTATGACAACAAGTATGTGTTGTGTATTATTTTTGTACCAGAGATAATGCTACAGATATATGATATGTGCCTGTTTCTATATCATATATATTCATGTGCTAAAACGAAACGTTTGATTTATGTAACGTTACACCAAGCCTATTTCTCGAGTTGCTGTCGTCAAAATTTAATACGTAAGACTGTTTTTTTGTGTTTGCGGTCTCGGCTACAAGATGACTGAACTTACTAATTATTTTAAATAATGTATATACAAAGCATTTACCGGGTAATTGACCAACCATGTAGTCTCATGGTGATTAAATGATCGAGTCTGACATTTCATCAAGTGTCAGATTGGTCCCTTTAATCCCAAGGGCATGGTTTCCTTGACGATTCTAAAAAAAAAGAATTTATATGTCAAGTGAAGTCAAGTACGTATTTGTCTACGCATTATTGTCCCGTTGTTAATAATTGCGATAAAGTTATATTTTTTAAGAAATACACTAGTGATATGGTGAAGAATGTTAACCAGATTATATAAAATGTTATATATAGTTTTTGATGTATAGATAGCGCTTGTATAGGGAGAGATATAAGGTTTTGAATTGTATATGATGTGTTATCAGGTTATGTAGTCTATTATTGTCACAGTGTATCTATCCTGTTAATAAGGAAAATATATATATTTCCGAGAAACTCACACTATGAAATGCAAATTCTCTTTTAACTATATTTTTTGAGAATGTATATCTTTACCATGTTATTATTGTTTTAGTTTTAATGTTTCATCATTCCAATTTTTCGTCTCTGGTAATATAAATGCTGCTTAAAGGGACTGGCCCAGGCTAAAATCATAAAAAAATCGGTGATTTTATTTCGGGTTCTTAATATGACCATATGATGTAAGCATGTACATAGACTAAAACTGCAAATTTTTATAATTTTTGTGCTGCGCACTTACCGGTTAGACTAGATATAGAGACAAAATTCCCGCATTTCTTATTTTTGACATGGTTGTCAATAATTACAAATCAGGAATTTCGTCTCTATATCTAGCCTAACTGGTGAATGCGCAGCACAAAAATTATAAAAATTTGCAGTTCTAGTCTATGTACATGCTTACATCATATGGTCATATTAAGAACTCGAAATAAAATCACCGATTTTTTGATAATTTTAGCCTGGGCCAGTCCCTTTAATAGATATATATATATATATATATGTCTCGATGAGACTTCACGATCATGTTAGTGGTGGACTTGAATATTGTCATTATTCTTTGTTCCTTCAACATGTTCAACGTGGAATGTTAATCTCGCCATCAAGATTGAACTTTGACGTGCTTATGAATATACATGGTATTTTCATTAATTGATAGCTGGAATTGAAAAACATATTTTTATTGTTAATGATTTATAAGTAGTAGACGCCCACACAATTTGGCTTCAAATTCGATTTATAATGACAGGGTGGGGGGGGGGGGGGGATCAGTGAGTCTGACCCCGCTTTTTGAAACTAAATTGTCAAAAAATCATTCTAAAACAAAAAAATATTTGACACTCAAAATGTTCTCGCCTTTACCAGCTGAGAAGACACAAAAACACAAAATATTGTCAAAATCCTGGGGTCGTCTTTCGAGGCCATCTTAACCCTTTCACAGCTACGTACGACTATAGTTGTTTTAATCAGTTTTATTAGCCCATCAAATCACTGATATTGGGAATCAAATTGGTTTTTAAACATCCAAGATTTGCAATTGTTTATTCCCAAATCAACTAATTTTCACCCACCTGAAGTTGTGGGTCGCGGTAGCGAGACACAACTTCAGGTGGGTGAAAATTTATTTTTTTAATCTAGCGCTTTAAGAGTTAAAAGTCATGTTATGAGCTAAGCTGCTAAATCATTACATAAATATGCTTGAAAAGTTTTAAAGATCGTCTCAGAATACGGCCCCTGGATGCGACACTGCTTGTTCACACGAAAAATAGAATCAGATTCTATTTTCCTTGGTGTCCAGCAGTAAAAAAAGACTAATCACTCGTAAGCACAAGGAGCTATATGATGTTCATTTTCTGACAAATAAAACATTTTACCATCAAACTGTGTGCCATTGTTCATGCCCGCACAGTCCAGTGTAAAATTATTCGCATTAAGACGAATACGGGAAAATATGGTGAGAATTGACAAAGGGTATATATTTATTATACATACAGCGCGATGCATTATGCGGGTATTTGATTTTAATTCAGCATAGTAACACAGCAATCACAAGACATTGACCCAATGTTGTTTTACTGTTGGGCCAGCGTCGCAGACGATGGCGATGTCTTGTGGAAAAAATGTTAAAGGCAAACGGAGTATGCATCTCAGCATATTAATTTTAAAGGGACTATCCTACCCCGTTGTAGTCATGATTGTCAAAAAGTTTTGTATATCAGGCCTAACAGTTATTTTTATTTTTTGTCGTTACAAAAGTATTACACTGAAGTATTTAAAAATATATTTAATAATTAAAAAAATCACTTACTGGTGAAGGTTTGAATTTTTGACCACCATTACCAAAAAATAACTAAAAAACGAATGTCAATACATGTCCCCAAAATAATAGGCCTATGCGAGTTACTGAATAATATCGATAGACGTCATGTAGGTATATTAATACTTACAAAACAATTTAGTTTAGGCCATTTAACCTAATATTTAGGCCATCTTAGATCAATAATAAATACACAATTTGGTGTCTATGTAGCCCTTATGGACAATTCTATGGCGGGTCCTTTTAAAAACTTATTAAGCCTACCCATTTTGCGGGGTGTCATCAGTTCAGCTGGAAACAAGTTTGATAACCCGTCCTTGTACGCACTTACAGTTGCATCTTATAAAACTATTCAACGTGATATAGTAGATATGACAATAGAGATATAAGTGAATGTTAATAATTAATATGTGATTTATGTAAAGCGTATCAAAATGAAAATATTTTGCGCTATATTAGTAAACTAATAATAATATAAAATATCATGGATATGCCTACGTCCGCTTATCCACGTTGAGCAATGAAAAATATACTAAATATTTCACGTGTGATCCGACATAACCACATTGATCAAATGTGGGGCGAAAGTACAGGACAAATCGTCCCCTTGGAGTTAGAAGGTGCTAAACTGCCACTTTACAAAGTGGCAGTTTATTTTCTTTTAACTCCAAGGGGACGAAATGAAGATGGATAGATAGATGGAGCGATATGGTTCTGGTAGAGATATGATACCCCTGAGTGTGTTTTGTGTTTACCACACAACCATTAACCCATGTAAACTGAACAGGGTTTGATAAATTTACGATATTACGATATATATCGTAGACTTTGGATTGGTCCAAAGTCTCCGATATATTGCTACAGCTCCCCCCCCCCCCATCCTGAAACGAATCCCGGGATAAATACAACAACACCAGTAATAATACACATAACATTTTTATTTTAGAAGACCAGTCACCAGAGAGTGGTTATAATTAACGATATCGTATACGATAATGTATAATGATAAAACATACATTTGACTAGATTCAGCATAATTATCATCCCCTGGGAGCTAAAGTGTCCTATCCGCCACTCATGTGAATGAAGCTAAAGTGTCCCATCACTCATGTGAGTGACAGATAGCTCCCAGTTGACAACATGCACTCTGCAGATATTCATATTTCCAAACACATAAGTATGAGAATACCCACATAAATCAACTGGTGAACAACAATATTCTATAACAATAAAGCTGACCCTTCTGAAATGTCAACAATCTATACTGGGCCTTCTATTATAGCTTACCTTTAACCAAGTATAGTGTTATTATAATGGTTATTAATATGGTATATTATGTCAAAAACGACACCACTGCTTTCGCAGCTTTGTTCGTGGTTGATCACATACTTTACATACCTGGTATTTTTTTTTACAATTACCATAATTTTGTATGCATTTATTCTAGAATATTTACTGTACATCAATCTATTCCATGTCATAGTTTATAATCTTTCTATTAAGACGCATCACGACAACATACAGTGAGCGTTTCACAGGTAATTAAAATAATTCACCCATTTTCGTTTGTACGTTTAATAAATGTCAGATACGTTTTATCACATCACCATATCATGTTTTTTTGTGAATCTATGGGGTTCAAAAGGCTAGGAGTAGCAAATTTTCGCGTTAGGTCAAGTGTTCAACAAGGTAGTGCCTACTATGTAAGATAAAACCGACATTTATCATTATGATACAAACAAATAAAGGAGTGCCCGGTAACTCATTTTAGAGTGAGTTTCGGCCGCTATAATTATTGACTATTAATAATGTACCGCTTTTCCCAGACTAATAAATATGATCACATTATGATTATCAATTATTGATCAAAGATAAATCAGAATAAATTATGTCAACAATCACATAGGAAACAATCACCAACATAAATCAACAAACATCAGCGATACGCGTGTCAGAACGACATTGGACCAACGTTCCACCAACACATTGTGATTATTGGGAATTATGTAGAACTGCAAAGCTAAAGGGAAGTATCTGCTTACTTTTCAAGTAAGCAGATACCGCCTTTTGGCTTTGCACGGCAGCATAGAGGAATGTATAGCAGGGTCCAGGCTTTGAATATCTCTGGAATGATGTATCGCAAACTCTAAAACAACCCTGAAACATGAGGTGTTGGCCTACTTGTTGGGCTGACGTTGGTCCATCGTCTACAACGCTGACCCGACATCAGCCCAACATTGGGCCAACGCCTCGTGTTTGCTGGGAACGGTCTGTATTTACATGTATTATAAGAAGACGTTTCTGTCGTATGTTTTAGCAATAATCACATCGGCAACACCCAATTCTGTGAAACGCAATGACGTCACCGGAAATCCTTTTGAATGGCTACTCTGTGAAAATAATGTTATATGCCTATATAAGACCTCCTCATTGTATAAGCTAGCTCGGTGAAAACATAGAAGGCCAAATCTATTGATTTTCACAGAATTGGTATTAAATGATGGTATCTACCATAAAGTGGGAGGTACGACATTTCAATGCAAAAATGTATGTTAAGATATGACGTAGGCCGACGTCCTGTGTGCGCTATATAGACATAAGAAAAGTTATCATATTCGTAATACATGAGATATTTTCAAGTCACAATGAGATTTGAGATAAAGTGACTTTATATAGTACATAGCCTACATGCATTTCTGATACTGGCCAGGCTAGTAGTGGAAACGGCAGCGTCATTTTAATGCGATACAATCTTGCCCATGCTTACGGCGAACCCATCCAGTTGTCAGTGTACAGTATAGGCCTAGGCCTTATTTACTGCTATTTTTACAGCACAACACCGTCAAATTTTTAGTAAACACTATGCGAGTTTCACCATAAAAAAACGTTGTTAGGCTAAATTCATAGTAGAAATGCGGATTGAATGATGGTAAATCAATTGTCATTACTGCTTTATAAGTCACTATATTATGTTGAACTTCCAGCCGCATGCTTAATGTAGTTGCCTAGAATTCTTGGACACATTTTATTAGGAACAACAACTTTTCTTTTTTTCTTCAGTGTCGGTGAGGTTGAGTGCCTTTTCCATCTCTCTGTCTTCTCGTTCTCTAAGTAGGCTAGTAAAAAGATAAAACAAGAGAAATAAAACTACACTGATTCAAATACATGTAGGCCTACAACAATTATAGTTATCCTTGAGTGTTGTGAGCACGTTATCAGATATAACATTGAATATAATAATATAATAATACTATCTATAATAATAATATCACATAGCTTTTAAATAATTAGTGGGGGTTTTATAAAATTATTTACACAGTGTCAAAGAAGAATTAGAAATTATATACCAGTAAATTAAATGTGTGCAGTCACATTGATTAGGTGCAAAAATATAATTTTCCTAGTCATTCTTATGTGAATCAAGCATCCCAGCAAACAAGAGGCAATCAACCAATGTTTACCCAGTGTCGCAGACGATGGGCCACCATTGAGCCAACTTTGGTTGGATGTCTCGTGTTTGCTGGGAATGTTCCAAAAGTTTTCATTATGTTTAACCCTTTAAGCGCTAAATCGACTATTTTAATTTTCACCCACTTGAAGTTGTGTCTCTCTGAAAATTACCTTTATTTGATTAATTAGAAACCAAACTTTTGCAAATCTTGATGTTTAAACAGTCATTTTATTTCGCAACAACAATGCTTTGATCGGCTAATAACAGATTAAAAACGACAGCGCGGAGATCGACTTTAGTCGTCAGAATCTGACGTCTGCAGAGGTCAGATTCTGACGACTAAAGTCGATCCCCACACTGTAAGATTAAAATAGTTATATACCATAACATAGGTATTCAAATAAATCGAAAAGAGCAAACTAAGACATTTATGATGATTTCGAATTAAAATAAACCCTTTGGTCTCCATGGTTGTTATAAAAATAGTCAGCGCTTTAAGGGTTGCATTAAAGGTTATTATCATAATTCATCTCACCTAGCCATAGCATGAAGGGAATCACGGACGTTCAACCCAGATTTTGCACTGGCTTCATAAAACAGCGTGCCATATTCCTATGAAAACAAAAAGTAATGAATCTTGAATTAACCCTTTAATCGCCGGTGTCGCATATATTCGGGTTTTCATTTTTTATTAGCACATTAGGTACCACCTTTTAAACATGTTAAAGATAAAATGTGACATCAATCAGCAAGATTTGAAAACAGTTGAACTCCATTTTGTCAAATCTGAATAATTTTCACTCACTTGAAGTTGTGGATCGCGTCAGCGAGACACAACTTCAAGTGGGTGAAAATTCAGATTGAATAATTTGGCGGTTAAAGGGTTAAGTAAAAAGCTTTGAGACTAACAGCTACACCAAAAGTTGTAAAAACAAACCTCAAATTTTATAAACTATGCAGCAGGATTTATCATTAGGCAGTATTGTTCTCATTAATTGCAATCAATCATTGGAGACGACGCTAATAGCATTGATTTAAGTATGCACACAGTTATATATTGACATGCTCCACAACGAGTTGTCCAGTGTAGGCCTGTGGTATATCAGGTTCTCACAAGGCTTATGTGTAAAGATTTTTTTTCAATATGGGCCTAATTGTAAATATAAAAACAAAACCTGGTCCGTATGTAAATGAGTGTCTCATATCTTCCCAATACGGTTTTATTCTTGGGCCAGCTTTGTAGATGGTGGAACAACATTAACCATTGCAGTACGGGGATCGACTTTAGACGTCAGAATCTGACATCTAAAGACGATCCCCGCACTGAAAGAATTAAAAATTATATTGGCCGCAGACCCATAACATACGCATTCAAATGAAGAGAAAGAGCCAACTAAGACATTTATGATCATTTCAAATTCATTAGAAAAACCCTTTGGTCTTCATGGCTTAAGTACAAATATGACACCGTTGTAAGGGTGATACCCATCTTGGTTCAATATGAGTGTGGTCAAGAATATATTAATATATTCTTGATATGATTGATACTAACATCTGCCAGTTGGACACCATCTTTTGTGCGGATTACTCTGTGATTGTCTTCACCCACCAGGTCCATCTTATTGCCCACTAAACATAGCACTGTGCCTTCCTCTACACCATCCTACAACAAACAAAACATACATACATGTGGAAGCTAGCACAAAACATCGTAGTGAGCCTTTAACCGCTGGTACAGAATATATTCGTGTTTTTTTTTCATTTTTACTACCACATTAAGTACTACCTCTTAAAAATGTTACAGATAAAATGTGACATGAACTAGCAATATTTGAAAAGAGTGGACCACCGTTTCGTGAAATCTGAATAATTTTCACTCAATTAAAGTTGTGGCTCGCGTCAGGTGTGAATATTTTTTTCTATCCAAAAAAATACATATTTTGCTCGTTTAATTATGAAGTAATTTGATCATAGTTGTTATGGCATATGATACACACAAAAATGTAGTTCCCGAAATAGCCTATCCAAGCCTATTTACAGATTTACATGGCTGTTTTGGTGAAGTTATCCATTCTTTTTATTCTATCATTGTATTCGAAATATACGGGCCTGCGTTATTAGACCTGTATAGCTATAGACCAGCCTGGACGATTTAAATATAAATAACAATACAAGGATGGGATGAGGATTTTTCCTGTCCAAAAAATACACATTATGCTGTTTAATTGTGGAGTAATTTGATCATAGTATAGTAGTTTCAAACCATTAACTGAATTGTCATAATCTGTTAATCTATTTAAAACTGGAATTGATGTGACGCCGTGGTGAACTCGATGAACATTTTATGGAAGAAGCTATCCCTGCGAATACGAAACACTGAACCAATGCTGGATCAATATTGGTACACCGTCTGGCCTAACATCAAACCAACATTGGCTCAATGTCTACTGATAACTTCGTAACTGCGTAGTATTGTTTCGGACATAGTTATTTTATAATGTGATCTTTCTTAAATTCAAGTGAAGCTCATAATTGAAGTAGTGTATAAATTGTTCTATGAATTTATCAATGAATGCAATTAATATGTTAAATTGGATTAGCAATCAACCCTTTAACCGCCAAATTATTTAATTTGAATTTTCACCCACTTGAAGTTGTGTCTCGCTGACGCGATCCACAACTTCAAGTCAGTGAAAATTATGCAGATTTGACAAAATGGAGGTCAACTCTTTTCAAATCTTGCTGGTTGATGTCACATTTTATCTTTAACATATTTAAAATGTGCGAACAAAAAATGAAAACCCGAATATATGCGGCACCGGCGGTTAAAGGGTTATTTGTCACTATACGAAGTGGAAATTAATGACACGTCCCTTCAATTGCCAGGTGGTAAGGTGTGATAGGGGTGTTAATGAGTGTTAACCCGTTTGTGACGAGCCCCGGAGATCTCCGTGATTTAGGGAGACCATTCAGATAAGAGGCCCGGAGATCTCCGGGTCTGATTGCATGAGATAACTATGACGTCATAAAATAATCTCGTTTCAGAAACAGCCCAGTAGCATAATAATCTCGTATTCAACGGGTTAATGACCACACAGAGGTTTGTTTGAAAAATGAGTAAGACCTCATGCACCCACGTGCTGTTAATAAAGGTATACAAGAAAAGTATGAATACTCATATTTGTTTATACATTTGTTATCGTATAATTTATTATTATCAACTGATCGATAATATATGAGAACAGTTTTTTGAGCACAATAATGTTTTCTTGGTGAGATATAAAACTTATAACTCTAACGATAACAAAATGTAGAACCACACCACCCCAACAATAACAGAAGATGTTCGTTATTAAGCACAAGGGAACCAACCCACAAGGAAGTAATTTTCTGTAAAATGAACTTAAAGCTTGATGAACTGTGTTAATTCGGAAAATATAATGAGAGTTGTTTGCATGGAATTATTAGAATATTGGTTTGAACATGTACTCTAAGGAACATTTTTGTGATTGTGTTGATGATAGCGTATGAGGTGCAGGCGTTCAAATGGTCGTGGTTCTGTTGTTAAAAATGATGAATCGCGTATTCCAATTTCGGACAACGGAACCAGCCCACTATATTGAGCCCGCGTCGATCTGAGACATCAATGTCCATTCCTCAATGAGATTCTCATTTTAAGACCAGATAGGGGCCTTCATCTGTCCCTGCATTATGATGAAAACATTGGAAATTTAATAATTTTTAGCTTAGATCTAACGCGAACGTATATATTATATGACGGAATTTCGCGTATTTGACCGAAACGTAGCGTGATCGGCATCACGCAGCCAGGGATGGAATTTCGAATCCTGTGTCTGGAGGGCAGTGTAATCTCACCATTTTTAGGAGGTTCTCACCGCCGAGTTTTGCCTATATGTACAAAGGTGGCCTAAACCTCCAATCATTCATTCACACATTGTGACATAGGACCTATAAAATGTGATGCGGGCATCCGTCCCTGGCGCTATATGTGTAGTAACATGATGAACTATGACAAGTGACAACTACAAATCGCGAGATTATGTATACTGTTTGACACGTCGCTTATCTTTTACAACAATAAAATGCACCTTATTCGCCTTCGTTCATAATATACCCTATATATATATGAACCTGCATGTCATGTAAGTTATTGAAGATATTTTATTATGATAGGCCTAAGGCTATCATTGATCATAACATTTGCATGTTATATAAATATACTTCATAGGAAACTGCGCTTACTCGCTATGTCACTGTTGGAATAGTTAATAAAATCACGAATATACTTATGCTAAAATATTAAACATTCTGTCTTCCATATTTCTCTGTCAGAAGAATGCGATCAAACACACCATAGTTAATGCTAAAATGTAGGCTATTCAGAACACTTCATCCTTCCTATTTCATTGTCAGGCGAATGTGATTAAAACACGAATATTCAATTCTCAAATTAAAAAACACTGTTGCAAACCCTTTTTAATACCGCGAGCCATTATGTGATGTCTTACTGTTAAAACACACATTGCAATAAAGATCACATGAACATTAGAAATATAATTGCCGTTAACATATAAGGTTAACATCTGAATCTAAATCACTAGAACCTGGAGCAAAAATATCGTTTCACACAAGGGAACCAACCCACATAAGGTGGCAAATGATAGTTATTTATCTAAAACTAAGTATTGTAATGGGATATATCATGTTTAAAATAAAACAATCACTCACAAGTCACTCACTCAAATTATAGTTGATGCTACTTTTTGTAAAATAAAATATTATTCAAATAACTGACAATTTTTGCATTGGTAATTTCGGTTAAGATAACCAACGTACACGAATAGCAAAATGATTCATCAGAAAAGATGTATCGCATTACCTGTTACGTACAAATAATTTTATGAGCATATGTTGCATAATTGATAACAAGATATTAGACTGCTACTTTTTACAACAATCTGAACAGCTTATACAGCTTTTCGCATTTTCATGTGTGGGTTGGTTCTGTTGTGCAAAACTCAGAATGGCCCATTTGTCGTTTGTGGTTTGGTCCCAACTCGCTAGGCAGCGTGAAATTTCGTTCAATCGTCTAGGTCATTTTTTTTAATGACGACTGCTGTATTGGCGACGTCATAAAACAAAAATCTCATTTTTATGGTCATGTGGGTTGGTTCCCTTGTGCTTAACAACGTCCTTTTAATACTGAAAATAATATCAATATATGATAATAAACATGTTAAATATTAACCAAAATACCATGAGATCGTTAACAGGTTGGTTACAATTCTGATAACTAGAATACTTAGATAAAATTAATGTGATTATGGCTAGTAACTTGTTTACTTAACTGAAAAAAACGATTAAAGCGAAATGAATTAGTTCAGCATTGAATTATTAGTTTAAAATTATAAGGTATACATACATGTTTTAAGATGATATGCCTTTAGTTCAAAATGATGTGCTTATTAAAAACTATTATTGTGTTCTCGCAATAGGGCCTATAGCGAAAACGAATGCATCCCTTCCATCATATTTTTTGTGATTGAGGTAACATTATACTGCGAATTAAAATGTAGCCTTCTGCATATGTACAAAATCACAAGTGATTAGAACTAACGGTTCTCGAGATTCTCGTTTAAAAGAACTCACAAAAAAATAGGAAATGGTTGACATTTCAAGGAAAAAACTGAAATACGACCAAAATATTTACATCGAGGGGCCTGGTAGATAAGTGCCTACATAAAAAAATCATGAGTGATTCGGACCTAACTCGTTCACAAAAAATACAATTTTTGTCATTTTCTTGAAGATCATTTAACAAAAGCTTTTCATCTCGCGGCCAGGTGCCTACATACACAATCACCGTTCTCTAGATATTGCGTTTAGAAGAAAAACAACTTAATTAAAAGTGGCCCCCATTTTCTTGAAAATCTTTGAAATGCTAGCAAAACCATTTCATTTCGCCACGCAGGTAAATGTCTACATATATAATCACAAACGACCCGGATGAGCGGTCCTTGAGATATCTCGTTCACAAATTCATGCGAGCGGCGCAGACGACGGCGACTATCAGATGAACACATACAGACATACATGCATCTCGGGGAATGCATACAAATATTGACCAGACAAAGCAATCTTGGAAGTGCACATGTTATAATAAGTGATTGTGAGGAAATAAGCAATGTATACAGCTTTACATAGGTTGTTTGTTTGGCTGAATCTCATTATTTCCACTAGTTGTTTTTTCCACGTATTATCAAAATATACCTGACAAGTGGGGAACTGTTTACAATAATAACTAATATTGTGGCGACGAAATATAATTGTTTTATCAATCAAAGTAAAAAACACACACACAGTGACAAAGCCTGCAGCCTGAGAGATACAGAATTAAAGTAAGATATAGGTGGTCATCAGGATTAAACAATGTATCTCCACACAGTAGTCATGGTAGTGGATACATCTCTTTAATCCTAATATGAAGGAATAAGCAGGAATCCGATAACATATACAGCAAAACAGTACTTATGTGCTAGCGATCTGAACAACATTATTACAGTTCAACTCAGAAGCAAAATTGATGGAATGTTAGGATATTTTCATGTATTTTCTTGGTCCCTTGGTGAACCGTGATGTGTAGTCTCAATTTTACATGAATTTACATTTTAATGTGAAGTAAATCTGTTTTTATTTCAAATAACATGATGCTAATTTCCTGAAGTCTTCGTGAATATCAAATCGAGCATTGTAACGTTACGAAGTCTGTTTTTTTTTTTTTAAATAATTAGGCCCCTATGTTCGCATATCACTGCATGGCGTCAAAGTCGTTACTGGCGTCACAACGTAAAGTACTGAATAACCAGCTGGCTATAGAAGTACTCACTTATATAAGCGCAAAAATATCATTGGGCTATATCTTCCCAGCGAAGACGTGATGGCCTGTGTTGTTTTAATGTTGAACCAACATTAAACCAACATGAGCTCAATGACTCATGTTAGTAACACGCACCCATACAGTGTGAACGATATGGTATCTAACGTGCGATTGAATGCAGAAATTAAAATGAAATTAGTTGGCGGATTAACCTCCATTTGTTCGACCTTGCATGTTTCATTAGTTTTATGTGAAGTCATGAGGCTGGTCCACATAAGTAGCAATGTCATGGTCATGTTATCGTATTGTAATAATAATTAGTAGTAATACGAGTGCAATTAGTGCCTAACAAAACGTTGTGTGACAAAGGCAACATGTCACACAGATATATAAAATGTAGGTTCCATTCAAGTACATGAAAATGAGCAATCACACGTAGTCCTAGGCCTACATTATTATGTCGTAGCCCCCTATAGCTAGTTCTATGACAAATGCAAAGTCTACACAAAAAAAGATATTCATGTTATTTATGCGGTGGCTTGTGGACAGTATCGACTAAAATAACACAAATTAATTAAAAGTTCTTCAATTAATATAGCAAAATGATGACTAACGTTATAAATAAAAAAAAAGAGCGCACAAGCACCAAACTTATAGTAAGCTTACAAAAGTTGATTTCGACCATGTCTACTTGCGAGTCACCTTGTAGTAGCTATTCGGGAAGGAGTGCGGTGGGAGCCCAGCAAACACGAGTCATTCACCCAATGTTGGATTGATGTTGGGCCAACGTCGTAGACGGTGGACCAACAGCAGTCCAACATCGGGTAAATGGCTCGTGTTTGGTGGGACTGAAGAAAAGAAGAGTGGTAGGGGAACACATAAGAGAGAGCAAATCTAGCTATAGGATTCTACCCTGCAGGTCTCAGGCTTGGACTTAAATAGTTTGCTGAAGAAGCTTTTAGGCTTTGGGGAATGTTGATAATCCACTGGCTGGAAATAGAAAAATAGTCAAATGCATACTAAGTTTATGCTTTTTCTCATTGCTTTAAGTCGAAAACGAATACATTTTCGATTTAAAGAAAAGCAAGCGTAATTTAACAATAATTCAAGCGCTTGAAAACAATTTGTTTTAATGAACTTTCCTTCAATCAAGTAAGTGTGGTAAATAACACAAATAATCCGATAAATAAAAATATTTAGTATCGACCAGAAAAGTGTGGCCTTAGTAGAAATTTTGGACTAAATTAACTCATGATAAATTGTATGTTAGCGCACACCAGGAAGTCTTGGGGTACATATCGATTTAAGCCAGCAAATTTGAAAGAGATGACTAGTTTTGGGTGACAAATAATTTTTTAGGAAAACTTCACAAAGCAACAAAACACTCACACAATTGAACTAAGATATTGCGAGTACATACATTTTCGCGAGTGAAACACGAAGTTAATTTGTCAACAATTAGAGAAAATCAAACTCGCGAAAATATAGCATCCACTATCTATGACACGGATAATCAGTAAAATCAGTAAAACATATTACCACCACTGGACAATTTGTGTTTCTAAGTTGGGTTAAATTTGCAGGGTAACCAAGGGAAGAGTTCATAAACATTTGGTAGAAATCTGTATTGTTTTTAAATTGTTCCTGTATAAGCCCGCTGATCGGCCTAGGCTTCAACCTGGGCCAATCAGAGGATTAAGAGCGACTTCAGTTTGTCATAACCCTATAGAGCACTGAGATATCAATTTAAATTTTCGGTCACTTAAAGTTGTGTCTCGCTACCGCGATCCACAACTTCAAGTGACTGAAAATTTGTGTGATTTGCGAAATTTAGGTCCCAACATATATGTTGTGCTCTTGCTAGCACCTGTATAATCAGTTGTTAAAAGTATAATATGCTTGCGATCTTGAAACACTGATATATGTTGGGACGTAAATTGTAGTCGGCATCAGTGTACTAAGGGCTAAGTGTGAAACCAGAAACTGAAGACAGATTATTGAGGAAAGCATGAGAAGTGGACCTCACCTGAACACTCGTCATCCAGTTACGGACATTTCTGAAAGAAGCTTCTGACGTCACATCGTACACGATAATCACACCGTCCGCTTTACGAAAGTATTGCTTTGTTATACTGCGAAATCTGAAAACACACAGGATACAACGTAGTTTATTACGGAAATCCCACAGGAGCAACAGGCCAGGGGAAGCCAGGTCGGCAACACATAATGTGTACTTAATTTACACCGCTCGTTTCGTATGATACTAATACGTTTTCCAAAAAGTAAAATAATTTACTGTTTTCACTTGCCACCTACACATGCAAAATAAAAGTGGCCGGTCTTCAGTAGAAGTAGACAAAATAATTATCAAATATTGTGACAAAGGTTAATATGTTTTACTTAAAATTGCACAAAAATATCTTAGGAACATATTTCTAAATTAACAACTAATTTAAAAATAAGCATTGTAATTGACATATTGGTCATTTCTATTTCTTTAAATTTTTTGTACGTTTTTTTATGCGGCGCGAATCGGTTATAAGTTAGGTTGTCATTATTATCCCACGAATTTTAAAAGTTCGGGTTACTGCATATGTGTCCGCCAATGAAATATATCGGCCGCAACGCGACTCGAACCCGATACACCCGGGCTCTGAGTCAACCACGCTACCAATGTCTGGCGCCACACTAAAAATTTCACTACAATATCAGCAATGATCAGAGGAAGTTGATGTTGGGTATAATTACCTTTCCTGGCCTGCTGTATCCCAGAGCTGTAGAGCTATATGATGACCGTCTACTCTGAGAGATCGTACCTGAAAGTCCACACCTACAAACATATACAAGCAGGAGGCCTACTTAGAATGAGATCATCATAATTGTCATATATATCATTGTAGGAAGTCAAACTGATCAAACAAGATACATAGATGTCGGAAGGGATTTTTAAATCACTTTTAACTCTTACAGTGCAGGGATCAACTTTAGACGTCAGAATCTGACGTCTGTAGACGTCAGATTCTGACGTCTAAAGTCAAGCCCCGCACTGTAAGAGTAAACATATTTATAATTATCGTACACCCACATACGTATTCAAATGAATCGGAAAGTGGTAACTGAGACATTTATAATGATTTCAAATCGAAAAAACCCTTTCATCGCCATGGTTTATACAAAAATAATTCAGCGCTTTTAACACCTGAGATGATTATTGACTGAGGTCCACATAATGAGGTAATAATATGAAAATAATAAGATGAACAATGACCGCAAAATTTGGCAAAGACGTAGTTGTTCCAGTATTGGTTTAATGTTGGGCCTCCGTCTGCGAAGCTGGCCCAAAATTAGACCAACACTGGGTTGCTATAATTATATCGTGTTTACTGGGAGAGTAGAGAAATGGGTGTAGGCCTACAGTTGGCTGCCCGATGTCTGGTAAGGATCATGAGGTTGTGTATTACTCAGAAAATTATTATCAATAATCAAATGAATCAAGTATTGGAACAAACACGATATTATGGACCAATGCTGTTTTAATGTTGGCCAACCGTCTGCGACGGCGCCCAGCCTTAAAAAATTTGGGTCAACGTCTCGTATGCGCCGGGTTGGATCGAGTTTGCTTGTCGACATTTATTTTCCATTTTAGATTGATTGTATTGTGGTTACCTATGGTGGCGCTGAATGTGGCCTTGAATTCATTGCTACAGAATCTGTGGATAAAGCTGCTTTTGCCGACTCCCGAGTCCCCGACAAATACCACCTTGAACACTCTCTGTGGCGCACTGGATTCCTCCTCCTGTTAATATTAGGTACGTGTTAGCTGTATCAGGGGAAAAACTTCTCAATAGCGCATAGCAAAATGCTACGTAATTCTGCCCTTCTGTAATCATGGTAATTGATTGGCGAAATATTTATACATCAATGATACCGATGTCCATAATAATTATGGCTAATCAATAATTTTCAAACATTTTTTTTCTTTTTTTTTGTCAGAAAACCAGACGTGTACACAATCAATCACAGTTCATAGCTACAGAACGACAATTATAACACGTGGGGATATCATGGATATGGTACACAATTAGTCACAGCTCATAGCTTCATTACGATATTTATAACACGTAGGGATATGGTACGCAATAAGTCACAGGTCATAGCTACAGCACGATAATTATAGAGCTTAGGGTATGGTACGCAGTAAGTCACAGTTCATAGCTGCATTACGATATCTATAACACGTGGGGATATGGACGCAATTAGACACAATTCATAGCTACAGTACGATATTTATAGCATGTAGGGGTGTGGTACGCAATTAGTCACAGTTCAAAGCTACAGTACGATATTTATAGCACGTAGGTGTGTGGTACGCAATAAGACACAGTTCATAGCTACAGTACGATATTTATAGCACGTAGGTGTGTGGTACGCAATAAGACACAGTTCATAGCTACAGTACTATATTTATAGCACGTAAGGATATGGTACGCAAAAAGTCACAGTTCATAGCTACAGTACGATATTTATAGCACGTAGCGGTATGGTACGCAATTATTACGTACTATTATTACGCTATAGAGTTACATAAGTATGATAAATACATTAAGCATTCAAAATACATGTGTGTCCACCGTTCAGGAGCATCAGGGATAAAAACACTTAAAGTATGCTGGTGCAGGTCACTTATTTCCACAGTGGTCCCCATAAACTATTCCAGAATGGCGGCGACATTATCTACAAGAGTTTATGAAGTATAGTTTTACATTGTTTTTATGTCATCGATAACAGGAGGTGTAAGGATATAATATGACAAATACAGACGTAGTCCCCTTACCGCTGGTAAGTCTGATACGTCTGTTGAGCTGTTAGCACCTACTGGCTGAACACGTGGTGAATTCACGTCAAAATCACTGTCTACTGTAGTGCCTTTGTCTGTGACAACTATGTAGTTTCTGCAACATTAATTGTTATATCAGCTTCTGAGACAGACTGAGGAGATTAGGGTATAAAATATTACCAATGACTGAATATTTTCAAGCCTGAATTTACCATTGTCATCTTCATCCACTACAAGCCGCGAATTGCTGTCGCAATTCTCGACTTGTAGTGGATGAAAATGAGTTGAAGTGGGTGGCAAATGAAAAAAATATTTTTATTATTATTAAAACAGTTCCATGAATTTGTCACATTTGAGAAGAAATATTTATAAATTATACAAAAAAAACTGAGAGTTATAAATATAATCCATATAATAAGTGTCATCCAAAAATGTCATCCATGTTCAAAATATTACACCCATGCATGCCGCTAAAGTAATTTGCCGCTAAAGTAATTTGATGTCAGTGAATATTTAATATTAAGCATTTTTCCCACATTCAGTTAATTTGGCGAATAGATCTCATCAATCCAATATGACGATTATAATTAGGATATTAAAGTATCATATGTTATTGGTACAAATAAAACAGATTTTCAAAATCAACACTTAGAATCATGATAATATAATATCACAAACAAAATACAAGCCTTTCTAAATCAGAAAGCTTCAAATTATTTTTGTTGTCCATACAGGCCATTAGAATTCACCACACACGTATGTAAAAACATAGAAAAATACCATCAACAAATATTTCTAAACCAGGGCCCGTATTCTCGTACAAGTTACGATATATCGTTGGCTTCTGATTGGTCGAGATGGCCATCTCGACCAGTCAGAAGCCTACGATATATCGTAACTTGTACGAGAATACGGGCCCAGTTCCTGTCTAATGAATATATTATTAATGTTTCCAACAATCTCTGCAGGAACACACCAGAGAAAGATAAAAGCAATGCAATACGATTTAGCAAACAAAAAAGCGTAAGCTATCGATAAAATGTGCTTAGTAATATAACCTAAAATCACTGTCCACCAGGCTAAGTAGGAAAATGTCACAACCATTCATTCATATTGAGTTTGTAAACTGAAGGAGATCTGAAAAACCCATCTACATCCTGAATCATGTTGACAATAATTAGATGTGACTCAACAGTGTGGTCAGGTATAAGTGCCTGTCATAACAATGAAAGGGACTGGCCCAGGCTAAAATCATCAAAAAAGCGGTGATTTTATTTCGGGTTCTTAATATGGCGATATGATGTAAACATGTACATAGACTAGAACTGCACATTTTTATAATTTTTGTGCTGCGCACTCTCCAGTTAGGCTAGATATAGTGACGAAATTCCTGATTTCTAATTATTGACAACCATGTCAAAAATAGGAAATACGGGAATTTCGTCACTATATCTAGCCTAACTGGTCAGTGCGCAGCACAAAAATTATAAAAATTTGCAGTTCTAGTCTATGTACATGTTCACATCATATGGTCATATTGAGAACCCGAAATAAAATCACCGAGTTTTTGATGATTTTAGCCTGGGCCAGTCCCTTTAACTGAATGAGCTCGCTCACTTCCTGGGCACCCAGCATACTGCTACGAGCTCCATAGCAAACACGAGACATTGAATCTGTGTTGGTTTAATGTTGGGCCAGCGTCGCAGACGGTGGGCCAACATTATGCCAACACTGAGTTTGAGTATAGGCTGCGATAAAATGCAAGGGGGTAAACTCTGGGGGTAAACTCACTTGTGTCAACTGTCTGTATACAGGTACATACCGAATACATTGTAATTTTGACACTGTGGAGTCACACCATATATAAATCAGATACATTTGAACTTTAATTTAAATCAACCAAGAAGACTCCTGAGAGAAGCACCATGACCACGCGCATGTCCGGTATAGAACCTCTACTTGGTGATATCAAACAGACCTTTTGTCCGCGTCAGGATGTTCTCCAAGTTCTGACGCCAATGACGCATCACCCTCCACAGGCTGACTACTGTGTATATTATAATATAGACGTACATTATTCTATATGGTGGCAAATGTAATTATCCCCCCCCCCCTCCCCCCCTGTAGAACAGATGTAGACTACAGAAGCCTCTCTGTGTTTTTGTTGACAAGTTAAAGGGGTTCAAGCAAGAACATGCTAAGTCAAGTAAGCATGGATTCGTTTTTTTGTCGTATGGTGCTTATGTCAGCCTGATGGATCATCAGTAAAACAATCAGAAAGTTAGGATCAGTAGTTTACGCTGTCAAATAATGTTTTCTCAAGTTAGCATATATGGTTGCAATGGTAATTGATGCAAGTCAATGACATAATTATATATTTAAAGTAAACTTGCTATCAGAGATATCAGAAGTGGAATTAGAATTGTATCACTTGCGTGCAAACAATGTTTTCTTCAAATTAACTGCATTTATAGAAGTGCTAACTGAACATAACACACTCGTTAAATACAAGTCAATAATTAATGTTATGCAAAGATGACATGTGACATTCTTGTCAACATCGAATGAAATTGTCATCATCACTTCGCATTAGTTTCGATCACTTTCAAATGCAAAACATGTCAATTTTGGCTTTGGGATTTTTAAAAACAAACTATGACATGTAGTTCCTGTATGAATAAGAAACACATATTTTGTACTTTATTTCAAGTCACTAGCTTAAAAATCAAGGGAGTTATAGATATTTTAGACGAGTAAAAGTCTTTAAACAGCTTTCTCTCAAAAAGGCAAAAAATGAGTTAGCAAGTTTATGCTTGGACCCCTTCAGTTGTTAAAATTAAAATCTTAAATCGTGAAAAACTGATATTTGTTGGGACTTTATTTCAAAAAGCGAAGTAATTTCAGTGACTTGGAGTTGTGGACAATATCAAGGCACTGAAGTTCTAAGGGGTTAAAACAGTTTGATCGATACACACAACCATCTTAATAAGTAAATATGTTAAAATATCTTATTCTATTGTTATGCGTCAAAACTTAACACTTATAAATTAGCGCTACATTAAAAAAAAAAACAATCATCCACTCGAAGTTGTGTCTCGCTACCGCGATCTACAACTTCAATGTAGAAAATTACACATATGTGTTTAATTTGTGACCAAACATTTGTAAATTTGGCTGTTCAAAAGCACGATTCGTTCCCAATGACTGCGATTTGAAAGCTAAGAAAACGGATTAAAACGACTATATAGTCGTGCCCAGAGGTGTAAGGGTTATTACACCATGTAGGGCCTACCTTTTGTGTCGGCGACTTCCTCTTCTCTGACTAATAGACCTGCCTAACATGTCTTCCCCCATCTCAGAGTCTGAGGTGTCCTGGGCGCGAGAAGGTCTGTTCCTGAGCAGATTTAAACGACAATAGTGAAGTAGGGTGTAAATGGCGAGTGGAATTATAGTATAAAAAACAGCACGTTACCCTAGTGCTGCAAAACAGGTATGTGGGTTCACATATGTTCCTAACCAAACATGAACATGTGAACTTTAGTGAGTTGAAGTTGTGTCTCGCTACCGCGATCCACAACTTCAACTAGCTGAAGTGATCTAAATGGGTTCCGGTGTGTTTCAAACCAAACATGAACATCATCAAACTGTTTGTGATAAATGCCTAATTTATCAAATAATTCAATTTGTGATATCTCATTTTTTCACAACTAAAATTTCGCTAGCCATTCCAGCTTTAAATAAATAAAAAAAACTAGAAATAAATAATATAGCAGCACAAGGTGAACACATGTAACACGGGAACAATGCTACAAATGCTTTAATGTTTTTCGTGAAGATTTGTTTGTTCCTCATTTATTCATTCATTCATTCAACGTCTTCCATCACCGTGATGGTGCATGTGAAGAAAGTGTATAACTAATGGAAAAAGTTAAAGTTGATTGAGCAAACGTATCAGCACTTATGGATAAAACGATTATGAAAGTAAGCAAGTAAACTGCTACAAGGCTATGTCAACTAGATATTATTAAACATTAGTTTAAACCACTCGTTGTTAACTCAGACTAGTAGATACAGGTTTATCATTGAGGTATGAAAGAAGCATGCAA
This sequence comes from Flabesymbios commensalis, assembly GCA_964017125.1. NCBI lineage: Eukaryota > Metazoa > Annelida > Polychaeta > Terebellida > Flabelligeridae > Flabesymbios > Flabesymbios commensalis. The sequence continues at coordinate 35,195,006 of OZ024914.1, read as the reverse complement.
AGTTCTAGCTACAAGAAGTTGGCATATTATATTTCAATGTGTTTGGCATTTTGGTATTTATTTAATTAAGCAGTTTGCAAAGCACACTCCTTCAACATGATTGTGGTCCACTGGTATATAACCATATACACTTGATAACAGTGGTCAATTTGATTGTAATATTATATTGTAGTTTCACTTGATAAATAAACGCTGTAGATTACCATTTTGGTTAAAAATATGAATTAAAAGGGGTTTTCTTAGACATGTAAAAGTATTAAATAAGCATTTAAATGATGATGTTGATCGATGCATCGATATGTTCAGCGTTCAGGCTACCACTGCACAACATCCACGAAGACACAAAGACAAACCTTGCAGAAGGTGACGAGGAATGATTATGAGCTTCGTGTTCGACCTCAGGTGAAGATGAGAGGTTAATGTCGTCCCCGAATTGTAAAGGCGTCCCCTCACGATAATGAGGCAGGCGACCTTCAGGGAGGTCATCACATTCAATGTCATCCTCCTCGTCAAGGTCAAGTGTGGGCTGACCACTGGTAGAAATCAGGTTAGAGATTAATGTGGTGTATCACATGCAATATTATCCCGGCGTTTTCAGTCACATGAAGTTGTGGATCGCGGTAGCGAGACACAACTTCCTGTGACTGACAATTTAAGTGTAAGCTCTACAAGGTTAACTTGATTGGTACTATATAAATATTTATAAAATATACAAATGTAATAGCCATTATGGCTGAATAAATGTAACGCGAATTTATTACCAAATTTGTCGTGGATCGTAATAATTCCGAATTCTTTGTCTTCAACTAAGCATACATAAAACGTGCACTAACTACACATGACGACAAAGAAAGTTTAACGAGAAAAACAAACATTTTACAAGTGAAAAAACATGCAAGTAAAAACTAATTTAGCAGCAACACCAGGCAGCATGCAGGAAAACGTTCAACCTGTTAATAACGCAAACTGACTAGGCAATGTTACAGTGACATTGACCAAACTAACACCATCTACTGGATTAAAAGAAAGTCAGCGGTACAAATCGAGATAATACTAGTATATATAACCTGTCAGATACATTTTCCAGAATTGCCACCGGACCATTACCAGCCAATCAGATGATCGCATTGATCGCAAAGACATGACCAAGGCGATCTATCGTGGCGTATGGAGGACCTGGGGTCCAACCGTCCAATTCACTAAAGATCTTAACATTCATCTTGTCTTAACTTTCTCTTATTTCCATTAGAAAAGTTACCTTTTTTAATGGAAACAAGAGATTTACATTTATATAATATTATTCTTGTGGCTTTTTGTATCATTTTGTGGATCATACATGGAAATCATTGGTTTTGAAACGCTTACAATGCTGCACACTCACATGATGCAAACAACAAAAGTGGTGGTAAACATCTGACAAAATTAGCAATAAGTTGATTTATTTGGAGGGCAATGTGTTTGTCTGAGAGACCCAATTTGCGGCCGAGTAAATATGATCCTATCAATGTTATTTGGTCACGAGGCGTAGCCGAGGGACCAAATAACATTGATGAGGATCAAATTGTACAAGGAGGGCATCAAATTGGCTAATGCTGCTGCAATGTTGAGCCAGCTTTGAAGACGCTGGCGCAACATTCTAACAGCATTGGATATTGGCTGCCTGCAAACACGTGCTATTGCTATTATTATTATTACAATATAGGTTTTCAAAACACTGATATTCCTTCACCACGTGTATAGATTTGATCAGCGGGGATCAAATAACAGGGGTAAAAATCCATTTACGCCTTGTTGTTGACCATTTACGCCCTGCTGCTCTTTGTGTATCTGCGTCTATACATTGATACAATCTCATATGTGATCATTTAATAATGTTCACACATTTTGCGATTCGAACATACATGGGCCTAATGATCAGAAAGATAGGAAACATTGTACGTGAACTTTTACAGAAATCACAGCGTGGATCATAACATTTAAAAGGTAAAAAAAAAAATGCACAAGACAATACTCCATCCACCTTTATCTACTCCGGCCCCATGTAAACGAGAGACATCTGTCAAACATATAGATACAGCAATACAGTTCTCCTCCACCATAAATTATAGTCTTCCCCACCAAAGAACAACTGATTGTAAAATGATGATAGACCAAAAAAGCATAGTCTTAAAAGTAATATACTGATTTGGTGAAAAGGATATACACTTGTATATCATTTATATTAAAAAGGTACTAAACTCATAATATGGGAAATTTGTTCAAGAAACAATAGTATTTTTATGCCAGAATTATATCTATTTTTTAACTCAACTGAAAAACCTAACAATTTGATATAGATTTTGGAGGGAGTTTTTTGTGACATTTACTAATAGTATGCATGTCCGAAATAAGAAATCAGGAATTTCGTCTTTATATCTCGCTTAACTAATAAATGCGCAACACAAAATATAAAGAAACGTTTGCAGTTCTAGTCTATGGACATGTTTACATCATATGGTCATATTAAGAAGCCGAAATAAAAATACTGTTTTTTTGATGATTTTAGCCTGATCGTGTCGCTTTAAGATTAAATCAATCTTAAAATTCATGTGTCTTCTGGTATTATTTATTTAGTTGCTGATTTGACGTTGAGCCTGTGTTTAAGGTTGGGCCAACGTCTGCGACGCTGGACCAGCATTAAATCAACACTGGCTCAACGTCTCATGTTTTCTTGGAGTTGACACGGCACATACCTGAGTCCGGGTCCTGACAAGTAGTCTGAGAGTACTGATCCTTGTTTAGAGAGCTGCTTCCTTTTCATGCTGGTGCGTGGCGTGGACTTATTACGCATCGCGTGTGATAGAGGGGTGTCCGTAACGACGTCACTGTCACACGTGTCATCTACGTGCACGTGACCAGGGGAATCCCCACGTACCTGAAAAATTAGCTCACCGTGCAGTTAGAGGAAAAAATCAAGTTAGGTTTTATACCCTTTCCAATATCAAAAAGCGTGATCTCGATCTATACCGTACAAAGCAAGTAATTTGCAAAAAGTTGTTGAGCCTTGTACCTTTATTTTGTTGTAACGTTTATTAGACAAAGCCAATTTAAAAGCCTCCAAAATCACACGATGTTCACATTATATCATGCATACAGGTAATTAACTGTATAACCTCACCGAAATTGTATCATGATTATGGTACGAAATGCTGCTTTGTATATCTCACAAACAAAATGAAAGGTGCGATATTAACGACCCAATGAGAGCGTAGCTACACAATAGTGACAGCTAAATATATGATTTTTAGGCCCGAAAATAATCAAAGCAATTCGATATTTCCCGCCCACAAAAAAGTGATCCTAAACGATTTAAGCGTGGAAAGACAATAAAATGACATTATCCCCCATCATGTCAATTTGTTTCAAGATCATAGACGGCTGCTGTCCGCTATCTCGTATTTATTGATAATATACATACAGATATCACCCCGTCAAATTTAAATGCGATCCAACCAACGGTAAATAATATATTGCGCTGAAAATATCTTTGGAAACCAATCTTTAAAATGCCGCTGTATGGTTCGGTAATTTGCGAATACGCCAGTTGAGTCTTAACATTATAGCACCGGAAATGCTCAAGAATAATGTCATACTATTATAGACTTGTCACCCGTTCATTCCCTGTAATATGAATTCGTTTTTTTCGCTAAACTTTATCATGTCCATATTTGAAAAAAATGCGACAAATGATTATATTATAGAATGGTAAAAAAGGTAGAAATTTTGTTTTTTATCTGCCAATTTCAACAATACTTTTTTGCTACAAATGTGAGTAATTGGTGCATGTCAATATATCACGACTAAACATAGATTTTACATTAAACAAATCTGTAATACAAATATTGAGCTAAAGACAACAATTAATATTTCCATTACAGAAACCATTGACTGTGTGATCAAACGTACTATTGTAAACCTTGTAGAAGCTGGGAAAAAGTAGAAAATATACAGGTAAAATCACACACTAGTTCACTATGTACACCATTCATCTTGGGGTCACGTGTTAACTACGAGTCATTAAAATCATAATAAAAAGAAAACCAGACCTCTCAACTGGACAATCAACCAACAAAATAAAATAAAAAATACAAGTTTTCCTTCTAATTGTTCTGTACGTTTAAAACATTTTATAATTAATCATCAGTGAGAACAAAGCTTTTATTGAAAACAAGTACGGGCATATTCGATAATTTATAATCCTTAATTATGTTATATAATATAACTGAATGGTTCACGTTATAAGTTATCAGGATATAAAAAACAAATGTACCAATATACTATTCTGACTGATATTCCAGAAATACAAACAAAATACCCCCACTCTGTCCACTCTATTGGGAATATAATAGCCACTATTTTAGAACTGATCTAAGCAACAGAATGTTAATTTTAAATTAATAGGATAAAAACTCATCAGTCAATCGCTCATACAAAAACAAATATCAACTGACGGGCCATCTTAAATTATTACAAATTGGCTAGGACATATCGATGTTTGCAGATATCCAGCTCCGATACCCACTGTTGACATGCCTTTGCAAAATGAACGTAATCTGCCATAGATTCTGATTAAAAATCAATTAACAAATGAGACATGACCTAAAAATCACTAAAACAGACTACCATAATAATCACAATGATAAGAAACTATAAGCAAATAAAACCAGCGATATAAAGCCACACAGCAATGTCAGTTTATATGTCTTCCTCTGATGCCATACTGAGTAACAAATAGACATGGAAGCTAGTACTACAGAGAAAACACGAGGCGTTGGCCCAATGTTGGAATAGCGTTGGCCCAATGTTGGACTGACGCTGGCCCATCGTCTACGACACTGGCCCAACGTCAGCCCGACATTGGGCCAACGTCTCGTGTTTGCTGGGTACGGAGCAATGAATACAATGAAGTGGGAATAAGATGTATTGACGAAAGAAAATGTAAGCTGGGAGACAAAGCATGGTCTACCTGGGTGAGTTCATCCTGAAGGCTAAACGTAGGATCCTGACAAAAAGCATGGTAGAGAATCAGGGTATGCCGCACATTACCAAATCATCATACAGGTAAAACATCTAAATTAAACGTTCAAATGTCCCATCATAACCTACTTCAGGACGTGTTGCTTTAGTACCTGGTCACCGTGAAGCAATTAAATGGGGTGTGGGTGGGCTAGCGCACACCACCAGGATCTCTATCTACTTTTAAAACTCGCGCGCTGAATGTCTCACCTCATTTTAGTTACAATAATTTGACATTCAATGTTTTGTCTTTGTACAATTATGAAATAGGGTCAGAGGATTAAAACTGTTCCCTTGTATGTTTGTTCACAATGTTTATTATAATTGAACACTTTATTTGAAAAGATAAATTCCAAAGATAAGAAAAATGGACAAACAATTAATAAAGCCATAGACGGATACTATAAGAGTGATTATGGTAAGTGACAACACCCATATTAGTAGATATACAATCAATAATATAGAATAGGTGTCATATGCATCAGTTAAAGATTTCGAGTAACGTACAGGTAGGTTTCGTCATATCAAGGTGGTGGTGCAGATAAAGGGCTGCATACCCAATAAACACGAGGCATGCACCCAGTGCTGGGCCAGTGCCGCAGATGGTGACCCGACATTGAACCAGCAACAAACGAGCGAGCGAAAGAACGAACTAAAGAATAAATAAACTAACTAACTAACTAACTTACGAATAAATATACGAATGAATAAAGGAATGAGTGAAAATGAATGAATTAATTCATGAACTAACGAATGAATGAAATAACGAATGAATTCATGAATATATATATGAATGATTGTATAACATTATTATAACGTCGGTATGGATTGGGGTAGGGGCATATTTTACAGCGTAGGCTACAGCTTAAAACTTCGTCACTTTGTGCAGTCCCCCCCCCCCTTCCCTCTCCCGTTGAGGTGAGCATGAACAGTACATTCATGCTAAGGTTATTAAAACGCTGACATGATATTATGCAAGATAGATGTTTGTCATTAGGTTGAAGAATAATATATATGCAGTGCAAAGAAACATGTGTGGAGAAGTAAACATGCAAGATATACGTCACAACATTAATAACAGTGCAGAAATATTGGTGGAATAATCACGTGCTGGTAGTTATAGGTGCTATGTACTTAATGATTCATAGTGCTAGCACAAAATATCTTTAAAAATGGGGATTAGGCCTACGAATAGACTTCAACGTTTTTTAGGATTAAATATCACTTGATATCGCCAAAAATGAAATCAGATACAACAATGCACTTGAAACCAAATTGAATTACTTCTCAAATCCTTTATGATATATATCCTGTTATAGACATTATATATATATTAAAATTTGAAACAAATTAATCACTCTTTATCTGATCAATTAAATATCAGCATTTTGAAACGTTGAGCACATTTGTGGTATAGTAATATAATTTGTAGAGACTATCATTAATTTAACTATAGTTTCATTTGTATACATCGGTTATTTCGGTCGTCATTTATTAAATACACTTCCATTATTTTCGCACCAAATTGAAATCAAATTCATCACACATTTATGAAAACCTCCCAGTTATGACATACTCAATAGTTAGATCAACACCACTACAAATATATGAATGCACCACCGATTTAATTTAAAAAAGAAAGCTTTAAGAGCGTTTTATCTTCGCATAAATGATGAGGACAATATTGCTTCAACAATCAGTGTTTATTTCACCAATATTCCTATGCCAACAATTTATTATAAACACCAAGACAGTTCCATTGCAATTCTATCCTATGCCTGTTACAACTTATCTCATAATAAACAAACCCTTTCGGTGATAAAAATCTATCATATTTGAAAAAGGAATGGCTGTCGCTATTACCAGTCTCAAATAAATTGAAATATGTTGAAAACGGTTTAACTTCACAAAACTAGACATCTTTCGTGATAGTGTTTGGTAGTCTGACTATTTATTACACGTATCTTCATGTTTCAAGAAATTCATCACTCGATGCTGACATTCGAAAATAAAACATTTTTATGGTTGTAGGCGTATGTCTAAATGGTTGAACGAGTGATGAATCCCCTTAACATAGTCATTTTTATTATAACATTTTTCGTCACTTGCGATAATGAAAGACAGTAACAAGCAGTATAACAGGAGAAGTGCAAATACATTTTAGTTGATAGTTTCACTGTTAATCATATTCACCAGTTGCTGAAGTACACAATATCATGGTTTTCATAATGAAAACACTGTTGGTCAACGTAATTGTTGGGCAGTTCATTGCTCTCTCCAATATGTACATGTGTACGCTCACACTCACATAACCCAGTAAAATCTATACATCAAAGCAACGTTGTTTTAATGTTGGGCCACCGTCGCAGACGGTGGGCTAACGTTAAAACAACGTTAGTCTAATGAATCGTGTTGTCTGGGAATTAACAGATACAAATAGTAAATGTAATGAAACATAACAAACTCCAAAACCAATGCTCAAATTGTCAAGCCAATATTTGCCTTCGTCAGATACATTCGCACGATGTCCACAAAAGACAACATGAAACATTGTTCCAATGCTGGATCAAGGTTGGGTCAACGTCGCAAACGGTGGACCAACATTGAACCATCACTGGATCAATGGCGTGTTCACAAAGACAGTTGGACACAATGTTGTTTTGATGTTGGTCAACTGATTACAATGTCGGCCCAGCATCAAACCGACACTGGGTAAACATGGTAAACTGCATCATTTATGTGCACACTCGGCAAACACGACACGTTGATCCAATTCTGGTTCAATGTTGGGCAGCGTCGCCAACATTGAACCAGCATTGACTCAATGTATCTACAAACCACCGTAGAAAGGGTAAACAACTGTTTGATATAAAATATAGAAAAAAAACTAGATGTGGATGTGTTCGCCATGAAAACATTAAAAAGAGCCCCGTTAAATATATATCTCAGTAAGTTCATCAAGATAATGCCCTTCAAATTATATTTGAAAGCTATAATTATGTTGATCATTTTAAATTAAAAAAATAGTTTAAAAAGCCCCCCGACCACCCACCATGACAATAATATTCTGACAAGATGGTCAGGCTGCAGTCAGCCATTTTGTTTCAATTCTGTAAAAAAAAATTATCCGTTACCTTAAAAGTGAGAGCTGAATTTATTTTCGGATAAGCACGGGACGGCGGCGAAGTTAAATACTCCAAGCATCCCGATAAAATCTGGGCTGCTTAATTACTAATATATAATATTCATGGAGAATATGCCTATCCTAAATTTGATCAAACAGGTTAAATAATATTTCCACTGCCATACAAATCCGATACCCAGTGTATATTCTGTCAACTGGTCAAGTATTGTGCTACAAAGAGATGAAACTGAAAACACGATAATTCTCACAATATAATTATGCATAATTACAATGACTGAAAAAATGAAAATTAAATAAAAACTTGCAAATCAAAGATAAATATTGCAAACAATCACCTGATCCACATCGTCAAACTGTAAACGATACACTATCACATTAATTTATTATGGATAATTATCTATTTTAATAAAAACAATATAATACAATTTTGCAGTCACAAATGCATGATTCCATTCAGACATTTGACAACAACCAAGTTTAAACACAGATAACCACAGTTGATTAATATTTTTAACCGTTTCTGTAGCAACATAGATTACAATTATTAATCATCATGGTAAGTTTTCCAAACAATGTACCGGTTGTACACTCAGTCGTGTGAACAATAAAACGTGCTAAGTTGCCACTGTCATTATTTAGATATAATAATTATAGAACAATAATCATTACTAAAATAAAAATCTACCGGTTTATTTGTGTAAAACAAAACTGCGAGCTAAATATCATACACCGCTGACCATTGTTTGTTTCCATTTTTCGTCATTTGAAGTTGGAATTGCTAACGCAATTTCCGGTTTCAAGTGACGAAATGTATTTCTACTTGGGAGGAAGACAACTCCCAAACTCATAATAAATCATTTATGCAATAAAACAGCATTCAATCGAAATAAATGTTGCTACATATTCCACATTTGAGCTTAACCACGTCACTATTCTTGTACAGTATCTTTATATCGCATTTTCGAATCTACTCAAAGATGACAAATACTATCAAATTGTAAGTATTGATGTTTAGATAGCACTGAAGGTTATAGCGAACTTATTTGTATTAAAAATGAACGTTTAGTAATGAATCGCTTAACTTCAAGTGGTTAATAATCTAGAACGATCGAAAGTATTACAGAATTAATATGAATATACAACAGGTAGAAATAGAAAAATATGTATACATAGTGATATCTTGATATCGGTCGAATATAAAATAAAGTAGTGACAAGTCACCAGTAAAAGAAAATCAAAGGACAGAAAATAATTTATAATCAGCCAAATTAATTAATAAGGTATGTGTAAACGTTTAAAGTTGAACGTCTAATTGATTATAATATCAATCAAAGATGTGATCTTGCGTGGGAGATGATTGATGATTACCCATAATCCCTATCGGGATTGTATGACCCACTAACAACAAATCACAGCCTGTACGTGTTAAAAAGTGGTAAGAAAATGGAATAAATGAAAGAAAGTCGTACATGCTTTCAAATTGAGATGACGAATAACTGATTTTATACAAAACGAAAACATTAGTCTGGTTGCTAAGGGAGATCTGAGATAGGCGTGATTACAGAGTGGGGGATTCTCACTGTCCTTACCCTTCGTAATTCTGCCTCGTCTTTGTCATCGCGAAGTCTTTTGTTCATGTCTCTGTCAACAAAATAAACATATGTTGTTTTCGCTGAAAAATGTATTATTATCTGATTACAGTCTAAATTATTAAAATATTATTATGGTAGCCATCGCGTCGGCCTATCAATTTTCAGACGGTAAACTGTAAGGTTGATGTCCTTCAATTTATTTAAGTATTAATCTACAGGCCCAGAATTCAACCAACACATCGTGTTTGAAAAGCATTTCCAGTTGAAGTGTTGGCCTTCACCAGGATAAATCACACACACACCAGAAGACAGACATATACTATATTGACATAAATACAAAGTCTTTACAGACTTATTTGTCATAGTAATACATTCACATGTATATGATTAGTTTGGTAAAATCACATACAGAATTAAAATCTTAAGTGGCATCGCCATAATAAAAAACTAGATATTTTGAAAATGTAAATGATAACTACTTCAAATGGCATTACCATGAACATGAAATAAGAAGTATAAAGATGTATTTTTCTACAATCAACAGTTATTAAACAATTGTGTTGGTATGAGATGACGAAAAATCTGCAATATGAGCAAGGCCCTTCTGCATTGCAAAGACAAGCAGCAGTAATGCTAGGTTCACACTAGGTTCCCTGGCGGCCACGGTGGCCCCGTTTCAGGCCACCGTGGATAAAACGGGATGGACGTGGGGCAACGCAGGGCGGCGGGATGGACAAACTAGGAAAGCCGTGATTGCCGTGACTGCCGTGCCAGATTTTACAACTGTCAAAAAATTTGCCACGGCAGTCACGGTACGGATAAGAAACCTAGCAGGCCGTAGTAAAACGGGGTGAACCCAAGAAAACGTGACAAAACGTGACAGTGCGTAATAAGCCGCAACAGAACTTTGAGACGGTCCGTTGTGGGACTTGAAGCATGTTTCTGGGACTTTTCGGTGATTTTGATAGTGGCCATTTTGAAAATCGGTCTTTGGTCATTTATTCTCTATCGATTAAATGTTAACCTGACTGGTGAGAGTCCTGGGGATATTTTAAATCACAAATCATAACTTCAAAAGTGCATAGAGTTAAAATATGTAGTTTTTGTCATTTTTTTTGGACGACATCTTGAATTACACCAAAAATATTGTAATTTAGCAATTAAAAAGAGTTTTAACAGATTTCTTGACCTATTAAATGTGATATTAGCCACCAAAATCTTCTTTCAAATTGATTAACAGGCAAGATATGTTCAAAAGCACTCCAAAGCTGTCCGGTGTCCACGTTTCATCCGCAGAAAGTCTTGAGAGAACGTGAAAGACGTGTCAGTCCTTGGTTAGAACGTGAGAAACGCGAAGAACCCCATCAGACCGTGACGGCCCGGGAGGCAACGTATTGGCATCCATAATAGATCGGGAGCCGAACGAGCCGAACCGTACCGCGCCTTTGAGCCTCTGGGAGTCGACCACCTGCGACCAGTCACGGCCTGTCCCGCATACCGTGAGAGGCCGTTAGAAAACGTAGCAAACGTGGCCGCCGTGGCCGCCGGGAACATAATGTAAACCTAGCATTACTGCTTACTTGAAAAGTGCTTACTGTCTTTGCATGGAAGCTTTGGGTATCAAGTTTCAGGTGTGCCGTTATAGCTCTACACCTCATGGGCGGAGGCCCTAGGGTGGTGGTTAGCACCGCTGCCTTTCACGCCAGAGTTCGGGGTTCGGTTCCCGGTCTCGGCGGTTTGAAAGAAACAAAAATGTTTCTTCCCCATCCACGTGTGAAAGTCAGTATTGTGGGGAGCCTCCGTGACCGAGAGGTAGCGTGCTCGGCCTCAGACCGCCAGGGCTCGAATTTCGAATCATGTGTCAGGAGGACAGTGTCATCTCAATCATCTCACCCCACTCAGGAGGTTCTCCTGTCCCAGTTTAGCCTATATGTGCACAAAGGTGGCCTAAAGCCCGATTCATTTCATTTCATTTCTACACCTCATATTTCACAAAGTAACGAACAAAGCAACGGACTTAACGAATCTGCCCCGCCTCCTGTCGTTAGATAACTCTCCGTTCCGATACCCGATCAAAACCGACATATAAATTACCGAAAATGTAGTATAACAGATTGCAGACTGACCTTAGCATGTCGAGCTGCTTGACTAGACTTTCTCGCTCCAGAGCGATTCCTTCACTGATCTGTAACGCCGCCCTATCAACATTTTATATAATATATTCAATACAATAATACAAATAAAACGATTTTAAAACAATCTAATAATACAATATCATGTGCAACAGGTTATAAAATAAATGGCGAAAATAAATACCAGATTAAAATACCAGATTAAAAACGTCCATAGTCGTGTTTAGCACTGCACGTGTTAAACATAATTTAAAACCATAATAATGTGGTATTTATTTTCGCCATTTACTTTATTTAAAGTGTTTTTTTTGTTTTGTTTTTAATTATTAACAGCTTCAATCGCTGTTGCTGGGAGCGAAATGTGTGTTTGAACATAACGATTTGCAAATGTTTTAGTCTCAAATTAAACAAACATTAGTCATTTTTACCCACTTGAAGTTGTGGGTCGCGATAGCGAAACACAACTTCAAGTGGGTAAAAAATAAATTATTAAAATTAGCGCTTTAAGGGTTTAAGAAAAATGTTGGCCCATCGTCTGACATGTTGGTCTGCTGTTGAACAAGCGCTCGGTTTCATTTTTAATGGCAGTTTTAACTCATAGACTTGAGTCGATCCCCGCACTGTAGGAGTAAACAAATTTAGAACGGTCGTAGAACCATAACATAGGTATTCAAATGAATCGGAAAAAGCTGACTAAGACATTCATGCTGATTTCAAATTGAAAAAAACCTTTAGTCTCCATGCTTTATACAAAAATAATTCCACGTTGTAAGGGTTATTGAGATTCAGTATTTAACTCACATGGCTCTCTCCCTCTTGTCTTCTCTTTGTTGTTGTCGCAGCTGGTTGATGTAGCTTTTACTTTCATGTAGAGACCTCTCAGAGTTCAACAGAGACTGCTCTAAGTTCTCTTTTTCCTGTGACATAAGGTAGTAAATTATATCATTTTTGTGACAAAATCATCGTGAAATAATTCAACATACAGTACATATTGGGGTAGTTGTTCCTCTAATGTTGGTGTTGCAAACATCAAAACCATCTCTGGAATCAGCTTTTCCTCTTGCTGTGATCCTCTCCCATCACCAAAGTGTTTGGGGCGGCCATCTTTAAGACGCACTGCTATGCATCGGTGACAGACAAAAAATATAAGGGAATATTTGAAGAGTGTCGAAGAGAAATATGTATGACATCTAAAAGCAACTGGTTTTGGACAGAACTAAATAATTTTGCGCGGTGTGTGGCGATAGAAAGATTTAAAACGTAAAAAATATCTTGACCATAATTCTAATTATACATTTTTGTCAATTGTTGCTTTTGCAGCACTGCTAATTTGTTAGACTTTAAGATAATTATACGCTGTTTGTATTAAAATGTCATGCACTTAACATTACATAGATGATAGGCCGTCTCGACCAATCAAAAACCTACGATATATCGCAACTTGTACGAGAATATGGGCCCAGCTGGAATTGCGTTAGACAGACGTTAGACGTCAGATGCTGACGTCAAAATTCGATCCCCGCACTAAAAGAATTTTTAATGGCGGTGGACCAATAACATAGGTATTCAAATGAAGCGGAACGAGCTAACTAAATTTATGATCGTTTCATTTTTTTTTGTCAATTACAGCGTTGTAAGGATTAAAATGTTAAGATATTAAAGTATGTATGTGATATACACCTTTGCCAAAAGCTCGTTTTCTTGTTTGGTTTCTATCTCCTGTGTGTTGATGTACTGTAACTGTCCCTCCATCTGGAATAAACGACAGAGCACAAGGGTATTTTATGAACATCTAACTAAGTTAAAAAAATATTGTCAAATACAGTTACTTTATGAAACGGCATTTTCTTAGGGACATAATTATGTAGGCGAAGGGAGTGCGTAACCACATCCGAACCAAGCATGGTAGTCTACCCCTCACTAATTATACCAATTTATTTGGTCCGACATTTGCTTGATAACGCATATATACGGTCCCGGCAGCATAAGGGTTATACCTGGTTGTGTCTGGCCATTAAGTCTTGTAATTGACGGTCTTTCTCTGTGAGTTCTCTCTCCATCTCATCTTTCATTTGTCTCTCTCGAGTCTTTTCCTATCAACAACAACGTACACACGTGATATGTGTTATCATGGTTATAGACGATTAACACTATGTGCCACTCTGGTTATCATATATGCACACTGAGATACACAGAGAGGCAATAATTTATCTCAGAAAATACAATATTTATAAATTGAGTCGATTGATGGACATTTCTATTTTTAGTGCTGATTTGAGTGAAACCGCACTAAACATGCTAAACATGGACAGTACATAGGCCTACCCGGTAAACACAAAACATTTGTATAACATTTATACAATGCTGGATCAACGTCGAAGATGTTGGGCCGGCGTTGTATAAATGCTATGCCAATGTTTTGTGTTTATTGGGTAACTATTCACCTCATATTTATCACTTTTATTATATTGATATTGATAAATATTTATTGACGACGGTAAGTCTATGCAGACTTATGCGTCATTAAAATGAGCATATGTACAAGACTATATACAACAGGATTAGTTCGGTAAAATATGCATGCTAAGTTAACTTGATTTTGTTAAAATCAAACGACATTATATACTAAAACAAGCACAGGTTAAATAAAATATGCATGAGAACTATTTAAAATAACCTACAGTTAAACAGCATTGGCATGATATTTTTAAGTTTCCCGCACCAAAACCAGAGATAAAATAGCTACTGCATATAGCAAAAAAACCCTCTGGAAAGCGTAGAAACCGAGTAATTACATAATAATATTAGTTACATTGAGCATGTTAAAAAAACAATCTAAAAAATGCAATGACTGACGTCAGCTCGAAACACCAAGATGATTAGAGGAATCACCAGCCGCACCAGTCGCTGATACCACAGTAGTGTTCCCCCGACAGCCTGGATTATTTCATTAGTGGATGATTAGAGGAATCACCAGCCGCACCAGTCGCTGATACCACAGTAGTGTTCCCCCGACAGCCTGGATTATTTCATTAGTGGATGATTAGAGGAATCACCAGCCGCACCAGTCGCTGATACCACAGTAGTGTTCCCCCGACAGCCTGGATTATTTCATTAGTGGATGATTAGAGGAATCACCAGCCGCACCAGTCGCTGATACCACAGTGGTGATCCCCCGACAGCATGGATGATTCCATGAGTGGATGATTAGAAGAATCACCCGCACCAGTCATCCTACGCCCCAATCGTTTCATAAAGTGGAGGTACGCGACACGCTTAAGGTTTGAAAACAGCTATAGGTGTATTACTAATGGTCGATGTGTAGATGACATATTATATATAAATTTGTCGTCGTTTGAGAGTGAGTCAAATTCACTATTGAGTAGTTTGCTTTCGGCAAGTAAACTAGTTCGCTGCGTAGCGAAGAAAGAGCAATTAATTAAAAAATGAATTTCGTCATCAACAGAGTTTGATGTACATCTTTGACATATGCGCTGTTCTAGTGGTAGTTTTTGCGGCTTGACATGCCTTCCACATTCAATTTCTAGCATATGTGAGCTCATTCTTAATCTTGATAGTGCCTTCATCCACCTTGTGTCGGGGATGTAAAACAGATATTCTTCTAGCGAATATTCGAATTTGAACTTTATGTACGTTCGTAATTTTATGGAGTTTCGGGCTTTGATAGACCAATCAACTTTATATGTATTAATCAAACATGATTTAACTTGTTTGATGAGACGATTGGCATTTTTTACCCTATGATTTTCCCAAACGTCGCGGTGGTTTGTTCGGAATAATAATGACCTGATGTGAGACCACCAATTTGTTTCACCAATAAAGTCATGAGACGTCAGTGAGTTGTACACGATTCTCAAATAACAGCTTCTAGGCAAGGAGATCAAGCGAATCCAGTATTTCAAAGCTAAATTATTATTTTTTTAAAAGAGAGAATACCTTCCTGTATCCCCATAAATAGTAACTGATGTGGTTTGTTGTTTGACTCCAAGCATATTTTTCAAGAATGATAAATGGACTGTCTCAAAGTCCAATATTTCTTTAATCCGCTACCGGGGGTTCTCAAGGTATAAAAACAAATACACTTGCAGCGACTATCATGATTACCATTTTCTAAATATTCTGAATCTACGATCCAGAAGATAAATATAAAATTCATTGACATATTGTCCAAAATGGTAGATACACCCTTTATGCTCCAAGTGGGCGATATATTAATACTCTTCTGAATTATAACCATTTCTAATTTATATCAATTCCGGTAAAGTTAGGGAAAATAGGTGATCTCAATATTATCATAATAGTTGTAAAAAAAATCATGAATTTAGTATCGCCATATCTGTTATGCAATAATTGTTGCAAAATACCGTCTTATATGGATGCAATACATTACATAGAGCCATGCCAGTTGTCATTATATTAATAGACTGAATCATACAGAGGAAACATCAAGACATAATCAAACTGGCAATAATAGAGCAATAATAAAGAATGTTACACTAACATATCAGAAAACTACATCTAATACATCCTTAGATTTTTGGCCAATGATTGGTCGAAAGAGTAATCTCATCCAATCAGAGCCTCAATAAGAAGGTCATCGTCATCAGTCAGAATGGGAGGTAAGGCAACTACACTAAGTATTTGCATAACATAAAATGTGATAACATTTGTTCAAGGATTTTTAAACATTATATAATAGTAAAACACCATGCAGGAGAGAGAATCTGTGTGTTTCATTATAAATCAATGATGACGTTAAAAATGTGTGCCTGCATCAATCATATATATACGCGATCTGCGATGTACAGATGATAATTATGTGTAGTCAAATGAGTAGGTTGACTCAGATTACATGCTACTGATTGATCAAGAACATACTTCGGACCAGCCAGAGATGAAATAGCTAAGAAGCGGCAAAAGTCTCATTTAAGATGTTTAATATCAATGAATGTGAACGCTGGTCGAACATTGAACCAACCTTGGATGAATATAGTGTTTTCTGACACACGGAAGACTGTACCATTAATATTTACCATGTCCCAAAACTAGTACCCGTTAGTCTTCACTGAGAATATTCATAATAATTCCGGATGCAAAATGACGGATGCCCAACCTGATCAGCTCATTTGAAGTCATTTATCAAGTTTTTCGATTAAAGTATAAAAAATAATTTCATGAACCTTTGTGGTCAGAGTAATAATAATTAAATAACACCAGCGTAGTTTTAATTAAGGAAAGTAATATTTAATATGTGTTTCTTGAGGTTCGCCGAAGAACATAGATTTCTGTGAAATGTTCATACAATGCACATGATACAAATAGAGTGGAAAGAAGCGTTTAAATCATTGTTGTAGCATCAGGCTCACGCTGTAGATTGATGACCCCTTGCTGGCCAGAAATGGTCTCTTAAAACAATAAATTGCGTGATCTTATAACCACGAGCCGAAATTATCAGCTAATTATCGTGATTAAATAAAGCGTCAATGATAACTGGTTTCAAAACACAAAATAATAAAATATTTGTCGTTTAATTTTGAGCCTCTGACCAGCAAAGGATTGTGATATGTTAGCACTCACCAACAAAACCAAAAGGAATTTAGAATCGCCATATATCAGTAGGATCTGTAAAATTATATAGTATAATGCTGAATAGTGGTGAACATATGACGTAGGCTTATGTGGTGCGGATCTCGTTTGCAGAAACAACATTCATACTTATCTTGACATTTTACACACTTTAATATTATCAGATTATTCCGTGTACAAAAAAACCCACATAGATTGGCTAACCACAGTGAGCTAGCATGCAAGTTTTCAAATTTTGTGAAACGCAAATATTTCAACGGAATATTGGTTAGCTCTCATGACCGTATACATGGTATACGGTGTTAGACAAGGTCTCCACCAGCAAATAAATTCATGGAAATTATGAAATCTAAACTAGTACAATTATTGTTGGGGACATTAAAATTCTATTTATTCCGACATACTTTTTCACAAAATATCAGTCCGTTGAATCAATTTAAACTATAATTAGCGTGAGCAATTCCTAGTTTCAAATGGATGGAAAATATGACATAACAATCCACTAGGCTATAGTTAAAAATAGTTGGTTGTTACGCAGTAAACAGTATTTGATTTATAATAGTTGACGCGAGCCGTCTACACCATAACAGTTGACGTGAATCGCATACGCCACAGCTAACACGAGACGTTGTACCAATGCTGGCTCGGATTTCCTTGAGGCTTGATCATGTTGATGATCATGTTGATGACATTATTGTCTAATGTCTATCTAGGTGTGGTACACTTAAACACATGCGTATTCACAACGGCCCACCTTCTTTAATGATTACTAATAACGAACATGCGAATACAAATAATAGGATGTAATATTACAAAAAAGTATTAATAATAAACTACAACGTATTTATTATGTTAAAATAGCGTCTCACCTCGGCAAGGATGCGTTCTTTCTCCACCTTTATTTGTTGTTCCATCTCTTCATACAATTTCCTCACTTCTTCGTCATGGTTAGTGTTCTTGCTACAAAGAAAACAATACGAAGAGTTTATATGACATATACACCTACATATTGGTAAATGTGTTCATCTCATCCCAGCAGTCTTAATATCTATATATTAACACTCAGAAAAAGTACATTTTTACAATCAAGTGTTGTAGATTTACACACCACCGTGAAAATGCTCATGTAATCATTGTTTACATGGCCTATGTTTTTACAGTAAATCTAATGGTACATGTACCACGCCTTTCATATAGACTGAGTGACTAATATGGACCTATTAAGGTTGAAAACGTACCGCATTCTGTGCTCTATGTTATGGAAAATAACTGGATAACGAGACCAGTCACACAATCAACACAAAAACAAACACGGAAAATTAACCCAGTGGTGTTTTGAAGTTGGGCCAGCGTCGTAGACGGTGGACCAGCAATGTTCAAATTGTCCCATTGTTATTTTCATCTTGGGCCAGAGTCGTTCGCTGACAGAACAGCACGACACGGATTAGCCATCAGTCAGTCACCAGCTATATACCCTGTATTCACTTAAAAGAACTGTGAAATATACCAGAAGGGTCTAGTTTTTTGTGAATAAAAAATGGAGATGTTTCCCCTCCGGCAGCATAACCATAGAGGTTGATCAGGGGTTGATAGCTAATAGATGTAGTGTCGATGGCCTTTGTAATTATTGTTATTAAACGGCTCCTGTGGACAGCAGAGACTATGTATTAAGCGGAAGTTATTATCCCGTTTTTTTGTGCAAAACACTTGTCAACACTCCCAGTAAACACAACACATTATTGTTATGTGTCCTTTGTGGAGTGGGGCGGGGTCACTAGGGTAATGGTTAGCACCGCTGCCTTTCACGCTAGAGTTCGGGGTTCGGTTCCTGGTTTCGGCGGTTTGAAAGAAACAAAAATGTTTCTTCCCCATCCACTCCTGAAGTATTGTGGGGAGTCTCCGTGACCAGGAGGTAACGTGCACGACCTCAGACCTCAAGGGTTTGAATTTCGAATCCTGTGTCTGGAGGGCAGTGTCATCTCACTCATCTCACCATCTTCAGGAGGTTCTCCTGGCCCAATTTAGCCTGGAGGTGCACAAAAGTGCCTAAAGCCCGATTCATTTCAATTCATTTTCTGGAATGTTTTGGATTTTTTTGAAAATCTAAGAAAAGTAAGAGACTATCTGTTCAAATGAACATAATTCTTCCGCATAAAATATGTTAGATCTCGGGGTGTAGCCCTGCCTAATCATCTCCAATTACGAGACTACATGACTCTCAGCATTATGATTCTTTTTACACTATAGACTGCTTGCACGAGTTTGCGCGTGAACAGTTTGTCCGATTAAAACAGTTCGGCGTTGCTCACTGTGTGGCGTGTTGTCATTGAACAGTGTGTAACAGTTGTCTGATTAAAACAGTTCGGCGTTGCTCACTGTGTGGCGTGTTGTTATTGAGAAAGGTGTATTGTGATTTTTGGCGAGTGGCTGATGGAACAAACGTTGACCCTATGTTGTTTTAATGTTGGACCAACGTCGTCGCCAGTGGCCCCGCATGAAGTAAAAACATGTTGTGACATATCCCTTCATTATACCCAGCAAACACTAGACGTTGAAACAATATTGGGCTAATTCTGACTCAGCCAACGTGCTTGACAAAGGACCTGTTAGTAGTACAGGAGGAATGGACCCATTTTTTGAGTTGAGTTGACACTTAAATTCCTAGAGATAAAAAATATATCACGGGAAAGGTTTAAGTCTCTAGTTTATGGTGGCGTATACCGTTTTTGCCGTACGTGGTCGATTTTTTTTTCAAAGGTACGTTTGTGACGTCATGTCGCTATGGCAATGACGTCATTTTATGAGCCAAATTTGCCAGACAAACTACGAAATAGGGGTCCTGTTCAAGCCACTGCTCAGTATTAGTATGATGCGGTGTCGATTCTTAATGTTTCAGCAGAGATATTATAATAACGAGATATTCCACTCTCATTGGCTGTATACTTGACAGTACTAAACCGGAAGTGTTACTACATGGGCGAGCCAGACGCCGGTTTGGAGGAGTACATTTCCCAAACACAGCCTAAAAAAACTACATGTTATAGAGAAGCCGTGTCGGTACCGGTTCAGAAAATAGGCCAAAATAAACATTACAATGGATGACAACATTACTATCACCTCATTTTATTGAAATAAATGTTTAATAAACAAATTCACATTGAAAATTATACTTATAACGTCGTATTTTATGAAGTAAAATAGCAAAACTGTACAAGTAACCGACTCGCCGATTGCCGCCGATTGTTTGTCAACCGATGGATGAGTGAGGAGTGACAGCACATTTGAGCGAACCGTCGGTAACAGTGACTGACAGACAGCTAGAAGTTGTACGCTGTCAAACGGGCAAGTGACAGTCGGAAAAATCAATAATATGGATGATATAATCTAACAGTTAGTCTACTACTTTATAATAAAAAAATATTGCCACTAAATTTGAGGCTAATTCTAGTAATTGGATCTTCCGATTTCATGAAATTGTCAACAGGGAGTGACAGTGACAACAGCTAACGTGACTGTAGCTGGGGACTTTAGGCCTATAGGCCCTACGGGAGAGGGAGGGAAGTTGGGCCACGAGGCAAGTATGGGCATTGGGCACCCCTTCTATTGCCAAATATTTTTTTAATGTAGACTAGGGGGCCTATAGACCTAGTTTTGCAAATTTTTGATGTGTATTTCATGCTCATAATTTTTCAGTACTTCAAGATATAGACTAGACCTAGGCCTAATTTAACTTGAGACCAATTTTGACACATCTACAGGTAGACTAGTCTATCTTTTCTAATAGGTTATAATGAGTCCATAATTCTAAAATGAATTAGGGTCTACTGACATCAGACAAGGTGGTTCACAGGGTTCAATTTAAATAACTAATATATAGGCCCTACGGATGCATGTGCCCGTAAAAAAAAAATTTAGGGGCGCATGCACATGCTATTTGTTTTTCTATTTTTTCAATATTTTGACTTTTTTCCCAAATTTAGTTACGTGAAGATATATAGGGCTTACTGTAGCCATGTCGTCCTCTCCGAAGCCTGTTTCAGGCACTGGGGCTATATATAACTGCACATGAATAAAGTGTTGATATCCCTCTTGCGCATCGCGACCAAACACCTGAAACTTGAGTGCACAACACCCCTAAACAAAAAGATTTAATTGGCCTGGATCAACCCCCCCTTGATCCTGCCTTACCCTCCCATTTGATAAAAAAGTAATCCAGACAGAAGTTACAGAAAAAAAATAATAATTTGCCTTCACCCCCTACTTTTTTGTTCAAATTTGTTTTGAACCACCCACAGCCCCCCTGGCAAAAAATTGGCCTTGTCCTTCCCCGCCGGTAAATAAACGTTCACAGAGGCTACTGCGTCAAATGAAAAAAAAAACTAAAAATAAACATTTGTTAAAACCCCCATGTGCCCACCCTGCCTGAATTTTTTTAATTGGCCTGTACTATCCCCCCTTCCTGCCTTATCCTCACATTTGAAATAAAGTAATCCGGGCTGAGGTTATAGAAAAAAAAAATTTGCCTTGACCCCCCCCCTATTTTTGTGTTCAAATTTGTTTTGAACCCCCCACTCCCACAGCCCCCCATGGCAAGAAAATGAAAATGGACTTGACCCCCAACCCCTCAGTCTGACCCTCCCCGCCCGTAAATAAATGTAATCCACAGAGGCTACTGCAATAAAAGAAAAAAAGACACTTAAAATAAATATTTGTTAAAACCCTCCATGTGCCCACCCTGCCTGAATTTTTTTAATTGACATGGATCATTCCCCCTTCCTGTCTTACCATCTCATTCAAAAAAAATAATCCGGACGGACAGACAGACAGTCAGCCGGACAGACAGACGGACAACCCGACTACATAATGCCTCTGGCCGCAGGATGCCTCCGGCCGCAGGCTGGCGAAGGCATAAAATACACCATAACTACTATAAAAATGAGAAAAAGTCTAACTTAAACTTTTTATTGACAATGGGCACTCAAGATTCACTTGAGTAAAATAGACTATCAATTTGTGCCATGAAACATTTTATTGTAGCACTATTTTATGTTATCAAATATTTTCTTTAAATCTAATTCAACCTTGACAATCTCAACATGAAAATTGATAAGCAACACAACTGACATTCTAAAGTCAGCAAGAAATATCTCATTTCACCAAATACCTTTAACTTGTTTAAGCAAATATAAAGTGTCTTATGTATAATTAATCAATATAATCAAGAATGTGGTTGTATATTCTTGATATAATATGTCAGGTTATCCAAATTGAAGTGGATTATATAATTTCAGGTAAATGATGCATTTGTGATACCACAGTCCTTCATGGGTTATATAAGTCATTATTTACAGTAGAGCATGCTATGAGCAGCCACTTTTATGAGCAGCCAACCTCCTATGGGAGGCCACTAGGTCATTCCTCAAAATGATCCTTATCAATGAGCTTGTGGGAGAAATTTGTCATCATCTTCCTGGAAACCATATGCATTGCACTGATGGATGCACAGATGTCCACAATTTCTTTTCTTCCTACAAAGAAATTGATATAAATACAAAACCAATACAATTTTTTTCATGTACATACAGTAATAAAAAAATTTTATGACAGTGTAATAGTACATACATGTATATAATCATAAGGGAATGACCATTTTATTTCCTGGGGGAATTATGAAGGGCTAAGTTTATTTTTACACACACCATTTGAAACCAGATTTGTTTCTCAAGAATTTAAAGTCAGCGTTAACAAATGCATAAATAATTTATTGGGTGATATTTGTGCACTTTTATTCCTCCAAATTATACAAAGCCATTTAAGTAGCAATCATGTCGTACAATATTTTATATTTTACTTCACGCATTGTCATGATTACCTTTTCATGAAAATGATAAATGGACATGTTCCCTCTTTTAAGAGGTGAATCAATATCTTTTGAAAGTTATTCAAGCAATTGTCACGCACAAACAGGTTGTGCCAATTTATTTTCTCAGCCAAAAGTGGCACCAGATTTAACCCTGGTGCTGCAGAATTGTTTGTGAGTATTTTCAATTCATTTGAAGCTGGAAATGCTAACACAATATACAGCTTCAAATGAAATGAAAGAAAAATAATATTATCTATGAAAAATAGGCATCTCCCAAACTGAATTATTTGAATAACTGAGCAGATACCAAAATATATGTTACAAATTTGTTTGGTATTTTCCTTTAATACTCTAAAATTTGCTTGAAAACTTATAAATACAGTCTTAACAGCACAAGGGTTAATTATATTTTACAAAAAATCTCCCTGCATAATTAAAATGTTGATTAAAATGTCTTTATATAAGGAGGGCGGAGGGGGAGGGGGGGGGGGGGGTTGTCAAGTATTTCTATCTAGAATGTCAAGTAGGCCCTACATGTTACATTTCTCTAATTTCCATTAGAATAATAGCGAAGGTAAATCTTAGCTTTTCTAATTATTGCATTGCATTATAATTGAATGTCCGACAAGACTTATTATTATTATTTCAATTTTACGAGCCAATGCCCGGTCCTAGCCTACCTCACATAATAGATATCCTAATTATTGGGTAGATCAGATGATCATTAAAAAGCAGTATTTTTATTTTGGCTTCCTGATATGAACATATGATGTAAACATGTCCATAGACTAGAAATGTTGCGCATTTACCAGTTGAGCAGATCTAAAGACAAAATTTGTGTATTTCGTATTTTGGACATGCACATCCGAAATAGGAAATCTGGAGTTTTGTCTTTATATCTTGCTTTACCATGTTTACCCTGTTTACATACAAAAGACTTTTTTGCATGTCTGAAATAAGAAATCGGGAATTTTGTCTTAATATTTCGCTTAACTGGTAAATGCGCTAGACCACACACAAATTTAAAAACTTACACAATTCTAGTCTATGGACATGTCCACTTTATATGGCCATATTAAAATGCGTAAATTAAAATACTGTTTTTTTTTTAAAGATTTTAGCCTGATTGTGTCGTTTTCACTTTGCAGGCCCTATCTTGTAATCATAGTCTAGTCTCTAAATTTTCCAACTTTATGACCAACACAGTCACACCATAAACCTTCAATTTATGTCATTTTGGGGTTAGGGATATAGGTACCCTATCCAAATCAAGTCAAAATAATAGACTAGGCGTATGATATTTATAAATTATATTTGCTATTTAAATTGCATGATAGGATGAGGTCAATTTTTTTTGGTCAAATCGAAAGCCAGAATATCTTTTCAGAAAATCTTCCAAGCCTTTCGCCCACGATATTATTGTGAATTTCAGGATTGTCACCGGGGAGGGGTGGGGGATTTTCAATTTCAAGAACCTCCCTTAACTTTCGTTGGAAATATAGCCTACTTTTTGTCATTATAAATTTTATAATTTCGAAGTTATGAACCATCCTCGGACTTGTCACAATGGAAGTACGGTACCCCGGTATGTTTACATGAAATAATATTAGCCCAAAAACACCCTTTTCAAAAGTCTGATGATCCTGGGCATGAATCAGTGAATGGGAAGTAGGCTAGGCCTAGACTAGAATCACTAGCCTATTTAACAGACAATGTTCACAGACAACTGAACTGGCCAATTTCGAGGCCTATTATCAATGGTAGACTAATGACTTCTAGGCCTAGACTAGTAATTAAGTAACGGAAGCGAAGTAGAAGTGGTCCGGCTGTGATACAGGCCTGTTCTGGGGGGGTCAGAGGGCATGCTCCCCCTGGAAAATTTTGAAGAAATGAGTTTTTTTACTGAAAAGTGGTCCGGCCAACGTCTTGCTTTGCTACTCACTGAGCTAGACGGGGGGGGCTGTCTGGCACTGCACGCTTCACTGAATCAGCAGTGCCATGGAGTAGGTACCGTAAGTGACCATCTGACACACACAGTAACCACTGGTTACTGGTAGGCTAACAGTAGGCTAACAGTACACTGATACTGTGACACTGTCACTGACAGGCGACCACGTCACTCATCAGTTATGTCGCTTAAATTAATCGTGACGATGTAGACTACATATATTCTACCAACAAATATGTACAGAGATATCCTACAAATATAATTTGGTGGATTTTATTTTAATAAACTTTACTTTTTATCAAAAAAAATGTATTTTATTCACACAGGCCAAAATACCGATCGCCATTTCTGTACATTATCGCCCACATTGATGGCATCGGTAGGGTGGATGTTTAAATCGTTTTCTGTGTATTATTTTGATAAAATACAATAATTATGTATCACTTACCTTTCTACGAAACTACAAAAGATAAATGAACTCAAATCTGGAACATTTTCCGGATTGTTGGATCAACCAGCGCGCACACAAAACTCGATGTGGTTGTGTTGTTTACAGTCATTGTTAGCGTCGACTTGACAGGTGCTTCACAGTAATATTACTCCTAGGCGGCCAGGTGGCGCTCCCACCCATTGCGGTAACGGAAGTAGCACTCAGTGGCATATCTCGTTATTATAATATCTCTGGTTTCAGCACATACTACGCATACCTGGTGATAGTTGTATATATTCAATATGTCGTAAATTCACATTTAATGACCATAAAATTACATTAGTTTTTGATACAAGCGAATATATTGTTTAAGAAAAATAATGAACGCGAAATATTATTGAGAATAAAGTTGTGTGTTATATCTTTAATTCTGATTACGGAGACCCTTGTAATATATCATTGAAAAGGTATTTATCTCTACATTTTCGTGAGCTAGCGGTAGTAACGTCAAAATAATCATATGGTGAATATAGCGCTCTTTTATGACGTCATAGTTTTCCGTTTTTATCAAGTTTCCTTTGATTTAACAACCATTTATCACTAGGTGGATCTTCACGACTCGCTTAGCATACCCCAGCATACACAAGACGTTGACCCAATGTTGCCCTTATGTTGGTCCAGCGACAAAGACGGTGGGTCAAGGTAATGCAACATTGACTCAACGTCTCCTGTTTGCTGGGTCTGTCACCCATGCCCCATCTGTCCGATATAACAAAAAAGGCCATAATTTGGGTCGAAATATGCGCTAGAATGCATCATGTGAATTCTTAATTAAATTTAACAATTTCTCGAAGAGCATGCCTCAGACCCTTCTAGACAGTAAACAAAGGAGGCTGACTGAGTCAGATATATGATAGGCGCCTCCTGTCAGTCAAATCTTGGATTCGTCAATTAGTGCAAGAGCATTAGTGTTATGTCTGACACGACTTGAAGGCAACAAAAACATCAATTTATTTTCAATTATCTTTCATACAATAAATTACCTCATTACTTGTGTATCTATAAGTAATAGATAGAACGGCTGTTTACTCACTATTTTGGGGCGAACTATGTGCTAAATCGTGTTATTTGAAATTTGCTGACAAGGATCTTGTTGACAAAATGGAACCAATGGATTCTGTGATAAATTAAACCCCCCAAAAAATCAAATTTAAGCAAAGAAATGGTTAATTTACGTAACCGAGGATACTAAGAGCTGTTTTTCAGGAATTATACCGGGGCATCTACCCAGACAAATGCCGAAAAATCCTTAAAATCTACCTTGTGTCTGTTTTTAATTCTAGATGGCCGCTATCACGGTAACGCCATTTTTCGAAAAACCAAGGGTACACCCCATGCACTTCATCACTTTGAAGATAATTTATTGTGTGTTTACCCAGGATTTGAGGTACGAGAAGGAATTTTATCAGGTCTTTTATTTATACAAATCCAAGATTTCCGCCATATTGTTTGAGTGATATGAATAGTATCAGAAATACATAATACAGTATTATGTATTTCTGATAATATGCCGTACGTAACCATGGTAACTAACTATCTCGTTGTGGTTTAACCTAAAATGTCTTTTTTGGGACTATTTTCAAGCCCATGGAGTATAGATCCGTATAGATGTTATTATATTGTGTTTATCAACATAAATATCAATATATCCAACATGGTCGCCCTTGTAATTAATTCTACCATTGCGGGTGACGCTTTGGAGCGTTTTTAACTGATTTTCCACTAGAAATATTGATTGAGAATTATCAAATGTAGCGATGTACATAATTTTATCTCTAGTAAACCATTATTTTTAAACTATAACACCTCTAATATAAAAAGTAGGGGTATTTTGCATTCATTTGAAGCGGGAATTGTGTCGGCAAAGCCTACTTCAAATAAATAAAATACGCAGCGATTAATGCCAACATAATTATGACAACATTATTATATCGATTTTAATATCACTTGAGTAAAATGGGTGAAATCATAAACAGATTTAGCTAAATGTTCAATATTTTCACAGAGGAAGTAACAAAAACATGCCATTATTGTAACATAATAAATATGACCTGTGCTCGAAAATACAATAAAAATAATAAAATAAAATAGGTCTATCATGGCAGGCGCAATACAAATGTCGTCAATTTGTAATCTAAAACCGGCCAAAAAAACATATGTGTTTGTCTACTGGACCATAAACAGTTACTGTACTTTTGTTTATTAACCCTCTCCAAACTTCCAAGTTGAATTGTCATTCACCAATTGGACAAGAGTGCACAAAGGGTTTTAAGAAGTGTAAATGCAATTTTGTATAGATTGATGCTGAAGGTATCGATACGCGGAGATCAACCACACGCTCTAACAAAGTTATTTTGTGACGTGTGATGTCTCTCAAAAAAATGGAAACCATGAGTTGCTTGTTATGCGGTCACCATTCTGTGTCAATTTTGTTCACATTATCAGTTTGAGTGGATTCGTTCACAAGTAACCATTAAATTCAGAAGCCGTACGGTATTTCTAATAGTTTTAATGTCTAAGCATTTCCTTAGAACATTATATTAGTATGGTTATACGCTTGAAATAGGCCTTAACGCGGATGCATTAACATAGGATGGGGTTAATTATCATATTGTATTAATCCTACCGATTTATTGTGACTCAGTAGAAGTACCTGACCAGTATATTCTTATTTATTAGTAAAAATGAGTTATCATGATTTTTGTGACGCACACATAACATGTCGTTAAAGGTCGCTAGGCATCAACATTCCAACTGCAGGTTTTTTTTCGAATTTAACCTGTTGTTAGTACAGCCTGACTCCTCACATTATAATGCAAAGTCATACCATGTATGAATACAAATTACTTAATCTGATAAAATAATATCCTCCCCTGACTATACACTGCCCCACATCCTGACATAACAATGTCATTTCTTGACAAAAAATGCCACAGATGGTATGATCTCATATGATTTCATATATATACATTAAAATGTCGTCCACTGACCATACAGTGCCATATAATGTCATATGATGACATTATAATGCCACATCCTGACATAAAAATGTCATTTCTTGACAAAAAACGCCACAGAGTGATGTTATACTCCCATATCCTGATCTAACAATGCTATATTCTCACATTAATATTCCAGATCGTGATATTATAATGCCACATCCTTCTATTATGAGGCCACATTGTGTCATCAGGCTACCATGTAGGCTACTGGTATTATAATGCTATATACTGACATTATAATGCCACATTATGACAATTAATTAATAAATTATAATCTAATAATATACGTACAATATCTTGACCATAAAATGACATATCGTGACATGTTAAAGCTACACAATCAAGCCAAACTTGTATTTTCGCTTCTTTATATGTCCTTAATATGTGAACATTAGAATTGTGGAAATAGCCACGTTCTAGCAGTGTTATATACGTATTTTAGTAGATAAATCGGTACGATTTTATTATTGAGAATATACCAGTGCCTTTTTACAAGAACTCTGTAAGGGTCTGTATAAAACATATTACAAAAATATCTAACACTTCAGCCGTCGCAAATATGATTATCTGGTACTAGAATCCTGCATTGACTCGACAATTTCAAACTGAAGTACAGGACCATTGCGATAGAGATTTTGTGTTCAAATGACTTCAAATACATTCAATCCCTTACTTATCACGGAAGATTGAAGTCAAAATATCCCCGTTACAATATACCTCAACTACACCGAATATACATGTCCAGGCATACATACACTTTAAGAGACAGATTTTAGAGACAGAGGGTAATATAGGCCTACCATGTATACGTCCCGATTAATTATACTGATAATAACTCAATTTGTACAGTTATTTCAGGTCTTATTTCTACTATTATTCCACCTGTTCTCTTTTCGCTATTTTTCCCGCTGATGTATTCTCAATCTTTTTTTCCCTTACACTCCTATCTCACTTTGTTTGTCAGGCAATTTGCTTTACTTTTATATTTATATTTCTTTAGTCAATGTTGCTACAATTTATTTTCCGGTACTGTTTTTCCCATACTGTGGTTGCAATCTCTTTCTACCACATCTCATTCTTGTTGTCTACTGTGTACCTCTCTTTGTTACCGTTACTTTATTCGCTGATGATACCCAAGTTATATTCATATAAATCAGTGTTACATATGACAACATGTTATTTTTGTATTCCTTCTATGCTTAAATAGTCATCTTTCTTTTCTAGGCTTATTTTGTGGCCATTTCCTGATATTTTCTTGTATGGGTAATTATTGGAAAATAATCTATGTCAAATTAAATAGCAAACGTATGTTTTGAATTCCAGTGCATATATTTTCCCTGTATAGTCCGCAGTTTTAATCTTTTCCATTTTTGAGCACCGATTCTAATACATACAGTGTCATGTCAAATTATCATTGAATACATTTGATAACATTGCGGATTAGGCTTGCGTGGCAGCAGAAAGCTCGTAATTTATAAAATAAAATAAACTAGTATGGCATTAAACGGTGTTTCACAAAGCGCATCAATAATGCGCATATTTTATAAAAAAAATGAATAATCATTTAATTTATTGCATAAACGAAAAAGTGAGAACAATTTTGGCAAAAAATTAATTAGTCTAATAGGTATCTTTTTTCATCACTACGTTTTGAAAATAAACGTCATCCACAGCAGACTAAGGCATCAAATAATGTTACCAGGAGGCAAATGGTCATAGTTCATACAATGATATTAAATACGAGCAAAATGCAGCAGGATGAAATATTATGAAAAAATATTAATAACAGTGAACACAAAAATATGTGAATGAAATAGTGTAACATAAATGTGTCAAATAACTGGACTTGAATGACTTTCCTTGATCACACATTTTTAAACGTTATTTGTTTTTATTTTATATTTTTAATAAATTCTGACGAAATAATTTAAATTTGTGGTGAACTCCCTTTCAATCATGTACTGTACCGCTTCCAGATTAATGTTGCATGTATAAATTAACAGTTTCTGCTAGATTGTGAGTAGTTTTGAGCCATTTGTGTGGGCATCATATAAGAATACATGCATACATCCATACAAAGCCTTTTTAACATGGGTGGTAATGGGGGGAAATATCATCAGCGATTTCAATGCTTTCCACCTATTTAAGACTTCTGATATGTTATACAGGACACTTTGATGAGAAGAAAACAGTTGAGTTTGTTTCTGTTGCAATTTGTGTGAGGTCATATCGTTTAAATACTGTACTATTAATTTGTTTTGTTACATGGCAAAGTAGCAAGTGTGCCGAAAGCCACATTTATCAGTTATTCTCGTATTTCTTATTTTAGACATGTCCGAAATTAAATCTCGTCCTTATTTCTCGTTTAACTGGTAAACGCGCAACACAAAATGTAAAAAAGACTACATAAGTCCAGGAGCTCCCGCTCCGATTTAGAATTTGATTTAAGCAATTTTGTGTAGGGTTATCAATGTAGTCCTAGGCTAGGTCAAAAATCAAGACGCAAGACAACTAGGTCTAAGAAGCCCAGTCTAAGAGTAAGATAAGAACTAGACAGTCTGTCAGAGATTGCAAACCTCCATTGAAATTAATGATCCTAATCAGTATCCCAGTAATGGTCTACCTATGTGGCACGGTTTACCCGATATCAGGCCAATCGAGGTAACTAATAGCTGATCGAGTCAGAATTTTTCAAGATTCATCCTCAGCTGAAATCTCACATTTCATTCTATAGTAATCGTCTAGCTATCTAGCACGGTTTACCAAATATCGGCCATGTGAAAGTGAATAATGGCCTAAAGGCGGCCATTTTAAATTTGATCAAGTCGAAATTTTCCAAGATGCATCCTCAGCTGAAATCTCACATTTCATTCTATAGTAATGGTCTAGCCATCTAGCACGGTTTACCAAAAACCGGCTATGTGAAAGTAAATAATGGCCGATAGGCGGCCATTTTGAATTTGATCTAGTCAATTTTTTTCAAGATGCATCCTCTCTTGTAATCTCACATTTTGTTTTATAGTAATAGTCCAGCTATCTAACACGGTTTACCAAATATCAGCAATGTGAAAGTAGATAGTGGCGATAGGCGGCCATTTTGAATTCGATTGAGTCGAAAGTTTTTGAAAGGCATCCTCTCTCGAAACGTCACATTTTGTTTTATAGTAATGGACTAGCTATCTAGCACGGTTTACCTGATATCAGGCCTATCGAAGTAAATAATGCTGATTGTCGGCCATTTTGAAGTCGTAAGTTAAAAAATTTCAGGGTGCATCCTCCCCCGAAAACTCACACTTTTTTTATAGTAATCAGGTAATGGTCTAGCCATCTAGCACGGTTTACCAAATATCAGCCATGTGAAAATGAATAATGGCCGAAAAGGCGGCCATTTTAAATTTGATCAACACAAACTTTTTCAAGATGCATCCTCATCTGAAATCTCACATTTCGATTTATAGTAATGGTCCAGCCATCTAGCACGGTTGACCAAATATCGGCCATGTGAAAGTGAATAATGGCCGATAAGCGGCCATTCTGAATTTTATCGAGTCAATTTTTTTCAAGATGCATCCTCTCCGGAAATTACACATTTTGTTTTATAGTAATGGTCTAGCCATCTAGCACGGTTTACCAAATAACGGCCATGTGAAAGTGAATAATGGCCGATTGGCGGCCATTTTGAACTTGGACAAGTTGAATTTTTTCAAAATGCATCCTCTCCTGAAACCTTACAATTTGTTTCATAGTAATGGTGTAGATATCTTGAGCGGTTTTCATGATATTCCACAATATCAGGCCTGTCGAGGTGAATAATGGCCGATAGGCGGCCATTTTAAATTTTATCAACTTGAAATTTTTCCAGATGCATCCTCTCCTGAAACCTTACAATTTATTTGATATTAATGGTGTAGCTATCTTGAGCTGTGCTCATGATATTCCGCAATATCAGGCCTGTCGAGGTGAATAATGGCCGATAGGCGGCCATTTTTAATTTTATCAACTTGAAATTTTTCAAGATGCATCCTCTCCTGAAACCTCACAATTTGTTTTATAGTAATGGTGTAGCTATCTTGAGCGGTTTTCATGATATTCCGCAAAATCTTTCAGTCGGATTTACCGATGTTATAAATTAGGTCAAAGTGCTGGGTCAACTTCCAGGTCAAGGTCCAAAAACCTGAAAAGGCACAACTAGGGACCTTAGAGAACATGTATGTACAATATGACTGTCATCGGCCCAGTACTTTTCAAGATCTGCTCCGGAAACGAAGTGCGCGTCAAAACGTCTAAATAGGTCATAGTTCTGAACCAGAAGTAGGTCAAAGTTCAAATACCCCAAAAAGCACAACTAGACCCCCTAGGGGTGTTGTGTGTAAAATTTGAAGACAATCGGACAAGTACTTTCAGATATATGCTCAGGAAACGAATTGTTTACGGACGGCCCAACGGCCCAACGGCCCAACGCCGTAACATCATCATTTTCTCCTCTGCGACCTTGCGCATTGAATTCAGATTTAAAATATTTTAACCTGTCCATTAGCCACCTGGAAGTAACCCACATACCAAAAATTGTTATCCTAGCTTATTTTCTTACAAAGTTATAGGCAAAAGAAGAGGCCAAAAAAAAAACGGAAGTAGAATCCATAGTTCCCTCCGTCTCACCTACGGTGACGGCGGGAGCTAAAAAACTTTAGCCTATGGACATGTTGACATATTATGGACATATCAAGAAGCCAAAATAAAAATGATGATTTTGTCCTGATTGTGTTGCGGCCATCTTGGATTTGGCGGCCATTTTGAATGTTTTTCGATGATTTGCTGTTTTGTTACCGGGCACCATTCGATCCGGCATATGGGAAATCCCATGTATACAATTTTTTCACATTTTAGGTGCAAAAACTACTGTGGGTCCACATATTTCAATATTATGCCTGGCTATAATGTAACGTAGTCCGAGTTTGACGCAAGGTTCTCATGGGTTAGTTTCAGAGCTGGAGAACATAGCAAAAATGTATGTATGCTGGTAGCCAGTGTACGCTGAGATCAATAATTTCATGAAAAAAGCCAGGGTAATTACCCTGTTCGAATAATAAATTCACCTATAAAGACTGGCGTTTAAATCCCCACGTTAAGGCATTATTCGAATCAGATGCAAATCTGTCATTATAAAATAAAAGTCATTGATCAAACAGTGACGCTTGAATTCATTGCGCAATCGATCGTTGGCGCACTGGATTTTTGGGGTACAACTTTACGAATGGCAATGATTACAGACTCTGTATCGCACACAGAGTCTGTTATTACGGACTAAATGTGAAGTTAAACTGTTATGAAATGACATCATGTGAGTCAACATTGGATTCCATATGACTTTTGCACTGAATAGTGGTGTCTCAGAAACAATATCGTGGATGTTAATATTATGCTTAAGGCAGGCGGGCGCTCATTTATCCTGATTATAGTACCGTATCCCCGCACATAAACGTGAATGCACATATATTTGAAGATGCACTTAGTTTTCTAAAACAGGTGCATGCACTTATATTCCAACACAAAAAATATTTTAAGAAAAAGACATGCACTTATATTCGAACACGAAATGACTTCGATAATAAAACAAGAGCACACTCGATAATAGCCCGCCGCCGAATTATGATAAAGAAAGTAAAGACGAATGTCATCACGTAAATAACAACCCAAGATATAAATGGTATGTTAAATAAGATAGATACATGTATAATATGATATACTATATAATACTTGCATAGACTACAAGCAGATCTATAAAAAACCAGCCGCTTTTCAAGTTATCGCACCCACAAGGTCAAATTATGGACGTAAAATAAATGTGAAAAATCGCAATAAGTCGACCATTTTGATTTTTTTACCGGCCATTATTGAGCTTGTCCAAGAACTGCTTATTAGTAACATGCATAACAAACTTGAAGAGGATACTTGTGAAAATGTTGAAGTTATCGCGCCTACAAGGTCAAATTATTGACGTAAAATGAGAAAAATCGCAATAAATCGGCCATTTTAAATTTTTTTTCAGCCATTATTGAACTTGTCCAAGAACTACTTCTTAGTAACATGCAAACAAATTTGAAGAGGATATGTGAAAAACTTTTTCAAGTTATCGCGCCCACAAGGTCAAATTATCGACTTAAAATGAGAAAAATCGCAATAAATCGGCCTTTTTTTTTTTTTCGGCCATTATTGAACTAGTCCAAGAACTACTTATTAGTAACATGCATAACCAATTTGAAGAGGATATGTGAAAAACTTTTCAACTTATCGCGCCCACAAGGTCAAATTATTGACGTAAAATGTGAAAAATCGCAATAAATCGGCCATTTTTTTTTTTTTCGGCCATTATTGAACTTATCCGAGAACTGGTCATTAGTAACATGCATAACAAATTTGAAAAGGATATGTGAAAAACTTTTCAAGTTATCGCGCCCACAAGGTCAAATTATTGACGTAAAATGTGAAAAATCGCAATAAATCGGCCATTTTTTTTTTCCCGGCCATTATTGAACTTGTCCGAGAACTGGTCATTAGTAACATGCATAACAAATTTGAAAAGGATACGTGAAAAACTTTTCAAGTTATCGCGCCCACAAGGTCAAATTATTGACGTAAAAGGTGAAAAATCGCAATAAGTCGGCCATTTTGAATTTTTTTTCAGCCATTATTGAACTTGTCCGAGAAGTGGTCATTAGTAACATGCAAAACAAATTTGGGAAGGAAACATGAAAAACTTTTCAAGTTATCGCGCCCACAAGTAAATGTTAACGCCGACGCCGATGCTGACGCCGACGCCGACGACGCCGAACTTCAATTGCAATAGCCCACCTTTTTTAATTAAAATTAAAAGGCGGGCTAAAAAATGAAAAATATTTCAACATAAAAAAATCAAGCGGTATATCTTACTTGATCATAAAAAATCAAATATCGACAAAAAAGATTTGCAATATTATGGGCTATCGTGCCTCTCTTATTCAATTCACGTAAACGTGACGTTGCGGCCATGCTGTTGTGATACAGATGTACGTTATATTTATTAGTATAGGATCACGTCCATATCGTACATGAAACTGGGCTTTCACACGTTTTAAAGATACCCTGATTTACGGTGCCAAATACAAATTGACCTGGTGTCCTGTATATTCTCGTAGTGCACATGTGGCATTGTTGGGAATAAAATGCCAAAATGACGTAGTACACAAAAACGTGACGTCACAAATGTACGTTTTTTTCCGCAACTCGACCACGGCTCCTAAAAATGAAATAAATGACGTTAAACTACAGAATTATACATTTCCAATGATATATCATTTGTCTCTGGGAAAAAAAGAGAAATGCTTTAATAATACAAATTAAAAAATATATAATAATATTTAACCTATGTTATTAAAAAAAATATTAAAGCATGTAAAACAAAAGCTTCACGGCTGATGCATAAAATCAAGTGATGTCATATGTACGAAACATGTATGTGACAACCTAGGCCTTTACTCTATTATTTATACAAATGCAGGATATCGAACGTACTCTATATGTGTATATCGCAGCTGATAAATGATCCACCCTTATAAATATCCAGTAGAAATTGGTGAAAAAAGTGACGTCACAACCATCACGACATGACGTCACAAATGCACGTTTTATAAAAAACTCGACCACTTGCCGCAAAAACCGTTCACGCTACATGAAACTAGACGTTCATACCTTTCCAACGATATATTATTTGTCTCTAGGAATTTAAGTGTCAACCAACTCCTTAAATAACGTCATCTTTTTCAGATTTCCTCCTCTACTATAGTCAGCACTAAAGCTTGTTGGGTACCCACACTCTAAGGTGCCAGTATGTCTGGTTGCCGTCTTTTGTTTGTTCTTCAGACTTTTTGGCCTATTCATATAAAAAACAAAGGCTGGGTTAATGTTGGCCCGCCGTCTGTGATGCTGGCCCACATTCAGCGTAGCGTCAAACACGACACGGTAACCCAATACTGGGCTATCGTTGGCTCAGCGTCGTAGACGATGGGAAAACAATAGCCCGGCATAGGGTCAACGTCTCCTGTTTGACCGCCTGCAAGATAGACGGAGAGAACGCACAGACACAAAACTGATCTCACCAACAACTGAGCGGTGAGAGGTAAAGCAATATGTCTCCACCACTATAGAGGGGAGACATATTATATTTTTGGGTCACTATACCGGCTATAATATACATGTATGTATAGAATACAGTCACGTCGAGCAATGTCATGCTTTCTCGATTTATAAAACACATGTTGTGTAGGCCTACATATGGTGAGGAAGTGTCGTTAAGAAGATTTCACTATGTCTTTTTTACGTTGCCTCCATAAACTCGATCTATTTGGCTTCCGATTGGTCGAGATCACATGTCCGACCAATCAAAAGTTACCGATTTACTTCAAAATCAAAATAAATATGTTTATGCCAAAAGTTGCCGACTTATAGATACAATGTAAGGATATCAAGCTATCAAGAGTGTCGCAGATTTACGTACGGCCTAGATCACTGATGTTGTCATATAGGCCTTGAATGCCGATTGTATCATATAATTGACAGACGTGTAGTCAAGGAACACATTATGCAGAATAACAAGTTCCGAGGAGACGACAATGGTGATTCAATGTTGGGCCAGTATCGCAGACGGTGGATCAGCATTATAACCACGTCGTGTGTTTTGCATAGAATCACCAGTGAACTAAGGGCGACTTAACCTTTTCACTACCATACATGACGGAAAGTTCCGTCGTCATTCGTCAATGAACGTAACCATAAAATGACACAAATTTTCGTCAAATATATGTATTTTTCGTCATTTGAAGCTGGAAATTGCGTTAGCAATTCCAGCTTTAAATGACGAAAAATAGAACTCCTACACCAGTATATCTGGATCCTGGCATGCACTCCGGTCATTTTTAACTTTTAAATCTTTTTTTTTTTTGTCGATAAAATCATTAATATTGGGAAAAGAATGGGTTTTTAGTCATCAGGATTTATAAATGTTTGGTCGCAAATTAAACAAGTACCGCGATCCACAAGTTGATATGGGAGAAAATTTAAATTATTTAATTAGCGGTTAACAGTGGTTAACTTGTGACAATATTTTATAAATCGTTGTGACGTAAATTATACAAATTAATAAAAGTAATTTCAGTCACGTGAAGTTGCGGGTCGCGGTAGCGAGACGCAACTTGACGTGACTGAAATTTGAAAGTTAATAGCTCAGAGTTCGTATTCTCGTACAAGTTACGATATATCGTAGGCTTCGCATTGGTCGAGATGACCGTCTCGACCAATCTGAAGCCTACGATATATCTTAACTTGTACAAGAATATACGAGACCAGAGTTCTAGATGAGAATTCACGGATAATTTGTCAGTGAGCTATGGCGCAGCCCTGGTACGTGAAGGGTCTGTCATGTTATTCACGATAATGTGTTTTAGACTGAGCTACATATCCTGTTAATGTTTTTAATGAATGTAAATACACATTCTGTGCCCACAACTAGATGACTGTACTATAATCAGCAAGCAGAAGTTAGACTACTATATTGTTCTCGTACATTATTATCTGTATGTGTATTTTATAAGCATCCGTGTATTGCATATTAAATAGTAGGCTTTGATATCAAATACTTCACATTTAAACGGTTTTATCAAATTGAACAAAAATAACAAACAAAAATTTTATAATACTGGTGCTGTTGACCATGTCGACAGAAAAAGTGCAAAACCTTATGAATTTACATAGCCAGAATTATGTACTTTTTCGTCTTAAATTACAATTATAGATTAACCTAATTAAACCAATCAAAGGCAGCATTTAATTTAATAACAGAATATTTAGAATATTTTGCGGTTTAAACAATTCCCATCGGAAGATTGTATTTAGGACAGGTTAAAAATAGACCAGACAGCCCCGGCAATGGTAATGTTATGAACCAAAGCTTGGTGGGGAATACTATACCCAAACCATCTACCATGTCTATTTAAAGTATAGCACCAGGCGAGTGTGTATCATGAAGGATTCCACAAAACAAAATTATTTCAGCAGTCCAACTTTTAAAATTGCATTGCATGTATAAGTGACTATACCATGTACCATGATGACTTT
Organism: Flabesymbios commensalis; assembly: GCA_964017125.1. Lineage (NCBI taxonomy): Eukaryota > Metazoa > Annelida > Polychaeta > Terebellida > Flabelligeridae > Flabesymbios > Flabesymbios commensalis. The sequence goes on along the minus strand of OZ024914.1, from coordinate 35,156,023 downwards.
TTTTCTGATGATTCTGCGACTGCGCTGGAAACTTCATTGAAACATTTCGTTTAGTTCAATAGTTGCATGTGAATTGGTCACAGACTACTAAAATACTAGTAGTGACCGCATGACTACAAAAATATTGTTTACAAAATCTCATGAAAATTGTTAAGAATTGAAATCAGCAAAATACATAAACCAAGGTTAACATGGTTAATGGGACTCCTGGTATATGATTAGGCCAGTTAAACTGGATATATTATGGTGAGTGCATTGGAAACAACATATTAATGAGCAGAGTTCACTATGATGCGTAACAGCGAAACAACGTTGACCCAATGCTTATTTAACGTTGTTCCAACATGAGATCAGCACTGGGTTGACGTGGATTGTTGGGGGTCACTATTTAATCTCCAGGGGGGAGGGGACTGGGGTATTTCCAAAAATGAATAATGTCGGGTAGATTCTGCATGAAATAAATAATACTTTCATTTTAGGAAATGTTCTATATAAACATGTCATTAAGTTGGCAATTTTCAGCCCCATCTCCCAAAATCCGCGACACATACTCCAGCCCCCCCCCCCCCCTGGAGATTGAATGGTGCCCCCTTATCTGTGTACTGACTTTCTGAGGGCAGACTCCAGCGTCTTGTAGTCCTGATGGGTTCTTTTCAGCTCCCCCGTCACACGAGCCAGAAACTCCTCAAAACCTCCCAGGAGCTCAGGCTCTTCAGATCTTAGTCTCTGCCATAATGACTGCAGCACGTCTATACTGCAAACAAAATACAACAACAATATTATCAGATGACGATCAACGTTAAGTTATCACATTTAAATTTTCACTTGAAATTGTGTATCGCTAGTGGGTGAAAATTACTGATATCTGTTCAATTTCAGCCCAAACATTTGCAAATCTTGATGTTTAACTACTAATTTCGACCCCCCCCCCCTCCCCCAAATAGGCTCATAAAACAGACTAAAATGATTATAGTGGTGTTAAAGTTGTAAGTGAATTTAAGTTGTAGGTTGCGGTAGAGGGGCACACAATGACATTCGTGTTAGTGAAAATCACAGGGACCGCATTAATAATATTTCAGTCACCTTTGAATCCATCTCAAGTTACCTAAATGATAATATATTTCAGATTGATCGCTTTCGATATTTGACTGATATTTGACTGATATTTGACTGATATTTGACTGATTTTTTTTAACCGACCCTTTCAGTAGTTTGATCTCTTAACCCTTTAACCGCTAAATTATTCAATTTGAATTTTCACCCACTTGAAGTTGTGTCTCGCTGACGCGATCCACAACTTCAATTGAGTGAAAATTAGTCAGATTTGACAAAATAGAAGTCAACTTTTTTCAAATCTTGCTGATTGATGTCACATTTTATCTTTAACATATTTAAAACGTGGTACTTAATATGCTAATACAAATGAAAACCCGAATATATGCGGCACCGGCGGTTAAAGGGTTTAAGTGCTAATCGCGTCCATGGCCGTTTCAGTTTTCGAACAATAAAATATGATGTAGAAATGAACAATAAATTGGCTAAATTGACATGTTTTGATCGAAATTGTCAGACCTTTTCACCCACATGAAGTTGTGTTTCGCTACCGCGACCCACAACTTCAAGTGGGTGAAAATATCAATACCGAAGGTGACCGCTTTAAAGGTTAACTGACTGGAAGCTGTGTCTCGCAACCGCGAGCCACAGCTTCCAGTCACCCAGTCAGTTAAAATAACAAATTGGTATTAGATAGATGTGGTGGGTGTGTTACTTTTCGAATAGTTCCTGAGCCCCCAGTCCGTCCATGACCTCGCGGAATGAACCCCCGTCGCCGTCCTCCAGCATGCCATGCTCGTTCTCATACACCTCAGCTATGTCCGACATGTCGGCCGACTGCTGGCTCTCTAACGTTGGAGTCGTCAAACCCAGAAAACTACCTGTAACATACATAGATGCATACATACATTACTAATGTAATATAATACAGACTAATGTTATTTTGATGCCACTTGTTGAAAATGCTATCACTCGGCTGTGGATTAGCAGAATAATTTTCATCAATAAAAATACTCAAATAACGTATATAGTATTATGAAAAGAAAGACAACATAAACATAAGTATGATAAAGTTGCAGTCTTACTACAACATGTACAAGTTGGTCTTTCAAGTCATCACAATTAAACGACGACGGTCATACTATTTTTCTAGTCACGTTATTCACTTTTCAGTCGAGATTAACCACACGTATAATGCGGCTTTAACATGTCAAAACAGCAAGTGCTTAACATATTCAAATACATGTTTGTCTAGCCTATCTGAAGTTGTGAAGCGAGAAAACACATTAAAAAAACATGACAAGCTACGTTGCTGATTGAAGGATACACTTTGTTTCAATACAATGGTATTAATAGCATGTTTTATCATTATTTTGTAAACACTTTCCTAAACAACAAAATACGAAGTAAATTTTAATCATGAATACTATTGCAATGTGTTTAAAAAATAGATATTTACCCCGCAATTGGTAACTAAGATTGGAAACAATTTCAGATCTCCCTAAGACGGTTTATAACGACTACAGTCACACATATACAAGTACAAGACACACAAGTAGGCCTAGTGAATGAGTTCTTAACCAGTGATACCTGGGTATAATCCCTTGTTGAATAACGAACGTCAGATATATCTGATAGATTATCAGGTTCACATATAACAGCTGGACGTGGTATTAACCTTTAGAGCACTGAGCTATTCAATTTAAATTTTCAGTCACTTGAAGTTGTGTCTCGCTACCGCGACACACAACTTCAAGTGACTGAAAATGCGTGTTTTTTGTGGAATTTAGGTCCCAATATATATTCGTGTTTCAAGATTGAAGGCATATTTTATCTTTAACAACTGGTTATCAGGGGTTATGCAGGTGCTAAGAAAACAGAGAATGTCTACTGTAGTCGACATCAGTGTTCTAAGGGCTAACTCTATAAGTGCTGGATTATTTCTTGGTAAGTTTGATTATTTTGAATCAAATGTGCAGGGCTGGAATCGTCATTTTTCAAATGACTAAAAAACATTTAAAAAAAACACGAGCATGATTTAGTTTATAAATATTTTTGCTTCATTACAGGTCACATGTGTATCCAAGATATTACAGTCAATATTTCGTGTGAAAAGTGATTGTAATGCACTCAAAGTGTTAATCTCGGGCATTAGGTAATCAAGTAGCGGGACCTGAACCGTGTCTGTGAAATCAGCAGTGGTAGTCTTTGTGATGAATTACATAATATAGGGATAATCCCACAGTCTGTTTGAGTTATTATTAATCCTTCCTTGAATCGGTGGGCGGGGGTCCTAGGGTAGAGGTTAGCACCGCTGCCTTTCACGCTAGAGTTCGGGGTTCAGTTCCCGGTCTCGGCGGTATCCACGTGTGAAACTTAGTATTGTGGGGAGCCTCCGCGACTGAGAGGTAGCGTGCTCGGCCTCAGACCACCAGGGCTCGAATTTCGAATCCTGTGTCTGGAGGACAGTGTCATCTCATTCATCTCACCAACCTCAGGAGGCTCTCCTGGCCCAGTTTAGCCTATATGTGCACAAAGGTGGCCTAAAGCCCGATTCATTTCATTTTCCTTGAATCAGAAGGCGTATGTTGCGATGACAAGATACTGGGGCCCATCCCACAAAGAATCTTAATATTGAAATTATCCTAACTTCCGCTTATGTTCATTAGAAAAGTTAGGATTTATCTTAACTTTGCTAAGGAAAATAAGAGAAAGTTAAGATGATCTCAATTTTCAGATTCTTAGTGGGATGGGCCCCTGCTCTCAACCCTTCACTTTACCATAGATGTAGTCTATACTAATTCTCTGACATTATCATGATTATTTAGTAGCTCAATGGTAAGCAGGTGGTAAGGGGACATTATCATGTTTATGTTGGTAACATACATATTTTATGGTGACACCCTTTTGGTCAGAAGGCCCGTTAGTCAGAGGGACCGTAAGTCAGAAGGCCCTTTAGTTAGAAGGCCCGTTAGTCAGAAGGTCCATTAGTCAGAAGGCCCGTTAGTCAAAAGGCCCGTTGGTCAGAAGGCCCGTTAGTCAGAAAATCAGTTAGGCTTTTTTTCAGAAGGCCTGTTAGTCAGAATGTGTTTATTGGGCAGTGAACAATGCTAGGGTACGCTCCATTTGATGTATGGGCATGTAGATGGGGGGGGGGGCTATATTATTTTAATAAAAACGTTTGTTGTCCAGTTATTGATAAAAAAATGTTAAGAGTTGTGCATGAAATAATTATTCAAGGATACTAAAAATGCTGATGGAGTCCACGTGTTTTTAAAAAAACCAGTAGCATATTACATAGTTTGAGGGGGAAATAGCCATGCAAATTATAATGTGAGAGAAGTATACACGGAGAGAAGAAGAAGAGAGAAGAAATAGCACAACTGAGAGTAAAACCTGTAGAACCCGCTTTAATTTTTTCAGCACCATACTTTTTTGCATATATTATAAACGTTACTGAAATAGATGTGAAAATGCATCATGAGAAAACCCCACAATATTTCTCAACTGGTGTTGAATTTGTAGCCATCTGTTTAATTTATGTCAAGCGTATATAAATGTATAATAATAAATTGTTTGTCCAAATATTCTGATAACTAGCTTTATTTGACGACTGTCATATTCGAGAAAGTGAAATTGACTGTTCAAAGACAAGGAGTGTACATTGCTGCCTAGGCAATTATTATTATTATTGATATACTATCTTGTTTCTATATGTAGAAAATTTACTGTTATTCACAGGCACCTACCTACAATAACCACTTGATCCAATTACTATGGGCATTTTTCATTCATTTGAAGCTGGAAATTACCTCGGAGAACATTAGGTTCAACAACATAATGAGGAGCCTATTATTAACGCAACCCTTATGAAAGTGATAGACATTGCTACTAGCACAAGTAAATATATAAAGACAAAAAATTGGTCATAAGCTTGCTCACAAATGAAATGATTTCGATGAGGTAATTATCTGACTTTCTGACTAATGGGCCTTCTGACAAACGGGCCTTCTGACTAATCACCCTTACTTATTTTCTGACTAACGGGCCTTCTGACAATCGGGCCTTCTGACTAATCATCCGTGCTGGTTTTCTGACTAACCGGCCTTCTGACTAAAGGGCCTTCTGACTAATGGGCCTTCTGACTAAAAGGCGGACACCATATTTTATATCTTGCCATAAATAGTATTCAGGTTATTATCATGAGCGACCACTGCTCTGAGTGACCAATCCCAGTAAACAAAAAACATTTGTAGGCCTATGACATTTATACAATGTTGGACCAACGTCGAAGACGTTCGGCCGACGTTGTATAAATGTTATACAAAAGTTTTGTGTACACTGGGATCATGCTTAACCTGTCAACAGGCTACAGAAACCACTACAATTTACTGTAGTGAATAACAGATCAAGTAGCCTACTGAATAAAACAGTTGAAACGTTTTATGTGACCGTTCATAAAACTGGCAAGTTGATGTTTGTAGTCTTTATATTGAAACTAGTGTGTATAAGATGTATAAACTTGCCTCCATCCTTCAGGCCAGTACTACCGGTTACCGTTACCGGTGAACTAGTTCCAGTACTCCCGCCTATCTCCTCCGCCATGCTACAGTTAACTCACAGTCACAAAGTATCTCTACTTCAGTACTCAGTCACAAAGTATCCCCAACTCCAGTACTCAGGCACCAAGTATCCCTTCGGTTATCCACCGTCTATATGTGTCATATGGCAGCCCACATCAAAAGGTCACATCAAACATGACGTTTTGTAGGATCAGTCGCTAATGAGGAGTCCACATGATATGACTGAGTCCCTGCTACACTGTCACTGTTATGTGTTACCACAGCCAGTGTGTAGGCGAGAATAATCATACCATGTCAACACTGCAGACCACATATCAGCATGATCAACTGAATGGGACGATGGCACAATGCTGTATCAATGCTGGGACAGATGTCCCAGCATTGAAACAGCTTTGGGCCAGCATCACGTGTCAGCTGAGCTGTGTAAGTAGGGTACTGTACTGGTACAGTATTGTCATGACACTTTGATCACCGTAGGTGTACCAGCTCTCCAATAAATACAGTGAAATAAGCATGTCATATAACATGTATAAGACCATTCGCTTGAGAACGAAGTGTGTGCGTCTTTGGTTGAAAGGAGATTTTAACTCGACAGGAGGGTCACTGAAGCGACGTAACTTTAATTAGATTAGCTTGCCATAAACTGATAAATCCCTAAGTAGCTTCACATTTCTATTTACATGTACCTTTAACAGAAAAGTGGTTTAAACACACGAATACGTTAAAATATTGTGTGTAAAATCATCCGGTACCATCCGGTAATTGGGGGGTTTAGGGGCACGCCCCCCAGAAAATGAAAAAAATGAGGTATTTGAGGGATATATACTTGTTACAGACACCCAAACCCCCCTCCCTCCTGGATACGGCCCTGTAATATATACAAATAAAATCAAAAGAGGGTGTGCCAGCTTACCAATAAACACTGTGGAATAAGCATGTCATTTAACATGTATCAGCTTATTCGATTGATTATGACGCGTGTGCGTCATTGGATGGAAAGGTCATTTTAACATGTTTAACTTGGTATGGTCACTGAAGCGAAGTAACCATGGTAACTTCAATTAGATCAGCTTGTCATAAACCCCTAAGTGGCTTCACATTTGCAATCACGTGTACCTTTAACATGTTTAAAGGAAACCACAAATACCAGAATACGTTTTAATATTGTGTGTGAAACTACTTCAATTTGCTTATTTCACGATGATATAGGCCTCTAATTACTAAGCATGACTACACAATAGTTCCAATAATCATGATAATATACACAAATAAAATCAAAAGATTGGATAATCAAAGTGTTGAATAAAGGCAATATAATGTTATATATTCTTATTATCTTCATGATCATATCATAACATGAAACAAAGTACACCATATCACACATGAGCAAATATTGAAGACACAATAATATTATTCACATTAACATAAAATTGTAGCTTTTCGCTACTTCAACATGTTTAACATTGGTTAACACAAGTATTGTATTTTTCATAAACATGCATAGATAAGAACTGTTTAATTTGTTTTCTTTTCTACAATCGGTCTACTATAATTTATACCCCCTCGTCTGCGTAAAAGTGGCAATCATGATTATTGTCGTACTTAATAAATTATCCTATGCTAGGGCTACTCTACCTATTGCTGTTGTATCATATTGTAATATAGTTACTATACACGACAGTATTTCATATCATGTGCACGTGATATATGATCTGAGTAATAAAAAATGAAATAGATAATATTTTTCTGTTGTTTATCATCACGATCATGCATCATAGTTTTTATATATCCTGCTGACGACAATAATGCAAATAAAATGTATTGATAACGTATTGAAGCATAGCAATAATTAATTAATTAATTTATTATTATTTTAGTTAAATAATTACTCTACTTGTACTTGTAGTACACAGAGCCCCTCCCATATCGAATCTTTACGAATGTACGGATATACTGTCTATTTGAAACCTGTAGGACTATATCTCGAATGAGGAGCTAGCCCTGAGCTGTGGCTTGACAGGAGGTTGCCCGCCCAACCATTGAATAAGAGCTAGACCCAACCAATCAGTATATAAATCAACATGATCAGATGCTCAATTCTCATTTTAACGTGGTCGGAAAAATAATGACATTGAGACAAAGTTCGGTCGGGATATCATGAATATCGAAGTATAATGATAAATTGAATCAGCAATACATCGTGAGGTTGTTGAACGGAGACCACTGATATTGTACTTACGTATATATACGACAAACACTGGTATTGTACTTATGTTTATATGGACGGGAATTGCTCACAACCCAGTTAAAAAGATACATTGAACCAATACTGGCGTAATGCTGGCCCGCCGTCTGCGATGCTGGCTCAACATTACACCAACATCAGCTCAGCATATCGTGTTTGCTGGGAGGGAATATAATTATGCTAATATAGTGGATTTTACGTGACATCTGTGGTATAAATGTTACGAATTAAGAAAACGACGTGAGATAACTTGATAGTTCAGTTGCCAAGTGACTTATCTCCTCAATGTAGGCCTATATATGTACGAGGAAGGGAAGCGATATCATTAATATAACTTCCGCTTATCGAAGGTTTCTAAACATAAATAGGCTAGACTTTATTCGCACATTACAAGTGGGAAGCTGCAGTTAAAATCATAATCACGATAAGGATACGAATCGTGAAAGCTCTGTATCATTATCCACGATATGTGGACCCGGATGTAAACAGGTAAATTATTGATGATTTAAGTGATGTAATTACATTTCACTTAATCTACGAGTCAACTAGTGAGTATTCCAAAACGTTTACACAAGCTGTGAGAATCATTAAAAAAGTTAGATGAAATGTTTCTTTGACGAACACTGGACCCCTTATATTTTTGTGAAAACTAAATCATTGTTATTGCATAGCTGATAAAAGTTAACAATAAACACATCATGAAGCTGGAGAGAAAGATACATTTTTATATTGTACATGTTATATTGTACATGTTATTTACGTATATGTAAGCCGACATTATCAAACGACTGAGGAGAAATGAAGGTTGTAAGTTGACATCTCACGACAATACCAAAACCTTCCCCCACAAAAAATACCCATCATAAGTTGTTTAATTTGGGACCAAATCTTGATGTTTAGACACGAAATTACCTTGATATTATGATCGGTTAATAAAACGAATGAAAAGCGGAATAGTCTTGGTCAGCGGTGAAAGGAAAAGGTAGGACGAGCTACACCCTCTGTAGACTTGTGATGCAGATACTCTTTCTAACATGGTGTCTTGCTTTCTAATAGCCGTTATGAAACGCATGTGACGACCAGTAATTCAGAGTTCTCGCATATAATTATACTCTACATGTTCTAAGAGTGTTTAATTTTTCGCTCAAGTATTCTATGAATAGCTGCTGTACCACCTTCATGACCTTGCAAACACATCTTCGAATTGAGAGCCATTTAGTGTCTACCTAAAGTGAAATAGATATATGCTCACCAACTATCGGCAAGAAAATGGACATTTTTGTTTATTTTATTTCAACATGGATAAACTGATAAACCTACCGAGTCAAAAAAACCCTGAAAATGAACTATTATCCAATAAATCAAACCATTATTTCACCTACTCAAATATTGGCATCCAAATTTACGATATTCAACAAAGTATTTTGAAAAAGTGTCCTGCTTTCTAACACTTTCATTTTAGTGAAGTCCTGCTTTCTAAGAAAATAAGTTAGAAAGAAGGGAATTCTCGATATATTTTGCTAGATATTGTACATTTGAGTATACTATTTGAGCAGGTGAAATAACTATTTTATGTATTGGACAATAATGTATTTGAAACCAATTTCACGCGGTAGGTTTATCGATGTTGAAATAAACTCAAAAGTGTCAATTTTTATGCGATATTTCGTGAGCAGCCATCCATTTGACTTTAGGTACACACCAGATCGATTTGAATTCCTGCGTGTGTTTTTAAGTTGGTACAACAGCTATTTATCATGTTCATAGAATATCAAAGCCAACAGTAGAACACCATTGGCATGGTTAATATGTAAAAAACTGTTAATTACTCGCCATATGCGCTTGATGACGGTTCATTAGCATGATGATTAGTATGATCAGGAAGTAAAACACCATCTTAGAAAGAGTAGCACGTATGACACCATGTTAGCATTTTAGAGAGCGTATCTACATGATAAGTCTATAGAGGGTGAGTTATCAGCACTAAACTCCATGTGTTGACGCTATTCTCATGATTGTCAAGTTTTACCCTTTCAGAATCCGACGTCTACAAGCGTCATATTCTGACGTCCAATGTCGATCCCCGCACTGAAATACATGTAATTAGAAATGTACAATGGCCGTAGACCCATAACCATGATAGCGTATGTATTCAAATGACGCGGAAAGAGCTAGCTAGGAGATTTATGATGATTTCAAATTGAAAAAATCTTTTTGTCTCCAAGAGTTGTATAAAATATTCCAGCGTTGTAAGGGTTAACGTAAATATACTAAGTTATCAGTGTGACCTCAGACATGCCCTGTATTATCTAGGCGTGTCTATTACCATCAAGCATGTAGATCTACTGTCTGAGGTTGACACATAATCTGATGAACACCATAAAATATGACGTTAAAACATGCAAAATTCTAGTCGAGTGTTCTGTAATCATGGTGATGTAAGAACATTGTAGCTGATTCTTTATTCCATTGAATATTAAAATTTCTTCAGCAATTCTTGTACAAAGTAGATTCACAGTCGATAACGACTGAACATGTTGAAGGGCCTATTTTTACTATTATACCAGACTGGAGGATTAATTATATTATTATAATAATATCATCATTATTGATAAGCGTTTCAATCCCATTTCACAATTATTTTTTTAAATCCACAGAAAAATAAACTAAGTTATCTATGTACAGATGTATGGTTATTAATGTAGACCCCTACTGATATTTCGAAAATAACTTAGATATTGACTGTTGGACATGTTGGAGTAAAATGAGTATTTGTAAATAATGCCTTGTACATGTAAGTGTACATTTCTCCAACTCCAGCCCCACATAAGGTCAGACCAGTGCCATCTGAGGTCAAACAGATATAAGTTATTGAGGTGCTCGTGAAAATATTGCAGGGAACACCAATCAATATAACAAGTAACAACATCAATCGACTTAATGTTGGGCCAACGCTTGGTAAGTCTGGTAGAATGGTTACGTAGTTACTGTCATTATAAGTGAGCCAATTAACCGTAAAAAACACATCACATGCACATCATGCTCCTGATACTGGTAGGGGCCTACATATTTTGTAACTTGGTCAATGCTCTTTTATCATGTTTGTAACATGATTTATAATTTTGTACTTCTCAGGATTGAACTTGAAAGGGCAGAACGGCTGAGATTTATTCAGCACCGGAGTTATTAAATATGGCGGAAAGTTATTCAACATTTTGAAAAAAAGTTTTGTCCATATCAAGCCTTTAAAAATCTCGATGTCAACATCATGAAGCCTATATTAATGGCGGGATCCCAGCAGACACAAGACATTGAATCAATGTTGGTTTAGCGTTGGTCCACTGTCTACGACGTTGGATTAACGTTAAACCAACGTTGATTAAACGTCTTGTTGGCCAACGTTAAACCAACGTCGCATAACATGTTTTGTTATTCTGCTATGTTCGAATGCGATTTGCGGCAAATCCGGTCCCCCATACTCCATGGAAATAACGACAATTTTCCTCTAGAACTTTAGTAGGCCTGATGATTTGATGTGTGTGTTGGTTTTGTTTTTGTCCATTTAATGATCATATTTAGTACCCTGATGACATCGCAAGGCTCCGACACAATGACCTCCATTTTTAAATGTAAAAGTTCAAAAAGATAACAAGTTTACGCCTGCTGAAAACGGGCAAGTTTTCATAGGCACTTGAAATATTCGTTTCATTTTCATGGCATCCGAGTTTTTTGGTTGGCGGCGCGAGTAACGTATATCCACAGCTGGCTGTGGATATAAAATGGCGGTCAGTGTTACCGGGCCCATGGCGAAGTTAGGTGGCCCGGTCATGCCGGGTACATATTTATTCGGAATTCTGTGAAACGCAGTGACGTCACCGAAAACCGTTTTGAATAGGAACTCGGTGAAAGCAAAGTTATATAAGACCCCTCCCCTATACTTTATTGTATTAGCTAGCTCGGTGACAACAATGGAGGTCAAGGCTATTAAAGGGACTGGCCCAGGCTAAAATCATAAAAAAATCGGTGATTTTATTTCGCGTTCTTAATATGACCATATGATGTAAGCATGTACATAGACTAGAACTGCAATTTTTTATAATTTTTGTGCTGCGCATTCACCAGTTAGGCTAGATATAGAGACGAAATTCCTGATTTGTAATTATTGACAACCATGTCAAAAATAAGAAATGCGGGAATTTCGTCTCTATATCTAGTCTAACTGGTAAGTGCGCAGCACAAAAATTATAAAAATTTGCAGTTCTAGTCTATGTACATGTTTACATCATATGGTCATATTAAGAACCCGAAATAAAATCACCGATTTTTGATGATTTTAGCCTGGGCCAGTCCTTTTAAGTTTCACAAAATTTAGTACTTTAAATAATATTTGCACAGCTACACATGATATAGGGTGACACCTAGTGCCAATAACAACAGACGTTACGAAATAGAAGGACACCTGGTGAGTCTGCTGAAATAAACACTGATCAATCAGTATTACTTCATCACTCAGCAGAGGTCAATAAATTACCTATACTTGCAGAATTTAAACAGCAAACGCGGAAGCACAAAGGTGGCCTAAAACCCCATTAATTTATTCATTTTAAAGCGGAAAACTAAAATGACTTCATAGATACATTCTAGTTGTAGCAATTGTGTTCATTTATCTAATTTACGTCATGAATTCGCCTAAAAATCCCCATACAACAGGACGATTTTTTTTGAAGTAATATGCATGGTGAGAAAACCTTTTAGAAATCGTATATAAAAAATGTAGGCCTGAATTGCTACAATGATTTTGAAAGTTTCTGTAATCTTTTCTTTCAGATTCTCAGATTGTGCTCACAATATTTATATTTTTCATTTCATAGCTCATCCTGATGAGATGTGGGCATAATGTTTTTACAATAAAATAAAGTAGTTATTAAAGATCATCTTGCACCAACAGAGTTCGCCGGTGAGCGATCGATTGAGTGACCGAGTGAGTGAGCTCAAATTGTTATACAATATCATCCCCTTTGGTATGAGAGGGTGTATCTGCTACTTTGTAAAGTGGCAGATACCACCCTTTCATTTCCGAAGGGACGAATCTAAATCGTGCATGTCGTGACAGACAGACGTTCGGATAATAACCTAACTATCATAACTGTTAATTTGTGTAATTCAAAAGTGTGCAATATTATGAAGAACAATATTTCGTCGCCTCGGAGCTAAAGGATCCTATCTGACACTCGTTAGAGTGGCAGATAGGATCCTTTAGCTCCGAGGCGACGATTTCTGTCCTGAATATTCACACCTGCACAATTTGGGTCATTTTAACAAATCTATGTTTGGTCACAATGACTATGGTGACCCTTGTGAACGTTGACATGTTATCCAAAACAAAAAAGTTTCAAATAGGTCAATATTAGTGTATCTATAAACTTAATTGTATTAAAAGCATAGACAGTAGGCATATCTATGGAATGATGGAAACAATATAAAATAGCTTGGTAATATTTTTCTATATCTATAAACATTCTAAAATAATGAATATAATATTTACCTATGGGACATGTTTAGCGTTAGCCTGATCTAATAATTTGCATCATGTTCTGAGGATATGGTTGACCGTACCTGTTTACTCTATACATATACATCATAATAAAGACGCGTCATGCATGCGACATATGGCCGAGACATTGACAGCGCAAAAATGATTCAGCATTTATACTATCCTAAAATTGTGAATGGGAGTGACAGTACATCGGTAGACGTACAATATTAAGCATTTTATGGTCACGATATGTAGGCTACATGTGGCCTATGTATCAAGACCATATGGCACAGCTGATGTATTATGAATTGATGGATAGAATTGAGTAGAATATCATTTGTATATGTATGTCGGGTTGAGTAACATATCATACGTTAATATCCCAGCAAACACAAGACATTAAAGCAATGCTAGGTCGATGTTGGGCCGACGTCGTAGACGGCGGGCCAACATTGAACCAACATTGGTTCAATGTATCTTGTTTGCTTTGGTGGGATGTCATTCCATTCTTTATGAGCGACACTCTGGCTCACCTATTGACTCACTTGGTACTGGAACGATTGTGTCTCATATATATCATGTATATAGGCTTATAATCATGGTGATGAATATTCTCACGAATCTCTAGATCTAGAGTTCATCAGTTACTTAGAATTGGTCAACATCCTAGAAAAAATCCGCTCTTTAATTGAATTCAAATATCAATGTACTGATATACATGATATATGAGTGAAATTATTATCACTATTATCCGAGGTGGTATAATTATGAAATTTTATTTCTGAGTTATTTTGGTCTGTGTTTTTATTTTCTGAATTTACAATAACCAGATAACCTGAAACATAAACGCATATATATGTTCGCATATTTTATATCTTCAAATTATGCTTAGACCTACCCCTTTTCGTTGTCATGGTACCACTGCCGTTTTACCATGAAGCTGTTTCTGTAAATTGCTCCAGGGAAATTGTGTAGCAACTATGTAGCTGTGCTAGTGACAAGGTACCATTGTCAATGTGATAAACCGTCACAAACCTACAGCATACTATATGTAGCAGTTGGCCCGTTTGCATGATTTGTCCAGCAAACTGCTCTGCTACACCAGATAAATTATTTCCTTAACTGTATCATGTGTATGGCAGATGAGCTTGCAGCACATGACAAAGTAATTTAATACAATTAATGAGGTTTTAGGCCACCTTTGTGCACACATAGGCTATTAAACTGGGCCACATGGCAAAGAAAAAATGATATATGTCGTGTTTGATGAATTTAATAGCTTCTATGTGCACAATGACCGTGGTGATGTTATGTTGCTATAGAGCAGTTTAACCCTTACAACGCTGAAATCTGTTTATATAAACCATGGTATTTTTCCAAGTAGAAATAATCATAATTTTCTTAGGTCTTTCTGATTCATTTGAATATAGGTCTCCAGCCATCATACATATTTTACTCTGTCAATGCGGGGATGAACATTACCATCAGAATCTATAACTGACGTTCAACATGTTTAAAGTCATTGCCCGCGCTGAAGGAGTTGACATGCCTAAGGATGATTATGTTAACTGCAACGCTGCAATTAATCAATTACAATCGCCCACATTAACATGATTAACACATTGTCGCACAAACATTATCTCAGGCCTATTGATTTTTATCCAGGCCTTTAATCCCCGGAACGACCACCACACCCGCTGCATTTATCATGTTTATGAATGAATGAAAATAAATAACTGAATGACTGAATAAATGAATAAACAGATAAATGAATAAATGAATAAAAGTAAAAAAATAATAATGAATAAATTAATAAATTAATAAACGAATAAATGAATAAATGAATGAATAAATGATTGAATGAATGAATGAATGAATGAATGAATGAATGAATGAATGAAATAATGAATGAATGAATGAATGAATAAATGAATGAATGAATGAATGAATGAATGAATGAATGAATGAATGAATGAATGAATGAGTGAGTGAATGAATGAATGAATGAATGAATGAATGAATGAATGAATGGATGAATGAATGAATGAATGAATGAATGAATGAATGAATGAATGAATGAATGAATGAATGAATGAATGAATGAATGAATGAATGAATGAATGAATGAATGAATGAATGAATGAATGAAGGATACATATTCAGGATTCTACAAGGCTACCTTATATCATGTATACCATACTACCTATGTCATGTATACCACTGCAACGTCTAGAAGATATTCATTGAACATGTTGAACATTCAGCTAAAGTATAGTACTATCAGACTATATGCCTACCCAGATTTAAATAACTATACAGAATGACGGGCGGCGACCCTGTACTGCAGGTACATTAAATCTTAAGGAATTAAACTATTAATTTGACGAAACCAGATAGTACTATGCTTAACTGAAATAAATTGTATTGACCATGTTGACAGGATAATAATATTGTATTGTAACCATGGTAAGTATTATATATGATGACGAGTACCGTTCATATGCCCTACATTAAAATGAGATGTTAATACCAGCATGATAATAACTAGACTATTCTGTGGAACGCGGTGACGTCACCGGAAACCGTTTTTAATAGGAACTCGGTTAAAACAAAGTCATTAAGACCCTCTCCCCCATACTTCATTGTATTAACTAGCTCGGTCCGTCAACCATGTAGTGAAATACGTTATGTTATCATGGTTATATTATCATGATTATGCTCCATATAGAACTAAACATGGTAATCAGGTACACTGTGTAAAAAAAGATGAATTTTAGGGGGCCACCATTTAATTAGCAAGGAGGCTGGAGTATTTTTGACATAAATATTTTCAGACTATACATTTTCGTTAAATAAATAATTGTCTGAACTGCTGAAGGACATGTTGTTAATAAAAAAAATGTTGACCATTGCTTCACTCAGCAACATGGCTCTTAAAGAAATGTTGAGTCTCGCTTCGCTCGGCATTATTACATGGTCCTTAACCCTTTAACCGCCAAATTATTCAATCTGAATTTTCACCCACTTGAAGTTCTGTCTCGCTCACGCGATCCACAACTTCAAGGGAGTTAAAATTATTCAGATTTGACAAAATGGAGGTCAACTCTTTTCAAGTCTTGCTGGTTGATGTCACATTTTATCTTTAACATATTTAAAATGTGGTACTTAATCATGGTAATGTGCTAATAAAAAATGAAAACCCGAATATATGCGACACCGGCGGTTAAAGGGTTAAAAAATGTTGAGTCTCGCTTAGCTCGGCGTCATTAACTGGACCTTAAACCTCCAGATCGCTACTCATTATACTAAGCCTATATAGTTTGGGATCCAATTTTGTAGGCAGAGAAACAAATTCTGAGAAAGTGTAAAAAATATTTTACTTGAAGCATAGTGTGAAAAAAAATTCTGCAGATAGGAAGTGAAATAAATAATTTGTCTAATTAAACCCTCCCCCCACTCCTCCCCTAGTAATTCAATATTGACCCCCTTAAGACAATAATGTTTGACATCGTGTTTTTATAGCTCATAATTATTACACAATGCATTGTGACTGAAGGGTTTTCCTGATTTTATCATATAAATATCTGTATGTGAAATGTTTGATGTAGATGTGGTAGATGTAAGCATGCTTTATTTCACCTGGTAACTGAATAAACATAAAGTGTCTTCATTAGTTTTTAGCGATTTTTATTGCATTTAGATCGCAGCAATTTATCTTTAGCTCATTGGATTCGCCGTTTTTTTGGTTGGATCATTCGGCTCGTTAGGATTGTATCGGGTTTGAATCCAGCCTCGTCGGATATTCTTCCTCCATCGTGGTAATACATTGTCCCAAACTATTCAAATGCTCGAAATGTGCAGTGTTGGCTATAGTACTAGGCAATCTGAGAAACCGTTGAAGAAAGAGTGGGGTAAAGTACAGACACGGGCGTCCTCCTGTTGGAGTATTGCCACTTGTAAATTAAAGCCATGTTCATTCACCGACTCGCCTATAATATATATAACACTAATATTACGTATATACAGACCGATATATCATATTCTATACCGAGCTACTATAAATTACATGTCAGAAAGTTCCCAGTAAACAAAAATCAATTGTATAACATTTATACAATGTTGCACCAACGTCAAAGTAGTTGGGCTGACGTTGTATAAATGTTATACAAATGTTTTGTTTTTTGCTGGGTTAGTGTCAAGTTTGAGATATTTCCATCACCCTCTTGTTTTTTTAAATATATAATACTATTGAACATATGAACTGTCAACATATCGAGATAGTTTGGATACGTGCCATACGAACATAATAAGAAATCAGATTTGTCTACATCGTCTTCTCAGAGCTCTATCACCGTGATGAGTGGCAGAGAGCACTCTTTAGCTCTGAGAAGAAGATATTAGTCATAAGAGGTTAAGTCACGAGCCTATGACCTTTATCTATTTGTGTAGCAGACCAGTGAGTTGTATGTAATAAGTAGTCAAGTGCTGTAATGTACAGATAGAGGTAGATTCTGAGCTGATAAGCTGGGTGGGGCCAGGATTAACTCACTCTAAATCTACAGTAAATACCACTTAAAGCGCCTTAATTATGCTAATATACCTGTATCATGTATACCGCACCTTGATATTAATAACTTTCCCGAAATCTACGACAGGAACTTTCGATTACAAAGACTAATTTTGCCAAATGGTCCACATCGGTATCGATGTACATGTTATGGAAACAATACATACTATTTAAACATTTAATAATATTTTTTTTATATTCTGCATATAATGATATTGATGTTATTGATATATTATATCAATAGCATCAATAGCAATATATCAATAGGATTGAAATCAATAATTGCTTTTTCATTTAGTGTTGGTCGAAGACCCAAGGTCGGCTTTAACATGTTTAATAGCTGATCTTCAATACATGCCCCTGGCCACATGTCAAACTAGATCAAACAAAGTAAAATATGGTTAAACTTGGCAAGTGAAGATCTTATTTTTTATGCTAAACTCTCAGCCCTATATTACCTGATTACCTGATTACATACGTGAATTATTAACGTTACAAACACAGTCAAGTTTAACATGTTTAAAGTATATTTGTCTTTGTTGTATCAACTGAAATAACCTATTAACTCTTACAGCGCGGGGATCGACTTTAGTCGTCAGAATCTGACGTCTGTAGACGTCAGATTCTGATGACTAAAGTCGCTCCCCGCGCTGCAAGAGTAAACATATTTATAATGGCCGTTGATATGGTAGAACAATAACCATGATAGCATAGGTATTCAAAAGAATCAGAAAGATCTAACTAAGACACTTATAATGATTTCAAAATGAAAAAAACCCTTTGGTCTCCATGTATTTTACAAAAACAATCCAGCGCTTCAAGGGTTTTAACATGATTATATCCAATCCTGAGTTTAGATTTCCGTCCTTAATCCTTGAAATGCTATACTCGCCGTCAAAATAAAAAATGATCAACCAGGATCGCATGATTTTCGGCGATTTCCCCGTGAATTCTAAACTGATTACCTTCAAATTTTGCAAAGGCCATTTTCTATTCAAATCCTAACAGCCCTGAAAATTTCGTAAAATTATATAGTGTACTTCGAAAGTTGACATGTTTGACATGTGGTAAATTGAAATTACGATGTCCCATAACCCCATTAACACTGCTCATTCCAGACGGAGCCCGAGATATCTCGGGCAAGCTACTTCGACGGTACAGGACGGAGCCCGAGATAACTCGTGTTATGTGACGTCATAAAAAGTAAACATTTAAAAAATGTCCCGTCCACAGAAACATGTATGTACTGAAAGTGCCGTCTTGAATTTTATTACATGATAAATGGTTTAACTCTTGAATATTAAGTATAATTTTTTTGTTAGGATTTTAATAGCATGATGGCCTTTGCAAAATTTTAAGGAAATCGGCTCAAAATTGACGGAGAATCGCCGAAAATAATGCGATCCTGGTTGATCATTTTTAATTTGATGGCGATTATAATCACTTCCACAGCCAGCCGTCTTCAACATATTCACTTGTCTTTTGATTCAAAATGAAGAAGAAATGAGCATTAGACTGTTATATACTTTGATTCAAATTGTAAAATTGTGAAATTGCAAATACGTTTTTTGCTAAGTTGAAGTTGGGTAGCGCGATAGCGAGACACTTCATGTTAGTGAAAAAAATAATAATTTAGCTCTTTGATCATGTTGAAGGTTCAGTAGAAGTTTGCTTGCTATCGAAAAGCTACATTTAGCTATATTTATGTTTATGGTAAACATGGAAAGTATACATCTCACAAATTTAATTATTCGAATAACTGGTGACCTATCTCAAGATATTTAAGCAATATTCATGATATTAATGACATTCTATTTCGTTCAAGATTTGTTGGAATACAGATCTCAGCAGCACTAGGGTTAGTTAAGGATCAATGGTGTTCCAATGCAAACATGGTGTACACACTAACGACCCTTGACATTTATTCAATCAATCACGGTACTAAGTAGACATAGTAGATGGATATTGAACATCTATAAGAGGTACTTCATTGGAGCTTGATTCAAATCAATCAGCACCGTGTCCTGATCAACATGGGTCTCATTATCAGATTATCCAAAATTTCTCAAGTCATTCGCTAGCGTTTTATACATCAACATGATCAATGGTATACATGGTATAGTACAGGAATGTTATAATCGTTGAGAAAATTGTGTATGCCAATGCCATGTTAGCCATGTATTTAACAGAAATGTGAGTGAGTGAGTGAGTGAGTGAGTGAGTGAGTGAGTGAGTGAGTGAGTGAGTGAGTGAGTGAGTGAGTGAGTGAGTGAGTGAGTGAGTGAGTGAGTGAGTGAGTGAGTGAGTGAGTGAGTGAGTGAGTGAGTGAGTGAGTGAGTGAGTGAGTGAGTGAGTGAGTGAGTGAGTGAGTGAGTGAGTGAGTGAGTGAGTGAGTGAGTGAGTGAGTGAGTGAGTGAGCTCTATGTATTGTTCTAAAATATATCATGACCATCATCATCAATTCTGATGACAGACAGATTTCAAAACTGGTACAATATGGTTCTCTATGTAGATTCAGGGCCATGTTTTAATGCACTGAGACGGCTGACACCTATTTTCGGATATGTTTTAGTCATTGTTGTCTGCACCACAACTTCGCCTGGATATTTATCATAGTTCAAGAGCATTAGTGAAAAAAACACAGGAACCTGGAATAAAATTGCAGAAAGCAGATTTTTTCAGGAATGATACCTTGACATCTCCCCAGACGAATGCCGAAGAGTCCCCAAAAATCCTGCTTGTGCATATTTTTTTAATTCAAGATGGCCACCACCATATAACAGCATTTTCGAAAAAAACAGTGGTATACCCTAATTCCTCACTTTTGCAGTTAGAAAAAAATATTCAGTTATTTTCTCAATACCAAAAATCCAAGATGGCAGCCATATTGTTCTGAGTATGTTAAGCAATCTCTTAAAAAAACGAAAATATGAGGTAACTATCTCGTCGTTGAACCTAAAACGTATTTTTTGGCCAAACCCATAGAATCCAGCAATTATTTAGATCACCAATATTTTATTATATTGAATTAATCAACATGAATCCCACACAGTAGTTAATTCCATGTAGCACCATGTAACGCCATTTTTCAAAAAAATTGGGGTTTACCCCAATTTCTCCTTTTTGCAGTTAAAAAATGTTTTTGGTGCCTCTACATATATTTTAAGGCACAAAGAGCTCATCAACATGAGCAGAAATTATATCATTCCTTTTCTTATCACCACAAATCCGAGATGGCGACCATGATGTCAGAAAATCATTTACATGCCATAATCAGATAATCATCATGATGTTGAAACTTTTTTTTCCAGAGCCATGGATTCTACTGGAATATATTTCCATCACCGAATTTTTTCATATAGTGCGGTTGTCAACACAAAATCCAACATGGCTGCCATATTGTTTAACTCTTTTAGCGCAGTTGCCGCGATTGGGCGATGTCCAGCTGCTTCTTCTTATGGAAATATAGATATAGATTTATCAAATTTACACAATTGCAATATAAGATGTCAGAAATCATTGATTAAAAATTCTAACAGGTTTAATTTTTAAAGATAAGGGTATTTAAGATTCATTTGAAGAGATAACGTAAGAAATTTCCGTTTAAAACCGAGCGACTAATTCCAATGTAGGTCTTTTATAATAGTATATAAATTGTTCATGACACCATAATCAGATAATATGACACCATGATATTTTAATGTGATCTTAGAATGTCAGGATATGTCACTTTAACCATGTTAACATACGCACGTTACCATATGGTAATACAAAATCGACATAGAACATTCCAATATCAGGATGGCACATGTCAGTTCAACATAAATATCGCAATATAATCAGTGATAATTTAGGAAGGCCTCTACATTGATCAAAATACACCAAGACCGCCAAAAACAAAAGCACTTCGGAAGATTCAATAAAATGGGAATTAAGATAATGTTAGGACATACGCTCTTTGAACAGCATGTGTCCTTGCCCTCGTTACTTTTATTTTATTTCCTGTTACACTAAAATGTCATATTGTGATGTTAATATCCGATATCATGACATTATAATAATATCGTGACAATACACTAAAAGATCCTATCAATTTAAAATCATAACGTGATCAGGTGATGCGTGATAACGTGATAATCTCATTACAATACCATGCAATGTCCTAACTTTATTACGAAATATTTATATCCTAATGTTCAAAATATAATATCTTACTAATCAAATGCCTATTCCATGATATTAAACATATTGACAATCGACGATCATGGACAAAAGTAAGTATTTGAAAGAGCATTGTTACTGGACGATTATTGAAGATGTCATGTACATGTAACGTGTACAGGTGTAAGGCGCAAGTCCTTATCTTCTAATTGATTTTTGCTAGAAAGCCTCCCTTTAACGTCACCTACTGCCCCAGCCAACACGTGGCATTAATCCAATGCTGTTTCAATATTGGCTGACCGTCTTCGACGCTGGCCCCAAACAAAAACAGAATTGGATTAATGCCACGTGTTGGCTGGGGAAGTAGGTGACGTTGAAGGGAGGCTTTCTAGCAAAAATCAATGAATGCCTCTTGTTTTCTGGGATAAACTCCAATATGATACAGAGCATATTTTGCTGTACAGGAGGGACGGTGTGGAAGCTACGGACTGGGAACGGAATTTATCTCATTGTCGTTTGTCACCAACTCAAGCTGAAAGAGCAGTCGCTCCAGAAAGAGTTCTAAAAATAGTGAGTTGCGGGTGCAGAGTGGCTTGTTCGTTTAAAGAGGGGCAAATCTCGCAAAGCTAGATTATATTGTACAACGATGTGCTCTTTTTGTATTGGCCAAACTGTGACAGTCCAGATGATTGAAACGCAGCCAAAGTCGAAGCAGTTATGATAAACATAACTCCTATTTTATGACCTACTGACAGCGCTGACAAAAATATAATAAGACTGAGATTTCGATCTGTCTAATCATGTTAATTTTCTAATAAAAAAAATAATGGGACACTTATCATGCTTATCACCATAACTTAGGGATGTGATTTTGATTAGGGATGTAATTATTACTATGTTCTATGTGTTTTATTTATGTGTCTTATGTTAAAATCGATACACAAATCCTACATCTTATATGTTGACATTAACCGTTTCATTTATTTGAAGCAGGTTATGCTGGCGCAATCCCTGCTTCAAATTTAAAAATACCAGTACCTTTTGAATTAGACTTGTTACTGTTTCTAATTAATTATTTACCAGAGATTAATTTGTTAACTTGACAAATCTCAATCTATATTTCTAGTTTAAAAGCAGTTCGAAAACACTAACATGTGGGATTTATGTCGATAAACTCAATGTAATAAAATATTGGTTATCTAAATAAGTTCTAGACTCCATGGAATCGGCTGAAAAATACATTTCAGTTTCAACAACGAGATAGTTATCGCTTACTTCGTTTTTTTTGAGAGATCGCTTAACCAAATAATATGGCGGCCATCTTGGATTTGTGGTATTAAGAAAAGTACAGATAATTTTTTTGATAATCTGGATAACCTTCTTGTACTTTAGGTTGAGACACCAAAATCATTGTTTTAACTGCAAAAGTGAGGAATTAGGGTATAACCCTGTTTTTTTCGAAAATTGTGTTACATGGTGGCGGCCATCTTGAATAAAAAAAAATGCACAAGGGGGATTTTCGGAACTCTTCGGCATTCGTCTGGGGAGATGTCCAGGTATCATTCCTGAGAAAATCAGCTTTCTGCAATTTTTTTCCAGGTTGAACCCTAATGTTCTTGCACTATCAGTTCATGTTTACATTTTGATATTATTAATTTGTTCTAAATTATTATTTAGTAACATGAGGTAATCATAGTAATACAAACTGATTTAATATTTATTATTATTTTTATTATAATTTAATATGTTAAATCCTGCTGCACTCTAACCCTGATAACTACATATCGTTATCAGGTTATAGTCGGCCTTAAGCATGTTAAGGACCATAATAATTGATCTATCACTTTTCTCTTTCATTTAACATGCTTAACCAACTGCCGCAGCTGGCATCTCCCAGCAAAAAATACATCAACCTAATGTCGATTTATTGTTGGACCACCGTCCACGACGCTGGCCCAAACTTAAATCAATAGTGGGACAACGTATTGTGTTGGCTACCAAAGCAAACAGATTTTCGTGCCATGCTGAGTGAACGTGCAGGGCATAGTAAAGCCACATTCTCACGACAATCAATTTGACCGCACACACTATATTGCGTGATCATCAACATCATGGAACAGTACATGTATGTTCATCAGATGTTGCACATGATGTAAACTGATGTAAGCTGTAATGATCAGGATAAAAACCGTGGCCCAGCTGTGCATCTGTTGTTTTTTCTACCGTGACGTATTTCAGTACAGCATGCGATTCGAACACCTGACTTTTAGAAATAGAAATCAGAGATTGGCAAAAATGTCATTGTCACTCCTATCCGAAGAATGATCATTAGTCCCATGCACCAGTGGCACCCTTTTCAATCGTGTTTTTATAATTTTATCTAATCACCCTAAACACCCTGGTAAACACCCTGGTGAACTGGTAAACATGGTAAAGGAGGATTTGACAAAAAATATCTAAAACTTGTGCATGTTGCTGCTGATCATGCATGCTGATGATGGTGATCATTCCGCGGATGCATGTGACAACGAGTTGTTATAATCATCACCACATTATCATGATTATTAAGATATTGTACCATGACGTGCTTTACCTAACACTAAGCTGTTAACAGTTTAACATTTAACCCTCTAATATCTGAACATAGAGCTCGGAGCTAATGATTTAACCCTTTAAGCCCTAAAGCATCATTTTACATCCCTGAAAACAGTCTTGATTTTCCTACAATCGAAGGTTGTAGAACGAAAATTTCTATGCTACTGGTTAACCAATACATGGCAATTTTTTAATTTTTTAAACCACATCAAATCATCTTCATCCACTGCAAGTCGAAAATTGCGACAGCAATTCGCGGCTTGTAGTGGATGAAGATGACAATGGTAAACTCGGGCTTGAAAGGGTTTTTTAATAAACTAATAAATTAACATGATTAACATCTTTAATCCGCGATCCACAACTTAAAGAGACTAAAAAAAGTGTTGAGTTTGGTTTGCTAAATTTAAGTAGAAAAGAATATGCCGAGTCGTTTCTTTAGTCTTGTCAGCATGGTCAGTTGGGTTAAATTTTAATTGTATTTCTCATGTTTTTAACATTTTAAAGCTGACGATCATGCTCAGATGTATGTTGTGTTGATAACTGAATGTCCATCTTCCACTTCTGGATATATTACAACTAATTACAAGGCTATATGATTAGTTAAGCAGACAAGACAAGATAAGATGTACGGTACTCTAGATCACAGCCCCCACACTGGATTAACATTATCATAATCTGATAAAAGAAGCTGCCGATGTAATTTGTACGAAATCTTCCAAGATCATCAGGGATCATGTTATCATTTAACATGTTCAACTCTTTCAGCGCAGTAACCGACTTTAGACAATAGTGAATAGTCAATAGACGTCTGAAGTCGATTCCCACAATAAAACAGTGACATATTTATGATGGACGTAGACCCATATGAAGCGGAAGGAGCAGACTAACACATTTATAATGATTTCAAATAGTAAAACCCTTTGCTCTTCATCATGTCCATGGTTTATACATCAATATTTCAGCAATGTAACCATGTAACCTATTTTTCTGCACGTATTAATTGGGAGTGCAATGCCCTGTCCTTTGAATGCCTATGTTATTGGTCTATGGCCACTATACATATTTTATTTTCTCAGTGAGGGATCGATTTTAGACGTCAGAGTGTGACGTATTAAGTGGATCCCCGCGCTGAAAGGGTTAATATCACGTTAATTGATCTGCTTCGTGACTGTACTAGGCGGATACACATGATACATTTACACATACTCTAATCAAAATACAGCTTGACGATCTTGAACTTTGAGCTCAGTAATCATGGTAATCAGGTAATATATAGCAGTATCCATCTATCCAACAGAAACATGGTGTAATAAAGACTATTATTTTAGATCTTAAAAATCATGGGGGAAGTACTTTATTAGCTATCGTCGAAACGAAAGGCTGAAATAGATTTCATCTTGCAGACGAAGTGATGTCAAATCCATGTAAGATATATCATGTGTATCTTTGTATGTAAATATAGCATACTAGTCATCATGATCATACGTGAATTTGTATGTTTCATTCAGAATGAGATGGACAAATAAACACATGATAAACTGAGAAATGTACATCACCAAGTGCTTAAAAACAAGACAGCAATCCTCATGATGATACTGTGGAATGATCCTGTATGTAGTCATGTTAAAGGCATCTTTATGCATTATTGTTGTGGCTATAATATGATAATTCGGATTGCCAGCGGTGTACCCTGGTTCCCCCTGCTTAACAGTGGTGCCAATGCATCTACCATACTACTGTTGTTGTGCCGTGACGATTAGTTTAAGCAGTGATTATGATTCAATAATCTGGTAACCTACTAACGCTGGACACGTGAGTGAGGATGATAAGGTGCAGTTAAAACATACATGTGTTTATATCGGAATCCGTGCACCACGGACAAAGCAATAACAATGGAGCATAAATCACCAGGATGTCATGGACAAAGTTTTCTTTATCATGTTCATGTAGCCATGGACCAAACCCTATGCCATCATGGTCATTGTACATGTTATACATGATCGACGTAACCTGATAACTATTTTGAACTGAATATCGTTCACAGATAGTTTTGCGTGTAGGCATACATGAATGGCATCATGCACAAGTGGGCCGGCCCACACTAAACATGTTAAAAAAACAATGAAAATATATGTCATTGATAGCAACAACTTGATCAATATACGAGTTTCGCATCGAGGGTTAGACCATTTGGTCACTGATTTTGTTACCTTTTTGTGTTAATTTGTATTTATTTGTTTTATCGTGAACTTCATGTTGCTGCGCGATTTTTTCACAAAATCGTCAAAATGTGGGTTAGTCCACTTGTGCATGATACCATCCATATGTGTGTTAATCTGTGTCTTAACCATTGACCGTTATGTATTTAATTTTTCAACCTACCGCGATCCACAACCTCAAGTGGTTGAAAACTACACATAATTATGTGTTTAGTTTGAGACCAATCATCTACAAATCGTGATGTTTAAACACTCATTTCATTGCCAATATCAGTGATTGTTCGGCAAATAAAAAAAACTTAACCCTTAGATAACTGAGCTATTTAATTTAAATTTTTAGTCAAATGAAATTGTGTCTCGCTACCGCGACACACAATTTCAAGTGACTGAAAATTTGTGTTATTTGCGAAATTTAAGTCACAATGTTCATCAGTGTTTCAAGATTGAAGGCACATTTTACGGTGAATAGCTCGTTATCAGAGGTTATACAGGTGCTAATAAAAACACAGACTGTCTACTGCAGTGGACATCAGTGCTCCAAGGGTTAAAACGACTCTAGCCTTGATCAGCGATGTAGGGGTTAATTGATATACAGGAGACAATAACTCACCGAATCCGTCCGTGAACTCTTCCAGTGTCAGGTATCCGTTACTGTCGTCGTCCAGGGAATCGAACACGGCTTCCAGCTGTTCAGGGATCAGCGGTAACTCTTCCTGCAGGCGCTGCATGTCCCGCTTTGTGATGAAACCCTTCTCTTCGCGATCGCACACCGCGAAGAGCTCGTGCGCCTTCGCCCTCATCATCTCCTTCATGTCCTCCTCGGTCACTTGGCTTTCCATTTCTTCGTGATCCGCGTAGTTGGCCATGATGGACTGATAGTGGCGCTGATATGTGTCTGTGTGTCTACAGACTACTTGATCTGATTATGTAGATGTGGCTGAGATCCTGTATTAAGTAGATCACGTCTTGATACTCATGTCATAGGGAGGTCCTATAGCCTGTAAACAACACATGCTTTTTACGTCTGGAAGTAACGCGTGTCAAAGACATTGTGAAGCTAGGAGTCAGTGACACTATGAGATCACACTTTGGGCGTGGATAAGTAGATCTATCTGAATAAGTAGATAGTATTCTATCTGAATAAGTAGATATTATTCTATCTGGGTAAGCAGATACTATTCTATCTATTGAATTCTGTCCATCGGTTAGACGTTTTGTCTTGTCAGTTTGGATAATGTCATGTTTTAAATATCTGGATTACTAGATATTCACAACTTCAACACAAAATACTTTCTCAAATCTCTAGGGGTGAAAATCGAATAATACAGATCGATGAGATCAATGATTACAGAGAGAGAAGCACAACAGTAGATACAGTAGAGGTGTAGCGCTGGCGGTTATTCACACTAACCATGCTAACATACAGCCGGTAGCATGGAGCACCACTTGAACATCCTCTCGACCTCTCAGATGTAGTCAGCCAGACCTCTGAAGATTGGATGTCGTCACCAGTGTGATGTTCACCTGTTTTATGACTTGAATGTGGCTACTTTCTCAACAGAATATATCTTTTTAGATGCGTTCTGGTTGCTTTAATAATTTAATGAGTCACACCTTCATTGCGGCGAAGAATAGTGAAGAAGCGTGTTACAGACAGTTATCAAGTGAAGATATGATTCTAAGGATGTTCAGCATGCATTCATCAGTGTTCATTGCGTGTGAACAGTGTATATATTGGTAAATATATGTCACGGTATACAGGGCTGTGAATGTCACCTAGACATCAGTGAAGTAAGTGGTGGGGTAGGTCAACTCAACCACCGATACATGTAGACATACCGACACATGTGACAGCAATACTCCTGGACAGATTGACTAGACCTCCAATGACAACGGGGTATGCGCATGCGCTGATAACCAGTTCCGCGTTGCAGCAGACAGAGAGCCTAGAAAGAGCAATTGGAATGGAACCTAGTTGTTATCACTGTACAGGTTTGATCTTGTTATCAGTATTGGTTTACAACAGGTGACCTATGTGCCGGGTGAGAGGCCAGTTCCCACGCGTTGTCTCTCTTATTCTGGAGAGAGGCCAGCTCTCACCCGTCCTCTGTGTGTTATTGTGAAGTATTCTGTGGTTTCCTCAATGCTTCAGAGGCTTCGAAATGCGTGGGATTCTGAAAAAGATGAGAAACAAAATTATAATTTAAGAGTTGCATGGAAGGGAATATGCGAATAAATATGCATCTATGTTACCATGGTTACCCTAGTTTGTTACCAAAAATGTTGTTTCAAGACATAAAAGAACCACATAGTATTTACATGCAACTATTATCATGATTATCAGGGTAAAAACAATGATCAAAGATATAAATTTTCACTGTGGTCCGTAATGGATTTTTTGTTTGCTTGTTCTGCTGGCCGTTTATCTACATGTTTATAAACTCTATCAACTCTTTAGTTTAACCAACCATAGATCATGCGAAGTGCAGTAAAAACCAAGGAGGTTATAAATGTTATCATGGTTATAGAGACCTATTGACTGATAAAGTATCAACCGTATGTTAACTACGATTGGTATGCTGAAAGCTCCGTTTGCATGTCCGCTGGGGGGCTGGGGCCCTGATGCTGTAAAAATGCGGCCTGCTTGGAAAGTCGGAGATCGCAGATTCGAGCCCCGCTCTGGCATTCAAGTTTCTTCCCCGCCCTGCTCACTCATAAATATTTAATATTGTGGGGAGCCTACGTGACAGAGAGGTGGCGTGCTCGGCATCAGACCATCAGGGCTTGAATTTCGAATTCTGTTTCTGTAGGGCAGTGTCATCTCATTCATCTTACCATCCTCAGGAGGTTCTCCTGCCCAGTTTAGCATACATGTGCACAAAGGGGGCCTAAAACCCCATTCATT
Source organism: Flabesymbios commensalis (assembly GCA_964017125.1). Lineage (NCBI taxonomy): Eukaryota > Metazoa > Annelida > Polychaeta > Terebellida > Flabelligeridae > Flabesymbios > Flabesymbios commensalis. Next base: position 35,126,159 of record OZ024914.1, on the reverse strand, counting down.
TCATGTCCACTGGATGCACATGAGTGATCGACAGATAGTCATATTCGTCTGACCAATTTAACATAGTAGTTGAACGTGTCCAATAAAATCAATACTGTTTATCATAGCACGTATATTTATATATTTTGCGTCAGCAATTCCAGCTTCAATCGATGAGCAGCATTGTACAGGTTGAATAAGCTGATAGGCTGCACTGATGATAAAGCTAGAAATTGCGTGATATTCACAAGGTTGCATAGGTTGAATAGTCTGCCATAATCATGATAATTAATACAACTAAACAATTGCCCTTCTCAAGAATATTGGATTTAATGGGCAATGGATGACATGTGCAAGGTCGGTATTGTAAACATTAACATACCTGACTAATTTGTTTGGCATACATGTATGGGACATTGTTAAATCTATACAATGATCACAATTAACGTTTTTTGTGAAAAAATACAAGATGTTTTCATTGAGAACCAGAACAATAGTTTTCAGTATGAAGGCAGGTTTAGTTGTACCAATAAAAAAAATAATGCAATTCTTTAAACCTACATATATGGTACAGACGTGAATATTTTGTTTGAGCAGCAAGGTCATGACCCCCTGTGTCTGCTGTTTGTCGAAGGCATGCCTTACAATTGCATCACTTGATAAAGTATCAAATATTATAGTGGGGAGAGTAACAGCAATGATGTATAATGTAGCATCAACTGATCTTTATTTATAAAAAGGTCACATGATAATAGCGATAGATATAGATTTCGCTCAAGTATATATGATTAAAATTTATAGGAGGACTAAATTATATTGAAGACATTATATCATTGACTGTAACACTGCTATAAATAACAAATTGCTGACTGTTATCAGGTTATTACTAATCAATCCTAGATATATTTATGAGATGGCAATTTTATGCAACATTATATAAGTAGCGCTCTACATATATGCATGATATAATTATGAACCACCGGCTGTTTCCAGAGCTTGGGTTAGAAATAATGCTAAACCCGTGTTAATGTTGATGCTCAGTTATTCAAAGACTAACAAAAACATGAAAAAATATATATATTTCCACAAGTTACCATGAACGTTGCGTTGTCGGGAGTACGTGTTTCTGGTTGTGGGGCCACTTGTATGTAGAGACATTTATGGATTTGAGTCAATATATAAACCAAACAGCGGAAAACACTTTTAATAAAAGTTATTATTGTGACATTAAACATGTTAAAGTACTATTAGGTTAAATCAATATTCTTAATGATCTACACACACCCAACGCCAACATTGTATTGTTCGAAACCAGTAACATAACCATTTCTATTTATTTGAGATTAACACATGGACGTATTTATTTCGGCATATTTTAATTCTGAACACAAACTGATGATATAATGTGACATACTTAATATGCTTCCATTTTTTGTTTTCAATTCAGTATTTATAGTATCTATGTCCCACATGATACGCTGACACATGTTAGCTGTGACAAGCTTGTGATAAGCGATTTATCAGTTATCAACTTCGATATGTAGGCCTAGTGTCAACTTCGATATGTAAACGGTGATAGACATGATAGAGAGGCAGGTAAAGATGTTAACCCTTTGCCTGCCGATCACGGCTATTGTCGTTTCTAACTTATTTTGCAAGGGGTTCAAATCACTGATATTGGGAACAAAATGTTACATCGAGATTTGTAAATGTTTGATCTCAAATTAAACAAATATGCATAATTTTCATCCACCTGGAGTTGTGGCTCGCGGTAGCGAGACACAACTTCAAGTGGATGAAAATTTAACTAAATTTACCTAGCAGGATAATGGGTAATATGCAGACACATTGTCAGCTCAGCTCAGCAGTCATTTAAAAAAAATATACTCACAGTCAGCTTGTCAGTCGAGAAACTCTATAAACAAAATGACATTGTCAACCGAGAAACACTATTAAATAACATTGTCAACACGAAACAAATAGATGACAAATTAAAGTATTTTTCAAATCTTGATATCGATATACAAGAGACCAGTAACATGCTCAGCATTATTATGCGCTGTTGTTTGCAGTCATGGACCAGCTTGCTATTTCATCCACAATATATAAGTACCGTTCCTTCATATGAGTGTGGTTCTTCTCACAAATAAATTACACATAACTACACATAATTACACAGTTGTCCATATGAATACATGGTAATAACACTTTACTTGTGGCATACGCCTACATAAATTTGAATAAATACACGATACGTACCAAGTGTCGTTTTGTGTGGGGGTTGTTATTTATAATCAACATGCAAGCTGCTGATGCAAAGATTATCGATTTGTTGGATACGCTAAAATGTTTTATTAATAAAATGAATTATTATGTAAGAATTGATGCTTAACTCTTAACCCTTTAACCGCCGGTGCCGCATATATTCGGGTTTTATTATTTTTATTAGCACATTAAGTACCACCTTTTAAACATGTTAAAGATAAAATGAGACATCAATCAGCAATATTTGAAATCAGTTGACCTCCATTTTGTCAAATCTGAATAATTTTAAATCACTTGTCACAAGTTTTGGATCGCGTCAGCGAGACACAACTTCAAGTGGGTGAAAATTCAGATTGAACAATTTGGCAGTTAAAGGGTTAAACCGCCGATTCCGATTATATTCGGTTTTCATTTTTTATTAGCACATTAAGTACCACCCTTTAAACATGTTAAAGATAAAACGTGACATCAACCAGCAAGATTTGAAATAGATAATCTCCATTTTGTCAAATACGAGTACTTTTCAGCCACGTGAAGTTGTGGATCGCGTCAGCGAGACACAACTTCAAGTGGGTGAAAATTTAAATTTATTAATTTAGCGGTTGAAAGGTTAAAACAATAAGATACATTATAATCCATTACAACGTACACGTACATACACAATGTTTGTATGGGCATGCAAAGGGCAGGCTATGTAGGGGTCTATCGTGCTACACTGAAATTTCATGCAGACAAATTACAAAAACTTCATAAGTATAATAACTTATTTTTTCCAGCGACAGTTTTCGTAATTGAAAAATGTATCAAGACGCAAATAATTGTAATAAACATGATTAATAACCTGCGAGATAAAGTGTCATAATTATATAGGGATACTCTGATACCGAGAGAACGAGATCGTGACGCAGTGAAACTAAGCAAAAATGACTGGCAGTTACGAGACTTAACATGTTTACCTGCGGGCTTTACCGTCAAGCGGACGCATTCATGACTAGATGGACATTAAATTTGCAGCCAGTGAAATAAAGTACATAGTCATCAGGTTATACATGTTATATGGCGTGGTCAACATTGACCAACAGTAAACATATTAAATACATACATACATTATGTACATTGGTGTGAAAGGGAGTATGTGTACCATATAATTATAAAGAAAACACCATACACATAGAAATTAATGTACACCTTTTAAAGACACTACGCAATAGACGTTTTTATTGTCTCGCAAATCCAAAAGGCAGTAACTGCTTACCAGCATTTACTGCCTTTTGGATTTGCAAGGCAGTATAGCTCCTTACATGTGAATGTGAAATATATCTACATGGTAAAATAGCAATCGATTTTCGCACTGTGCTAATCAACTTAATAAAGTAATGATAATGGATGAGCTTGAGACCAGTATGCTGGTCGGTTAGGCTGATTACTATACAAGTGACAAACCAATAAACTGTATCGGTGTGAGAACACACGCTAATGGCACCATATTGAGACGAGCGAAGATACACCAATAGCGAAAATAAAAACGTCGCATGAGAAACTGTTGTCGCTATATTCGTTTATTGCAATCACGAAAAATCCGGAAGTAGAACTTTATTTTTTCACACTCTGCCTCCAGCAAAAAAATATTTCAGTTTCAAGGGCCATTAAATTATTCTGCTCATAAGCTTATATAATTTTTTATTTAAAATCTATATTGGAGTTAAATATTCATTCACAACATGTCCTTCAGACAAATATTTATTTCACAAAATAGTCTGAAAATACTCAAAAATACTACAGCCTCCCTTCCCCCCGGTAATTGAACGGTGGCCCCCTAATTATAATATGGCATAAGTATAATTTTCAAGCAGAAACCAGGTCTGGTATGAATTGCTACCAATATACAAGTAAACATGTCGCATAGTTAATGGCACATGCAGTATTGAGTTTAAGCGAATATATCTCATGTAATTCACAAAGTAGTCTAGTCTCTATACCTGTGTGCAAGAGATGCCGAAGGTGAATTATTCTGTATGAATATATTTCACAAAATAATAAATGGATAAAAATGTCATTGACTTTATTTGTTGCACTTCTATTGCGCTTTTGATAATACTGGTGACTTTTCTGCTATATGTAGAAGAACGAGCCATTTCATTCACTTTTCCCAACTAAGCTATGTTGGCTGATCATAAGATGTGAAAGGTGAATACAGTGCCAAAATTCAGCTTTGTGGGTAAATTATTAGCATGGTTAACATGATTAATAAAACAATTTAAATTACAACACAGAAACAACGACAAGTGAAAGCAAAACCGCAAAGTCAGAAAAGAAAACAATTATAAACGTATAGCCATGGATCCATAATACATGTAGCAGATACTACGATGATAAATATTATATTAAAATGAAATATATTCAACATAGGTATTCAAATAAAGCAGGAAGAGCTATAACTAAGACATTTGTAACGATCTAAAACTGAAAAAAAAAACCTTCGATTTTCATGGTTAATACAAAAATAATCCTGCGTTGTAAGGGTTAAATTGTTGTAATATTAGTACATTGCTTAATCACGTTTTGCATCAGGCATTATTGATACCAACAGCCTAGAAAGAACACGTCATGGCCCAGCGTGAGACAATGATCAGACATTGCAATCAATGTTATCAGGTTAGTAATATAACCCTTAAAGCGTTGAAATGTTTCTGTATAAACCATTGGAGACCAAAGTGTCTCAGATATTTCCGATTCATTTGAATACCTAGATTGTGGGTCTACGGCCATTATCATGATAATAAATAATTTTCTTACAGCGCGGAGATCGACTGTAAACGTCATAATCTGACGTCTGTATATATACTCAGATTATGACGTCTAAAGTCGATCTCCGAGCTGTAAGGGCTAACCATCTTTCACTGAACCTTGGTGTCTTTTACGGGAGTCGTGCATTAACTTTCAAATAACATATTATGACTGTCTATTCAATGATCCACCTACGTCATTTCATTCTGAAGCAACAGCTGCCACTGAATGACATATACATATTAACGAATCCATTGATTTTGCACCGAGATAATCGACTTGAGAAAGTAATTATTGTGATGGAATCCTACAGATCTGTATGCTGGTCTGCACTTAGTCAAACGCCTCATTGGCCTACATTTACACGGGACATCCACCCGATGCTGTCTCAATGTTGGGCCAGCGTCGAAGACGATGGGCCAACATTAAAACCACATTGCGTGAATGCCCCCGCGTTTGCTGTGAGGGGCTGTTTCTGGTTTTTAAAGTATACTTGGATAGAAATGAGCGAGCTCTTTAGATTTGGGAGAATTGTCGACGATTTGACGAGTGGGTCAGAGTGCTCGTATCCTCCCTATACATGTTAAATGAGGAGGGAAACGAGCTTTTTTCATCTTCCTCAGCGGTAGGAATTAGGTCACGAGAAGTTTGGAAAAAAAAGTACCTGAAACGGGGCCTTGGTACGTTTATTTCTGCCACTTACGAAAATGATAAAAGCTCGTTTGTTTTCCTCGTTTGTCTCCCTATTTAACATGTATAGAGAGGATACGAGCACTCTGACCGACTCGTTAAAGTTTCGGCAATCCTTGCAAATTTAGGGCGCGTTTTTGGTACAATATTTTCCAGATTTCTCGTGACCTAATTCCTGCCGCTTACGAAAATGAAAAAAAGCTTATTGACTTTCCTTGTTTGAATCCCTCTTTAACATGTATAGGGAGGGTACGAGCACTCTGACCAACTCGTTCAATCTTAACGATCCCCATATGCATGATATGCAAATGAGCTATATTTGAGCGAGAATGATAGTGAAACGGGCCCCAAAAGAGCTCGTTTCATTTTTATCTGAGAATGCGTACCTAAAACGCGCCCTTGCAGGCCCTGTTTTATCACCCAAAAAACAAACGAGCTTTTTATATTAATTCTCGTGACCCTTGCCTGCCGCTCACGAGAAACTGAAAAGCTCGTTGATTTTCATCGTATGTCTCCCTCTTTAACATATATAGAGTGGATACGAGCACTCTGACCAACTCGTTGAATCTGAAAGATTCTCATATGCAAATGAGCTATTCAGAAGAGCTCGTTTGTTCTCTGTATGATAAAACGAGGCCCACAGGTCTAGATAACCCAACACAAACGCTGCTTATTTGCCCTCAACATAACATGGGCGGTTTATCATGCCCAGTTTATCATGGAATTGAATTTTTTTATAAAGAGGAATCATGTCGTACCGGTACGACAAGCCTAATAATGACACTGACTAATACATTAATTTTTACTACGACTAAGCTCGGTACTTTAATAACGTATTTTTTCTGTAACAATACCTTCTGCTAATTATTTCAGATTCGGTTTTTTAATACACGTTATACATGTTATACAAGACAGGATTATTCCACGCGATTCTCAGTTTAGGTGATCAGGTGATAGGGTGGTATTATTACTTCCACTAATGGATGTAGAATTTACTTTCAAACATTAAACACAGCTGAAAAGCGGTTTTTGTAATTTGTCAAGCAATGAAAAAATGTATATTCCATTGGCTAATAACCCTTAGCGTGCTGAATTATTTATGTATAAACCATGAGGACTAAAGTTTTTGTTTTAAATTTGAAATCATCATAAATGTCTTGGCTAGCTCTTTCTGATTAATTTAAATACCTATGTTAGGGGTCTACGGCTATTAGAAATATGTGTACTCTTACAGTGCGGGGATCGACTTTAGACGTCTGACGTCTACAGACGTCAGATTTTGACAACTAAAGTCGATCCCCGCGTTGTAAGGGTAAACGTTCCTGTGTGGAATCAGCAGCAGATGTGGCTTACCATTATCTCAATGTACTGAATGCCCGGGGGAGAGAGTGAGAGCTTAATGTTTATACCATTGATTTTTATAATCACGATGGATTATATCAGATGGCATTGATTAGGATCTATAACCTTGATATGTCTACAGGTATGTAGGTCAGTTCTGCCGATATCACATGCCCACATACCCTGATGACTTCGCAAGGCTTTGACACAGTGACCTCCATTTTTAAATGTAATAGTTCCAATACGATCAGAAGCTTACGCTTGCTGAAAATGGCCTAGTTTTCGTAGGCACTTGAAATATTCGTCTCCATTTCATGGCATCCGAGTTTTTTGGTAGGCAGCGCGAGTGTCGTTTTTACACAGCTGGCTGTGGAAACAAAATGGCGGTCAGTGTGACTGGGCCTCGCGCAGTAAATTAGCCCAGTCATACCGGGTAATACCCACACAGCAATTACGAAATGTAAAACTACAGTGTAAATTTATGTATACAATTTTAAATATTGTATTATAGTTTGTATTATACTCTGTATTATATTTTAATTTTAGTTTTGTTTTGTACATATTTTAATCATTGTAATATTTCATGTTAATAATAAGGGCCCATTGCAAATTAATATCATGTACTAAATGAATGGCTTAGAGGTAAAGTGATCCAAGTCAGCCTTTTCTCATTTTCCCATAGACATGATAGAAGGCTTTAAAATTAAAATAATTTGAAAAAATGTTTATTTCGTTTTTAATTCAACATTGTTACGTCCATATTTATAAATATATGGGAAGTTCTGCATTGGTATGTATTATTCATTCCTACTCGCAGGTATATAATTATCAGTGTCGTAAAAGCCATTTCTAACAATTTTTAGCTTATTTTTTTTTATAACTAAACTTTTGAGGTTTAGAAATATAAATTTATTTGTAAAAATCACGAACTAGTATAGAATTTGCCTAGTGTATCATCATCTACACAGAGCACTGTGTTTAAGCCTGTTCCAACCAGACACAGACGGTACGCGTGTATCATAATGCGGACAGCTCTCCCAGCAAACATGAAGACTTGACCCGATGTTGTTTTTATGTTGGTCCAGCGCCGTTGGCGGTGGGTCAATAGTGAAACAGCATTGGGTCGAATCCTCGCGTTTGCTGGGCTCCACACAGGTGTCTGTCTACACCCACCCTTCCCCCACCATAATATTCTCGCCAGCCGATCAGGGTACTTTTAGCAAGACAGCCGGCTAATCACAAGCTTACTACAATACTTGAAATTGAGAGCGGGGGACATATGACGTCAACCATCTGCACATTTTAACATGCGAAGAAGCAGTGTCTAGGGTGAGCAGTGTAATCATCATCGTGCTCCAGTAAAACTTCGGTAATGTTTGGCAAAGCACGAACTGATCCATGTTTTGTAACATTTCAACAGCCATTTTACGATGTCTCAGAGGTAAACTGATCCAAGTCAATATGAAAATCATGCGATCCTGGTTGAGCATTCTTAATGTGACTTTATGTATAAACATCAAGATTTGCAAATGGTTGGTTACATAGTAGAAAAGTACGAGTAATTATCACCCATTTCAAGTTTTGGATCGCGATAGGAAGACACAGCTTCAAGTGGGTGGATTTTAGCGCTTTAAGGGTTAATATTGGGCGAGAGGCTATCCCAATATTAAACCAACATCGGTTTACCAGTTTACAAGTCTCAGATTGCTCCTATCAAATGGAAGAGAAAAGTTAAAGCTGAAAGCTTTATCTTTTCTCTCCAGATCGCCTATCAGAATGTTTTTATCATATTTATTATTTGTCACACATGTATTTTGTGTTTTTACCCTTTAACCGCCGGTGGCGCATATATTCGGGTTTTCATTTTTTATTGGCACATTAAGTACCACATTTTAAAAATGTTAAAGATAAAATGTGACATCAACCAGCAAGATTTGAAAAGAGTTGACCTCTATTTTGTCAAATCTGAATAATTTTCACTCACTTGAAGTTGTGGATCGCGTCAGCGAGACACAACTTCAAGTGAGTGAAAATTCAAATTGAATAATTTGGCGGTTACAGGGTTAAAAGAAAAAAAAGACATGTAGTTATTCCGCATACCTACTTGAAACGCCGTGTGATGTCATAATCTGGATACGAGGTCAGCGAAAACCCAATTTAAACATATTAAATTACAATGCACAAGAGAATATGATATTCGTGGTTCCAATATTCATGTAGAATTTTAATCAATTTAGAACTGTGTGAACTGTGTGAAACAACTGGACGTTGCGACTTGCCTTCAGCAGATCTTGATCACGCAATGATCAAGATTTGCTGAAGGCAGGTCGAAACGTCGCAATCGTTTCGCACTAAGTTACTAAGTGAGGATAATTTAACTACTTTCTACAATACACAAGATATTGAATTTCGTATTATTTCTGAACTACATTACATATTGTTTTCATATTCGCATAACCATTCAAGTAGTAAACTGAATATGTCGAAAGTTCTTGGTACTGCAGGTATATAACATGTATAATTCATACATTTAAACGGTCGGGTGTGTTATGCGCGTATAGTCTCTAACACTGAATAAGAAGCATCACTTGTTGCATTTCGCTAAGAAGCGATACCAATAACCCAGCTGTAACAGCGGGAGTTAATGCTGGGCCACCATCGCATACATTGAACCGACGCTATGCCAATATGATGCGTTGGCGTGGAAGTCACTATATTAATCAATTATGCCCTGCATGCTAAAATGCCAGCAACAGCTGGAGCGTTAGCAAATACCTGACCCAAGCCAACAATACACGATAATAGCAGAGAGTGTATAAATAATGCCCACCTGGTGAAAGCGTCCCTTTATCCTGGATCATTGTGTGTGACAGAGTCACGAGGAAATCCACGGAGCGTGAGATCCAGATCCCCACACAGGTGACGGGATTCACAGCGTGGTGATGGAGCGTGAGATCCAGAGCTCCGGCATCCACAGAGTGCTGATGTGAATGTAGCCGTGTGGGCAACTCTCCCCCCAACCCCAGCAGCGTGACGTCATATGGGGGCGTGTCACAGAATGCTTCCTATATCATGTATATGGGCGGTTCTCATTAGGCAGTTAGGTGCGTAGAACAAGTGGGACATTTGGTCCCGTTTTTTAAAGCAAAATTTTAACTTATATACTAAACAGATCAATTAAATTAATGATAATTAGTCATACAATTCAATTTGGAAGCAGAAAATGGGGAATAAATGTGAAAAATACGTCTTTTTAGAACGGTCGAACAGCTTTTTGGTATCCTCTCAATAATGTCATGTGCGACCGCAGTGAATGATTTTCTTGGTGTCCTGTGTGCGACCTTTGGTGTCTCATGTTCGACCAAATGCTCGACCACGTGGACACGAAATTTTTTCGTTCCCTCACTTTCTAGTATAGATTTTCAATGTTACGTGTCTTATGTTACGACCACTTTCGTGTCTCACAATGTCTTGTGATCATAACTTTTCACTGGTTTGTAGGTTTAATCTTCAATTTTCACAAAACTATATAAATATAGATACAGACGAGATCCAACCTTGATTCTGCTACTTTGTACAGTCATTGTGAAATAAAAACACTATATATGAGCGGTCGAACGGTCGCACATTTTACCATATTTTCATCTCCTATACAAACACCTTTTTCGTACTGTTCCATATTGTTTTGTATACAATTATGTAAAGCACATACAACCCGTGTACACATGGTTGCATACACACCAATTTGAACATTAACTGGCGACTACTGTTCAAGAAAATGACATCAGTAAAAAATGCATGTAGGAGACGAAAATTTTATGTTCAGTAAAAGTAATCATTAAACCATTTTACTTGGTTTTCATTTGTTTTCAACTATTATTTCTGCAGCTGCATCAAATAATTTGGCTTTTTAGTTTACTTTTCATGCGATTATGGCAAGGTATTAAAACTTATGCCATGATTTAGTAGTAGCTGTCAATAGGGCACGAAATGTTACGACCACCATAGCTTAATATACTTCATAAAAAAGGCTCTAATTATTATAATTTAGCTGCTAATATATGTTTTTATATAAAATTAGTTCTTCCTCTACATACTTGTCCGTAAATTGATTAGAAAAAAATAATTCGTGTCCTGTGATAAACAATTGTTCTGGGTACGGTTTGAAATGAACCATTTATTTGCATCAAATAATGCATCAAAAAACAGTAAAAGTTGTCATAATTATTAAATTAAATGATTATATTTAGATATGAAAGCTCTTCCAGCTGCTTTAATTTGTTTAGAATTGAAAAGTATTAAAATAATCCCAAGTTTGCATAGAGAAAAAAAAATACCCCATTTTCGACGTACCTTTTGAGAAAAGCCCATATAACAACATTGAAACACCTTCCCTACATCAAGGCTAGGCTTCTCGAGTCTGCGACCCCGAGAAGCCTTAAACCCTGCTGTAGGTGGCATACATGACAATATGTCAACCGTGGAAAAAAAGGGACACTAAAACAGATGCCTGGGGAAATCTTGTAGAAATTAAATTTGATTTGAATTTTATGCCATCAAACTAGTTTCCGATTTGTCAAATAGTTCCTGAAATAAAAAAACAGTAATTCCCTACCCTATAATGCCATAATAATAATAAAAAATGTAGTAACATAAAATGATTAATGGTGTCGAAAGCTTTAGAAAGATCTCCAAAATGGAAATTGCGGTTTTACCTTGGCCAAGATTTTAAATGACTGTATTATTAACTTCAAAGGATGCCAACATTTATATGTGGAATGTCTTTTACAAAACCCGAATTGGTCATTGCAAAATAATCTGTTGTTTGTAAATTGAAAATTGAGTACTCCTTTCAATTTGTCTCGAAAAATGCCATTTTCTAATAATTGATTGGTGAAAAATGTGATATATGGCATATAGTGAAGCTTGATTTAACAGTTTAATTGAAATATTATTAAAACCACAACGTGAGTTTGTAGGTAGCTCATTTATTTTTTTAACTCTTCCTTTACCGACTTTCCCTGATAAAACTACCCCCAAAAAACCGACTTCTTTTTTAAGGAGGACCCATCAAGTAACCCCTGGGAACGACAAAGGTTATAGTTATGCGCATGCGCACATCGCACAAATTAAAAATGCAAGAGAACATTGCGTCCATGGCATTGACCATTTTGGTTGGCGTTTTTCAACCATGCATGTAATAAAATATCGCCATGGAAATTATTGCATGTACACATGTGGGATTCGCATAAATGCGAAATTGGTAAAGGAAGGTAGTTTTCGTATAAATGCGAAATTGGTAAAAGAAGAGTTAAACAACTCTCACCAACCAGGTGAAAATGTATTTATATATGATTGTGTATATCTGTTAAATGATGCTTAGATATAATTTTAGAGTGCCCAATTACTTTTTCAGCCATTGCAGAGCTGTTATAACGTAATCATTAAAAAATGTAAATGTAAAAAAGCTAAAGGAGAAGTAGACGGTAGATTTTTGTCCATAGAATCAAAAGTTTAAAGTAATGTTGGGGAACAAACAGTTTGGACACAGTTATACCAATAAGTTTAAACTTAGAAGTTAGCTTCTCGAATATTTAACATGTTTAAGCATCCGTTTACTTTATTTTTGGAGGCGTCACTGCAGCTAGGCACGACTATAGTCGTTTTAAAAAAAAAAGTTTTATTAGCTGATCAAATCACTGTTATTGGGAACGCAATGCGCGCTTAAATATTAAGATCTGCAACTGTTTGGTCTCAGATTAAAGCAGTATAAAATTTTCAACCACTTGGAGACACAACGTCAAAATTTAAATTATGTAATTTAGCGCTGTAAGGGTTAAAATTCTCAACTGTGTCTCAACTGTGTCTTGAGTTTAGAACACATTATTAAATCGATATATGTATGTATTAATTGAACTTGATGTCTGTGGGATAAAATCTAAATCAGTCATGATCGGCAGAACATATTAAACCGTATCATATCTTGATATCTGACTGTGTCAACGGTCAGCTGTATTATTGTTACAGGCTATGTAATGATTCTCCGTTAAAATTAAACTCAATGTACTAAATGTCTGTGAGATAAAATCAGATCTAGATGTATGAGTGCTGAATTTATAAAACACATCAAGGCGTGTGCCCCACTCTAATCGAATGACTTCAAGGGCCTCTATAGTTCATAGTACCATCGACAACACTGCGCAGTCCAGGCCTTTGGACAGTTTGGAGCACTGTATATGCACAACCCCGATGACAAACATTCGACCCCGCCGGAGTTTGAATCACAACCGGACCGAATGAGTCATCGGGACGGCCGGGACGCGATGTGACATGGTGACATAGCAGCCTCATGATCAAGCCATGCGACAGCTTCCAATCTGGTTTTGAAAGCGGTCACTGGGTAAAAACGCCGAGGACATTTGTTAGGAATTTTTCTATGTTAGGCTGTGAACTGTTGATCAACCGTGTTCGCATCTAAGTCTGGCTCGAATGGATTTTGTCATTCTGGTTGGACATGTACAAAATGTTCCAACATGATTAACTCTTTAACCGCCAAATTAAATAATTGGAATTTTCACACACTTGACGTTGTGTCTCGCTGACGCGATTCACAACTTCAAGTGAGTGAAAATTATTAAGATTTGACAAAATTGAGGTCAACGATTTTGAAATATTGCTGATCGATGTCTTGTTTTATCTTTACCATGGTCAAAAGCTAGCACTTAATGTGCAAATACAAGATTAAAAAGACAGAAAATAATTGGGACAGGTGGTTAACTGTTTTAACCCTTAAAGTACTAACCCTTTGTAGATTCTGACGTATAAAGACCGCACTGAAAGAGTAAAACTATTTAAAATGGACCCATAACATGGGTATTCATATAAATGGGAATAGCTATCTGAGACATTAAATATGATTTCAAATTGAAAAACGTTCTTTGGTCTCCATGGTCGCGTGGTAAGGGTTAATCCCATAATAGTTTTCAGCCTTTTTATTGCTCCTTGAAACAAAATAATTTGAAGGAGAAATGGGTAATAAACTCCCCACATTGTTTTGATTTAAATTGCACGTGATTATGTAAGTAATTTCACCCAATTTAAGTTGTAGATCGCGGTAGCGAGACACATCTCGAAGTGCGTAAAAAAATAAATTCTATAATTGATCGCTTTTAATGTTAATATATCGGAGCACTGTACACCAGCTAAATAGATTATTATTACGAGAGCCATACGAATAATCTTGGTTAAAAGGTTATATAAACTTTCCCGCAATAGTACAGCCTCGTATTATATCAAGCTTCCACACCAACCCAGCAAACAAAACATTTGTATAACATTTTTATAACGTCGGCCCAACGTTGGCCGACGTTGTAAAAATGTTATACAAATGTTTGGTGCGTGCTGGAAGATAACGAAATAAATGATGTCAATCAATACGAGCTTACACCCATGTGATCCTGGTTTATTTGTTAACGGTGGTGTGTAAACGCAGTGACCCAAGGGATAAAGTATTAGACTCCGTATTACGTTTCGATAACTGTAAATGTCTATAATAATAAGCCACCATGTCTGGTTAACGATGAAGTGAAGAACTCGGTGTGAATATATTACTGTAGCGTATCATCATCGTATAATAATTAAAACACACACAAAATTAACTCGACTCTTGCCTAAGAACAAAATTAAAAATTTTGTTCTTAAGAGTTGTGTTGTTTCTACTAGCATGTTCACTGTTTTACCAGGGATAAATTACCCTTAGCTATCACTAATGCCAATATCTAAGCTGACTGGCACACACAAAACGACATTGAAATATTATCATAAAGTGGTATCTGGGTATATACGTATAAACCTGTTACGTGCTTCTGAATAGGTTATGTGGATACGACATAAACACCCCAGCAAACAAAAAACATTTCTATAACATTTGTACAACGTTGGCCCAACGTTATACAAATGTTATACAAATGTTTTGTGTTTGCTGGGACGTTTTATTTGGGTATACCGCGCAAACACAAGACGTTTATTTACTAGTAGGGTGATATTGGAGTTAATCAGATTGAGAAGGGATGAGAACCAACAATTAGAATAGGCTTGTCAGTAATCAGGTGATCATGGTGAAAATCACATCTTTTTAAATAAAATAAAAATTGTAATAGGAATTGTACGACCGCTATCCTTGACAGCCAGAAGAAATGAAATCCCTATCATGATTTTGGTACGTGTTGTATTTATATATCGATGACAATTACATTTTATTTATTTTATTATAGAATAAGTTCATTTACGATTTTTCTGAGAGCTATTCCCAACAGGCGCTTGTTGGGTGAGTGCCGGACTTGCCCAGCATTAGGCCGGCACTGGGTTGGCTTCTCGTTTCAGCTGGTGCACGTGTGATTATAATGTTTTAATCTGTTAATACATACTTCAGCAACTTTGCATGTTTTTATAAGTGTTCTACTTGTATTCATTTTAATTAAAGGTTTCTACGTTTTCCAGAGTCTTTTTTGCTACCATCTATAATAATATGTAGCTGTTTTACCTCTGGTTCAGGCGCTGGAAACATATATTTTATATAATATGTATATGGAAAGTATTTTTTACACTTTAACTTGAATTCAAGTAAGTGTATACAAAATTGTATCCTGGATGTCAAACATAGTAAGGATGCTGGTCACCTGTATTTTGACATCCTAATGCACATAATTTTATTTACAATTGCATATTTCTACAATTACTGTATATATATGTGAATACAAAGCATAATAAATAAATAAATAAATAATAATAGCGATTACCATAGACGTACTCTGAAACCAGGGGTCCCGGGTTCGAGTCATATCATCGCTGCAGATATATGTACCGTGTCACTAATTCCACATACACATGTCAAAATCTTAGGGGCATCGCCCCAAAACTCCGGCGCCCCCTTTTGTCAGATTCAAGATCCGCCACTAAATTTTAAATCTCTAACAATATAGTGTAAACGATGCATGCTTTTAAGGCTGCCATTCCATGTGTCCGGTTGCCGCATGCGGTTGTCGCACCGCACCCAGCAACCGTATGCAGCTGCCTTTCCATGTGTCCGAAAAACGCGTGCGGCAAACGGGTGCTGGAACTGAGATTCCTTCCCACGTCATAATATTTATTGCGGGGTTTCCTAGAACTCTGCTCGAATAATAATAATAATAAAATGACGTTAAAATGGAATTTACTTGCGGCGAACGCAGAAATCCAACACTGCTTGATCTTCAAACGCAGACCTGCGTTTGCCGCATGCGTTTGCCGGACACATGGAAAGAACACATGGAAAGTACATTCATCCAATCTGAAGAAAGGGTGCGACAAACGCATGCGGCAACCGGACACATGGAATGGCAGCTTCAAGCATTCCACCTAAGACGGGATTTACTTAAGCAACTGTCATCTTGAACGGACTGAAAACGAGATACGGTTCGTTATGCACGGGTAAGATACGTTCACGTTTGCACATTTTAGATCTCCGCTCAACCATATCCAAAAACACAGAACACATAAAATAGTACTAGATATTCGATGCTGGAAATAACATATTTATTTTAGTACATTTAGTGAGATCACAGGCATGTAAACCAGCAATAAATTCCGTATACATACTCTGAGTAATTTATAAATGTGCCGGTCCGTAAACATTGTACCTGAAACATATTTTATGCAATAGTTACTGCATTTCGGCTTTGCGAGCGGTACTATATTGTAGAATAAGCGTCAACCAGCAAACTCGAGACGTTGCTGAACGTCTCGTGTTTGCTGGGCGGTGCTTGAACGAGGACCTGCCTGATCCTTACACAGTATTTTACTGTTTTATGTATGCCATGATGTGTACGTTATGGACACCACTGTTTTCAGTATTTCTATATCGTTCTTTAACTGTAAAGACAATTATTAGACAGTTTATATAATTCATATTACATAATTCAATGTTTTCACATAAACACGATACATAAACCTATATTATATTTCAGTACATTATCTGATTATATTGAATGTACCATAGCCCCCATCATATGTCACGCATACCGTCATTAAGCATGTTATGTGCGAAAAGATAAACTTAAAGATCAATACTGAATGTAGTTCGTATCTACAGACACCTTTCAGTAATTGAAAATAATTATACGGGAATTATGCATATCAGCCAACACTATATCAATTTTATGAGCATACAGGCTAAACTCGACCAGGAACACCTTCTGAGAATGATGAGACTAATTAGATGACACTGCGTTGAACTGATGACGGAATATCTATATATATTCAAGTAAAAAGACATCTCCCAAATTGAATTATTTCATCAACAGACAAAGACAGTATTCTACGAATTGTTTTTCAATTTTTTTTAGCCATGTTTAGTGCGGAGACCGACCTTAGACGTCAGATTCTGACGTCTAAAGTCGGTCCCCGCACTGAAAGAATTAAAAATGTATGATGGGCGTAGCCTATAAAATATGCCTCGTAGGCCGCTACGAGACATATTCAATAGGCTACACTAGATACTAGTGATGACCGTAGACCAATAACATAGGTATTCAAATGAAGCGCTCGGGGAGAGCTAACTAAGATATTTTATCATGTTTATGATGATTTCAAATTGAAAAACTCCTTTGGTCATCATGATTAACATGGTTAATGTAACAATACTTCAGCGTTGTAAGGCCGCATATATACGTGTCTAGTGGGACAAGGGTCAGACCCCCTTAACCCTTTAACCGCCGGTGCCGTCCATATTCGTTTTTACACATTTTATAGCACACTACATATCAGCTTTTAAACATGTTAAAGATAAAATGTGACATTAATCAGCAAAATTTGTTGACCTCAATTTTGTCAAATCTGAATAATTTTCACTCACTTGAAGTTGTGGATCGCGTCAGCGAGACACAACGTCAAGTGGTCGAAAATTTCAAATGAATAATTTGGCGGTTAACAGGTTAAAGGGTTAATAATAGGTTATGCTCCATGGTCATGATGGTGAACAATGATGATATTGTATGACCGGCGACATAACAAGTCTGTATCAGTGAGTCGATGTCACACCTTTACCACCTCCAAGACATTTATACATGTCTACGTTGCTTTAATATTTTGATGTTTATACAAACAACCAGAAACATAGTTCCAGATGAAACGTCTTGTAAATTATCATTTTACTTTGAACATGTCTAACGCAACAATAGAAGCTAAAAGGCAGTATCTCTTACTTTTGGCTTTGTATGGCTGAATATTACACATGATATTTTTTGTTTGAGTATAGGTGGATACATTTGCGTCATAAAATTTCATTGTAAGATCGTAAAAACAGTTATTGTACCGTGAGGATTTTAACATACTTTATTATTACATACAATTATTATCAACATATTAGTGTTAAATAAAAAACAATTCAAATATTCTAAATATTGTAATTTGCCTCCATTCAATCTGCAGGGAGGGGGTGGGGTCTGAACTATATTTGTCGTGTCAAATTATTTATTTAAACCCGGCTCGGCGGTGCGCTGAAGGTTTCTTACATGTTTATATAGAACAGTTCTTAAACTGTAATATTTATTTCATGCAGAGACCTAATGTTGTTTTAATGCTGGGCCACCGTCTACGACGCTGGCCCAACATTAAAGCAACATTAGGTTTCAGAAATGCACCACGACGATCATATCCATAATGTACGCACGTGAGCAATAAACATGATGAAAGGTATGGTGATAAAGTGTTTGAAATATCTGAAATACATCGGAGGCTACACTCAACGCGAAATGACTCCTTTATCGTTTATCGTTTAATGTAATGATTAATTGCCTCTCGTACTAACACTTATAAATTTGTATAAACTAAGTACCTTCATCAGAAATGTCATAATTCCCACATGAATAATGAAAGTTAAAGCATAAATTGACAACTCCTGGCGTGGTGTGTAAATTATCAATAAACATGTATGTATTAATAAACGTAGACTTATGATAAGTAGCCTAAGTCATTTTGTTTATATGTGGGTCTTTAATGAAACCCTAATATGTCATAAGGTACGGCTGTGGCTCATCATCTCGAATTGCCAAATTAGCATCTCGGCTGTTTCTTACATCATCACGACAGAGCTAGATGTAACATTGTCATGGGTATAATATTGTATAGGCCTACAATAAAGTCCACTTGAATTCATCTTTATATCATGTATATTGTCTTACAAAGCTGAACTATTTTTATATAAGCCATGGAGACCAAAGGGTTCTTGCAATACCATCATCAACAAGATACATTTTTCAGTGCAGGTATATCTGATCTGAAATAAATTCGAAAATTTTGCTCAGCTGAATATCCAGCATTAACATGATTACCGATAAATCTCAAAGTATTTAACAAAATATTAAATCATAAATTTTGGACGGTAAGAAATCGCATTACTGTGAGCACTTTCAGAAATACAAACTTGACATGAAGAAAGACGTGGAAAACTATCAAACAAATACTGAACAAAGATCAATGATCTCAAATATTCCCATGTGTTCTCCATTCTACTATTCAAGAATGAAAAAATATATTGTTGACGCATTTAATCAGTACTTCAACAATATTGGCAAACCTTGCCGCTAAAGTAAAAGCCCCTTAAAATATAGCATACAAGTCCTATCCAAAACGTCCCATCAATCATGTTTTTCACTTTGAAACTGTAACTGAACCAACTGTAGCTAAACTAATATCTGATCTAAAATAAAAAGCAGCTGTGGTTACGATGGCATATCTACTAAACTGTTTGCACAAATTTCCCCAGAAATAATCAAGCCATAAACTCTTATTACGAATCAATACATAAACACTGGCATCTTCCTTAAGAAAATGAAAACGGCGAAAGTGATTCCACTGCACAGGAAAGACGAATTGGACGATATAGAAAATATCAGACCAATATCATTGCTACCAGCATTATCTAAGATACTTGAAAAGGTTTTAAAATAAACCTAACCATGTTATTAACCATTATTTTAACTCGAATAACATGGTTTTAGAGCCAAGCACTCAGCTGAATTAGCTGATTTTCCTCTATAGTTGACGATATAACAAATCAAATGGATAAGGGGACTAATCCGATAAACATATTTAGATCTATCAAAGGCTTTTGACACCTTAGACCATGTAGACCATACATTCCTGCTTCACAAATTACATTACTATGGTATTCATGGTATTAGAGATTATTTATCAAACAGGAAGCAGTTTGTTCAAATTGGAAAAACAGCATCCAATTTCAGGAACATACAAACAGGAGTCCCTCAAGGATCAATCATTTCTGCAAGCACCTATTTTGAAATACTCATTTATGCAGATGACAACATTATCAAAGAATTTTACTCCAGATGGATTTAAAGATATCTACCAGCTGAATCAAGCAATAAACTTTGAAATCAGAAATATAACTGCATGTCTAAAGGTTAACAAGCTATCACTTTATGTAATGAAATCGCAGTTCATGATTTAATAAAAAAGACACGTAATCTTAATCTGTTAATTAGCTTTGAATTAGTATAGATAACATACCAATAAAAGAAACTGCTTCCTTTACATTCCTATGTGTCAGTCTACAGAATAACTTACAGTGGAGCACACATATAAACAATACTGCATGCAAAATCTAAAAAACTCTTTGAATAATGAACCGTTAGAAACGAAGTTATATGTGCTACCAAAATATGGCCAATATAAAATTTAATTCTGCAGATGACCATATACGTAAATTTATCGTCATTTGAAGCTGAAATTTGCGTCCGGATATTAAACTGGAGTATATTGTACGTAATGTATATTATACATTACGTACAATAAACTCCAGTTTAATATCCGGACGCAAATTCCGGCTTCAAATGACGATAAATTTACATATATGGTCATCTGCAGAATTAAATTATTTGATTGCAAAACTGAGCATCTCGCCTATCACAAACTAATTTGTGGAGTTTAGTTTTATTTGCTTTGGTCTGAAACTTGCTTGAAATAGTATATATACGGTTCTATCAACAGACGGTTAACATGGTTAAGCTATAACATAACTTTTAAGATAATCTCAGAACACCCCCCCCCCCCCCCCAATCTGTGCAAAACTTCAAAATATTTGACGTCATCAATTACTGTGTCCGGTAATTGTTTAATTCGGCAGATGTGTTCCATGTATTCTATTAGTTTCAAAGAACGTAATAAAATATCAATAACTTATATGCACCAATAGATATGTAGTCTACATTATTGATTGCCTTTGTTCACACCCGACTTAGTCTAATTTTAAATCGATTCCAGTTTAAGGACGCTATTGTAAACAATCGGAAACAGTTTGGCATGCTCTGCAAAGTCAAAGGACAGTATCTGCTGACTTAAAAAGTGAGGAGTTACCGCTTTTTGGCTTTGCACGGTAGAATATGCTATGTTTAAGCGGTCACAGATGATGTATACATTACACATTCCCATGCTTGAAACAACATATTGTGACCTTTGACGTCCTGGGGTCAATGATAACCTCATCGCTGCATTACGTACAGTTGCTAACCCTTTAACCCTCAAGTTATATCATTTGAATTTCCACCCACTTGACGCGATCCACAACTTCAAGTGGGTGAAAATTAGACAGATTTGCGAAATGAAGGTGAACTTTTTCCAAATTTTGCTCAGTGATGTCACGATTTTAAATCTGACATCTTAAAGTGATAATAATAATAAAAAACACACAAAAATATGACCGGCGGTTAAACATGTTAAATCCTGCAGACACAAAACGTTGAATCAATGTTGGTTTAACGTTGAACGAACATCTACGATGTTTGACCAACGTTAAACTAGCATTGATTCGACGTCTTGTGTCTGCTGAGAATGATTGATCAATTGAGATAATATTCTTGATGAGCATGGCACGTGCCATTACGTCACGCCGAGACAGATGTTCCCGTAAACATGGTAAACAACCATTAACCCTTCAGCTCTTAAAGCGCTGAATTATTCTATATAAACCATGGAGACCAGAGGATTTTATTCAATTTAAAATCATCCTAAATGTCTTAGTTAGCTCTTTCTTTTATTCATTTAAATACCTATGGTATAGTACCCTGATGACATCGCAAGACAGTAAATGAGTTAGGCTCTACCTGTCTACGGCCAATATAAAGATTTTTACTCATACAGTGCGGGTATCGACTTTAGACGTCAGATTCTGAGGACTAACGTCGATCACCGCGTTGTAAGGGTTAATCCCTCACGGTTCATCAAGGGCGGGGGCCTGGTGCAGTGGTTAAAGCTGCCTGCTTGGAAAGTCAGAGGTCGCGGGTTCGAGCCCCACTAGAGGGCAGTGTCATCTAATTCATCTCACCATCCTCAAGATGTTCTCCTGGCCCAGTTTGCCCTCTATGTGCACAAAGGTGGTCCAAAACTCGATTCATTTCATTTCATTTATCATTTTGCACCTCTGAAGAATGACTTAATTTCCTATACCTTTTAGAACAAACATTTCCATGAAACATAACTTAGTCTTTTTCTTTGCCACCCACTTCAAGTCATCTTCATCCACTACTAGTCTATAATCATCAAAATGGCGTCAGCAATTCGCGTCTTGTAGCATGTGTAGTGGATGAAGATAAAATGGTAAACTCCTTCGACGTAAACAAACATATCCAGTAAACATGGTAAACATGATAAAAGTTATTACGGAATGCTTCAGTCAATAATAAATTGAAGTAAGTATATTGTATCTATATATTATGACATATAAATATACTTGTTTTATTAAATTTGGAGTCATACTATTATATTAAAAATTATGTTGAGAGAGAATGACTCATATCAATATCAACGCCAATGCGTATATGTATACACTCTAAACAATATAGGTTCTTTAAAAAGAACCCTTCAGTACTATTACCATGTAACCACAGGAGAACCCTGCAAGGGTTCTCATGAGGTTGCATGGTAAACGTACTGAAGGGTTCCTTCTAAAGAACCAATATTGTTTAGAGTGTACATGCGGTCACAGATGAAGTACTCAATTCACATTCCTGTGATTGTATGCGGTCACAACAGTATATCATGTATATAGGCCTACATCTTCATAAACATGATACACCTGATATATGAATTGTTTTCTTATAAAATTATTTATATTAGACGAGCAAAATATGTGTCCATGCATCTAAGAGCTAACCTACATGTATTAGTCGCCAATTCACAGCAGAACACTGATATGATATAGTTCTACATATTATCGAGGAATGAGTCGGAACGATGAACAAATACTGTGTAGGGCCTATACCTGGTTTTCAATGAAATAATCGCAATTCAGATCAGGCAAAGGATAACAGGATAATAATACCTGGATAGTGAGTCAGTCAGAGACTGCAAACATCCGCTGAAAATAATGATTGTGGGCGTAAAATAATGTTTTTTCTCTTTCTCTTTGATAAAGGTGGTTCGGGCCACCACCAGAAAACAACAAATTAGTGTGAGTGTTCGGACCCGATGTTGATTTAATGCTGGGCCAGCGTCGCAGACGGTGGACCAGCATAAAAACAACATAAGTAAAGTGATTGTTTGGATCCAATGTTGATTCAATACTGTGCCTGTCCCCTACCCCTCTGGATCCGTCACTGGTTCCAGGGACATTCACTCGCCATCCCAGAAATTTGCATTAATAGGCTAAATACATATTTAAAACAAAACGAAACGAAACTCCCCACTAACATAAGCTGACTAAGCACATGCTAGCATGCTAATTAGATGGCGATAAAACGTGCTACGAAAACAGCGTTGACAGGTAGATCTCGAATAACTCTAAATGAAAATTTAAAAATAAGGAAATAAGCTAAACAATTGATAGACAGACCCAGCTTGTCATGTTGTGTTAATTATACGTTCATGACATAAAACAAAAATGCGCATAAATAATAGTAGCGGTAGGTAAAATAAAGTTACGTTACATATGTGTAGTTACATATATATTCAAATACAACAAAACATTCCAATAGACTGATATAAATTAAAATGGGCCTAATTGGATGTGATGATTGTCCTATGACCTTGACAGAGACCAACAGGATAATCTGTGTCAGATTTGTGTAATATACACATATGTTATTGGCTAAATTATACCTAGCCATTTAGAAGGTCCCATCAGCGATATTAACCTTATTAATTCCACACAGCTTCTCTGGTTGAGTCTGTAATCATAGTAATAACCACTAAATAAAAGTCATAAACATGATGAACAATCAGAGGCCAATGCCCCTGAATACTAACCGAAACAAAATGCATTTTTTCCATCAGCCATGTCAACGTGAATTTCATTCCAAATATTACAAAAAAAATGTCTTATGGCAGACATGCAGTTCATTTTGATCAAGAGCCAAATAACATGATCAGATGATATTATGTTAGACATGTTAGATGCAGATATTAAACGTTACGAGCCAAGACGCACACTTTGAATTACCTAAGTCTGTGAAGTAAACAGTTCAACTTTGTGTTTATTCATAAATTCGCTGCTATGCCAATTTGGAAAGATTCTGAACAATGTTTAAATTTTGATATAATACATTTTCATGATTTGTGCACTATTTTCAAGCTTTCGCGTTAGCGTTTATTGTCCATTATTTGAATAAGCCTACCCGTCAGCAAATGGTTTAATATAGAGTTGGCAAATTATTGGCGTCTCGGGACACGTCATTAATTTTATGTACATGTAGCGGTACATACTTATTTTGTCATTATGATACATAACCTGATAACCATGATGACCCTTTTTGGACAATCTCGACGTACTTGACAGACGTCCAACTGTTGGAGGCCCGAACAACAGACTGACAACACGCTCGCATGCAATTGAGTTGGTGTTTGTGTTTATAAGGACCGGGCATGCTGGGAGTTCAGCCAGAAGTTTCATGCTGTCATAGAAAATTAAGACCCTGGGTCTCAGATCCGGTTCAATCTCCGGTCACTAAGTGTCCACATCTATATCTCAATTGCAGGCGAGCGTGACTGACAACAAGCTCCGCATTGACCTCAATCTCTCAATGTTGGAACAGCGTCAGTGAAATTGCAAACATCAGGAGAAATTTATTTAGAGCCGCACAACATCAATATGTATCTGGTGTACTTGTGCATGTTGTCCTGCTGAATTGTTTGTTGATATTTTCCGTCATTTAAAGCTGGAATTGCTAACGCAATTTCCAGCTTCCAATGACCATGATGACGAAAAATATTCATATTTAAAAAAAAATAGACGTCTCGAGTATTGAATTATTGGATTCAGTCAGCAGCTACCAAAAACTATTTTATCAAATTTAGTGATATTCATAGTGAATCTAGAATATGCTTGGAATCATTATATAAATACAGGCCTGGCAGAAAGGGCTAAGATGACTCTATACTACGTCAGTTATACCAAGAACTCTTGGTTAATATAATCATGATAGTGGCTATGCTAGTGTTCCATGGCGGGAGACAGAAGAACACAGATGAGGCACAGCATGCTCGATGGTTGGGGATCAGCGACCATCAAATCCAGAGAGGCCTACGAATAAAAGCTTGCGCAACAATTGTCATGATTGTAGGCCATCTGTGTCCTACCTGTAACCAGGTACTCATTTTCACCTGAGTCAAGTGAAGAGGTTTGCCCAAGAACACAACATCTTAACAATGTCCCAAGATTGAGAGGGTGAAACATGATATTTCTCTGAAAATTCCGCACCAAGCAGGATTCGAAACCGCACGGCAGAAAGCGACATCGGCAGAGCACCACGTTCTAACCATTGCGCCATGTCCCTCTAACAAGTGACTGAATCCCTTAGACGACGACTATCCTTTGAATCCTTTGAAAACAACCCTTAAGTACAATCACCATGCAACCCCAGGAGAATGCATGGTGATATTACTGAAGGGTTCCTTCTAAAAAACCTATATTGTTTAGAGTGAGACATGATTGCAAATCGAAAAACAGCCTTTGTACAAACATATTTCAGAGCTTTAACATGTCAAGGGTTAAGCCTCAAATCCACTAGTGGCCGCTAGTGTGACAATGGTTTTCGTGTCCACGTTTAATATAGGTGTAGGCCCTACAGCATGAGTGCCAACAAATGGTAAATAGATAGCACTACTAACGATGTTAAACATGCTAAAGTAAAATATATGACCATGCCCACAACAGAGATTGTCATCGTCATTCACACCAGTTATTCACATGTCACGATCGGAACCACATCCATATTTGGATTTGGTTGACAAGTTTATATTCAGGAGACATTTGATATAGTTCGTGTATTAATAAAGCGTTGATAGAGATAATTTGAGCACTTACCTGTCGGCTGACCACCACGCTACCCCTGTTACCTCTGTCATATGTATGCGCTGATCACCGGTACTGAAGGTAATAATACTGTACACACGACACACGCAGCGTGTGTGCAGCCGGTCAATACAAAACACACTGAACCCCAGGGGTCAGTTATTATGGACCATATATCTATAGATGACTATAATTATAGCCCATGTGTTTCATCTCAACCCAGCAAACACATAATACTTGTATAACATTTGTACAATGTTGGACCAACGTCGAAGACGTTGGGCCGACGTTGTACAAATGTTATACAAGTGTTTTGTGTTTGCTGTGAAAGCAGTATGAAATTAATTAAACGAGCTACTAGTACAGGATTTATTAGTTTTTGTGGTTGATTATTATATACCACAGAAGTAGAGAACAAATTAAATATTTGAATATACATATACAATTTTGATACTGATTATTCTATACTTCCTTATTTTTGTCAGTATACTTTAAAAGTAAAATGTGGAATAATCATGACAATAGGTTTAATATTTTAAGAAATTGAAAAAAAAAACATAAATGGACTTTAAATATTTTTGCAGAATTAAAGGCGATCGATGATATTAAGTCGGTAATTTACAAATTGAATCTGCGGCCTCATGTACATGATATATGCATGTAATTATATATACGGTATGCGATTTTAAGCACGTTTCTAATGCAAATAAAATGAAACTGAACGCTTATTTTATGACTATGACAGAGGTTAGGTCATGTTTATCTTATAGAAGGCCTATATATAAACGTTAATATCTAATGGTGATCAAAATGTCTTGAATTATTGACTAGATAATATAACGGTTAGTGAGGGTACTTGTCAAATAAAAGACAGGTTAACATATTAATAATTTATTCGTAGGTAGATAAGAGCGATTTAGTTAATGTTTACACTGAGTGTGACTTAATCATTGTGAGGTAATATAATATTTATTGTAGATGTAAATACTAAGCAGAGAATCAACACTCAATATGTAATCATAGGGCCTAAACCCTATATGGTTTTAAATTATAATGCGCAAACAGAGCCGCGCATTGGTTCCAGATCGAAACCGGATATTTAAGCTTCAATATGTTTGAGAAATGTAGATAAATCATGAGTCAATCATGCGATGTCATCATTTTCTGTGTTAACATGAATGTTACCATAGTTACCTGTTAATCATGCAGCATAAGCGAGAAATTCACCAACGGATGTGCTAAGGTTAAGGTTGGTCCTGCGTCGTAGATGGCGTGCCAACTTTAAGCCAACATTGGGTTATATTAACCATTCGCGTTTGCTGGATATACTCATTCCGTGTGAGCTATGCGCATAAACAGAGCTGTATTATTATTAATCTGTTACGTATCTTTTTCTTGCGTATTTTTCTTATTATTCAAACTATGTCTATATATGGCATATATACATGTGGGAAATAGTAAATTTTCAGCAAAGGACACGTAAGCAAAATAAACAAGAATGCTTAAAGTAAACAAACAAACAAACAAACAAACAAACAAACAAACAAACAAACAAACAAACAAATAATCGAATTATATAACATACATGTACTATTTTCATCAGGATTATTGCATTATTAAATACGAGTGAAATACTTGCCATTATACAAAAAAAAATCATTTTTAACATAGATGAAAACATTTGGGTCTAGTATATCATGGGACATTTTTTTCCATGGGGGTAAAATATACTATTGACAGCAGTTGTTGAGAAGGTATGGCTATAATTACTTTGGCACAGTAGGTATTGTATTATCACACAATGTGTATTCTTGTCCCTAATACATAATTAGTCACATTATGCTACACCTAGCCGCTATTACCATGATTACACAAGACAATGTGACAATAAAGATAGTTGTTTGTCTATATATCTCAGGAAATACATAATCATTGTTATTATATACCAAAAATCAAATTTCACTAGGAATCGACATGGTCCCGGATATTTTTTCATAACAGCCATTTTTTGTTTTAAATGCTAGATATGGATCTGGATAAGGTGTAAAATAATTCGCATATTAACCCTTTCAATCCTGACTTTACCATTGTCATCTTCTTCCTCTACAAGCCGCGAATTGCTGTCGCAATTCTCGACTTGTAGTGGATGGAGATGACTTTATGTGGTTTAAAAATTAAAGAAAATTACCACGTATTGGTAAACCAGGTTCATGGGAATTTTCGTTCTAAAATCCTGAGTTGTAGGGAAATTAGGTATGTTTTGAGGGATGTAAAATGATGCTTTAATGCATCGTGGGGGCTTAAAGGGTTAAGAGTTACTACTTTTCACATTCAAACACACTTGAAACACGACAAATGCGCTTATCTTTGAATCTCCAAGTGAAGTGAATTATTTTGTATTCCTTGCCATTTTTTTATAAAGTGAATACTCTTATCATTGCGTGCATACACAGCACGTGTTGTAATTTATAATGGTCTTTTTATTCGAACATTTCCTGATTTTCATTCACTAGTGTCTAGTGTCTACTGGCATTCGCTCTCAAACACCCTTTGTTTGATTCTCTATGCGAACCTAATTGGTTCCCATCAACATATACACTTATATTACGTGTAAGCTACATAACTCACTTGAATTATTTACGCTATAAATTAGAGCATTGTAATTTCTCGCATTTGAGTATTGGTCTCGTCAGCGAGACTGAGATTAGATACAAGTCGGTTTTCCCACCCTTGTACCACAGGCATTTGAATAGTTATTGATATTGAAAGCGTTCTGATCAGTCACCATGGTCACTGTCTTCAACAATCCACTGTCTAAAAACTATATTTCGACTACGCTGTTGGTAGGTATCATCAACACCATTGACTGACCAAAACGCTTTCAAAATTATTAACTATGCAAATGCCTGTGTTTGTACTGTGCTGTTATGAGCAGTATATCTTATTAGTGATTATCGATGTAATTTAACTCTTGAACACATTTAGATAAATTATTATTGATCTATTTAGTAGTAGATCACAGCACTGAATGTACACTGACTACAGTGACTGTTATTGGTATCACCCGCTTCGGAGTTTCATTTGAACAAACAATAAATATTATTGTTAGACACACTAAATATCATAAAGCAGTACGTTTACAGCTAGTGATAAATAATTTGATAGTTTAGATAAACTACTTGTATTATCTTTTCAAACTCAGAATTGCCTTTTTATCTTTTTGGAATTAAAAACTCCCATCTTGAGTCTCATAGCCTATATGATGTTTTATCGTGAGACCACTATTCAAATTGAATGTAGTTTATATTATTTATTATTTAAAATGACATTTATTACATATCCTTGGTTACCGCCATTATATACTTGGATATATAATCCTAATAAATACGCTTGTGTTATTTCATTCCCATGTCGTGGTATTAGCATGATTAGGGTACTCGCAACATTTATAAACTTACTGCAATTTATGTAATATGTGCCAATTAACATTCCATGATTCATAACAGATGAACGTTTATTAGTCATTTACCTCTTAATTAATGGTAATTGGTGTCATTATAATATTGTATACATAATTATTATGCCTCTGATCTGCGTCGAAGCCGGATATAATTTGCTTTATAATTCATCACTATTTTAACTTGATGACTCATCATCTGCTAGTTTATAAGGCCTGGTGAAACGTTTGACATCCAGCTCGGATTTTCCCAGTAAGCACAAGACATTTATATAACATTTTTACAACGTTGGTCCAACATTGTACAAAATGTTATACAAATGTCTTGTGTTTGCTGGGTAATTCCGATGCGTACGGCGTGTAAGAAAAGCATCAGACCATGTGAAAACCGCCGATATACACATAAACAGTAATTCTACCGCCCACGTGCTGTGTAGCATACACAGTTCAGGTACAAATGTAGACCGACCCTGCCGGGAGAAGAAACTTAAAAATATGTAAATAATGTAAATTAGGTGAATAACAGTCACTGTAGTCAGTGTACATTCAGTTGCCTAACCTTTTTCATTTTTGCGAATAGCAAACTGTATTTCATTTCTCGTATTTATTCTGTCTAGAACGTCGTTTGAAATAAACATTGTGCTTCGGCTGTTTCGTGGTTATGCGTTATTGTATATACATTTCTACCTGCAAAAATAACATTTATGCCAGTGATATGTATCCAATGATAGCTGGTTTTTGTTGAAGAGGTCAATTGAAGTTGTGTACCGCACTTCATAAGCTGTTAATGATTTTTCACTTCAGGATAAAAAATAATCTTAATACAAAAAAACACCTAAATCAGCAAAATGATCACAATGGTGTCACATATGCGTTGACACTATTTGATACCAAGGAACTTGACATTCCTGAAATACAACATTATGCCACCTAGTGAAGCAAATGAAAATGCAATGTGTGCGGGCGATGACCTCTAGCTGTTACAACCTAACCCGGTTAAACAACTATTGCTACACTATGCGAAATATCTACATAAAGGGAGAGTAATAGGTGGCGCGGAAGTCATCGCAACGTTTCTGTTTCTATTAAAAAACTGTTTCAGCTTTTTATTAAAATATGGTATCTGGTACAATAAGATCAGGGTGTATCATTTTGTTTGTTAAACCAACACACATATAATAATACAAATACATGCATATTATGTCAGCAGGCCTACAATAATAATAAACATACATATTATTCTTTCAATTTTTTTATGAAATGATCGACCACTACAAGAACGGTTACTAGGACTTCAATCATAGCCTTGGTCAGTTATTGCCGTCTCCCTTTGATCAACCCTTACAACGCTGAAATATGTCTGTATTAACCATGGAGACCAAAGGTTTTTGACAATTTGAAATCATCATAAATGTCTTAGTTAGCTTATCACGCTTTATTTTAATACATGTACCTAGATTATATGAGTTTACGGCCATTAATAGTTCTTTCAATGCCGGGACCTGATGTCTATAAACACGTCAGATTAGTCACACCACGGAACGAGCTTTTGCTCTTGGCAACATTATTTCTCTGGGATTTAAACATTTCTTATTAAGTTTTCCTTTTTTCATCCAGTTTGTACAACAAGAACAATGGTATTATATTATATACAGCATTTGCAAGTAGACCGGGGTAGACCGGGGTAAGGTGACGCACGGGGGAAGATGACTCCAAGCTATAACCCCACCTACTTAATAAGATTTTTCAACACAGCTTATTACGACACAATTTGTTTGGAATAAAATTAAAATATTTTAATCCCATGTTGAATTTTGAAAAGTGCGTGAGAGGGTGATGTTGCGGAAGCGAATTTTCTGTATATAATATTATATTTTTCAAGTAATAATTCTTGACTTATTGCTAAAGCTGTGACAAATTCACAACCTACACCATACAGAATACAATGATATTAATTGGGAGTATTGGTCCATGGTATAACAGCAATGATACGCTCTCGAAGTCTATGAAGCTTTCTAGGATGCAATTTATATTGACAATCGTAATTAATATTGCGTCATCTTACCCCACACAAGATGGGGAAGATGACTAGCACTAGAATATATATATATTTTTTAATCTATGTTGCAGAAAAAACAATATAAAGGTATGTAAATTGTGTAATTAGTAACATGGGTGAATTACTTAGAAAAAACAAAAGGTATACCATCTATTTATTAGAAATTAAACATTTTTATTTTTTTGTGATACCGGAACATTTTAAACATGACTGCTGGGGGGGGGGAGGGGGGGAGGGTCACGGATTTCCCCTTTGGTTCAAGCACCAATAAATTAATAAGAATTATTACACCGTCTCATTTGCAAACATTTGAGCATGATTGCACATCAACATTTTAACTTGTGATGTTTAGTTACCAGCCCCCCCCCCCCCAGCAGACACAAGACGTTAAATCAATGTTGGTTCAACGCAGAAGACGATGGACCAACGTTAAACCAACATTGATTCAAGGTCTTGTGTCAGCTGGGTTATTATTTTTTTATTACTGTGTTATAAAATGGCCTTGCAATACAAAGGCCTGAATGAAGATAAGTCCAGTTCAATGAATTCGTTTTTATTTTTTTGCATTTCCAATATGTACTCACACATAATCTATAGTGACCTTGAATAGTCCATTTACGTTTGAAACTACATCTTGCTGCACATTCAACAGATAAGAGATCTAGGCATATCATTGCAATAAGAGAACAAAACCGCAAATTTCATGGCAATATGAAATAATAATGATATTTTCAATACAAGAAACTTGCTGGAACATTCAAATTGCATTGCAGATGCGTTTAATAAAAAAATGGTTAATTCAGGGCCTAATTTATAGCAGCTGATCATCTTACCCCTGACATAACTTAATCTTACCCCAAATTGGCGGGGTAAGATGGCGCGGGATATTGATCATTACATTGCTATACTTTGTTTCAAAAGATATTTACCCAAAAAATAATTTTGCTCAAAGTTGTAAGCCAGATAGCAGTTTTTCTAAGAAATATAAATTCTGCTAGATAGCTTGCATATTTTTAAGAATATAAGAATATCTACCCTATCAATCATCATGATATAAAGACGGAATTCCCGATTTCTTATTTCGGACATGCATGTCCTAAATAGGAAATACGGGATTTTCGTCCCCATATCTCGCTTAACTTGTAAAAGCACAGCACAAATAAAAAAGCACAAATAAAAAAAGATTACGCAGCTCTAGTCTATGGTCATGTTTACATCATATGGTCATATTAAGAAGCCGAAATAAAAATACCGAGTTATGATGATTTTAGCCTGATTGTGTAGCTTTAATAACAACAAAAGTAATAACAATAACAAAGTACATGCATATAGTAATTTATCTAATTAGGCTTGTTTATACACCAAAAGCAACATTGGTTGACTGACAAACATGCTTAATAAATTATAAATCACCCATCTATTACCTCCCAGCAGACACACGGGGTTGAAGCAATGTTGGTTTAACGTTGGTGTAGCGTCTTGGACAGTAGACCAACGTTAAACCAACAGTTGTTTAACGTCTTGTGTCTGCTGGGCTTCTACCACTCATTTCTAAAGCCAGCCAAACAGTTCGGTTTACTGTGTATCACAGTTTGTGAGTACATTTTGTGGTAATGTGTTCATCATTATTGATATTTTTGGATAACTTCATCGATGTATTATTATTTTTCCAGCATCTGAAATTGCCGTAATTTACCACTCTATGACAACTGACACACAAAAAGGATTGGTATTTGAAGTCGGATCTGCGTTTATTATTGTAACAATACGGACTGGCCAGTTGTTGGTTTAGGATACCCTTTGGCTTATACTGGTCCAAAGATGATCCTGATACAAGCAGTACATTTCATGGTCAATTTATCCGTAACTAAGTGCAAAATACAATCAGCAAGCAAAACACTCCCGGCAGGCAGAATACGTTGACATAATGTTGGTTAGCGGTGGTTCAGCGTCGTAGACGGTTGACCAACGTTAAACGAGCATTGATTCAACGTCTTGTGTCTGCTGGGCAGTATCTAATACTAATAGCCCTAATTATTTTGAGCTCTAAAATGAAATTGATTGAATGAATTGTTATCCTAGAAATTGTAGTTTAACTATATCATAATGAAGAGGTAGGAATATGGCATGGATATTACTTTAAAAATATCATTGTTATCATCTGTTTGCAAAGTGGCCCAGTTCAAATCATGAACATGATGAATGGTTGTGAATTATATATAGCGTATGAATGGACAGCATGGATCTATAGAACCATCACACAACAATACTGCATCCACAAATGTAGCTCATGGTAACAACGGGAGATAACATAACATAACATAGGTGGAACATACCATGCACCTACAGAGCACGTAGGCCGTTAAAGACCATAGTAAACACGTTTGAAGAGCAATAGTAATGTCAGGATAGGCCACACCTTCAAGTGCGTGGATAATAGTGACTATTTAAGTTAATTACCATGTTATACGTTATGCCGGCCTCCATGGATCACAAAGGAATCAGCCAGTCGCCGAATTTAAATGTTGATGAGGTCACCGAGTCGGCTGCCACATCCTGTATAAAATATGTAAAATTTCATCTGCAGAAAGACAACACATATATGCCTTACACCCGTTTTCACAATGCATTGGTTTTGGGAGAAAAAGGCTTTGTTGAGGCTGTTCTTGAGGGTATAGATGAGGCAAGGCGTGAACTGCTTCTGAACCGTTGTGTGGATTACTCGTTATTTGGTGAAGATGATCGAAAAGATGTAGACGTTATATTTTCTAAGTTACATACCAGCCCCAGTTTTGTGTTGACGTTGCCGTTGTCATTGGCGTGTTCATCGGGAGACCCAGACCTCGTCAAGAGTCTAGTGAGCCATGGACTGGATATCATGCTCACTGACGCTAAAGGGGATACCATCATACATGACCTGGTTCGGATATCTTCAATGGATTCAAAACTGGCTACGGAGATGTATTCACTTTTAATTTCCTCATTGTCCATTAAAGAAAAATCGGACATTTTGAAACACGAGAATAAAGATGGACTTAATCCATTAGACTTAGCGGCGTCAAGTTGTTGTCCAGTAATGATGGAAACTATCATGAACACATGTGACGTGTACAAAGTTATTGTTCGCCTTTGTGGAATTAACCGTAATGTACTTTACGATGTGACCAGCTATGAGCGTCCCGAGGTCAGATCCAAACACTACACTTTTCACTTGTTGCGCTTTCTAAGCTATTACAATGGTCAAGATATGTCTAGTCTGCACCAAAGTGGTGCTTTGAGTAGGGACCCACTTAAGACGTGGATCTCCAAAAGGTACAGAAATTTTCGTATTTTTCTGATATTTCATTCCCTGTTTTGGTTGCTCTATCTGGCTGGATTTTTTGCGCTTATTTCTTTTCTGGCTGGTCAACACTTGCTACCACCAGCATGGATCTTATGTATAGTTAGTGTATTCTCTGTCATCAATCTAGGAACAGAGCTGATGCAGGTGCTCCTACCATGGTGGGACGGCAGGAAAGCTTATTATTCTAGAATATGTGAAGGCTATCGTAACCCACACAAAATGTCTGGAAACAGTCGTGCTCCGTACATCGCTTTCTCCATCGTGAACATCGCCATTTCTATTTTTCATTTTGTAGAGCCAGATATTACAAAACAAGGGGTTATGGAGATTTTACTATCTTTATATGTGATAGGTATAATGTGTGCAATGGCCTGCCTTATGTTCTTCTCACAGCTTAACAGTAGAACAGGTCACTTTGTTGCTATGTTTGGTAAGATGGCAATGGATACTGTGGCTTTTGCCACCGTCTATGTTTTTGTCTACCTGGCTTTTGGTATCGCCCTTTTTGTTGCCCACATTGACGCAGGAGATGTCACCACACCTTTTAACATGACAGCTGAGACAAACAATACATCCGCCATGTCGGATGCTCCTGACACATTCACAAAATCTTTGTACAATAGTTTTTTTCTTTTGCTAGGAATTATTGTACCCAAGAATCTTTATTTTGAGGAGACCAGCTTTCCTCTTTTGGCAATAATAATCTATGTGACTGCTGTGGTTATTTCAGGGATTATTTTATTGAATTTACTGATCGGCTTCATGAGCGAACGTGTAATGCAGATCTCCGAGCAAAGAGAAACTATCTTAGTTTTTCAGAAATTGGCACTCATGTTCTTCTTAGAGGACATGATGAATGTTCCAAACGGAATATTATATATTTTGAACCGTATTCTAAACGGGCGGCTGGTTTCAGTACACGATAGTTTCATGGTTGATGGTGAGACAAATCAAATTCTTATTCCATGTGTACAGAATATCCTCCAAAACGGCCAATAATGTCACCATTCAAATAATAGTCTACAGCATGTAAACAAAGTCATTCGGTTCATCGGAGCTGTTTATCTAATGACAAAATCACAATTAAGAACAAATTCAAACAAACCACGCAAAAGGTTGATTTCAGACCAATCAAAAATGTGTTCTTACATGTAGATAACTTTATTATATATCATTTTATTCAATAAAAATAACTAAAAAATCTTGTACAATTTTTAGCATTTCTGCTCTTTGGAAAGATGTTCCATGCAGCTGATTACCTGGTGGGTCACAAAATTTATCACGGACGAGTAGCGAATAGTGACACATGCCCAGCAAATGATTACACTATTATCATTTATCGGTGTGTGTGGCCGTGCGTCCGCTATGTGTAACTGGGCATTAAAGCTGCATAACTGTTTTGCTTATTTCATTCAAAATATTAATCCATGGAGAATGGTGTTTTAATTTTTAGTTTTACTCCCCCTGTTACTGAGATACTAAGGATTTAAGTTTGTTGTTTTTTAACAAAAAAAAAGTCGAGTAAGACACACTGTCTGTATAATCAGGACATTAAAAGTACCAAGTGGCAGATAACGATCATCATTGAAAAAATGTGGAAGTTTTTTTAAATATTATTCTCATTTTTTAAGTGGTCATAGATACAATTCACAGTAAAAAGTGTAATATCTCATGTCATTTAAACATGTCTAGGAGTTATTACTCAGTGTGATATGGGTGATATATGCATATAATGTCATGTTTATTTAGGTACCGGTATGGAGAATGTCACTCACTTATAAAATAGTACTCTATTTCAGTATGGTGTTCTTAAGTGTGGGCCAGCATCTGAGCCTTTGGCCCGCCATTAAGACGCTCTCCCCAGACCGTGAGAAATTGTTGGCGGAATTAACTCTAAAATTCAGTGATGTCAATCATATTTTTCGCTCTTTTAATTTTCGTGATTTTCTTGAAAAACATTTGTATTTCTTTATTCGGTATCTCATGGGCATTTCAAAATATAGTCGAAATGCTACTAGACAATATCAGACTTAATTTTATTTTATCGTAAATCATCACATACGGTGATATAAATCGCGCTATGCGGTGAAATAAAATAATATTTAAAACATGGGACTTTACTGTAACTGATTCCCAACAGTTTTTTGACCTAGTCTCAAGACGTCTACCACTGGTTATTTTGGGTTTTGTATCTCAGATAACACGAGGCATTGATCCAATGGCAGACTAATATCGGCCCATCACTGCAGTACTGGCCCAACATTATGCCGATTCAGTTCAACGTCTAGTGCTTGCTATAAGGCGGTTTGATGTTGTCCAATGTAACATTATATTGGCCCATAACCCTACCACTATTACATTCATACTGTACACAAACCGATTCACTACTTAATAATACTTGATGGTGTATCGCATGGTGAACTAATTCCGCTACATTTACCCAGTTTTAGTGCATTTATAAGGCCTTTAACATGTTTAAGACAATATGAATAATTGTTTTGTACTTTTTAGGTTATTTTTATCGAAATAAACAAAACAGTCATGCAGCTTTAAGTGAACCGCTGACTCAAAATGACCTCGCAAAATTAAACAAACACCCAGAGGTGTTTTTGGCGCACATATTCCTTCTCTTGCAATAACCCATAGTACAAAGCCTGCGTTAGGTAGTTTTTAACATATAAATATGGTACGATACTTGGATTACGTATGAAGATATAGTAATATGCATACTTAACACCATACAACTGCTTGGTTAAATAATTTTGCGCTATATTTACAATGTGTAATAATAACCAGACAAAATTGCTTGATCACTTACTCACTTGGTGACTCTCCGAGCAGCCACAAATACAAATTAAGCCTTATGCTTCCTCTCCAAGCAAAATTCAGACCGACTATTTCAACTCGAATTGCTAAAATGTTTTGTGGAAAATGCTCAGCTAATCTAATAATTACATTTTAAAGATGTATATTTCTTCATAAATATAATTATTTTACGTCATTTGGAGCTGGAAATTGCGTTAGCAATTCCAGCTTCAAATGAAGGGAAAATAATCTGATAAAAAATCGGCAGCATGAGGGTTAACACCACTAAATGCAGAATACGCTATACAAAATACTTTACCATTATGACACACAAGTGGCACAAAGTCACCATAACACATTGTGTTTCATTATGTTCCATTAGTTTTTCACACATGACATTCAGTATCATTCTATTATCACATGATCAATTTTTGTAGTTGTGTAACTTGTTTTTGCAAGATATTTAGTATTTGAAATAATAGTCAACTGGCTAAATGACACCAACATAATATATGCTGTGATAAAAATATTCCCATGTACCCAAACGTACCTTGATTATTTTATTCGATTTAACTGTTATTTAATATCTACTGTCTTTATTAACCCATAAAGTGCTGACATTTTTATGTAAAACATGGAGACCAAAGTTTTTTTCTATTTGTAATCATTATAGATGTGTTAGTTTGTTATTTCCGACTCACTTGAATACCATGAATGTCATGGGTCTACAACCCTTATAAATGTTTTAATTCATTCAATGCGGGGACCGTCCTTATACGTTAGAATCTGACGTCCACATGCGTCAGATTCTGACGTATAAAGACGGTTCCCGCGCTGCAAGGGTTGATAAAAACTATATAAAACAAGAACATTTTTTTATATTTCCTATTACGTCAGTGCATCAACACCATTCTAAGCATTATCGACATGTTTTTTCGTTTTGTTTCATTTCGCATAGTATTTATGTTAAAACAGTCAAATATCATATATGTTTTTATTGTGCTTTGCATGTATACTAATTAATTTTTAGGACAAACACTCTGAATAACTAGATTTTAAAATGAAGTTGCAAAAAGAGAGATGGAGAAAAGTTGATTTTTATATATAGCTTCTAAGACTCTCTGGGAATGACTTGTACCTTGTCCATTTGTGTTTTCTCTCATTCACATTAACTTAGATTACAAAAATCGTGATTATAATTAGTGAGAACAATAATTGGTGAAAATAATAATTGGTGAAATTGGTTAAATAAAGGTAGAACATAAAAGGAAAATAATCTCATTTTTATTCTGTCAGTTATATGTAATTCTACAAATTACCATGTCTGTTTCAGTTTTTATAATATTGTTATTGTTAACATTTGTATATAATGTTTTTACAAAATTTGTAGGGATATGTGAGATAAATGTATATACTGCATCCACTTATTACATACTGTTATACATATATTTACATGTATCGAATGTTTATGGTGTGGGGATGGAGACCTATTATACTCTACATTTGGATGGCATCATGCACAAGGGGGCTAACCCACATTATAAAAAACGAAGAAAATATATGTCATTGATAGCAACAACTTGATCAATATACGAGTTTCACATTCAGGGCTAGACTATTTGGTCACTGATTGTGTTACCTTTCTGTGCTAATTTGTATTTATTCGTTTTATCATGTACTTCATGTTGCAGTGCGATTTTTTCTCAAAATCGTCAAAATGTGGGTTAGCCCACTTGTGCTTGATGCCATCCATTTATCAAAATGATCTATATGGACTTAAGTTTAATCTATGTACACAATATAGTGTGATGTGATGTTTGCTCGTGTGATTTTCTACATATTTTACATACTGATTTTGTTTTTATTGCACCCGACTCGGGTGACCCGAGCGAGCACTTTGATGTAAGTTTGAAGTCAATTATAAGTCAACATATCATTCATGTCAATTCGATGTCAATAAAGATTTGATATGTTAAAAATTTGTCAAAATTTAATTATTAATTTTGCATATTTGGCATATATCTCACTTCCCCACAAATTTGCATAATTTTCAACAACAATGACAACAATATAACAATTGACAAGTATTATTCCGAAAAACAACCATCATCCAGGTCAGAAAAAATGGTCAATACCGTATACAATGTCAACATGTAACACAACTTGATGAATATACATATATAACCACTAACATGACTATACTTGATAACTTGTCATCAATCATAAGCGTTTTAAACATACTGTTAACACGCAAAACAACCATGAACATAATATATATCACAGCAGCATACTTTGATCACACACACAATTCGACAAACCAGATGAGTTTTAACTATGCAAAAGCATGCATTGGTATAATATGTAAAAGACAAAAAGCCTGTCACGAACATGTTTCAACCACTAAGTAGATATAGATATCAGGACATGTGAAATGTTCTAGTCTTACAGGAAAAGCCAGCACAACCACACTTGTCTTCAATCACACACATTTTAGGTACGTACATATCCAGCAAAAACAAAACATTCTGTATAACATTTGTACAATGCTGGACCAAAGTCGAAGACGTTAGACCGACGTTGTACAAATGTTATGCACATGTTGTGTGTTTTCCGGGTAGACCTAGGTCTACTGACAACACGGAAACAGCTGTGAACATATCTACGAAATCAAAATGGTTAACACTTCCACAAAAATATGTATGAAACATGGCCTTTAAAACTAGAAGAGTCTAGTTGTTTGTAAACAAAAAAACTGGAGATATCTCCACTCTAGCAGCATAGCCATCAAGGTTGATCAATAGCTAATAGATGTAGTGTCAATGATTTTTGGAATTAATGTTAATAAATGGCTCCTGTGGACAGTAGAGACTATGTATTTTGATGTGGTTGAACCCGTTTTTTTGTATCTACAGAATCGATTACTCAGTTGGGCAACAGTTTTAATATCCTCACACCCGGCGATGGGAAAACATAATGTGGCGTGTCAACACTCCCAGCAAACCCGAGACGTTGACCCAATGCTGGTCCAATTCTGGCCCACCGTCTGCGACGCTGGTCCAGCATCAAACCAGCACTGGTTCAACGCCTTATGTTCGCTGGGCTGCGGGTCTAGAAGTGCATACTGCTGGGGGCGAGTACAAGCCAACACTGACCCAATATCTGTTAAACTTTTGGCCGACGTCGCTGGTGCTGACAGGTAGCCAGTATCCATTCAGCCCTAGTCAGTAGGCCTACTTCATGCTGGTGGTACCGGCATGCTGGCGGTAGGGGAGGTTAGGGCTAAAAGTCACAAAAAGTAGAAGTGATTTTATATATATTTCATGTGTTTAATCAGAACCAGTTTGGCAATGGCAAAGCATAGGCTTTCCCTGCAAAATTATTTTAAAAGTATGACATCACATTGCGTAATTATTTGAAATTGACCCTTTTATCACCAGATCCGTCATAACTGGGGATTCCCAAGCATAGTTATTATTTTATATTATGCCGTCATTATCGGGTATGTAAGGCTTGAAGATATCCACGTCCCCCCTATCACACTTGCGTGCCGATGAGGGTGACTGGGAACCGTCACAACCACAACTAAATGAATCACCTTGCTAGTTATGTAATGTCGCAGTAATGCGACATCCGTAGTGTAGCACAATGTCTCATTAGTGCGACATCCGC
Source organism: Flabesymbios commensalis (assembly GCA_964017125.1). Classification (NCBI taxonomy): domain Eukaryota; kingdom Metazoa; phylum Annelida; class Polychaeta; order Terebellida; family Flabelligeridae; genus Flabesymbios; species Flabesymbios commensalis. Next base: position 35,084,422 of record OZ024914.1, on the reverse strand, counting down.
AGTGAAAGGGTTAAAGGTGTAGTCAACTGTCCAAATTCGCGGGCCTTGTCCCCCAGAAGGCAATAGTGCCCGTGGGTAAGCCAAGGCCCTATTCCATAATAATACTAAATATGCGTTTCATACCCAAAGCCTCATTAAGAGCAAGTTCTCAAATCACAGCAAGTTCATATATACTTGAGCGACATCTATGAGGTAATAATTCAAAGCCCTTGTCTTTTGCCCCTACCTGGTCGCCTACTTGCAAACAAACTGACTGTATTACTGCGGGGATTTGGAAACTGCTTGACCCCCAAGTTTGTATTGTCACCCAGTAAACACAAAACATTTGTATGTCTTTATGCAATGTTGGATCAACGTCGAAGACGTTGGGCCGACATTGCATAAATGTCATACAAATGTCTTGCGTTTGCTGGGCAGGAGGTCTTTCCCTCAAACATTGTACATTTATCTAATGTTGGTTTAATGTTGGGCCAGCGTCGCAGACGTTGGCCTAACATTAAAACAGCATTGGATCAATGTCTCGTTTGAGTAGTATCTTGTAATCAGTTCAGTGGCTATATTAATGCCGTCAATCTGTACTCAATAGGCTACTGTTGGCCTACACTTGACTGTCCCAGGCATGCGCGTTTTGAAGCTGAATGATTCTTTAAGGCCCAGTCACACTAGTGGGTGTAATGAGTTTTAACCTGATAGCCAAAACATATGATAAAGCTGTCAAATTTGGAGGACATGTACTTCAATATATCCTTTTTTAATATTAAAATGGGAGCCCTCTGAAAACAAATTGGAAAAAAATTGTTTTGCTGTGATTATGTTGGTGGGGTCTATGAAATGAAAAATGAAATGAATCGGGCTTTAGGCCACCTTTGTGCACATATAGGCTAAACTGGGCCAGGAGAATCTCCTGAGGATGGTGAGATGAATGAGATGACACTGTCCTCCAGACACAGGATTCGAAATTCGAGTCCTGGTGGTCTGAGGCCGAGCACGCTACCTCTCGGTCACGGAGGCTCCCCACAATACTGACTTTCACACGTGGATGGGGAAGAAACATTTTTGTTTCCTTCAAACCGCCGAGACCGGGAACCGAACCCCGAACTCTGGCGTGAAAGGCAGCGGCGCTAACCACTACCCAAGGGCCCCCGCCCGGTGGGGTCTATGAAGTGTAATCGTGGACAGATGTACACCGCGAAGATGTGGGCGTGGATTGTGAAATCTGTTTGAACAGGGAAATCAATGTTTGTTATCATGGCGGTGCGTGAGTGCGATCTACACACTAATTTTGACAAGATTCCCACAAAATATTAACGACGTAGCTGAAAATGACCTTAAAATGGTAAAATGTTACTGATTCTTACAAATCTATTTTTGACCTGATAAATTGTGGCCAAGCCTTAGCCGTGAGCGCCCATGGGAATAACTACACGTATTTGTACCGTCGCAATCTGTGGCTCAAACCTTTAGTCTCAGATACAGTTTGGGCTATACGAAATGGAGTTCGTAAGCTGCATTATATTGAGCGAATAGATTACTTTCATTATAAAAGTGTCAAAGCTCGCATACATGTAACTCAATATATCTTGTATCATTTTATTCTAATTTTCTTTTTCAATTTAAATAGTGTGTGAACATGGTGAATTAAACGATAATGAAGTAAATTATTCTAATATATATCTATCATGTCATATAGTTCAAATTTGAAAAATTACTATATAGAATCATATCCAGCCTAAATAGAAGCAGGGATACATTTTATTTATAATGCTCACAAAAAAACCGTTTTTATCGCTTATTTTTTAAAGAGTTGAATATTATCATTACACTGATTAGGCACATTGGTAATATTTTTATATAACAGTCAATCCTTCAGAGTTATTGATCACAGTTTTGACATATTTGCCCTCGTAGTGCGCCTCACTAACACAGCTAAACATACATAACACAATCATCACATGTATCAACAATACCATGTATGTGGCAAAGAAAAAGGGATAGAGAAGTCCGCTGTTTTTTAGTGATCATGTGATCAGCTGCTTCACCATCCATATATGCCCATAATAAGAGGAACATTGTACCACAACATTGTTTTTGTGCTCTTGTAATTGGTGAATAAAAATATGTTTATACCAAATAAACTGGATAACATAGCGGATTGAATAAGTCACTGAAGCGGATTAAGCGGATTAAATATTTTTTCTTGCACTAAAATTAGCTCGTAGATAATCAATTAGCCACCTGCTATGTGATAGTATCCAATTTATTTCGCTAATGATAAATGATATATGATTCACATTGTGCTCTGTATTGTCTAGCATAATTTCCCTTTTTTGTTCACAGGTGATAAATATAACGGACTTAAAAAGTAAATAAAGAAATAGTCTCTTATGTTGTTGTGTGCATGGTTGCACATCCAGATAAAATCTTTTGTAAATATTTATATTGATTTTAGATATGCATCTTGCAATTAGAAAATGACCATTGATATGGAATAACTGTGAGAAAAACAAATTGCATTCACTTAAAGTAGTAACAGAGATTGAACGTACCATTGGTAATAGTAAACTCTTTTTGCAAAACATTGAGTAAAAAGATTGAGTAAAAAAGGAAACTGACGACAAGTATATCAAAAGATGACTGGTATGACCATTTTTTCAACGTATTCAATTTGGTAAATACTAATTCTGAAGAAACAATAAACAATATTGTTGTAGATATTCAACCAAACCAGATTGTAAATAACCAAGGTGTTTTAAATTGTATCATCACGCATTAAGAAATATATAGGCCTACTAGTATTAAAAATCTAAAGAAAGGGAAGTCGGCAGGCCCAGACGGCCTAGTACCAGATATGTTTATCTGTCTACAACATATGATTGTACCATATGTGTTAAAACTGTTTAATGATATATTTCATACTGGTGTTTACCTTGATTTGTGGACAAAATCTGTCATAGTGCCTATTCATAGGAAGGGCAGTACTAACCTGGCTGATAACTATAGAGGTATATAATATTAAATACATAGAAGCAAATTGAATCACAAAATGCAGGGAACGAATCTAGATTTTTTAAACAAACCCGATTCAGTTTGATTTCGCTACCATTTTGAAATATGCAAATTAGGCCATTAGTGTTCCTCTTATCTGATTCGGGACATCAAAGTGTACACGTGTGTGAAATTTGGTGCTTTTATCACAATCTGAACTCCACATCGTCTTTCTAAGCACCTGTACTATTGTACAATAAACAAAAAAGCATGAAATATAGTAACTGTTATTGTCGAAGATTTGGAGCTCTGTAGCTCTTTTGTGGTAAACGTTTTGATCGTTGGTTAGAGTTTAAAGTTTTGACTTGGCGATTCAGACTGTGGGAAGAAATAAAATTTTGACTGACGAGTAGGCCTACAAGCTGGTAATCATGTGTTCATGCATGACTGTGTCATGTAACGCAGGACAATTTGATTATTGTTAATTTTCTTCAATAAAGTAAGACTCTGCAATCAAGACATACTTTGAACTGGCTGAATAAACATGATAAAAATCTCACTGTTTTTTTAATACTTAAAACGTAACTAGTGGGGTATTAGAAGTACGGAACTTGGTGCATGTACTACATGTATGTCTGTCTACATGATCTATTCTACATGATATAGATCATTGTAGAACTACCTGGATCGCCATCACGATGCAACCATGACAAATCAATGGTTTAAGTCCATTTTCAGTCTCGGCCCCATCCATCTAGAATATTCTCTTAATAACAGTTGACCTAAGACATTTGTTTGACAGCATGTTTGACAGCATATATTTTGGTCAGGCTTTTCCTACTTAGCCCTTCTTTTTGTTCTGATAAAATACGAGGAACAAGACTTAATGGGGATTTGGGGCTTCTAGAACCTTGTGTGCCAGACGATATGAAGGCGGTGGAGTGCGGTTCCGAGGGCCTGCCCCCCTACCCTGGAAAATGTGAAATATAGGGGCCTTTCTCCTGGATTTTAGTGCTTTTCGTACCCAATTCAGATTCAGCAGGCCATCAAAATTGTTGTTCCGCGACCCAAGGGGACACCCCCACCCCCACCCCCCCTGTGTACACCCTTGCGTTATGTGGAGCTGGTCCTTCCGACACACACTAAATAATTCAATTTGTTTAAAACTTTTTATTGTGTTTCTCAGTCATAAAGTTTCCGAAAATATCGTAATCCCAACTTTTTTCAATGGTACTGCTTGGTTGGTATTATGGCCTCCATCAATGGCGTCATGCACAAATTGCCTATCTCCAATTTTTCCTCTCTACAGCGCGAAAAGTCAATTTCTTTTTTTTTACATAGTTAACATAATAATTTAAATCGTATTGGTCAGGTTCGTGTGTGAAATTTGACAGAGAAAACATTAAAATTGCAAATATGCTTTAGTTTTTTGCTTCTCCTGAAAAATTAGCATTTTGGAGATACGTACTTTTGATTCTCCGCCGACGATATCAAGGTTATATAATATTCTTGATAATATTCACTGATAAGCATAAATATGGATCCCAATTTTATCAGGATTTATCTGATTTTTTTAAATATAGAACCTTTTTTTTTACAACATATACGTTCTTCTAAATTAATGTTATGGAGCAATACGTTGTTCTTTGTAGGTTGCGCCTTTAAATACTTGTCCTCAAAGAGTCAATACGTGTGTTTGGCGTGTCGCAATGGCCTTTATTTAGAGGTTCAAAATTAGACAATAGCGACTGGTAATAATTATCTGCAGTTTTGGTGTGGTATCTCATGTGGTATGGTATTACATTTGGTATCTCTGACTTTTGCATCCAGTAAACATAATTGGTTACCAGCGTTGTGATTGTTTATTCCTGATAAATAGATTCATAGTTAGATCCCTATGCTTTCGTTTGACGTGTAAAATGTTTCAATCTGGGTGTGGCTCCATGTTGATGACCAGGTGGGCACAGTCATTGTGAATGTGATCAGCAATATCTTCATTTGAAGCAGGTGCACGTTTTATCTTTTTTTTAACGTGGACAATAATATATGTTAGCTACCAACAAATGTAAAATATGGTATGGTTGTCTTTTTCAAAGTCTCAGCTCTGCCGCCATCTTGGACCACTAATAGTAATTAAGTTATGTTTTCCCTTGGAATGAAGCGTGCCAGGTAAGGTTGAGACGCGACGTTGATAGTTGGGGTGTGATACTTCGGACTACAGCTAACCGCCTCCAACTCAGTGCGGGTGATCTTGAACTGCCTGATCAAATTGGTGAGGAGGAGGAATATACGCGCCATTGCTAACTGCCCACCCATGCACATGCGTGGACCTGCGCTAAACTGCATCACGTGTTTCCTGTTGGGATGATCGGGAGATACAACCTGGCCGTCGTCAGTGAGGAATCGAGAGGGTTTGAATACTTCAGGATCTCCCCAGAAATTCTTGTCGTAATGTAATGCCAGGAAGTTCACAGATACATTGGTTCCCTTAGGTACGTTCACCCCACATACGCTAGTATTTTTTAATGTTGTGTGTGGCAATGATCCCGGAGTGACAGTGACGAAGCGCACCAGCTCATAGATGACTGCTCGTGTATATGGCATATTATCTCTATCATACAGAGTCACTGTGCGACCCGTCCCCACTACAGCAACTATTTCGTCATAGATTTTCTGCAATTCTTCAGGATGGTTAAGAAATACATTGATGTACAGATACAAACTACGTGAAGTGGTAGAAACACCAGCGATGATCAAGTCATTGAAGGCACACATAATGTGTATGTCTTCTACAAGAAGTTTCCCGTTTTCATCTTTTATAGTATCTTGTTTAACCAGAAGAGCCTCCACAACGGATTCTGGATTTTCTGGGTCCATAGCTTCTACTATTTTGGGTTTCACGTAGTTCCAAACTTCAAGCAGCTCCTTTCTGACTTGCATGATTTCCTTATATGTCACATGGCCAAAATAGCGCAACCATGGGAAAGTATCCAGAACAGCCCCATCGCCAGTAAGTGTTAAAGATGTTGATGTCTTTGATTCTATGCTAATTATCGCTTTTCTGACGTATTCGTCATCTGCCAACACCCTTCCTAATGTCAGAATGGCTATTGTTTTTATTGTAAAGTGGTAAAATAGCTCCCTTGCATCCAATGGAAGTCCGTTACTTTCACGAATACTATTAAAAAAATCGTCCATGGACATTCCTACGACTTCTTGGATACGATCAATACCCCCAGCGTGTACCTTGATGTGACTGTGAATTATCTTTCTCATCGGATACCAAAACGGCTCATCAGAGTTAGCGAAACCAATGTCTTTTCCGTTGTAACTATAAAGCTGCAATCTCAGAAAATTAGAAGGGCGGTTGGAGTAATCATGTCCTTTGGTAACAAGTACCTCTCGAATACTCTCGTAATCATTTACTACCAGCATGTTCTCGAAGAACATCCTCAGGCAAAAGACGGGTCCCAGTTGCTCTCTCCATTCGACCTGCTGCCAATGAGAACGCAAAGCGTCAATCTGGAGCACATTACCAATTAGTGGTATGCCTCTTGGGTAGGGTAGGTCGAGCCATTTCTCAGCTTTCATGAACCACCACACAGCCAGAAGACCAATGATGATGCCAACTGAAAAATATAGATATATCCGTCAATTCTGATATTACATTTCTGACTATAAATTATAATATGTTTAACTATCATTCATAATATTGTTGCATTTACCTTGAGTTGATTTACGAACAGCTTTATCAAAAAAGAGCCATATTTAAGGAGTTAATTACATAAGCCGGCAGTACACGATTTGTCCACATGTCTAGTATCGCTCCCAGGGGTCTCTAGATAAAGAATCTTGTTGATGACATTGGTTGATGAAATCAGAGGGGGGGTGGGGGGTGTGAATTTGACACTTTTGTACACCTACCCAATTTTATATTAAATAAAATATGATGTTCACGCGTACCTCACTCTGTCACAATGTTGGGCCATTTAAATGAAATATTGATGGATTGCGTTCGTTTTTTTCTATCCATCAGGTCATGTATCCGGGTTATTGTCACTTTTTTGAAAAATGACGGTGATATTTTGAAAAAAAACAATTCTAATCTAATAAATTTTAATGTTAATATGCATATAGGATATTATGACAAGCATGCAGTATTTTTTTTTTTCGTCATGTTGGATATGAAAGGGTGTAACTGCCACTTTTCAAAGTGGTAGGTACACCTTTTCATATCCAAGGGGTTGATTTGTTCTCAATTTCTGATAGCATAATAAAAAGCATGTTTTGTCATATACTTATCGGTATGGCATAGGGAGCCTAATGTCCTATATAATTGTTTATGTATTTTCACACACACGACCATAGCACATTGAATAGACACTAAAGTTTCGATTCAAAGTAGTATTTTTTTTTTACCGTTATATATATAAATTCTGTCTTTACCGTTTTATTTAAAGACAAATCATTATGGAGGGCTTAATTTTCTGACATTTTGTTTACAGATTTTCACACGTCAAGACTAATGACATATTTAATACACACTATTATGCGTTCGATTCAAAGTAGTACTCAGGATTCCCACACGTCCTGGAAAACCTTGAAAACCTGGTGTGTCCTGGAAAAGTCCTGGAAAAACGCAATTTACTTGTCCTGGAACAGTGGTATTCTGATTTAAATCCCCTAGAAAAGTCCTGGAATTTGGTTTTCCATGGCAGTCTTCCACTGACCATTTTGTTATTTTTCTTCATGTTTTATGCATTATCAAGGTCCTTAAAAAACTGGAATTTTGAAAGGGGCCATATGTAATACGTTATGTATAAATCACCAGTTCCGTAACCCCCCCCCCCCCTCGGTATGCTGAAGGGGGGGTACGCTGAAACGGCTACACCGGCAGTAAGACATTACCATAATTACTAATCTGCTAATGTACGAGAGTTTGTGAATTGTGATCGAGTGCACGGAAGGCTATGCATGATATGTAACTTAAAACATTTATCCTGCAAGCCAGTGTCATGATTTGAAAAGAGGACCTGATCTATTAAAACGAGGGACATAACTGACCATCCTAGTCAGACAATAACCTGTACACGCTATAATTATTGTATAATGTCTCTGTCAGCAATATAATAGAGCGAGTTGCAGTAATCAAATCTACTACCAATCAATGCAACAGCAAGCGTCTTATAATATTGATTGCAATTTAAGGACAGCGATAGAAATTAAAATATTACATCTTTTATTAAAAAGTATTGTTTTAATCATGTCGTATGTAACTGGCTCATTACGAGGGAGACGACATGTTGTTTTCATCACTGAAGAAGAACAAAAAAAATGTGCCAACACGAATAATGTCAGGCTTACACAGAGTGAGACAGCATTCACAGATTACGCATATACCTGAAACTTAATGTATAACTACGTTCATGCTAGTGATCAGATATTCACTCTAGAAGGTTATCCTAACCTTATTAGATTATTCTGATTATTAGTTTATTGTGTCATCCAAAGGAATAATGTAAACCAGAATCCACTATTTTATGAATGAAATGGTAGCCTACCTCCAGTGCCTATCATTTTCCTGAAGACAGTTTATGTTTATTAGTCAAGCAGGCCTCACTGAAACAGATCAACAAATGTCCTCTCTCTCGTGTGAACATGTTAAGTGGCCAAGATAAGCCACCACCCTGATAAATCAGTCAACACACCAACGACCTCTGCCCAGCAAATATGACGTTCACCCGGTGTCTGTTCAATGAATATGATGCACAATTGATCACTATTGATCACAAGTGAGTGAAGGTCGCATGCTCGTCCTACAGTATTTTTATCACGAGCTTGAATGCTCGTGATAAAAATACTGTAGGACGAGTAACATGAACATAGTCCATGGACTGTCGCCAATGACTACTTTTATTTCATAGCAGTCTGGCCGTTTTGACATAGGACGTCTGTGTGGTCTGGCCATTTTTGTGATTTTGAGACATATTCTGATACTCCAAATATAAATTTAGAATGACGGCATATGTATTTCCCATACACCACAGGGACACACATATAATAATTTATAACCAGAATACATTAGATTTAATTGGCCAATGCTATGTTGCCATGACAGTCATTTTGAATATGCTAATTAGGTATGTAAATTTTAGGTTATTTTGTTAAAATGATCCAGGAGTAGATCATTATATCAATACACATAACATACATTATAGACGGTTCGAAGAAGCTTTCAATAGGTCTATGCACACAAATTAATGGGGTAAATAAGTATTATAATTATGTGATATAGTAATTTAGAGGTGATCTGAACTCTGAACAGAACTCTGAACTCTTCAATACAATCAAGACCCCAAAGATACATCATTGTGTACAAAAAAATATATCATAACAAAAACAAATACATAACAGTATCTTCATATGGATATGTGAGGTTGTATACAAATAAAATACAAATTATAAAATATTATTGATATGTGATTGTGAACATAATACCACAAATATTCATTATACCACAAATATTCCATTTAAGCTGGAATTGCCAACGCAATTTCCAGCTTCAAATGACGAAAAATATATATATTTACATCTTCTAAATTGAATTATTTGACTAACTGAACATCTACCACAAACTATATTATCCATGTCAGTGACATATTACTTGGCTTATAATATGCTTAAAACCGTATATATCAGGGTCTAGCAGGACAAAAGTTAACACAGTAAAATTTGCTCTTTTTCTGTACTTAAATTAGACTAATAATGTTTTGGCAAAAGTAACTTCCGCTAATCATTTAAAATACTGCACTGAAACAAAAAATGAAATCCCCCCCCCTAATACATGACACACATTACATTGTTTGTCACTATGCTCCAAATTTTCATATCTGTCTCTCTCCATGGGTGATTTATGATTCAAAACCTTAAACTTAGCTGAATAAATTTTCAATGACACTGGCAATTTTACCAAATATGTTTCCATTTTTAGTTCCTATAATTATAATACTTACTATTATTAAAAACATCTGATGACCACAGATCCTTATATTTAGTGTGTATATCGTAGTCTATGGCGAGGGTTTCCATTGACATTGCCGAATATTCGACAAAACAATGGACGCGACCAACGCCTCAGACCTCGATCTCGATCGTGATGTCTTGCCCGGTCAGCAAGGTGTGGTCATCCTGCGTGCAGGGTGTAATTGTCTTCCCACTACACCCTGCCAGATATGAGCTTGTGTCTACCTATTTGGGACCCCACTCCAGGAGGACACACGTGCCTCTCGTGCGACACCCCCCAAGCTTAGACATCAAAGCTACTCGCAACGCGCCGGCAATCAGACGGCACCGTCTGGCCTGGGAACATCAAGCCAAGTGACAGTATACGCGAAGCGATGCGAGAACTTGGCCAACGCTGTTCCAACATTGTGATAGCGTCGATGATAATGGCCCAACATTGAGGCAGCACTGTATCCTTGCCATCTGCGAACTGTTATTTGTACAGCCTATCACTCAATTATAGAGTGTGTACAACTGGATTATACAGTCAAATATTGCCACCTCTGATTACAAATTGAATAATTAGAGCCTAAAACGGGGGATTACATCAGCTAATAAATCAAAACCAGTTTGAACAGTGGTTAAACTCTTATTCTTGTGATTTTGTGTCGATATAATCCCCCTAATTATCTACTTATGAGCGAAAAAGCACGCAAAATATGTGGTTTCATTTTTAAAAATAATACGTAATTTCGAGATTAAATGTGCTCATGTAAAGTCTAGAAAATAATTCAGAGCGTTATATGTGTCTCTATTTATAGAAAAATATGTATGCTATGACATACTTGAATTAGAAATGTATGGGTAACATATTTATTGCAATAAAAGCTATATTTGTTCTACATGTACCACTTTCACAATTTTGGGCAGAGTTTGAAATTTAGGGGAGGGGCCGACAGTTGGGAGTCGCGTGGAGAGGGGTGCTCAAATAGGTGGAAAAGGCCTCATCGCATTCAGGGGTAGAGTGAGAACGATTACAACTGAAGTCTCTACAGGGTGGGTGTGGTTCGCTGTAGAAACTCAGTTAAAGCAGAAGATTTTCTTGATTCATTCTTTATTCATTCCATATTCGTGCAGACATTGTCAGATATGAGCGTGCTACTTAGTCCCGTGCGACAGGGGGCGGCTATCTAGCCATGCGGCTGAGTGTGTGTGACATGCTTACATGTCTGACTCTCAAGAAGGCCAATACTAGAATGGGCGAGGGAGGCCTTGCCGCACATGGTGTGTGTCGCGAGCGGAATCGCTGATCCGTCGATCAGCGATTCCGTCCAGCTCGATCTCGGCACGATGATCTGCTAGTTAGGTCGCCACATTACCCCCGGGCTAAGTGACAACGTATATCTACAGAACTATGCTTGTGGTGACCTCAACGGCAGATATCGTAAATTTACGGTAAACTACTAGCCGACCAAGTAGCACCGGTTCGTACCAAAATATCGATGTTATAACAATAAACATGTAAAAACCAAAGTCGTGATACAGCGTGGGTTGTTGGTGAGCTATAGTGAGTGCGGCTATGACCAAATCTTTATTTATTATTTCCGATCCTCTTTGCAAATGTCCTTTTAACTGGCCATGCCCAAAACTCTTAACTCTCATCCAACTGACTTAGTTATTTACCAGATATGATAATAGTGAAAACTTTCCTTATTTATTGAACAATGATTTATTTGTGCCAGGCCTGGCACGATTTATATACATATTAAAGTTAAATTGTACGTGTGCTGGGTCCGCAGTATATATCATTAGGAGCCATAACCGCGTCAACCAGCTGCACAAATCGCGCTGGTGTATGGATCTGTCGTCCCACACGTGTTTGAATCGGCGGCGGATTTATTGTCACTCTACGGCTGTGATCGGTATTACTTTCATTGTGATTGCCGATGAGTTTATTCTGTTGTGTTTGAATCGGCAAGTCTTCTCTTAAATGCAAAGGAATTCGTGAATATGTTCGAATACCATCTTACCTCCCGTTAGCGCAAGAAGTCGTGGCATTTCTAACATGCGGTGCCTTGTATAAAGTCGCCTTCGTATTTAAATGCTCCCCAGGTTTTTCACCTCGTCGGCTAGCCTCTGGAGCTGTTGCCTTTGTCTTTACCGTAGGCTGTCCATTTAAAGTTTGCTTCGTGCACGCTCCAGCCTCAGAAGGCGTCGACGTAGCAGTACTTCTTTTTCCTACCACAGCCGTCTGAGGTTCGAGAATTTTTGCCATAGGCTGTATAGCTGTAGTTTTTGACATCGCGGTCGATTGTCTGGTGTGTTCATCTTCAGGCGTGCGCTCGATATGCGCAGGTTTGACACGGTCTGCAGTCACCGTCTCAACCTTGCCTTTGATTAATACTTTGAATACTCGACCGCTCCTTGCGACGACCTTATACGGTCCGTCGTAAGGGGCAGTCAGCGGTGGTGCAATTGCGATTCGTCGTAAAAATACATGTGAACATGTGTCGAGCTCCTTATATTGGAACGTATCTTTTTGATTCGTCGCTCGTGGGGGGCTTAACCGGAGACGCGACATGGCTACGCGTAACCTATTTGAATAATTTTCCAAATCAGTATGGGCGTCCACAGTATAATTCTCCGTAAAGTCACCTGGTAGACGCAATGTCATTCCGTATGCCATCTTGGCGGCTGATCTGCATAACGTTTCCTTGACGGCCGATCGTATGCCTAGCAAAACGGCCGGAAGCGTAGTTGTCCATGGGTTCGGTGTCTCGTGCGCCATAATGGCGGCTTTAAGTTGTGTTTGGAAAAGCTCAACCATGCCGTTTGATTGAGGGTGATAACTCGTCGTTCGGTTTCTAGTTATACCGAATTGATTACATAAGGTATCCCATAGTCTGGATTCGAACTGGGCCCCTCTATCCGTAGTAATCGTAGCGGGAGTCCCGAAACGAGCTACCCATCCGCCGAAAAACGCGTCCACTACTGTATCTGCTCTAATATATTTTATCGGTATAGCTTCTGGCCAACGTGTAAATCGGTCGACGCATGTCAACAAATATTTAAAACCGTCGGAATAAGGTAAGGGCCCGACCAGATCGACGTGTACATGATCGAATCTCACAGTTGGTTCCTTGAACTTTCTGAAAACTGGTTTATTATGATGTGAAACTTTAGCTGCTTGACAGCCTGTGCAGTATCTACACCAATTTGCTATGGCAGTGTTCATCTTTTGCCATACAAAACGAGAAATAATGAGAGGTTCCGTGGCTCTATGAAAAGGATGCCCTAAAACATGAAGAGAATTAAAAACTTTTCTTCTATACTTTTCGATTACGTATGGTCATGTCAAAATGTCGCACCAGACTAATACATTATCAAATGTCTTTAACAAGCGAAATTTCATATTAGACGTCGTTGAATGTCTCAAACGTATTAGTTCTTTGTCAGAAGCCTGGTCCCTGCTCAGGTCTTTATAGTTTATCGCTGCGTCATATTCAATAACCGAAACTGTTGGTCTCGATAATGCGTCCGATACGAAATTCGTTTCGCCCTTCACATATTGAATATCTGTTGTGAACTCTGCTATGAAAGCTAAATGCCTTGTCTGGCGTAGGGATGGTCGTTCTGTCGTAGAGTTCATGACGTAAGTCAAAGGTTTATGGTCAGAGTTGACATAAAATTCTCTACCCTCCAAGTTATGTCTAAAATGTCTAATGGTACTATAGACTGCCAAAAGTTCTCGGTCAAAATTGCTTTATCGTGTCTCTGCTGGTGATAGCTTTTTGCTAAAAAATGACAACGGTTGCCATACATTATCAATACATTGTTGTTAAACTCCGCCAACCGCGAAATCACTAGCGTCACACGTGATGTTCAAAGGTGCCGACTGTTGCGGATGTACTAATAACTTTGCGTTCGCTAGTATTTGCTTCGATTAGGTAAATGCTACGTTCACATTCTCTGTCCAATGCAATTCGAAATTTGACTTGGGCGAAAGTCTATGCTGACCTTCGTTAGCTGCTGTCAACAAATTATTCAATGGTGTCAATTTCTCAGCACAATGAGGGATAAAACGATGGTAGTAATTTAACATTCCTAGATATCCACGTAATGCTCTCTGTTTATCCGGCTTCATGAAATTTACTATCGCGTCCACTGCTGTGGGGAGGGGTGAAATGCCTTCAGGGCAGACGTAATGGCCTAAAAAACTCAGTTCAGTCGTTGAAAAGTTTGTCCGGTATTTCGTAACTCGAACGGTTTTCGTGTAAAATCGAAAAGTCCAAACGGCGTCGTAACTGCTGTTTTATGTACGTCTGATGGCTCGACTGGTATCTGGTGATATGCCCTCACTAAATCTATCTTCGAAAATATCTTGGAACCAGCTAAACGCTGTGTAAAGTCTGTATATGGGGAATCGGGTACCTATCTGGAACCGTTTGAGCATTTAAGCTGCGGTAATCGCCGCATGGTTTTTCAGGGACCATGTGAAGTGCAGACGACCATTCGCTGTCGCTGGGCTCGATAACGCCCAATTTAATCATTTCGTCAAATTCTCTCTTTGCGGTGACTACTGTTTCGCCTTTCATTGTAGGTCGTGTCAGTTCGGGGAATTGATTTAATAATTCCGTATACTCGTTACGAGTGCTATCTATTCGATTCATGGACAACGGTTTAATTGAAGATAATGTAGCTGCTATCGCTAGGCCGGTTCTCATGTCACGCAGGCATCTGCATGATAAATCTACAAGTAGATTGTAATGTATTAAAAAATCACCCCCTAAAATAGGTTGTTTATTCTCTTTTCAGTCCGACGTCGACTATACGTTTATTTGTACCGTATGTTGTAATAGTCGAATTACTTGCAGCGACCAAAGGTACACTATCAGCGTCCACGGCCCCGTTAGCGCAAGACCGGGGCAAAACGCTGACAGCCGCACTCGTGTCGATCAAATATCTACATTTACTTCATTTGTCTGCGACGTCTAGTAGCCTAGAGGGAGATAACTTAGAAGTTTCAGTTATCACGCAGTCATGTCGCGTCTCGTTCGGCTCGCCAAACACAAGAGTCGCTACCTTGTGCTGGCTTAACAGTTTAAAGCGAAGGCACAGGGGGCTCTGCACAAACGCGCCTTATCACCAAATCTCTGATGATAGTAGCAAATCAGTGCATCGTCCATAGCCGTTGGCTCTGCGGTACCGGTTTGCGGCTAGTTCGGCGGCGGAGCATTAGCGATCGGGAATTTTTTTCTTTTTTCTGTTGTATTGTCTCTTATGCGAGTTGTCTGCTGCTTATTGTTATAATGTTTCTTTTGATGTCCTGAAGTTTCTAACTTTTTTAGTCTTCTGGAAAGTCTTCCATTATTCCAATAAGTTTTTCACTGTCCTTTACCCTTACCTCGGCAACTCCCACGCTATTATCTTTCGCGTCATTTTCTGAAGCTATAGCTCTGTCGGCCAAAACGGCCAAGCTCTCCAATGACGTACTATCGGGTGTGGTTGCTAAATGTGCCCGAATAGATGCAGGTATCTGTCGAATAAAAGCTTGTCGTATCACTGCTTTACCGACTACTGCTGTCGTCCCGAATCCAGCGGTCTTCTGGAGACGTCGAAGAAAACGTGAAGGAATGTCCGTGCCCAGTTTCTCGCCTGATATGACCTTATTAACTCGCTCGGGCGTCGTCAGACCTCGTCTCTCGATCAACACTCCCTTAAGACTGATGTATTTGTGACTAAGGCATGGCTGTAACAAAATATTTCTAACATCCGATGCGACTTCTCCGGATAAGGCTGCACAGGTTAGTCTATACCGTTCATCGTCGTCTGTTATGTCGTGAAGGTCGAACTGAGTCTCCAGCTGGTTAAACCATAACTCGACGTCTTCGCATAGAATGGTGCGATATTGAATTTAGGCAAATTCTTTGATCGTTGTGATGATTTGCGACGAATGGGGGAGGGGCTTCTTGATGATTCGCTCCTCGATAATTCTCGCCGTCTATGTTGCCTCGCGACTCGTAAAAAATCGTCCTCAACTCGTCTGAATTCTTCGTCGTTTTCTCGACCTGCTGATGCACTAGCGTCGCTCATATGAAATAATGAGTCTGTATCACAAGCACCTCTGGGATTCATTTCCGGCGAATCGAAACCTTGACTGGCGCCTCCTTCGGCCATTTTGCAATATGTTTGAAATTATCTAACTAGTGAAGCATTTAAGTCTACGGCCCGTAGGCTAACTATGCAGAACCTAAAAGTTTATTGAAATGACATGCTTTTTAACCATGTCACTTTATTTGTATAACCACCCCCTGCCGCACGAAACAGTAGCACTGCGAAATCTGACACATCTGACGTAGTCTACGTAGTCTTGTGATGAAGTCTCGAATCTGTGTTTTCTAGGTTATGATGAAATGTCTGTTGAGTGTGGGGTTGCCGAATGAAGTAGTCTTTATAAAATGGCTTTTTACTTGCACGTTATATAAAACATAGATGTGTCGTTATCAGACACATAGCACAATATCATAGTAGACTAATACGTAAGGATTTGGGTCCAACAAAAAACATGTACAAACAGGGTTGGCAAAAACCCGGGTAATATTAATATTACCCACCCGGGCAATAATGGGCAATATGGATAAATACGGGGTTTAATGGGCAATAATGGGCAATATTGGACGGCTGCCTATATTCTCCATTTCATACATTTCTTAATTCAGACCCCCTGATCCCTATGTTTGCTTTATTTATTAATTCAATATCAGTCACGATGTCATTTTATTTTTATTTTATATATATAATTGATATTAAAAACTACGTATTTTATGATTTTAATCGACATGTTGTTTTCATGTGTACACACACACTGCAGCTGTCATGAACCCTTTGAGGCTGGTATTCTCGGTTATTATAGCTAATATAATTTCTAATCCAATTTAATTTCTTATGAAATATAATTTATTATTAGATAAAGAAAAAGGCCTACACTGCCGCTAATAAATGATCTTGTCAAAGTATTTGTTATAAAATGGGAAAGGAGGAACACAACGGCAGGCTTTTAAATAATATAAATACGAACCCTAGACCACAGACGCTAATTCCCCTGTCGCATGTCGCCTTCTGAGATCAAAGGTGCATGGTCAGCATCGACAATGGTTGTTTCTTTTTCTTACAAACACGATACATGTACATTGAATCAACGTCGACTTAACATTGTTTCAAAGTCTGCGAAGCTGGCGTGACAATAAAACAACACTGGGTTAAAATCTTGTGCACAGTGGGTATTCACCCAATGCCGGCCGTATTAAGTGTTTCTCAGGCGCGCTGCAATCACACCTCTTGTCAATAGAAAGTTTACCGTCTGGAGGCGTCTACACATTACGTAACAATAATCCCAGATCTGATTGCGTATGCTTGTGCAGTATATCACTGACTGTTTTTTCTTGTCTAAATAATATCCGTATGAGTTTTTTTTAAATTGATTTGTAAGTTTCACTGAAAGGCACTGTAAATCGATACAAAATATTTAAATTCAGCACTAAAACTAGTGAATTGCACATTTAGAACCCAAATGATTTCATGGTACGAGCAGTCGTGCATGACCGCATTGTATATAGTGCCCAAGGGACTACACAATTTTAAATTTAATGTTGAGATTATCTATGAGAAACACATTTAGTATATTCGACTAGCCCTCCCTTATACCAAGTAAAATAATATCCTTAATTACCTTTTTTACGATTGATTTATACATTTATTTCACTGTTAGGCACTGTAGATCGATACCAATTATTTAAATATATAGCACTAAAACTGACGAATTGAACATTTAGAACCCAAATGGTTTCATGGTATGAGCAGTCGTGCGGGGCACGTATTCAGTACGCAAGAAATTTAGTGGTGATATTATCTATGAAAAATGAATTAAGTACATGCGACTAGACCTCCCTTATAAGAAGTTACTATGATTTTTAAACATTTAATTCGAATAATATTAATTTAAGGTCTGAACATTAATCACATCTATTCTGATCACCTTGCGAGTAAAGTGTTTTGACAATATTATTTTTACTTTTCATTTTGTGATATTGTAGTATTTTTTATTTTTTATTATTGCCTATTATTGCCCATTATTGCCCACCTTGGCTAAAAAAGCATTATTGCCCAGCCCGGGTTTTCCCGGGTTTTCCCGGGGTGGGAAAACCCAGGCCGGGCAATATCGCCAACCCTGTGTACAAATGCCAATAAAATTGCTAACACACTGCTCTAAGCTAAAATGACAAAAGACAATTGACTGTCCAATCTGCGAGAAAAATATTTTCTTGGAAACCTGAAAGTGAAATATGATAAAATACTCTAGCCGGAATAGCTGTCAAATCTTATATTTCAGACCGTAAATTCTGAAAATAATTTACAAAATCGAATAGCAACTTAGACTAGTAGGTGTTACAATCATATGATGACACCCGTAATGTTTTAATAAACTTTTGTTAAAATAGAAAAATATGTTTAATTTCGCTGACAGCTTCTCGCTTGAGTGGCATAGTATGCATGTCTATTTCGAATATTCTCGCGAGAAATACACAGGAAAAAATTCTTCTTTTTTTAAAAAAAAAAATCTCTTTGTGTCTATTTCTCGTAAGAGAACT
This sequence comes from Flabesymbios commensalis, assembly GCA_964017125.1. Classification (NCBI taxonomy): domain Eukaryota; kingdom Metazoa; phylum Annelida; class Polychaeta; order Terebellida; family Flabelligeridae; genus Flabesymbios; species Flabesymbios commensalis. Next base: position 35,065,787 of record OZ024914.1, on the reverse strand, counting down.
CGTACGACCTCGTCATAATCGTTCGTTTTGTTATTCGTTCGCTCGAGTCGTATAATGTATCTCTACAGCCATGTCGATGCTGTATTCGTCTGATATTTCCTAGCGGTGATTGTCTGTTGGCTCATTGATATATCATCAAAGGTCTAATTTGACGTTTTCAATGCGCTGTCATCCTGCAAAAATAACATCGCTTATGCCGACAAAACTATTGTTTTGAATTGTTTGTGAAATATTTTTTCGCAATTATTTCTTTGCGAAACACATGAAAATGAGAAAAATTCCAATCTCTCAGTTAAAGACCAGTGTAAAATTCTATTAGTCTTGTGGAGAAAAATATTTTAAGTTTTGTCGATTAGAATTGTAGTCTATAGACTACACGTCTGCCGGCTATCCAACATGAATGCCGCACCACGTGTTTGGAATATTCCGATCTCGCCGCGGAAAATTGTGTCGTCTCAATTTATGTGAATATAAATGAGCCCAGACATCGTATGATGCGCGCTTTTCTGCGCACTAGTCGGTGTGGAGGAACGCGTGTAGACCCCGTAGGTCTGAGAGCAGCTAATTCTAGGGATCGCTACCACCACCTAGCGGCGGCTGACTTACCATCACATAAAAAAATATAATTTCTGCTTCCACTGGAATATAATATTGAATAAAATGTAATGAAGTTTGACCTATTGTCCTAAAATTATAGAACAGACCAATTAAGACCTTTTATTCATTCAATATGGATGCAATTATGTAAAAATGGCTCTGTTTCCTAACAGAAACTGCACAAGTCGAGATATAATTTCGTGGTTGAAAAATATTTTTCGTGTAGTCCAAAAAAAATATGGCGGGTGTCCTCATGAAAACCGCGTCACCCGAATGAGGTGCCAAAAACGGTTTAATTGACTCAGTCGCCGACAGTGGCGTAATTAAGAGAATAACTTTGAAATCTGTTATAATTTAAAGGGTAGACTATTCCGTCTAGTATGATTTTTCTCGAAGTCTAGGCTGGATGTCTAAAATCCGCCATTTTGAAAAAGTCGAAACCACGTGGGTTTCTAGAAAAATCTATCGAATTTTTTGCTGTTTTTAAGCGAAAACCTCTGTTTGTGCAATTTTTCTGACAAGCCTAATGGCATTTAGTGTACATTTAGACCCAAATTCTTACGTACCTTCATAGAATGTAGATTCATTCTATGTCCCTTACATATAAAACTATCCAATTCGCATTTTAAAAATGCTGTGAGACACAAAAATGCAGATGTAATCTATTCAACTGTGTAGAAAGTTGGGTGTCGGATCAAACGTCGTGGGATACCGTTAATGATGCGGTAGCCCAAAATGCTGGCAGAAGGTTGCGTGTTCTTATCGATTCACAGTCGGGGGCATCAATATCGTAGTCTAGGGCGAGGGTTACCATTGACGTTACCGAATATTCGACAAGTCAATGGACGCGACCAATGCCTCAGACCTCGATCTCGATCGTGGTGTCTTGCCCGGTCAGCAAGCTGTGGTTCGCTGTAGAAACTCAGTTAAAGCAGAAGATTTTCTTGATTCATTCTTTAATCATTCCATATTCGTGCAGATATTGTCAGATATGAGCGACAGGGGGCGGCTATCTAGCCATGCGGCTGAGTGCGTGTGACGTGCTTACACGTCTGACTCTCGAGAAGGCCAGTACTAGAATGGGCGAGCGCGGCCGTGCTGCACATGGTGTGTGTCGCGGGCGGAAGCTCTGATCCGTCGATCAGCGACTCCGTCCGGCTCGATCTCGGCACGATGATCTGCTAGTTAGGTCGCCACATGTATACCTTCCTTGACGATGTTTTGAAACTGATTTATATTTGGTACACTCTGTGTAATCCAATGATTATACAAGTTACAATAGTTCAAACAATTTTGAACATGCCAAAGCCAATCTGATTTTATCATACATGAAGCTTATTAAGCTTGTTAAGCTTATACATGACATGATAAAGAGTTTTACTAAATTGTTTGTCATTTGCATTAATTATTTTTGCCCCCAAATTCAATACATTATATCAATACTAGCTTGTAAAGGGGCTCTACCTAATTCGCCATACACCATACATTTTGTAGTCTTGCTATTTACTCCCAGAAGCATACGGCAAAATTTTAAATAAAGTTTTTCAACAATATCATTATTTTCACAACCCCATACTCCAGATCCATAAAGCAAAATTGGTACTATCATATGATTAAACAAATGTAATTAAACATCTATAGGAAGACACAAGTTTTTACTTTTTCTTAAAAGACTGTACATAGTTTCCTGCGCCTGTGTCTTGTATTTATTAATTTTCCCAATATAGTTAAATCAATACCCAAATATCTATAATCAGTAACCACTTCTAATGGCAAATCATTTTAATTACATTTTTAAATATTTCGACTTTCACCTCCAGAAAAAATCAACACTTTTGTTTCGTGAGTTTTAATTGACAACTTCCACAGAGTATAATAATGATTTGCACGTTCAATACTGCTTGCAACTCCCATTCAGATTCAGCTATAGTGTCATATGCATATAACAATAGATATACAATTAAAAATTGTCATCATCACTTAACATTTGACTTGTAAAATCATTAAGCACATCTAATCCCTGATAAGCATGTGAAATAAATTCTGACTTATCATTGAGAAAGACAAATTCTCATCTTGTCTAACACCAACAATATATCCGAAAAAAATGTTTGACTATCTATACCTATTCTGACAAAAATAAAAAGATGAAATGAATCGGGCTTTAGGCCACCTTTGTGCATATATAGGCTAAACTGGGCCAGGAGAACCTCTTATGGATGGTGAGATGAATGAGATGACACTGTCCTCCAGACACAGGATTTGAAATTCGAACCCTGGCGGTCTGAGGCCGAGCACGCTACCTCTCGGTCACGGAGGCTTCCCACAAAATTAAGAAAAATGAAAAACAATAATGGAGACAAATTCTCATCTTATCTAGCACCAACATCACATCCAGAAAAAAATGTTTGACTATCTATACCCATTTTGACACAAGATTTTACCTGACTATACAAGTTAAAAATAACATAAACAATTTTCCCAATAATATTATGCTGAAGAAGTTTCCTCCATAAACCAATTCTCCAAATATTATCAAAAGCCTTACAATGGTTAATAAAGGCTGTGAATAATCTTATGTTCTTAGACGAATAAATATTAGTAATACATTTAAATGAAAAAATACGATCCGAAGTGCTATAGCCAGATCTAAATCCAGCTTGCACCAATTAGGTTTCTTCTAAATAACTTGACACTCTGCGGTTGATAACTAGTAATAACGGTTGATAAATAATTTACTGAAGCAAAACAATAGTGTAATGCCTCTGTTATTATCTGGGTTTTCGTTATCACTTTTTTTTCTTACATACTGTATTATTATACCTGTTGACTACCGGTTTTAAGTATCAAATTAAAGGGCTTCAAAAATATGGGCATCATGAGATCAGCAGAGTTCTTTAAAAAATCATTTATAACTTGATCACAACCACAACTGGGCTCATAACTACGACTTAGCTTAGGGCATGTGTTGCAGCATTTGAGGGCATTATTGCCATCGTTACTGGAAAATCTGGGCAAATGCTTTAGTCCAAATTAATTTGCACAGCACCGTTGCTCCAAAATTGTTAGTGCACACCTTTGCACTTTTACAACTCGTCATTTAGTATCCCCCTATCACACCTCTGCACCATTAAATAGCTTTTAGTTATATACGCCTACATTATTCTGTGGTCAACAGGTACTTCTTTTCAACTATGGATACCACACTAATATCGCTCATGTATATACACAATGATGTATATTGCATGTACATTTTCTTTATTAATTATTATTATGCTAATTATGATGCAATCAATTTCCCCACGCAGAGCACGTGTGAAAAATAACGGTTAGACTCAAATTATGTCCACGCTGTATTTAAATATGTTTCGATGAATAAATACATGAATGAATTAATAAATCATTTTCACAAGATCTTGTTCGCGTGATTTGCCGTAGTTTTAATGTAATTATTGTAGATCATTTTGGCAAGGTAATAGATTGTGCTAGTAATTTGGCGTAGTTTTAATATACCAGTAAATTTAGGACGTGGTGCATATTCCCAAGGAAAGTTGGATCGTGACATACTCAAGTAACCGAGGCAAATCACCGTGAGCCCTTTAACCGCCAAATTATTCAATTGGAATTTTCACCCACTTAAAGTTGTGTCTCGCTGACGCGATCCACAACTTCAAGTGAGTGAAAATTATGCAGCTTTGACAAAAATGTAGATCAACTCTTTTCAAATAGTGCTGATTGATGTCACATTTTATCTTTAACATGTTCAAAAAGTGGTACATAATGTGCTAATAAAAAATGAAAACCCGAATATATGCGGCACCGGCGGTTAAAGGGTTAAACGTGTCATGCTATACAACCATACGTCCCATACCAATGGTTACAGACAGTAACCATGGTAACGTGGTTAGCTCATTTGCAACAAATCTCGACAGGTGAGTGTGAAATATATAAATAATTATGTCAAATTTAAAAAAGTGTAATTTTTTGTCTTAGAAATAAAACATACATTAACCCTCATCCTGCTGATCACGCTCATCCTGCTGATTTTGTCGTTTTTTTTTTCTTAGTCGATCAAATCACTGATATTGGTAACAAACTGTGTGCTCAAACATGAAGATTTGCAAATGATATATATCAAATTAACCAAATATGAGTAATTTTCCGCCATTGAACCGCCGCTCCCGATTATATTCGTTTATTTTTTATTTTTTATTAGCACGTTGAATACCTGCTTTTCTACATGTTAAACATTAAACGTTACATCATTCAACTATGCTAGTATTTTAAAAAAACCGTTGATCGCCATTTGTCAATTGTGAATATTTTTCATTCACTTGAAGACGTGGATCGCGTCAGCGAGACACAACTTCTCAAGTGGGTGAAAATTCTAATTTAATAAGATGGCGGTTAGAGGTTTAAAGTGTTAAAATTCTACCGCTTGAACCGCCGTTCACGATTATATTTGTTTTTTTTTCGTTTTGTTATTAGTACTTCAAATACCAGCTTTTATTCAGTCATGTTAAGCATAAAACGTTATATCAAACAACTAGATTTCAAATTCGTTGATCTCCATTTTTTCAAATGTGAAAAATGTTCACTAACGTGAAATTCTGGATCACGTCAAATGTGAAATGTGGATAATTTTCAACCACTTGAAGTTGTGGATCGCTACAGCGAGACACAACTTCAAGTGGTTGAAAATTTTAATTAAATAATATATGGCAGTTAAAAGATAATTTGCCAGATTGGCATACGTTATAATTCAACTTGCACATATAATTATTTATATGTAAGTAATTCCCCCCCCCCCCCCCACGGTAAGTTGTGGGTTGCGGTAGTTTGACACAAATTTAAGTAGGAGAAGTATTATTTAAACTAAACGTCGAGTTAAGGTTGACACCAACGCATCGACGTTAACCCTTTAACCGCCAAATTATTCAATCTGAATTTTCACCCACTTGAAGTTGTGTCTCGCTGACGCGATCCACAACTTCAAGTGAGTGAAAATTATTCAGATTTGACAAAATTGTGGTCGGTTTTCAAATATTGCTGATTGATGTCACATTTTATCTTTAACATGCGTAAAAGGTGGCACTTAATGTGCTAATAAAAAATGAAAACCTGAATATATGCGACACCGGCGGTTAAAGGGGTAATATGCGCTCCTCACACTGAGGTATCTGGGTATGGTGACACCCCTTTAGATATCACCGGGTCGTCACGCCGCTAAGCACGTTGTCTCCTGACTAGGTGGAATTGCCAGTTAGAATACCCACATTTACTGCTCTGATGTATTAGTAAGCGCACGTAATCAAATACATGCACAATAAGTGTATAGTTTCTGCAACATCAGTCTCAACTACTTTATTTTATAGGTTAAACTGCAAATATGGATATTGAATCGACACTTTCTACGCGAGGCAGAAGTACGAAAAATATGCCGCGAGACCCCGCGCTGTGGGCGGCCCTGTTTTCAGCTCTTTCGAATTCATATCATCCGACAAAAAATAGAACGGTGAGTAATATAATCAGGATAATAAGTGCCTACATTTAGTATATCCTCATGCTGATATGTCATATCGATCACTGGGAGGATCACTAGATGTGACGTTCCAGCACATGTTAAATCTTTCATAAAAAAAATGTTAAAAAAAATGTTAAAAAAAATAAAAGAAATAAACCTTTCAAGCCTATCGCAACTTTCTACTTCAAGTGATGACTTAAAGTGGGGAAGTGTGTGACAAATAGGGATCCTTGACAGGTATTGATAAAACAGTTCCGCTAACATTTTTCTCATAACCCCCCCCCCCTTGGTTATCGTAGGTGTAGGAAAATTGTCAGGGATTCTATGATTCACCATGAGGGGTTAACCCTTAAAGCACTAAAATATATTTTGTATAAACCATGGAGAACACAGGTCTTTTTTTCAATTTGAAATTATCATAAATGTCTCAGTTGGCTCCTTCTGGTTCATTTGAATACCTTTGTTATGGATCTACGGCCATTATAAATATTTTAATTCTATCAGTGCGGCAACGTCAGATCAACGTCAGTATTATACGTCAGAATCTGACGTCTACACACGTCAGATTCTGACGTATAAATACGGTCCAAGATAAATCGGGCTTTAGGTCACTTAGTGTGCACATACAGGCTAAATTGGGCCAGGAGAACAGCCTGAGGCCAAGCACGCTATCTCTCGGTCACAGAGGCTCCCCACAATACTGAGTTTTTTTACGAGTGGATGTGGAAAAAACTTTTTTGATTAAAATACGGTCCACGCACTGAAAGGCTCAATAGATAAACATAGAGTTAAACAATGAAGCTACACGGTTTCACAATGGACATAGGCCTAATTCAAGACACTATGATGCTTTTAAAATCACTTTATAATAAAAAATATTATATCAATTATATAAAATTAATTAATAATATTAATTAATGCTGGATCAGATAATTAAACGTATTTAGAATAAACACATACATATTTAATATTAACCCTTTAATCCCTCACGATGCATTAAAGCATCATTTTACATCCCTGAAAACAGACTTCATTTTCCTACAACAAAAGGTTTTAGAACGAACATTTCCATGAAGCTAGTTTACCATTACATGACAATTTTCTTTAATTTTGTGAACATATCAAATCATCTTTGTTCACTACAAATCGAGAATTGCGACAGCAATTCGCGGCTTGTAGTGGACGAAGATGACAAAGGTAAATTCAGGCTTCAAAAGATTAATATTCAATATTACGGTAAATTGAAGTTCCAAGAATATGTGTATTCAATAGTTTTACGATTTTTTTACAGCAGTGCCAAAAGATATTTTATCATTAAGAAAACAGTAATAATACAAAAAATATGAATTGTGTCTTTCAGAATGACAGGATAGATAAACCAGGCAATTCACAATAAATGCTTCACCTCCATCAATTCGTATCCGATTTTAATTTTCTTCTGTTTGTTTGAAAGAGTTCGTACCTGTGCATAAAACGTCATCACGAATTTCAGAAATCTTAATTATCAATTAACTTATGACCTAATGAGAACCTACTTAGGACACTCTGTCTACAATTCACAATAAATACTTCTCTTCCCTCAATTCTTATCGGATTTCTATTTTTTTTTTTTTAAAGAGCTTGTGCCTGTGCATCAAACCACATCACGGGTTTCAGATATTTTAGTTCGTAATTAACTTATGCCCTAATTAAGGATGAGCTTCTGTGTCATTGACATTCTGGTTTAGCACCAAATCGTTTTGTTTGTTCATTTAGAGACCATTGGAAAAGTAAAAATGAAATATTATAGGTTGAAAGACAATTATTTCGATTATTTAGACGCTGCTATCAACATAATTTTATCCAAATGAATGAAACAAAACAGATACAGACAAAACTTAGTATCAGTTACTTATCTTGATTTTTTTGTTTATTACCCTATAAATTTTTTTTTAATGTAATAATTGAAAATTAAAATATAAGATCACCAAAAACCTTGTTTGTGAGATGACTATAAGGCAAACTATGTTTAAAAAGGCATTTATTCAGTGAATAATTACTTGACATATCAAGAATTATAGTAACCTGATTCTGACTTACTGGATGTCCCCGAGCCAAAACATACCGCTCCCACAGGTTTTTGTACATCACAGCACATATGCTCATAAATTATTTTCAAAAGGTATCGAAAATATTGGCTTTGTATACTCGACGCAGACGCACACGCAGACGCACACGCAGACTCAGACACATAAAATCTGGGCTTTGTGTATTTAATGCAGAATTTTAATTTAATGCTGGGCCAGCGTCGTAAATGGTGGGCCAAGATTAAAACAACATTGTGTTGGGAATGGCATCGGATCCTGCAAAGTGGGATGTGGGTCATTATATCATTTATCATGTGTATGGCAAGGCGGTTAAAGCAGCCCCTTGGGATGACATCAATTTTCGTTTTTAGTTCCTTACTGAAGTAGTGTATCCCACGGATCATGTTTTTATTTTTTTCAGAATTTTCATATTTTTACAAATATTTGTAATCAACATTTCTATGAAACCAGAAGTAACCCAAACAAACCATTTGTATACCTGAAGGACGATTGAATGTTTTCACAGCATTGGGCCACATGCTGATGGCATCGGCCCAGCGTTGGGTAGACAATCAGTGCTGCAGGTGTGTCCTCCCGTGTCCTGACTATGAGACACCAATTAGCGGCGACTGGTTTGATCTTACCGTCTGATACGTGGGAATATGTGATCTAAAGTGCTGAATATTGCTGACTTGTTTTGTTTACATGGCAATATACGACCTGGAAATACAACTAGTTCACTCTTTATCAGTGCTTTAAAATTGTTTTTTGACTTTTTCGTATTTTCAGTTAGGATCAGTAGGCTATATAGCTTCATATAAATTAAATTTTCAAAATTGACAACATTGAAAATGTCTCATCCCAAGGGGTCCCTTTAATATAGAAAATGACTCGTTGTTTGAATACAATGTTGATTTTTGACGGAGAGGGCGGGAGTATTTCTCACATCCGTCATTTTCGAAGCAGACCTTCTGTTGGTTCCATTTTCATTTTTACCAAATGTTTTTCTTGAAGTATATGACACTGGACACTGGACCAACATTAAAACAACAAACATATACAAGCATGATTTTTTTACATTTTGATTCAGTATATGCCAGCATCGCAGACGGTGGACCAACATTGAGTCAACATAATAGGATATATAATATGTCTTGCGTCAACTGGGATTTGTGACAACAATATCGGTCTGATCGAGTTTGAGTTTCTATCTCCTCTAGCATGTTAATCACTTTAACTTTATTGAAAATAATTAAAGTGATCTATAGCCGACATTTAGCATGCTTACGCCTATAGACCTATATATTCTGAGATTTTGATTGGTTGTCATTGTCGGGTTAAATAAGGGTTTTAGTCTTCTTGTACACCCCGTGACGGGGTAAATAGACACTTCCAATAATTATATTAAAATCAATACTGCGCAGTAAAATTTGAGAGAATAAATTATGACGCACAGTAACATCTGAGATAATAAATGGTGTATTAACCCTTTCAGCACGGGGATCGTCTGTATACGTCTGAATTTAACCAGAAAGGCATAATGCATTTCTGATCTAACGTATATAAACGTCAGACGTCTAAAGGCGGTCCCTGCGCGGAAAGAATTAAAAATGAAGAAAATAAAGCAGAAAAAGCTAAATATTTATGATTATTTCAAATTGAAAAAAATGATTATTGTCTTGGTTACATCGTTTTGCTTCATTTGGGTAGGCTACCAATGTTATGTGTGTAGGGCAATTATAATTTGTTTAAGTTCTTTCAGCGCGTGAACCGTCTATAGACGTCTGAATTTGACGTATACAGACGTTAGAATCAGGCGTCTTAACGTCAACAGACGGTCCCCATGCTGAAAGGGTTAATACATTTTGTAATATCTCAGATGTTATTGTGCGTCATAAAAAGTATATATTAAGTCATCATTTATTAACTCATATTTTATACGAAATTTATTTTAGCGTTGTAAAGGCTAATATTTCATTGTCATATGTATGTACCATAAAATCTGAGATAAGAACATATTTCATTAATTCGATTGGTATATTAGTATTTAATTGCGATAGGCATGCATATATCTGTGTATAATTTTGTTTGTTACATCACTGATTTGAAAATAAAGAAGTTGATACCTGCAATGTCTTGAAAAGTATTTTGAATTGCATTCCCATCAAATATAACAAAAATATGTTATAATGTTGATTTTATTCTAATGACTCCAAACAATTATGAGTGTCGTCTATTAGTATCCCATGGGTAATTATGATAATTTAGCTATTTTCATGATTTGATTTCGAGTTGCTATTGCCATCAACTTCCTTAACCTAATGCTAAATGGTTAACTTTTGGCAACATAACACACCGGTTTATCATCGTGTTAAAGCAGCTCCTTGGGATGACATCAATTTTTGTTTTTAGTTTTGTAATGAAGTAGTGTATCCCCCAGATCATGATTTTATTTTTTTCAGAGTTTTCAGATTGAAAAAAAAAAAAATTATCAACTTTTTTATGAATCTGCTTAAAACCCAAACAAACTTTTTGTATACTTAAACACTTGCTAAAGGACGGTTAAATGTTCCTACAGCATTGGACCACATGGTGATGCTGTCGAACCAGCGTTGGGAAGACAATCAGTGCGGGAAGACACCAATTAGCGGCGATTGCTCTGATCTTACCGTCCAAGACGTGGGAATATGTGTTGTAAAGTGCGATATATTGCTGACTTGATTTGTTTACATGGCACTATACGACCTGGAAATATAACTACACTGTATTTCACTCTTTTTCGGTGCTTTGAAATTGTTTTTTGACTTTTCTGTATTTTTAGTATGCTATATAGCTTCAAATAAATACAATTTCAAAATTGACAACATTGAAAATGTCTCATCCCAAGGGGTCCCTTTAAGCCAAAACCAGCTTCTGGCATACTGGTTAGCGTTAAACTGATGGTTACAACACAGTTATAGCTAAACTCACACTAACCTTGCTTCGGGCATACAGAGAGCAGAATGACCTCATGTTACATTAATATTTATATTTGAGCTATGCCCAAATATATTGAGTTTTCAACGGAACTTTAATTTTATTATTCTTGCCACGTTTTTGTAAGACGCTATTTCTCCCTGAGTTTTCTACTTGAAATTTTGACACAACATTCCCAGAGTAGTCAGGAGGGTTGCTATGACTTTTCGAAGTCATCCAACATGTTCTTCTGGATTTATCCATGATTTCATGGATAACTATACTCTTGAATGGCAAAAGGCAGTTTCTGCTTACTTGTAAAGTGAGCAGAAACTGCACTATGCTGCTCTTCAAATTCAAAAGGCAGTATCTGCTTACTTGTAAAGTGAGCATATACTGCCTTTTGGATTGCACGGCAGTAGGCCTATAATAGGGTATAATGTTGGTTCAATAGTGTACACGTCGGGTGATTCTCCATTCATTTCCAGGAGGGTGAACAGGGTGCCCCTATGTCCAGACTGATTCCACCCTTTAGTCTCTAGATTTGATAATAAAAATATATTTATCCAATGTTTTAATTCCGAGCCAGCGTCGCAGGCAGTGGCCCAGTATTAAACCAATATTGTGTATTAGGTATGGACAGTTGAAACCTTGAAATAACAGTCGCAATTCTATTCAAACACAAAAAGTTGAAGCAATGTTGTTTTAATTTTGGGCTAGCGTCTGGGATAGTGATACAACATTAAGTCAACAAAGAGACAAGTCAATGTGTGTACTGGGCACTCTGAATGCGATTCCATTTGACAAACAAATATATATCTATTTACAAGTGCAAAAGCTCAGTAGGGACTTCTGAAATTTGAAGTCCGAAGTCTGAAGTCTAAAATTCCATTTCAGAATGGCTGCCAAAAAACCCATACGCGAAATTCCAATCAATCTGTCATAGAAAAAATAACCTAACAAAATGTAAAATAGCCGCCACAAAAACTCATAAAACCTATCCCAAATATTATTGTCACTTGAAATGTCACAATTCCAATCTAGTATAATTTACTACTTTTCAAATATTTTTAAGTACGCGTCAACACTGGTCAAGGGTCTATGTCCGAGCCCAATGGGGAATGTAGGTTATAAGACATAAATTTAGGTTAATTGTTTGAGTGCCAATTAACCTAGGCCTAGTCATATACGTTATTACTACTCATCATTTTAGAATACAAACATTGATCATTTCACCATCGTTATGTGTCAATGACATTTATCCCCATAGTGTCTCGTATGTAGGCACTACAGTCATCATTGAAACAGTCACCACCAACCCAAACGCCCCACACAACAACCCCCTCGCCCCCCCCTCCCCACCCTCCGCCACCCCATACCGCACAGCACCTCTAGGAACAGAAAAGCGGTCCGCAGTTCTCATCTAGTTTATATGTTTTGTGCCATTTTTATAAATGATGGGCTACCTACGTTTGCCAAGTGCCAATAAAATATCAAAGGCTATATTATAATTATACACATCTGAATTACCTCACAGTTATCGTACTCAGGGCCAGAGTTGGGGTCAATTCCTTTTTATCAATTCCAAATTCCATTCCAATTCCTTTTTATCAATTCCTGAGTCAATTCCAATTCCTTTGGTTTTGAGAAAAGTCAATTCCAATTCAATTCAAATTCCTAAAAAGTCAATTCCTTATCAATTCCACCCAAGAATGAGACTTTTGATACACATAGAACAGCTGTATAATGACTTGATATAAAATAAAATAATAACACCTGATATAAAATAAAATACTTTTTATTTATTATCTTGTAAACATATTTAAACATGTTACACTTACTTAACTTCAATATTAGTAGGGTGGAGTACATCTTTAATACCTGATGACGGAGTTGTACTCGTGTGGACCTCGGATGTGAGCGCGTTATTTCTATAGACTAACTGTTACTCGCCAATTGCCATCAACACGGCAGTGTAATTAACACAATGTCTCGCGACAAGCCGTGCTACTTGAAACTCTGATAATAGTGGGGGCTCTTAGGTAATTGGGTGTGCACTTCTGGATAAAATTGTGAATTTTGGCACACAAATTGTTGAGATATCGCTTTACAGGAATTTTGATGGAAGCAAGTTGGTACGTCCACATTTTGGCCGCCATCTTGTTTTTCAAAATGGCCGCCACTTAAGACCTATATTCAGCAATATTTGATGAAGGAAGACAATTAGAGAGCTCGTAACAAGCTGATTGTTTCATGAAAGAACCCTAGATGTATGTGGATTAACATAGTAAACGTTCTAGAAAATCCTCCTTAGGCACTCTGATATATGCAAGATGGCGTCCAAGATGGCCGCCAGCGTATAGTCTTATTAAATAAATAGCGTAAAATGATCGTTTTAGCCCGATTTTCTTTTGTAATACACCATTTCAAATAGTTTTGTGGTCAGTAAAGCTATATAGACCACCCCCAGCAATTTTGAAAACATATTTAACCCTTTTATCCCAAGAGGCTTTTTAGTGAACGTTTTCTCTATTAGGAAAACATTATTATTTAGATTCAATTAATTAAATATTAATGGTGATGCATATTGTTTTTTAGTAATATAGCTATATTAAAAGCACGCTTATTGTTTAACTAATTTGTATTTTTAGTTATTCAAGATGGCGTCCAAGATGGCTGCCAGTGTATGGGCAGATTTGCGAAATTGTGTAAATTCTTCAATTTTCTTTAGTAATACATCATTTCAACTATTTTTATGGTCTGTGAGTCCATGTAAACTACTCCCGGACAACGTTAAGCAATATTTAGCACCTTTACATGAGGGTTTTCAATTGGCGACATAAAACATCCAAAATGTAGTTGGTGAGTCACTTAGCCCATAAGCCTTTTCAGCTGTTTTTCGGGCGTGAAACTGATTGATGTTTTTTTACATGTCACAGTATCCTTGGTGAATACGTTATCCCTGTAATGAATATTGAAGATGTTTTGGTCATATAGTCAACAATGTGTTGAAGACTGATGCGATTGAGTATGACATAGGCCTACTAACCAAAACCTTCCTCTGTTGATCACATTCTGATCAGATCGCTGGCTTAGGGAAGTTTGGAAAGATCATTTGAAGATATATTGCATGTAAATGACATGTGATTGCATGTAGGTGATATGCCACTACTTGCCTACAGTCCTCGTTTGGGGGACAGCGAGTATAATTTTTGTCTGTATGAAACTATTATTTGAATGCATTCCCCTGGTAATAATGTCACCATACATATATTTATCACAAACTATGGGTGGAAAATACTTGGTAGATTAATACTCAATTTAGTGCAAATGATCCTCAGGGGCTCTAGATGTACCTTTTTGTACTATGTCTACTTTCAGTATGATACTTTGACCCAGTTTGAAGTTGCGCTCTTGTCCGGGCCATAACTTTGAAACTATTGGTTTGATGGACCAAATGTTGTACAATGATTCGCAGGAGCTCTAGATGTGCTGTTTGGGGTTTCTATACTTTGGTCCACTTTCTATACTACTTTGACCTAGTTTAGTATGTTTGACCTTGATGAATCGTTACCAAATTTGGTACAATCCAGTAACTCTAGGTGTACCTTCGTGGTTACTGTCCTTTAGTTTACTTTTAATCTTGTACCTACGACTCAGTTAAGTGTCTTTGACGGTTCTTTTCTGTGACATATATATAAAAACACTTGATCATTTTGATGGATTGTTGCCATCCTGTTAATCATGGAGTAAATCGGGATGTAAAAATGTGATTTACTTACAAACTCATTACATGGTCACACAAGATTGCAACTCTCCTATTATGACCACCATCAGTAGTATGGCCAGTTGTATGGCAATCTTCATTACTGCTTCGATGGCGCACAAAATTCCTATGAAATTGTGCCCATGCATGACGTTTTTGGGCACTGTATACGCACACCATGATAACAAACAACTTGTCTGGTACAGATTCAAACATCATATGCATACCTCCAGTCTACGAATACACAGCCGATCTAAATGAATCATCGCAGCCAGAGTAACGTTCAGAGTATGAACGTTAATAATAAGCATATCATCATTCTTTATTTGTCAGCTGCACCACAGCACGCCGTTGCAGATAATTCTGAAATGTTTTTTGAGGCTGGAGAGGGTTATGATAAAGGCCATCGATGTGGTACCAACAATCCAAACTCCTCTGACATTACAAGAGAAAAAAAAGTGGCGGTAGCATCATGCCATACGAGTCTTCAGATACCAGTCCGGATATACACAACAGATTCAGTTCTAAGCCTGATTGGCAGAAGCAGCTGCTTTTGAAAATCGTTAGTTCCATTCAAGCTATTGGTTTATGTGCAGCGCTATGTTCAACACATGAAACATGTTAAATACCCAATAACTCGTTCAGAAGGCTTCTCAGAACTTTGTTTGTCGTTTGTAGATTGAGTGTGTCCCATTGGATCGTCTGACAGCATAACAGGATAGAAATACAAAATTATTTTTTTATTTAAAAAAAAATTATCATGCAGCCCTGTTACAATTAATTAAGACTCGTCTCTATTAAAGTAGATTTCACACAAGAGCCCTATATACACTGTCATTATAAATACACCACCTTTCCAGCGGCAATTGATTGTCGTCAACATACCAGTGCATGCATTAAAACACCTGTATATTCGTTAAAGTCACATGTATCAGTGATAATGTTTGTGATCCAGTATGTGTATGGTGACATTATCACCATGCGGATACACTGACAATAAGTGGTTCACGCAGAAAACATCACACTTACATGCAATATATCATCAAATGATCTGTCCAAAACAGCTGTAAAAGTTTATGGACCAAGTGGTTCATCAATTATATTTTGGATGTTTTTTGTCGCCAAATGAAAACTTTCATGTTCAAGTGTTAAATATTACTCAACATTGTCGGAGAGTAGTTTAGATGAGCTCAGAAACCATAAAACTAGTTGAAATGACGAATTTGCACAAATTATTAAATCTGCCCGTACATTGGCAGTCATCTTGGACGCCATTTTGAATAATTAAAAACACAAATTAATTGACCAATAAGTGTGACTTCACTATAACTATATTACTGACACCAATACATCACCATTAATATGGAATTAATTGATTATAAATAATAAAGTTGTCCCAATAAAGATTACAGAGACGTCAGCTGAAAAGCCTCTAGGGATTAAAGGGTTAAATATATTTTTAAAATAGATGGGGTAGTCTATATAGATTTACTAATCACGAAACTATTTAAAATGGTCCATGAAAAACAAATGAGCTAAAATCTATCAATTTACGCAAAAAACATAAATCAATCTCACACCCGAAAAAATACCTGGAAAAGTTTAAGGGCTAAGTGATTCACCAATTACATTTTGGTATAGCGCTATGTCGCTAATTGAAAACTCTCCATGTCAAGGTGCTTAATATTGCTTAGCGTTGTCTGGGAGTAGTTTAGATAGACTCACAGACCATAAAAATAGTTGAAATGATGTATTACAAAAGAAAATTGATATAACATCCAATAATTTACACAATTTCTTAAATCTTCTCATACACTGGCAGCCATTTTGGACGCCATCTTGAATAAATAAAAATACAAATTAAGTGACCAACATAAGCGTGCCTTAATCATGCCTTTAATATAGTATTACTGACACTAATATACATCACAACTAATACTTAATTATTTGATTATAAATAAATGTTTTCCCAATAAATATTACAGGGGCGTTCGCTAAAAAGCCTCTTGTGATGAAAGGGTCAAATATATTTTCGAAATTTCTGGGGGTGGTCTATATAGCTTTATTGACCATGAAACGATTTGAAATGGTGTATTACAAAAGAAAATTGAGCTAAAATCGATCATTTTACGCTATTTATCAATTATGACAATACGCTGGCGGCCATCTTGGACGCCATCTTGGATATGTCAGAGTGCTCAGAAAGGATTTTCTAGAACGTTTACTATGTTATTCTAGATACCTCTAAGGTTCTTTCATGAAAAAATTAGCTTGCTATGAGCTCTCTAAGTGTCTTCCTTTTCGAAATATTGCTGATTATAGGTCCCAAGTGGCGGCCATTTTGAAAACCAAGATGGCGGCCAAAAACTGGACGTACCAACTTGCTTCCATCAAAATTCCTGTACAGGATGATCTCAACTATCTGTGTGCCAAAATTCACAATTTTATCCAGAAGTGCACACTTCATCTCATATATTGACTTAAGAGCCCCCACTATAAGTCTGACCCTGTGGAGGCTACGGCGTGTCGACTCACACCTCACTCAAATAAACTCGTATTAAAAATAAACCAACGTAGGATCTATTGTTGTATTTCAATTGATGCAATTATTCACATAATTTATTTTCCGATTATACTATTTTTTAATATCTTATTCTCGCGTGTGGCGATTAAATATACCCTAAGAAAATATATCAGGATAACCTCTAGGGCGCAAAAGGCATATTAGCGAAGAAATCAAAGGGTCAATTGGAGCGCTTGGCTACGTTGCCTAACTTCCTTCCTACTAACACTGGATGTTAACCCAATGTTGCTTTAAAGTAAAAAAATGAAATGAATCGGGCTTTAGGCCACATTTGTGCACATATAGGCTAAACTGGGCCAGGAGAACCTCCTGAGGATGGTGAGATGATTGAGATGACACTGTCCTCCAGACACAGGATTCGAAATTCGAGCCCTGGCGGTCTGAGGCCGAGCACGCTACCTCTCGGTCACGGAGGCTCCCCACAATACTAACTTTCACACGTGGATGGGGAAGAAACAATTTTATTTCTTTCAAACCGCCGAGACCGGGAACCGAACCCCGGACTTTAAAGTACCGTCTTCAGCGCTTTCCCAATATTAAATCAGCATTGGCTCAACATCTATTGGAAACGCATTCGTTTCAAGGTACCGATATTTCTTTTGTTCTACCAACTCGAAGGACAAGCGATAGTTATGTTCTAAGCCATTCAGTCACACAAGTCTAATCATGACTCGTGATTGTTTTATAAACTGTAGACGTCCAAATGACAAAAATATAACAAATACGAGAATTAAAATTATGCCCATGAGACAAGCATTACTTTTTAAATACAAATGTTAAAAACTGCTGTTAAGTGACACAAAAGTGATAGTTAAACAGTTTGATCATATTTGCGCGAATATATAAGGAAAGCATTAATAAAATAATAGTACAATTATTTCCAGAACTTTAAGCCAGCAAACACGAAACACTGACCCAATGTTGATATAATGTTGGCCCGTCGTTTCCGATGACGGCCCAAGAATAAACCAGCGCCGGCTCGGCGTCCCATTTTGATGATAATTCAGCAACTCGATGGTGATTCTCTAACACTATACAGTAGGTGCTGACACTAGTTGAGTTGTCATGAGTCGCACTTCTCTGCAAAACTGTTACCGGCTGGTTACATCAGTCCGCGGGAGTAAATCAAGAGTGTATAATAGCAACAAGTAGCAAATAACAAGTATATACGCACACACCAATCTTTGATAGTTAGATTGAATTGCTCTAACTTAGCAGGGGCAATCTTGTTACAACTATTATTTAGATTACACATCACAGTCTTATTTAATCTTGATGGCCATAAGTTATTTAAATAAGTATTTTTACATAGCTTAAATACACCTTTTAATATAAGTTTATTATTATTATTATAATACACATATCAATCAACATAGATCAGGTAAAATTCTACTGCAATGACAAAAGTGATGATCACTCATGCGTTTAATAGCGCTTAAAAAAAAAACATGGATAAAAAAAGTCAATTCCTTTATCAATTCCGAGCATTTTTTTTCAATTCCAATTCAATTCCAATTCCTTTTTTTTCAATTCCAATTCCTAGTCCAATTCCTGGAATTGAGTCAGGCATTGGGCTCAATTCCCATTCGATTCCGGAATTGACCCCAACTCTGCTCAGGGCATTCAGCAATAATTCATTTACTGTTATTCATTTACCTTTTAAGCGCCAACGATGACCATGAATTGTTTTTAGATTACGGTTATAATTAGATTATATTTGTGGCAAGTGATATTAAGGTTGTAGTCCCAACAAACAGAATAGGCTCGGCTCATGTTTTTTAATGCTGGCTTACAATCTGCGACGCTGGCCCAGCATCAGACCAACATGGGATCAGC